>BSBM01000263.1:6497500-7697500 GCA_027924585.1 Larix kaempferi
TTATCACTATCCTCATGCTCATTATTATTTTGTTGGATTTTCTCTTGTATAGCCATCTGTAGGTGTCCCTGGAAGCCTTTGGGTGGTGAGTTTAAATGGGCCATAGAATGGTGGTATTTGCTCGGATCAAAAAACCGCCCACTCTGTTGGATTCAGGACATTAGGATAGTGCTAGGGTGCCCCTCTCCTCCGGTCCCATGGCCCAGGTGTCATCTTTTAGGTCCATTTTGGAAACTAGGGTTTTGCTCAATAAGGGAGTGTGCAATTTTTGCACATACGGGTAAAATTTGAAAAATCATCGACCGGGGACTTGAGGCTAGCGTTCTCAGTTAGAACCTTCCTAGATACACTTGCAGGACTTCCCGAAACCCGTTTTTGTTGCATGGTTGGAATTCTATGCCCTCGGTAGGTATCCAACTAGTGTCCCTGAAGGCCTTTGGGATGCGAGTTGGAATGAGCCATAGAATGAAGACCGTGGCTCGGATCAAAAAACCGTCGAATCCGTTTGATTCAGGACATTAGGATAGTGCTAGGGGTTCCCCTCTCCTCTGGTCCCATGGCCCAGGTGTCATATTTTAGGTCCATTTTGGAAACTAGGGTTTTGCTCAGTAAGGGAGTGTGCAAATTTTGCACATAGGGATCAACTTTTCAAAATCATCGACCAGGGAATTAAGGCTAGTGTTATCAGCTGAAACCTTCCTAGATACACTTGCAGGACTTCCCGGAACCCATTTTTGTTGCACGATTGGAATTATATGCCCCCAGTAGGTATCCAACTGGTGTGCCTGAAGGCCTTTGGGATGCGAGTTTGAACGAGCCATAGAATGACAACCGTGACTCGAATAAAAAAAAAATCGACTCCATTGGATTTAGGACATCGGTATAGTGCTAGGGGTTCCCCTCTCCTCTGGTCCCATGGCCCAGGTGACATATTTTAGGTCCATTTTGGAAACTAGGGTTTTGCTCAGTGAGGGAATTGGCAATTTTTGCACATAGGGGTCAACTTTGCAAAATCATCGACCAGGGAATTATGGCTAGCATTTCTAGCTGGAACCTTCCTAGACACACTTACAGGACTTTTCGAAACCCAGTTTTGTTGCACATTTGGGATTCTATGCCCCCGCTAGGTATCCAATAGGTGTCCCTGAAGGCCTTTGGGATGCGAGTTGGAATGGGCCATAGAATGAAGACTGTGGCTCGGATAGACAAACCATTAAATTCGTTGGATTTAGGACATTGGGATAGTTCTAGGGGTGCCCTTATCCTCCAGTCCCATGGCCCAAGTGTCATCTTTTAGGTCCATTTTGGAAACTAGGTTTTTTCTCAGTAAGGGAGTGCGCAATTTTTTCACATGGGGGTCAACTTTGCAAAATCATAGACTGGGGACTTATGTCTAGAGTTCCCAGCTGGAACCTTCTTAGACACACTTGCAGGACTTTCTAAAACCTAGTTTTGTTGCACGGTTGGAATTCTATGCCCCCAGTAGGTATCCAACAGGTGTCCCTAAAGGCCTTTGGGATGCGAGTTGGAACAAGCCATAGAATGACGACTGTGGATCGGATCGACAAAACGTTGACTCCGTTGGATTCAGGACATTGGGATAGTGCTAGGGGTGCCCCTATCCTCTAGTCCCATGGTCCATGTGTCATCGTTTAGGTCCATTTTGGAAACTAGGATTTTGCTCAGTAAGGGAGTGTGCAATTTTTGCACATGGGGGTCAACTTTGAAATTTTTTTATTTTGATTCTAGAATTAGACATTCAAAGAGCGGCAATAAACCTACCACATTACACCCTTGGTATATTTATATGTCCTTAGTGTGCCACGCCATTTAACAACTCCTTAGTGTTCCACTATATTTGCATTTTGAGTAATTAATGCCATTTTTAAGAATTCAAAGTTCCAAATAAAAAATGGAGGCGATGTTTCATCGATGATATCCCTCTGATCCTTGCTAGCTTTGTTAGATCAAAGTCACCATGATCATTTTCCATCAAGTTATGGGGGAATACTTGCCAAATCACAATGAACAACCATTACATCATCGTTTGTATCAATCAAGTACATTCAATTTTAAATACATTTTCATATGAGGATAATCCATCCCTTTTACAAACATAGGACCATGAACATCTTATTTTCCTTCATCAAAACAACATTATCAAGGAAGATCATTAAACTAGTTAGGTATTTCATTTTCCATGGATCCTGTATGATTACTTTTGCATTATGAAAAGTGGAAAATGGACATATGAAAGAGGTAATTCACAAACCAGGGTCTTACATACTAGGGTTTAGTAAGGATAGGGTTTATATCTTCAACGATTTTATGAGAGTGAATTCATGACCAACTATTGGTTAGCATATTGGAACAAACTAGGGTCTTACAAACTATGGTATATTTGTTACATATATTTGACCATATGTACATGAAGGCCCAATGAATTTTATTACACTTTAGTTATGAATTCCTTGCCATTGTACTTGATACTTTGCCATTTTTTTTAGCATGCTAGAGTAGGCACACTTCAATCGAACTTCATAGATGCTCATGTACGTATCGTTTGATGAAATACGGTAGCATTGATGAAATGTGTAGTATCTATTAGACTTCCTCTTAGTTTGTGAAAATTTCATAGGCTTACATTGATGATATGCATAGCATGTTTTACATGACAAAGGTTATTCAAACATATCTTGACTTATTTTGTTAACTTTTGTTTTTTCCTTGCAACATATTTTCCTTGCAACCATAATCCTGATCAATGGGTATGACCCCTTGGAGTTAACAAAAACCACAATTTTAAATTAGATATCAACTAGTATGCATGTATTAAGTTCATTGAACTGTTGAAAGATATTATTAGTTTTTTTCCATTAAGATAATGTTTTCATAACACAATGGTGAGTTGTTACTTGATCAATGCAATAAATGTAAGAGAATAAATATTGCTTAAAATTTAATTATATAAATTTCAATAGAATAATTTATCAATTTGTGGAAGAGATAAATCATCACAAGCACAAGTGGAAACTCAAGAGAAAATATGGAATATATTGTATCATGCATTGATAGCCGAATGTTTGTAATACAAAATATGGCAAAGTAGTCGGCCCTTAAATGGCCTGTCGATGATGTATCCCTAAGTACAACAATGTGTACATGTATGTCAAAATACATATATACAGGACTATGCAACATCAAAAATCAATCTTTCGCTTGTTTTTCCTCGACTTTCCTCTATCGACCATTTCCCTAGGATTGCTATGCATCTCAGGAGACTGCAAAAAAAAGATCATTATTTTTATCAAATAACTGCACTAATAACCTACCATTAACAAACTTAAAAAATTAACTTATGGCCAAATTATTTATGAAAAACACTCACTAAATCCCGTCGGGGTATAGATGTCTACGGTAAGCTCATGGAAGGCCTCTCTATAGTTGTGCTTTGCAAATAAAAGATCATATCTCAATTAATTCAACAATTCAACATTGATCAACATGTTTGGGTAATAAAAATACTTGGTCATTAATGAACATCTCACCACAAGAGGAGACCCGGTCAGAACCATGGATTGAGCAGAGGGGTCGGGCACTGCTGCCGCTAATGGCTACAATCACCAAATGGGGAAATAGTTAGACATACATGAATAAACAATATAGTAACATGGTTAATTAATATGCATTGTAATTGTTGAAATAGTTACCTCTGTATGACTTGTGGCTATTACAGATGCGACACTAACTGCAACATCAATGACCCTTGTTAGGTGAGGGGTAGATGGATCTCCCGTGTGTCTGCTATAGAGGACATCCACACCCTTTCTAGGAGTGGATACTCTCTTATACACTTGTCCCTTTTGCACATTTGGACTATGAAAAGTGGCAACTGCTGACTGTCTCCTAAGTATAGAAGCTGGTGGCTACAACCACCAATTACTGACGTAGTTAGAAATGCATTGGTCAATGAAATAGCATGTATTAACAAATTGACAATGATGAAATACATATCGATGTATTGTATACTTCAATCAACTCTAAGAAACATTTTTCCACCCGTTGTGTCTCTATGGGAACGCTATCGCTAGTATTCCCACCACGGGGGAGCTCACTAGATGAAATCATTTACCTCTGAGGGGGATCTACAACCTACAATTTAGAAAATTGTAAATATTAGATCGTGTAGCATTAATTAAGTAACATGTGATAACAAACTAACATGTATTAAAATAATGTCATGTTAAAATAGTTATCTCAACGTGAGTTGTTGTCACTGAAGGTATGACAACATCTTGTACATCAGAAGGTTCTGCTGCATGAGCATCTTTCCCCTCATGCCCTTCTTGTAGAAACTAGAAGTTTTAAAATCATTAAAAACATTAGCAATCTATTTATGTGTATAGTAAGGAAAAATAATTTACAAATGACACTACATTGTTTTTTTTTTGTAACTACGGGAATCGACAACTAGGAAGGGGCTGGTACTCGCGTGACATGGGGTCTAGGGATCCAATCCCGTCCGCTACCACTATACCCCTAGGTGCACCCACACATCCCGCAGGCATGGGGCACAAGTAAGCCAGGGTGATTTGAACTCGTGACCTCCATTTACAACATTTCCTTCATATCAAGTGAATCGCTAGTTGAGCTACACCCCTGCAGGCAAATGACACTAAATTGTTAACCATTTACTCATGTATTAAAATATGTCATGTTGAAATAGTTACCTCAATGTGATTTGTTGTCGCTGAAGGTATGATAAAATCTTGTACATCAGACGGTGCTGGTGCATGAGCCTCTGGACTATCCTCTCCATCATCAGTGGAAAATTCTCCCCCCTCGTGCCCTTCTTGTAGCAACTACAAGTTTTAAAATCATAAAAAATATTAGCAATATATATATGTGTATAGTAAAGAAAAATAATTTACAAATGACACTAAATTGTTAATGATTTACTTACCTGTGTAAAATACCTAGTAAAGGTATCATCTGTTGGACAGGACCAAAGCAAGGATGGCCGCATACTGTGCATGGGTTGGGATCTCGGATGTGCTCATCATGTGTAGGTCTATTTCCACTACTAGATGCTCCTCTACCACTGGAAGGTGGTGGCTCTACCCCACCAGGAGGTGGTGGATATATCCCACTGAGAGGTGGTAGATCTACCCCACCGGGAGGTGGTGGATCTATCCCACCGAGAGGTGGTGGCTCTACTCCACCCATAGATGGTGGCTCTGATGGCCCTGCTTGCTACGTACCTTGAAGATACATGCTATGGCAAACAACCTCCTGAGCCAACAGTAGGAATGACTCCTGCGTCTCTGGGACCAACTGATGTGTAGGTGGAACATCTGGCCTGGGTAGCTTCCTGCGAGGTGGAGCTACTGGGCGATTGGGATTTATGTGCGTCACATTGGGAGGTTGTTGAGGCGTCCCCATCCCAACGCCCTGGTACTCCAAGATATCAAAATAATTAACATGCTTCCCCAAAACAAATTCTGTGTACATCTTTCTCAGAAAATATAGAGGCATTTCCCTGTTGTTATGTGGTGGTTGATCAAACACCATGTACCATCGTTCCATCCAATTATCTATGAATGGTTGATATGTACACCACTCGATAGAAATATTCCTTTTATTTGCATCCGGGATTTCACCCGTCTGTGGATCTCTAAAAAGCGAAAACATATGTTGTTTTGATATCTTCAACTTCTTAACTTCTTTGTATCTAATTCCATCGGCATATTCTTGCCTCTTTCTATCTCTGTATGTATAAATATCGTGTAGTGCACCATTAGACCTACTAAAGGTCTCTATCATTGCATCCAAATTGGATGCAAGCATGTGGTGCCTATCATCAACAATAGTTATTGAGGCTCGATTTTCTATGAGCCTCCCAATTTCTCTTTGGATGTCTGAATGTGCATCCATAAGCGTCACTACAATAAAAAAATAAAAATAAAAACAAATCATTAGAAACATATACATGTGCTATAATGAAATCTCTCAAAAATGAAAAATGTACAAACTTTGTGCAAGAACGAATACATTACAAACATAAATATCATCTCAAAATACTATAATAACAACTACATGTAAGCCAAAGTGGAAGGTGAGGTTCAACTACATGTAAATCGATTAATGATCGATGGCGGAGAGCTCCTAATTCAATTATTAATGAAGGATCGAGACAATGGGGTCCTTAAAAGCACTTTATGTACACCTTTTTAGAGCCAAGGTATTGGGGAAGATGTTATTCGTCATGCTCTACCTTCATAAATTTCTCTTTTGTATCTAATTCATTTCATGTTCGTGGCCCTTTCCTTGCTCAGAATCTAGTGTATGATGAGGATGATTTGGTGGTGAAGTCCTTTGCGTCATTAAGAAGGGGCAAGGTTTTGAATGTGAGGGTTGATCTACGCTTGTTCCTTGAAGTAAATCTCTTATCGGTTGCTAGGTATGAAGATCCAAAACCATTGATTGAGTGTCTTGGTGGTGAAGGAGGTCAAAATATATGTGGTAGTTCATCTTAGCATCAAAGTAAGTGGTGTTTGGGGGATGATGTAAAATCCATCATGCCATTGGGTTGGCTTCACAAGCATTGGTTGGACATTTTTAGGATAAAAGAATGTGAGAAAAAACATAGGGTAGGTTATAGTCCATAGTTCCTCCTCCTAGCCAAATGGTGGATGGTTTTTCTTTTCCAATTTGCAATAGATGTGGGAAAAATATTGAAGAAAAGTTGGTGTTGGGATTCAAATCCCTTATTGCTTAGGTGGATGCAAAATTCATTAAGGGGGTTGATAATATGGAGGAATTGCCATATGTTAAATAACAATTTTTAAAAATTTTAGTTTTGGAATTTCGTTTACATGGATATTTAATTTAGGGCAACATAAAAATTTATATTTTTATTGATGAAAGGATGAATGTTTGGATGCCTACCTTTCCAATCCTTCTTGCAAGACGAAATCACCCTCCTTGATCATCGAATTTTCCCTCCCTTCACTTCTCCAAGGCGTTTTCTAGAAGATCTGATAGCTCGAGCGTTTCGGTTTTCCGTGAACAAAGAGTGGTCGCGATCTGCGAACTGTTTTTTTTTGTTATATTAACCAAAACGCACGTGCGTTATTGAATCCTATCCTACATGTTAACTGACATGGTAGGCTTGGATCCCGCCCATGCCTAGTTCTAAGAAACACGCACGCATTTTTCGTTTTACTGAATACTCGCGTGTTTTGCGAATGCACGATTTCATCTAAAGGGTCCCTCAACTTTGTGCGAGGGCCCACAAGTGTTATGTCAAGATTTATTTTATACAAATTAAAAATAAACAATTATTATTATTCTATATATATATATATATATATAATAGTTTACATCTGATAACTAGTAGCTGAGGCATGGATAAGAAGTAGTTCGTGGGACTTCTTTAGTGGTCCATCAACATTCATCGGCCATAAGTTAAGTGGTTGTGCTAGTTTATTTAGACATAGAGTAAAGAAAGTGTGGTGAGGCATATAGATAAACTCTTAAAGGCATAAGAGGGTGTGGTGAGGGCTATTGATAAACTCTTGAAGCCATAAGAGGGAGAAAAGTATAGGATACTACTTTCAAATAATCTATTCATTTTTTTTCTTTTTTCCTAAATGGAAATTGCAAATTAAAGTGTTGAATTTTTAAAAATTTATATACATAATTTGTAATATTGGTGTAACTAAGTAAGAGTGTCTTTTTCTAATTTTGATGAGTTACTTTGAGGGGTTGAGTGCTTTGAGCTATATGCAAGAGGTTTCAGGATCAATTCCTTGTGTTAGCTTCCTATGTTTTATTTCCACTTGATGTCCATGTCGAGTTAGGTGTCATAATTAACACCCTAGAGTTTGCACTAGGTAAGATCTGTGAATGCGGGGAAGTGTCCAAGAGTTTCATTGTGAAGTTTTCATTGAAAAAAAAACTTTCATATCTTCCTTTTCTTAGCACCTACAACGATAAATTTAGGCAATATTTTAAAGGTGTACCACTATTAACATGGTTGGCCTCATTTCCATCCTTCTTCTCTACGTTGATGATGTTGTTCTCCTTGTAGAAACTATCGATGATCTTCACAAGTAACCCAAAGCTCTCCAACAATTTTTCAAAAATGATTAGCTCACCATTAATATTGATCATATAAATATTATTATATTTAAATTTAAGAAAAGTAAAATATGCTTTAGTTTTGTATGGTGAGTAACACCTTTGAAGATGTGCGTAAATACTTATGCATCAATTTCAATTGCCATTTGAACCAAAACCACGGTGTGAAGAAAAGAATCATTGGTTGATCCAGGAGGATCTCAAAAGGTCAAATTTAAAATGCCCCAAATCTCAGCAAAAATGGTATCATAGTGAAGAGCTCGTCGAGATGAACACAAAAGTGTGAATGACACTTCAAACGGAATCCGTATGGAGTAGTTATCACATTCTGTATTTTTGGAAAGACAGTGTTCTCATGTCTAGAAAATGGCAAAAAGAAGTTCCACGTGGCACCACTGCAAGGGTTCCAAGTGGCCCATACAGTGCATACATGGCAGCTCCATAGAATGACACATGGCAAGTGAAGTGGCACTTATAATGACATGGTGGCACCATAAGAGGACATGTGGCGTATACAGATTTGAGTTGGCATTAACGTGGACCAATCCAAGGTCAGCACGTGGCAACACCTGGTTGGCCCTTTATGATTTTCATATGTGAAAAAATTATTGATCCCACGAGACTTGACCTCCTAACCTCCACTATACCATTCTAATGCCCTAACCACTATGCCAACCATGTTAATTGTTAGGTCATATGTTAAAAATTATATTTAATTTTTAATGCGGGGGGGGACTTAGGAGAAGGGGCCGAACGGCCGGTGCCAAATACAGAGGTCGTTCTGGTCAGACCCCCGCCAATCCCACGTGAATGCAATAGTCCAACGGCGGGAGTGTCATATTGTTACAACCGGCCATGTATAACCAATGGATATTCCCACAACCAACGCCAAAACGGAGAACCCGACAGGGATTGAACCCTGAACCTCTAACGGCCCAACGCCTTCACATTGATCCGCTAACCAACATGCCAATGGCCTCGTTGGGAGCTTCACCGAACAAACCCCTATAAAATCATGTCAATCCGCCAGTTCGACGACGGATCCGCGGGCCATTCTTGGAATAGATTCTGAGACTATACGACCCTGTCATCATTGCTACTGTCAGACTGTTGTGGCATGATTTTAGAGACAAAGATCTCCATGGGGTCCTGATGTGAAGGTGGCCAAAATATATCAAGTTTATAGTCATTTTTCACGAGTTTTTGAGAGGAGTCCACTGCTGCAGTCAGAATTGGGATCCGAGTAGTAGAATTTTCAGTCATATCCAGAACTAAGGTATACTTATGTATTTTTTCCATGTAATTTTCCATTATGTTGAGATTATAGATTAACCTTTCCATTTGAGAAGTGGGTCCGGAGACGTAGTCCTTCTTGGACGAAATCCGTTATCAAATGGTGTCTCCTTTGATGTGTGTTCCTTATCTTCCATGTGTGTGGTTCTTCTAATGTGGTGCTTATGAGATTTGTTGACATTCTTTTCATGCAATTCACTTTTAAGTCATAGAATACAAATATCCTGGATCATGTGGTATTAGAGCAGGGTTCTTTGACGTGGATTGTGAGTGTGAATGCTTACTAGAGTCAATATTAAGGAAAGTGAAGGTGAATTGGTGCCATATAATCCTGAGATTGGTTGTGCACAAATAAGAATAAGGATGGGAGATGATGATGCTCACACAGAATTAGAGAAGAAATTCCACAAGATCTTGTACCAGATGGCAGACAAGGTAGACAAACTTTTTTCATATTATGAGAAGAGAATGGAAAATGAGAAGGGACCAAAAGAGGAGGAAAATGCTTCAGTGAATCAAGAAGGTGGAGGAAATCCCCCTAGTCCTCCATCATCACCATCAACTTCAAGCTCAAGTTCGAGTTCCTCATCTTCCTCTCATTCTCACTCCAAGGCTCTTCAAAAAGAGCCTCCCAAAAGACCATTGTTGAAGCTTGATGTGAAGTTGGACTTGCCCATGTTCAATGGAGAATCAAATGCAAAAAAGTTGAACAATTGGATAAGGCATATCGAAGTGTATTGCTGAGTTCAACAGATCAAAGAGGAAGAAGTGAAGATCCAATTAGCCTCTATTCGGCTGGAAGTCACATCCCTCATATGGTGAGAAAGAAAGCTTTAGAAAGGTAGAAAGCAAAATGGTAAATTCCTTTCTGCATGGTCTGAATTTACTTTTACATTAAGAAAGCAATTATATCCATTGGGTTGCATTCAAAAGGCTATGATGGAATGGAAAAATTTGAGACTAAGGAAGGGTCAAAATGTTCAAAGTTTCACAAAAGAATTTAGAAAGAAGGCTCTTGAATTGAATGTGTCTTTAGATACTTCAGAAACTTTGATGAAATACATTGGTGCACTTCCCAATTATATTCGTCATACATTATTGTTATTGAATCCTACTAGTTTGGATGAAGCAAGTGTGCAAGAAACACACATTAAAAGCAGGGGAAAATATGTACAAGATGAAAAACTATCCAAGCATTCAGATGACCGTTTCAAAGGAAAAGAAAAGGATAAGAGGAAAACTACAACAAAGAAGAAAGAGGAGGAAGTGTTCCATTGCACTCATTGTGAGGCAGATGGACATGATGAGGAGCACTGTTGGAAGCTGCATCCAGAATTGAGGCTAAAAATATTTGGTGGAAAAGGGAAGTAGAAGACTGTTGCTACAGTGCAACAAGACTTGGGATCCAATTCAGGTGATGAAGAGTTGATCACAGCAGTTGGTTTACAAGGTAAAAGTTCATTTCATGTTAGTTCAATTTCTACACATGCATCTCATGATTATGAAAGAAGAAGAAGTGAGTTGTTCCATATTTGAGTTGTTTCCAAGCATACAAATATTGAAACACTATTTGATCCAGGATCATAAGTCAATTTGATTTTTGAAAATACTGTGAAGAAGTTGGGACTAACCACAATACATCATCCCAAACCTTACCCTCTAGGTTGGGTGAATGACAATGCAAAAATTCAAGTTACCAAACAATGTAGAGTGAGGTTTGATATTGATTCTAAACTAATAGATGAGGTTGATTTGGATGTTGTTCCTTTGGATGTATGTGGCATTGTACTTGGGAGTCCTTATCTTTATGACATAAAATATATCTTCTTCCGATAGGAGAACAAATACCATCTCACAAAATATGGAGTGAAATATATTGTTAGAGCTCATGGCATGAAGGATACCTCATCACTTGTCAGTGCAGGTTCAATGAAAAGAATTGTGAATGCTAACAAGAATCTTGTGCTTACAACCATAAAAGAAAAAGATCCTAATAAGTATCATGATGACCCTTTTCGTAAGAATGAAATGCTTGATATGAGACAAGCCTCTCAATGGGGAGGAAAGAAAGCACAAACTTTCCATACCTGGGAAGGAAATATTAGTGCAACACGAGTGTTGGCATTGCCAAGCCTTCAACAACCATTTTAGATGGATACCATGAAAACTGATGTGTTTTTTAGCCCTTCTATTCATACATCTATTGTTTTGGGGAATGCTTCCTTAGCTCGGGTTGAAGAATATTCTATGATGAAATGTTCAAAGGTGTATGTCGGAGACTAATCCATGGTATGTAGGTAAAAATATTTTGTTTGTAGGACAAGCTACTCTAGACCATTGGGGGAAAATTGCATGTCCCTACCATTGATATGCATGTAATTGGAGAAGCTTGCATTTCTCTTGTATTTGGGCATTTTGGTAGAATTGTAGTGCATATGTTTGTGCCTTTGATGAAAATGATTATAACCATGACTGTAAAGGGGTGTGTGTTGTGCATGTTTTAGCCCACTAATAGAAAATTGGGGTTGTACTCACCACTACCTAATCCTTCTCTTCCTTAGGATAATTTCTCCATGGATTTTATAAGAGGGTTGTCTATGTCAAAAAGGGGTCATGAGGTGGATAGGTTCATGTGTAACTTGATTCCATGTAACAAGCAGGTCATTGTTGAGAAAATTGCTCATCCTTTCTTTCAGCAAGTAAGGGTCCACTTTGAACTCCCCACAAGCTTGTGGAGAATGATGGACACCAAGTTGAAGATGAATAAGGTTTTCTGTCTACAGACCAACACACGGACATAGATGGTTGACATGACAGTGGTTCAAGGTTACTGCAACAAACAAAGAGATGAAGGAAAATCCCACATGTTTATTATGAGATTCCAACATGTACACTAGGCAGTTCAAGAGAAGAAGGAAGAGACTGGTACTCATCCAAGTAAAGCATGGTGTCTTGAGAAGTGGAAAGTGAGGGAACAATCCCCTCACCTATATGTTGACTAATAAGGATTTTGGAGGCCGAAAAGCTTCTCAATGGGGAGGAATGATCTAGGAGGATCTCAAAAGGTCAAATTTCAAAGTCCCTAAATCTTAGCAAAAATGGTATCATAGCGAAGAGATCGTCGAGGCGAACCCAACGACGTGAACGACACATCAAATGGAATCAGTATGGAGGATTTATCGCATTCTGAAGTTTCAGCAAGACATTGTTCTCATGTGCAAAAAAAGGAAAAAGAAGTGCCACGTGGCACCACTGCAAGGTTTCCATGTGGCCCATACAGTGCCTACATGGAAGCTCCATGGAATGACACATGGCAAGTGAATTGGCACTTATAATGACATGGCGGCACCAAAAGAGGACATGTGGAGTGTACATATCTGAGTTGGCATAACGTGGACCAATCCGGGGTCTCCACGTGGCAACACTTGGTTGGCCCATTACAGTTGCCATATGTTAAAAACTTATTGATCCCACGGGACTCAATCTCTTGACATCCACTATACCATTCCAATGCCTTGACCACTCCGCCAGTCATGTTACTTGTTAGGTCATATGTTAAAAAATTATATTTAAGTTTTAATGTGGGGGGGCCTTAGGAGAAGGGACCAACCGACCAGCGCCAAATCCGATGGCCAGTCTGGTTGGGCCCCTGCCAATCCCACGTGAATGCAATATTTCAATGGCGGGAGTGTCATATTGTTACAACCAGCCATGTATAACCAACGGATATGCCCACAACCAACGCCAAAATGGGGTTTCCGAGAGGGATTGAACCTCGAACCTCGAATGGCCCAACGCCTTCACATTGATCCACTAACCAACAAGCCAATCGCCTCGTCGAGAGTTCCGCTCGACAAACCTCTATAAAATCCTGTCAATTTTCCAGTTTAGCGTGGGGCACATATTTCGAGACTATACGGCCCTGTCAACATTGCTGCTGTCAGACTATTGTGGCATGATTTTTGAGACAAATATCTCCAAGGGGTCCTGATGTGAAGGTGGCCAAAGTATATCAAGTTTATAATCATTTTTAACGATTTTTCGAGAGTAGTCCACTGGTGCAATCAGAATTGGGATCTGAGCATCATAATTTTCAGTCATGTCCAGAACTAAGGTATACTTATGTATTTTTTCCATGTAATTTACCATTATGATGAGATTATAGATTGACCTCTCCATTTCTTAGACGAAATCCCTTATCACATAGTGTCTCCTTTGAGGTGTGTTCCTTATCTTTCGTGTTTGTGGTTCTTCTAATGTGGTGCTGATGAGATTTGTTCACATTCTTTTTATGCAATTCACTTTTAAGTCATATAATAGAAATATCCTAGATCATTGCTGGCTAGAATGCTTATTATGGTTTTGAAAATAAATATAGATATGTTGAGTTTCGGGATTCAGATAATGCAAAATTATTTTCAATAATCAATTATCCTTATTATTCTTTACAACTATGAAGTTTAGGCTTGGATCATCTCTTGCAAAACTTCGAATAAAATTGTGCAAACCCAAAAATGGTTCATAAAGTATAAGTTAAATTAAATGAAACAATCTTTACCTTATTCTCTTAATTGAAGTTGGATGCACTTTCATGGAGTCTAAAGTCATGATTTTCTATTTAACTTAAAAGCACAAATTGCTCAAGTTGAACACAAATAGGCTTCTCGTTATTGCTTCTAGTGTGAGTAGTATCCACCACAAGCTTAAAAGAGATTGAGGTAGAAATTTTGAGGCTTGTTTTAACTATTGGAACCTAAAAGAATCCAATCAAAATAGTAATATAAACAATATTAAATCTTCATCCCTATGAAGTTTAAAGACAAGCCTTGGAATGCAAATTAAATCATAATTAAAGAGGAATTGAAATATTACAAAGATTTTAATCCTACTTTGGTTAATCAAAACTACGTTTCCAACATTTTGAGCTTAAAGAACAAAATAATTAACATCAAAATCGAGACCAAATCTCATAACCTCCATAGTGAAATTGGTCATTGGACTAACCCAAAAACACATTGGGGTGAACAAATCTGTAAAATTTACGATATAGAGAAGATTGAGGATGAACATTGTTTCTTTTTAACTTGCACTATCCTTAATAATATAAAACATAACTTTATTGAGTTTAATAACTTAACTACTTTGTATGATCTCCTTTCTTACAAAAATCATAAGGAAATCTAAATCTATTTAAATATAGAAATGACATTCTAAAGAGTATTAATATGATTCGTTAAAGAATATTAATATGATTCTCTTTATTTTCCCAATAAACCTTATTAATATTAAAAAATGATAAACATCTATCACTCTCATAATCTTCTTCTTCTTATGTAAAAATATAGAATAATAGATTTGAAATTATATGTTCTTAATCTTTAGTATTAATATTATTCCCTTTATTTTCCCAGTAAACCTTATTAGTATTAAAAAATGATAAACATCGATTTTAATTAAATATGTTCTTAATTTTCCTTTATTGATGTAAAAATGTAGTATAATTGATTTGAAATTAAATGTGTTCTTAATCACCCTTTACAATTCAAAATGCATGTGCTTTAAGACAATTTTAGTTATTTCTTTTGATCCCCATTATCCTATATATAAATGAAATTGACATTTTATTAGTTATTATCATTTGTAATAATTAGTTTATTTTTATTGGGTTGAGAGTGAGAGTGAGAGTGAGTGTCATCGTTTAGAGTAAGCCTTTAATTGTAATTGGGGATAGTATATGGTCTCATGTATGGGATTAATGTTATATGTTTTACTAAAAAACACATGTCAACATATATTTCATTAAATTTGGTATCAAACTATAAATCTAGAATTAAAAAAAAAACAAAAAACTTAATTTGGTTGTCTGTAATAAAAAGTTTCTAATTTTAATGAAATATGTTTGGGCCTATTGAAGGTAGCCTCAATGATAATCAGAAGGGACATTAACTTTCTTGTAAATACTATGTTAACGAAAACTGCATTTTTTCTTGAAGTACGACATAAAACTATTTTTTAATAGCTAAGAGATTATCTTCCTCAAATGTAAAGAAACAAGTTAATAACCCAAAACCTGATTTGTATATGGCCAAAAAGAACCCTAAAAATAATACAATCTTTCAGTTATATCATATATGTAAGGTCTACAAGGTCTCTAAACAATAAGGTTGCTTTATAATATAAATGAATTGCTTCATTTTTTCTGAAGAAAAAAATGACTCAAAACCTAAAAACATTTAATAAAAATAAAAATCTATCCCACAAACTCTGTTCTATTTAAATTATATAAATTTAATAAATATATAAAAATAATAATTTAAATAAAAATATATAAATAATGTTGATAATAATACTATAACTTATACATCCATACGATGTTGATATTATAACATACAATGCTCATATTGTGGTTGTTAATGTGTACATTCGGTATGATGTTGATATTATAATATGCAATGCTCATATTGTGATACCAATTGTTAGTGTACTTCATTGGTTAGTAAATTTTGTTCAGCTTGATGGACTTTTTAGATTGTATAAATTATGGACAATCATTTTAAATCTTGTACTTCCTAAAATTAGGTGAATATGAGTTATGTACTTCATTGGTTAGTAAATTTTGGGTAGTTTGATGGACTTTTTAGATTGTATAGATTATGAGTAATAATTTTAACTCTTGTACTTCTTAAAATTAGGTGAATATGAGTTATGTGTAAATTAGGAAGAAAGCAACCATACTCCATACTCCATATATGATGTTGATATTATAATATACATTGTATCATAATGTGGTGGTTAGTGTGTCCATTGGGTATGATGTTGATATTGTGATATACATTGTATCATATTGTGGTGGTTAGTGTGTACATTGGGTATGATGTTGATATTATAACATACAAGCTCATATTGTGATATGAATGGTTATTGTATATTATATGGTTAGTAAATTTTGAACAACTTTCAAGATTTTTTTTAGTAAAATTGGGACATATTGTAGTGTTTAATGTGTGTTTAGGTATGATGATATTATAACATACAAGTTCATATTGTGATATGAAGTATTAGTGTATTCATATTGTGAGATAAGTGTTACTGTATCATATGGTTAGTAAAATTTGGGTAACTTTCTAGACTTTTTAAGTAAAATTTGGACAACTTTATGGACTTTTAGTAAATTTTGGACAACTTTTTATTAGATTGTATATATTATGAGCAACAATTTAAACTCTTGTACTTCTTATAAAAATTAGGTAAATATGAGTTATGTGCCAATTAGGGAGAAAGCTTTATCATAATTGAATAGGGTGAATATGAGTGATGTTCCAATTAGGTAGAAAGCTTTATCATAATTGAATAGATAGGAAGTAATGTTTGGAAAATCGTGTCTAATACCAAGAAAATTTAAGATCATACTCTCCTATCACCCTATGGTTGAAGGTAAGGTAAGGTCCACGTGGGCAATATAGACATGACTACTATGATACAAAAGGGAGGATTGACTATGCCTCCACATAATAAAATTATAACACAATGGCATGTGACCATCTTGGTCGGGAGGTCATTTTGTTATCATGCATTCATATTTGTTGTACTCATTCTTTTACATGTTAATAACAATAAAATAATATTGGTTTAAATTATTAAATTTTTCAATAAAAAATTATAAAAGAATTTATAAATTTAAAAAAAATAAGTTTATAATTAATATTAATAAAATAAAGATTATAATAATTAAATTTATGCAATAATTTGTCTTTCAATTTTGCATAGTAATAACATTTTTGAAAAGGCCTAATTTTATAATTACTAAGACATCTATTTCAATTGTCATATGAATTGGAATAAAAAAATCATTAGTAATTGGAAAACTTATTATAGTTTTGAAAAGGTAGAAATATTGAGCTCTCGGATTGATATATATATATATATATATTTAAATTCAACATTTTTGTGAGATTTGGAATAAAAAATAAGCCAATCCAAAAATGTTTTAGAACCTATAATTTAAAATTAATTGTAACATTCATTATTTCATTCTTTTGCCACCATTTTATATTTAGATTATAAGCACAAATTGGTCAAGTTGAACAAAGATAGTCTCCCTAGTGTTTTTTTTTGTAATAAGCTGCAAATTATATTAAAAGAGTAAAAATACAGTAGAAGTTACAATTCTTGGTGGTCTTACTTTGTCGTGCCAACCATGAGAAACCAAAGTTCTGTTGAAATAAGCAAAATAGTACATCACAATGTTCATGTCTAAAGAGTGGCAAAAAATAAGCCAAAACCGGGTGAAGCCGAGAATGTTTAGAGTCATGAATGCTAACAACATCCTATCCAAAAAAAGTCATGGTTGTGGAGCATATAAAGGCAAAAAGAGAACAGAGTCAGCATAGTAACCTCTTTAACCAGTAGCAGAAGGCGTCTCCTCCAGGATGGGGCAGCTGTAGGTTGCATTTTCTTTCCAAATCTTATCAGGGATCAGAGACCTGATTCCTAGAGTTGTAGCAGCATTCCCAGTGGTCGTGGTGGCTTTAGTAGGTTGCCGAGTGTCATGAACAGGATGCTTGACAGGCAAGGGGCCGGATTTTATAGGAAAAATGGCAACACCAGCCTGCTCATTCCTGGTTCTCTTGGCCAAGATAGGACCCCGAGTAGTGGGTATGGGAAAAGGCGTGTGTGGCTTCACCTTAACAGATATAGGATCTTTGCTTCCAGTTTTGCCAGAGGAGCTTCCACCAAAGTGGTGCAAGTCCAAGCTTGCATGAGTGGCTAAGGAGCCATGACCGCCACAGGGCATTTCCACGCGAATTGCAGATGAGGTGGCACCTAGGGTTGTGTTGTTGGAGTGAGGAGCCCTGGAGAAAGGCCTTGTAGGAGCATATGTCTCCCAACCATGCGTGGTTTCCAAAATGCCCAAAGTGGATGACCAGTTCGGCAAAGTGGCGCCCAGAGCCTGAGTGGCATGACGAGCAGAAGCCCATTTCAATTGTATATCTTCCATCAACTGGCCCATCATGTTTTTGACCAACCAATAGGGGTCCTAGGCTTGCTCCGGGTTGCTTGGTGCCATGGTGTCAGCGATGATACGAGCTTCCCAGTTGTCCAGCAGCAAGGGAATTAGTATGGAGACCTCAGGACCATCGCCTTTTCTTAGGGGGTTTTCCTCTGTCACAGTGTCATTGAGCTTGTTCTTGGCCTTGCCACCTCTGGTTCTTCCCATGGTGGCCATGGTGAAGAGGGAGAGGCGAATATAGGGACGAGTGAGCCAGAGAGCAGGGTGAACGAACAAGTTGATGCCGAGAGTAGAGGGAACCTGGAGCATACAATTCGAATTAACCTGTATAGTGCCTTGAGCCATGAGCCCATGCCTCGCACGCTTAAGAGCCTGCATCATGGGATCTAGGGTGGTGGAGGGGACGTAGTAGGTTGGCACATTAAATGTTGGGGCTGCTTGATGTCGCCTGGTTGACGTCAACAATGGGACGCGTAGTGCTTCTTAGGCCAGGTGTCAAGCTAGTGCGATCCTATCCTATTTGCTCAATGTTGGCACCCGCATCCAGGGGGATAGTCTCCCTAGTGTTATTGCTTCTAGTATGTGAAATTACCATAGAAACTTTGAGGTCTCGCTTAACTATTAGAACATAAAAAAAGACAATCAAATTTGTAATCAACGATATTAAATCTTCCATCCATATGAAGGTTAAACACAAGACTTGGAATCACAATGAAATTGTCAATACAAAGAAATTGAGATACTACAAAGTTTACATATCGTAACTTGGTTGATCAAAACTAGTTTCTCAACATTTTAAGCTTAAAGAACAAAATGAATATTGCCAAAATCGAAACCATTGCAGTGAAACTTGTCATTGGATTAACCCAAAGACACATTGAGATGAAATTTTTTATAAAACTTATTGTACAAAAAAGATTGAGAATGAGCACAATTTCCTTTTAACTTATCTTACCCTTAATAATATAAGATATAACTTTATCCAAATTATAATTTAAAAACTTTTCAAAACCTATTTATCTATAATATAAAAAATAAAAATTATAAAGATTTTAATATTTTCATTTATACCATATTAACATTCTAAATAATATTAAATATAACAAACCTTATTTATTTAAAAAAGGATAAACATCATCATCTTCATTATCTTAACAAAAAAAAACCTTCTATTTATGTTATCCAAAATTTTTAATCACTCCACTTTTGTGTTGTTTTAAAACCATGTTTAACCATTTCTTGCCATACTCATTGTCCTATACAATAATGCTCATTGTCCTATACAATAATTTGTTAGAATCATTTTTTTTTTCACACTGAAAAAAGACTTATTATTAATACTGGTAATAGTAACAAAGAGTAACAAGCACTGCTCAATCCCCAGCTGGCCCGCCGGCCCATGGAGCAAAGAAGACTCCATCATAACAACATAAGAACAAAAAGTCCTAGGATTAGCCAAATTACACCGGACCAATCTCTCCAAGTATACCATAGAACATAAATACAAAAAGCCAAATAAAACACAGTTTGATACCAAGGGATGGCCAAATTGGCATTTGTTAGAATCATTATCATACAAGGAATCATGAAATTGGCATTTTCTTAGTCATTTTCATGTTAGAATTATCGGCATTTTCTTAGTCATTTTCATGTTAGAATCATTATCATACAAGGGAACCATGAAATTGGCATTTTCTTAGTCATTTTCGTATATGATAGTTAGTTTATTTTGATAAGGTTTGAGGGAGAGTGAGATTCTCAAAGGATTGCATCCATGGAATATGTTGCTCCTTGATTTGACCCATACAATGAAATCTTCATCTTCTGACCCAATTTATCACAACCATCTTGCCTTTTTCACAATCAGTTTTTTTCATCAAACTCTTCATTGTTGCTAGAGATATGACTTTTGATCCATTGGATGTGATATGTATGGTTGAAATTTGAACCTTAATACACTTTCAAATGTTTACGCATGTATAATAGACCTTACTATGACAAGGTTTAATTCAACAACCACATAGCTTTACAGCTCATGATTGATTCATTAGTCTCTGCACGCCCATTTCATGGTATCATCTACCTCATTCATTCTTAATGTTTAGATGTAATTATTAACGAATCCTTTGACCCCACATTCTTTGTGTCTAGAAATAACTATTGGCTTCTTTTAAATATTTCGGAATCGCTTTTTTAAAACAACTAATATAATCATATAATATGTCTAATATGTGTTGACCATCTCGGATCAGGAATTGTCAAAATAAGAATGCTGGCACGTGTCGTAAGAAAAGATTGTAGCTTATTTGAAAGGATAATAGACACCGTGCCAATAATACATATTTATTAATAATTATAAATATGGTTGAAAATAGATATATTCATATATTATGAATGACTTTTGAGTTCGAATAGCTTTTTTTTCACTGCTTAGTTTTATAACAAACAGATTTGTGTAAATTACGTGCCTTCGGCAATAAGGCGGTGGTGATGGTGGTCGTGGGACCAATTTTGGTTTATGGGACCTTAAGAAGAAAGAAAAAAATTAGTTGGTTTTCTATAAAATTTTATTTCTATGCTCAAAAAGCTTAGAAAGAAGCGCACTGAGACAAGTTAGAAGAGTAGAGAGGTTAGTATTATAATAAATATTCTGAAACTATGATCTAATGTGGTTGTACGGAGGGTACTCTAAGAGAAAGTGACTTTCATCCTCAACATTCTTAGTCTTAGAGAGATGGAAAATCCTTCCTCGCCACGGTGTTTTAGGAATTGTTTGGCGCCCTGTTTCACTACAAAGCTCATGAGAGTTTGTTCTTATTTTGACTATATTACTTTTCTTCTTTGAGCTAGTTAAGATAGAGAGATATTTTTGGTCTTCTAGATTAGGGTTAATGACCTCCTTATAGTATGTTAACTTCCTTTTAACCTCTAATTCATTTCTACCCCACATTTTCTCTTTCAACTTAGACCCCACATTTTCTCTTTTAACTTAGATGTAATATTAATTTTAATGTTATTGATATTTTGTAAAGTGACGTTTTTTGTTTATCCCCCAATGGTTTAACCAAGCTATGTTATCTTTATGCCAACCTCTCTTGAGCTGCAGGTGGTCAAGGAAATTTTAGGGGCGAAATTTAGCTTATGGGTTATTTTTCGACATTTTTTTCCAAAAAAAATATTCGCTAATTTGTCTTTTTTTCAAAGTTGATTTGCCCAAATCCCATGGGATAGTTTTTTTTTTACTTTAAAAATCGCCAAAATTATCCAAAAACTATATAAAGTCCTTACAAATTTGACTATTTTTTTAGAAAAATCATCAACATTTTATGGTTGCAAATTTAAGAATTAGTATGATTCGCGAGGTGTCAACACTTTGAGAAAATTATGGATACTTAAAATTTTCCTTGCAAGTGGTCTTGACTAGATTTTATAGAAATTTAAGGGAGTCTTTGGTCTCCCATGCCATTTATCTTGTACTTGTACATCAAGTACGTATTCATAGCGATGCTCTCGATGGGGGGGAGTCTTGCTTCTATTAGGGGAATATGATAAAGCATATTACTTTTAATTACGAGGTTATAAGTTATAAAACACTTCTGGATTTGCTTGATCTTTCTCGAGGATTTTCTAGAGATGTTGCAACCCCAAACTTCACATCCATACAAGATAACAAGAGTGATGAGAGTCTTAAAGAGGAACTTCTTTTTATCCCACATTACAAGGTTTGTTGACTTACAATTGTTTTCAAGACCAAAATAAGATTTCCACCTTCCATTAATCATTTTCTCGATACTATAGTTCCAATTGAGCTTGTGATGAATATCAATTCCGAGATATTTATAAGAAGAAACTTCCTCCAAGTTGTTATTGTCATTTACAAAATTAGCATAAGTGACCTTATTGGACTTGATAATCATCACTTTTTTTATGTCAAAGTTAACAGTCATACGCATGTTAGAGTAGAAATCCTTGAGAGTTCTCAATTGCTTATCAAGATCAAAAGGACATATTTCCATAAGAACAATATCATAAGCATAAAGAAGAAGGATGAAAACAATTCCAGTGAAGGTTGTGCTGACGCGGCCTGCTTCTTCTAAAAAAATGTTCTAGCTTATCGATGTATATGTCGAAAAGGATAGGAGAGAGGGCGAAACCTTGCAATTAATATTACAATTAATATCTTTAGACCACCCCTCAATGATCTTGAATTTGGCAATGATAGTCTCGTACAATCTTATTATGGCAGTTCTCAACTCGAGAGGAACTTTTAGCTCTTCTAACCTCTTCCATAGGTTGTTTCCAAGAATCATATCAAAATATTTCCTAAATTCCAGAAAGCAACATAAGAGGTTGGATTTATTATTATGACACTGCTCTGCAATGATCCTGAGTGTAATGAGGTGGTCCATGGTTGTGTGATGTTTTCTGAAGCCCGTATGACTGTTAACTTGCTTTCCCTCACTTTCAAGCCATGTGTTGATCTTCTTTTCTAGAATAATACCATAAAGCTTTGCTAAGAGAGGGCTAATCATAATGGTTCGATAATTAGAGGGGTTATTTTTATCACTGCTTTTAAAAATAGGAATAATGGGGCTTTGAGTCCAAGGGTGAGGGAAAACTTGCTTGACTCCTAAATTAAAGAGTTTGTGGATGTGAGGGATGAGGACAAGCGCTCCAATTTTTAGCATTTCTGCTTGATAACCTTCAATGTCCTTAGCTTTTCCATAAGCTAGGTGCTTAACCCAAAAATCTATGTCATCTAGTGAGAAAAAATGTTCTGTTGTAAGGAGGGTTGTAATGTTATCTTTGACATCCTAGGATTCATAAAGATTTTTAAGATAGGAGTTCCAGTCCTTTAAAACAATCCTACTATTCTTTTTGTTTTTGCGATTTAGAATTTTCCTCCAAAATTTATTAGGAGCTACCTTAGAAAGGTGCAAGAGGTTTTCCCATCTTTCTTTTATGTAGTGTCTCTTTTTCATTTTAATTAGGGCTTTGTATCTCTTTATTTTGTCAATTTTTAGGGGCCCTTCCATAGCTTCCTTTATTTTTCTTCTTGCATTTTTACACTCTTTATCAAACTAGGAGTTAGTTCTTTTATTTTTCTTTTTACTTGAGGATTCGATGGAGAACTTGTTAATGGAGGAAAAAAGGACCATCGTAAAATTGTTGTAGAGGTCTTCTATATTGTCCATTCTTGAAAGAGCAAACAAGTCATTTTTTAAATCATTTAGAAAAAGACCACTTTTATTTCTATCAAAGATTAGATGCTTATGTGAGCTGGAAGAGGTTCAATAATGCATTATACCATTATAAACAGAAACTCTTCCAATTATCCAAGATCTTAATTCTGACCAGCACCTTGTTGTTATTTGAATGCATTACATTTAACTAAGTTCATTTAATGATGCCTCTTATAACTTGTGCTTTCAATGTACTTTATGAAACATTCAACATGAAGATAATGAGACAATGAGAATGAAAGCATAAACACACAAAACATTTGATGATGGAGTTCACCATGATTCCTGGCTACGTCTCCAGACCCGCTTCAACCAACAAGACCGCTCAATTGATCTTCAATTTCCAAAAACGTACAATAATAAATTACTTACAATAGGTGAATTGAAGACCCCATTCAATTGTTAGGATATATCATCATTCAGTTATGTACTTTGCATGCATTCATGCATTGCATGCACCCGCATGCTGCTCAGTCACTAGTATGATGCCTCCAGCACCTAGTCCCTAGTCTCCCAGCACTCGGGAGCTACTTTCCACTCAGATTTAGCCCTCCTAGCCTGTCATGTGCCCATTTCTCAACTTCCACTGCAGAAGGGCGCCTTTCTCACCTACCAGTCTAGTTTACTTCAGTTAGCCACTAGTCTTTCCTTAATTTTAGGCTAGACTGACTTCTTACTGTTGTTATCACTCCGATTGACCTCCGATGAGACATGACTACCTATTCTGAGTTCAGTTTACTCCTCATGCGCACTCCACTGAGCCTCCTTCCCTACATTAGTGCCATTTACCATCAGTTACACTTATTACACTCAGTTAAACTCAGTTAGATTTAGTTAGACTCAGTTTGACACCTGTCTGACAGTTACTTGTGCATTGATGACCACCACTGATGATGATGAGGACTCTTAGTTGGAGCCAAGCTATGCCATTCAGTTAATTCGAATGACCTCCTTAGGCAATTCGAATTGCTCACTCATTGTGACAGTATTGTATTGTATTTTCACCCTTATTGGGATTATAGAGCACTGATGCATGCTTTTGCACAGTTTACACCATATTTTCTGAGTTTCATCTATTGTGATTGATTTACTTGTTCATTAGATCTGCTGTGACTAATTTTACATGGTATTAGAGCCATGGCAGAGACAAGATTTCTTTTCTATTGGTGTTCTACATGAAGAGAGAGCAATCTTTGCTCACATTACAGCAGTTTTCTGCAGGTTGCAGCACCTTCTGCAGTTGCAGCTATTGCTGAAAACATAGTGTTTGTTTGTTTGTGATTTGCAGGTTCTTACTTCCTCCATTTGCATTCGCTACTGCAGAGATGGAAGATTCTTCTTCACAAAATCTTCTTACTCCATTCAACTATGATGAATGGAAACCAAAGATGATGGCATACTTGAAGGGACAATGTCTTTTTGATGTATGCATTGGTATTACAAGAGATTTTGATTCCGATGAAGAGGAGAATGATTGGCTTAATGATTGTGACAGAGCTTTTGGGATAATATGTCTTGCTATGTCTCCTTGTATGCGCTACCTTAGTACTACTGTTGAAAATCCAAGAGATCTATGGGCCCAACTTAATAGAGAATTTGGAAAGCAGGAAGAAGAGGATCATGCTAGCCTTTTGGAGAACAAGCCCAGTGAGATCTCCTTATGTGCTCTCTCCGGTTATGTCTTGGCCTCATCCATTGTTCAAGATGAAGAAGAAACTGTAGATTCAACACTCATTCTCTCAAAGTCTTCTATTTCAAATTCTGAGCAAGATAAACTAGCTCATACTCTAGATTCCAAAAAGGTTCTTGAATCCTCTCTTTCTCATGAGTTTACCGGCATGCAGAATAATGATCTACTTGATGTTTTGGAGGTAAAATATGATTTTGGAGGTGAAGCATTCATCCTCCTTGATTGCATGCCTCTTATAAACTTTTGTTCTATCATTTGCACAATTTCTCAGAGTTTTACTGAACATGAAGAGCACTACCATTCGCTTGAGTTCAATTCTCATGCAATTTTTGTTGATTTTGGTTTTGATCTCACCCCTGTTGGTTCAAAGGAGATCTCAAGAAACCATTTGTCAAATATTAGAGCTGATTTAACTTCCACTGATAAGAAGTTCAAGTTTCAAGATCTATTTGATCCGATTGGAGCTATTCCTACCTCACTTGGTTCGAATCACAGGTTCCAGGATCATCCTCATATTTTCAGATTTGTTCTCACCATTTTTGGTATGAAGAGCAAGTACATAAAGTCTCCACATTCGCTTGCATCCACTGATGGAGAATTCAAGCACATGTTTTTGGAGCATGATCCATTTACTCCCAAGAGTAAGATACCTCTAGACATATCTACTTTAGTTTGGGGTAGTTAAATCTTTTGGTGTGTTACAGTCCATTTTGAGGGGGGGTTTTTCCCATGAGGTTTTCTCCACTTCCTCTGTTCATGGATTGTTCTTTATTTCGATTATTATTGTATTGGGGTGACCTTTGGTCTCAGTTACCTGGGCTCTATCATTTTATTTTTTACATCATAGTATAGCTTGAGGGGGGGGTTTTAGGATATATCATCATTCAATTATGTACTTTGCATGCATTTTGCATTTTGTATGCATTCTGCATGCATTACATGCACCCGCATGCTTCCCAGTCACCAGTATGATGCCTCCAACACCTAGTCCCTAGTCTCCCAGCACTCGGGAGCTAATTTCCACTCAGATTTAGCCCTCCTAGCCTGTCATGCGCCCATTTCTCAACTTCCACTGCAGAAGGGCGCCTTTCTCACTTACTAGTCCAGTTTACTTCAGTTAGCCACCAGTCTTTCCTTAATTTTAGGCTAAACTGACTCCTTACTGCTGTTATCACTCCGATTGACCTCCGATGAGACATGACTACCTGTTTTGAGTTCAATTAACTCCTCATGCGCCCTCCAATGAGCCTCCTTCCCTACATTAGTGCCATTTACCATCAGTTACACTTCTTACACTCAGTTAGACTTAGTTTGACACATGTCTGATAGTTACTTGTGCATTGATGACCACCACTGATGATGATGAGGACTCCTAGTTGGAGCCAAGCTATGCCATTCAGTTAATTCGAATGACCTCCTTAGGCAATTCAAATTTCTCACTCATTGTGACAGTATTGTATTCTATTTTCACCCTTATTGGGATTATAGAGCACTGATGCATGCTTTTGCATAGTTTACACCATATTTTCCGAGATTCATCTATTCTGATTGATTTACTTGTTCATTAGATCTGCTGTGACTAATTTTACATGGTATTAGAGCCATGGCAGAGACAAGATTTATTTTTTACAGGTGTTCTACATGAAGAGAGAGCAATCTTTGCTCACATTGCAATGGTTTTCTGCAGGTTGGAGCACCTTCTGCAGTTGCAGCTATTGCTGAAAACATAGTGTTTGTTTGTTTGTGATTTGCAGGTTCTTACTTCCTCCATTTGCATTCGCTACTGCAGAGATGGAAGATTCTTCTTCACAAAATATTCTTACTCCATTCAACTATGATGAATGGAAACCAAAGATGATTTCATGCTTGAAGAGACAATGTCTTTTTGATGTATGGATTGGTATTACAAGAGATTTTGATTCCGATGAAGAGGAGAATGATTAGCTTAATGATTGTGATAGAGCTTTTGGGACAATATGTCTTGCTATGTCTCCTTGTATGCGCTACCTTAGTACTACTGCTGAAAATCCAAGAGATCTATGGGCCCAACTCAATAGAGAATTTGGAAAGCAGGAAGAAGAGGATCATGCTAGCCTTTTGGAGAACAAGCCCAGTGATATCTCCTTATGTGCTCTCTCTGATTATGTCTTGGCCTCATCCATTGTTCAAGATGAAGAAGAAACTGTAGATTCAACACTCATTCTCTCAAAGTCTTCTATTTCGAATTCTGAGCAAGATAAACCAGCTCATACTCTAGATTCCGAAGAGGTCCTTGAATCCTCTCTTTCGCATGAGTTTACTGGCATGCAGAATAATGATCTACTTGATGTTTTGGAGGTGAAGCATTCGTCCTCCTTGATTGCATGCCTCTTATAAACTTTTGTTCTATCATTTGCACAGTTTCTCAAAGTTTTACTGAACATGAAGAGCACTACCATTCGCTTGAGTTCAATTCTCATGCAATTTTTGTTGATTTGGGTTTTGATCTCACCCTTGTTGGTTCAAAGGAGATCTCAAGAAACCATTTGTCAAATATTGGAGCTGATTTAACTTCCACTTATAAGAAGTTCAAGTTTCAAGATCTATTTGATCTGATTGGAGCTATTCCTACCTCACTTGGTTCGAATCACAAGTTCCAGGATCATCCTCATATTTTCAGATTTGTTCTCACCATTTTCGGTATGAAGAGCAAGTTCATAAAGTCTCCACATTCGCTTGCATCCACTGATGGAGAATTCAAGCACATGTTTTTGGAGCATGATCCATTTACTCCCAAGAGTAAGATACCTCCAGACATATCTACTTGAGTTTGGGGCAGTTAAATATTTTGGTGTGTTACAGTCCATTTTGAGGGGGTTTTTTCCCATGAGGTTTTCTCCATTTCCTTGGTTCATGGATTGTTATTTATTTGGATTATTATTGTATTGGGGTGACCTTTGGTCTCAGTTACCAAGGTCCTATCATTTTATTTTTTACATCATAGTATAGCTTGAGGGGGGGTGTTAGGATATATCATCATTCAGTTATGTACTTTGCATGCATTGCATGCACCCGCATGCTGCCCAGTCACCAGTATGATGCCTCCAGCACCTAGTCCCTAGTCTCCCAGCACTCGGGAGCTACTTTCCACTCAGATTTAGCCCTCCGAGCATGTCATGCGCCCATTTCTCAACTTCCACTATAGAAGGGCGCCTTTCTCACCTACCAGTCCAGTTTACTTCAGTTAGCCACCAGTCTTTCCTTAATTTTAGGCTATATTGACTCCTTACTGCTGTTATCACTCCGATTGATCTTCGATGAGACATGACTAGCTATTTTGAGTTCAATTAACTCCTCATGCGCCCTCCATTGAGCCTCCTTCCCTACATTAGTGCCATTTACCATCAGTTACACTTATTACACTCAGTTAGACTCAGTTAGACTGAATTAGACTCAGTTTGACACCTGTCTGACAGTTACTTGTGCATTGATGACCACCACTGATGATGATGAGGACTCTTAGTTGGAGCCAAGCTATGCCATTCAGTTAATTCGAATGACCTCCTTAGGCAATTCGAATTTCTCACTCATTGTGACAGTATTGTATTGTATTTTCACCCTTATTGGGATTATAGAGCACTGATGCATGCTTTTGCACAGTTTACACCATATTTTCCGAGTTTCATCTATTGTGATTGATTTACTTGTTCATTAGATCTGTTGTGACTAATTTTACATCAATTATGTAGCTCAAATGTAGAAACATAGGTAAAAAATGGATTCCTCTCGAAAAAACATGAAACTTGAGTATAAACTTGACCACTTTCTGTTTTGGAGACCATAAACCCCCTTTAGCACACAAAACAAGACTATACTCATCATTGTACAGATCCTTCCTCGATATTCGTACCAAGCCTCTCACGAAGAGATAACCCTAAACTCTCTTCAAGAACTTCACTTCGAAATTCCATGAGAAAATAGTGAGGATGCATCCCCTTTTATAGTCCCCAAAGGGCATCTTTTGGTTACAACCATGTATTAACTTCATAACAAAAACATTAATTACCACTCCTTATCATAATCCAAGTTGTTGGTATGTTGGTTAAAGTTTTGGAATTATCCCCCATACACCAAGGTTCAAATCCCATATTAGGCATATGCGTTAGTTTGGCTTATTGGTTCATTATATATAATTAATACCATAACAAGAACCATATAAATAATAACCAACAACCATATAAATATAAATCCAAATAAAAATTCATTGAACCATGCAGACCATAACCACTTGCATGCAAATCGAGGAGGTCATGTGGAGGTTCCACATGGAATCATGTGATTGGTCCACGTGGCATCCATTCGTTGGCCATTTCCACATCATCACTTCCCAGTCATGTGCCACATCATCTGCCCAGTCAACATGCCACATCAGCATGCCATCTATCTCAATTTCCACGTGTCAATTTCTCATTGGTCCACCTGTACTTGTAGGTGCTTCCACGTCAGCATTCCATGTCAACATGGAACGTGACATGCTGATGTGGAAACACCTACAGGTACAAGTGGACCAATGAGAACTTGACATCTGATAGTTGAGATAGTTGGCATGTTGACCAAAAATATGATGTGGCACATGGCTGGGAAGTGATGATGTGGCAATGGATTTATATATTTGTGATTCCTACAACAGGAAAATTCAACACAATGAGCATATTATATGATGTCCCTTACCCACTGAATAGATTTGAAATGGTAAATAATGCTAGATTAAAATAGTGACAAATACAAGGGATTTGAACATATGATGTCCATGGAGATGTATAGGTTTAAAGGATTCAACTTACATGGGAATATATATCTCATTTGCCACCATAGCTTGTAAAGTTAATAAATCAACACAAAAAAAACTACTATGGATCTTAGGAGGTATTGAATATGTGTTGTATGTCACATCTTGGTGGGGGTTTGAGAGAAACCTACACCCCAACACTACCCCTCAGTTAGGGTGCATGGGAGTTCAACGCCCCCCCCCCCCCACCATATAGGGATTCAGCGATGGATCCCCCAAGGAAAATCATTTTGGTTCATTATGTATTATTTTGGTCAATGGTTTTGGCCCATTGTAATATAATCCTAGTGAAGGAAATATGGTTGTAATCTAATCCATGTTAATGGATTAGGGTTTTGGATGTTGTAGAATACCTAAATGTTATATTGTGAATGGTTAAGTTAATATAATGAGGTAGAGAGAGGTGCAACTCTTAGTTATACTAGTTTTTCCCATTAAGGGTTTCCAAGGTAAATCTTTGTGTATGTTATGTGTGTGTGTTATATTTTGTTAGTATTTCTTTTCTTGCATAGGTTTTTCAAACTCTTCATTTGGTATCAAAGTGAGGTTATTGACTTTATGGGGATTCCTTTGTTTCTTGGGTTTAGCTCATTTTGTGAAGAGCAATGGTATCTTGGGTTTGCAATAAACTTGTGCATGACTGGGAGCTTTGTGTAGTGAATATTGTGTAAAGAAAAATGGACAGCAATCAAGAACACAAATAGAGAATTTTAATGTCTAGATATTTGATTTATGGAAGCTAAATATGGAATATCTTCTTATAGATAGAGAACAATGGGTTTCTATGGATCTAGGTACAAAACCTATTGGTATGTCAAAAAAAGATTGGGAAAACATCAAAAGAATGATAAGCGGTATGATTCAACTTTACCTCTTAGAGTCGATGTTGTTGAATTCCTTTGAAGAAGACACCACACTTAAGCTATGGGGTAAGTGAGGGAATTTGGTTAATAAAAGTCCCTAGTAGACAGGTTGTTTCTTTGAAATAAGATGTATCATCTTAGGATAGATGATGGTAGCTCCACAATGGAACATCTAATTTCCTTTAATACTCTAGTAAGTCAACTTGTCTCTATTGAAATTAAGATGGATAAATAAGATAAAACATTACCTTTTTATGTTCTTTCCTAGACTCTTAGGATAATCCGGTTGTAGTAATTAGTAGTATTACTCAATCCACATTAAATTTTGGGGATGTAGTTGCATCCTTGTTATCAAATGAGATGAAGATAAAATCCATGGAGGGAAATGATTATTTATCTATAAGAGGCCATCCCCAAGAGAGACAAAATAAGTCTTTAAGAGGTAGATCTAAATATATAGTTTGATCTAAATCTCTAGGACAATCTATAATAGAATTTAGGAAATGCAGTAAAGTTGGGAATTAGAAAAAAGATTGCAAATCTAAGAATGTTGATAAAATGAAGGGATTTGATGATGTCCCCTTCACATAAACAAAATACTCCATAGAAGGAGATGATGTTTACTTGGAATCTACTGGTACACATTCAAATCATGAATTATGATTGATCGATTCACATTCTTAATTTCATATGAATCCTCACATGGAGTAGTTTTATGAATATGAAAAGTATAATGGAGGTGATGCTTTCCTAGAAGATGACTTGATAGTAAAAATCCTAGGACGTGGAAGGGTCAAGATGCTACTCAAATATGGAAGTATTAGAGCACTCCTTGAGGCTCTTCAAATTCCAAATTTGGCCATAAACCTAATATTTATAAATAAGATGATGTGATGTAGAGATGCATACTGTATTTGAAAAGGACACATGGAAAATTGTTAAAGGAGCAATGGTGTTAACGAGGGGAGTTCATATTGTAAGTTTGTGCAAGTTGTTAAGGAGCATTATTAATGACATGTGTATCAATTTTTTTGTTCCTAATGGTATTAAGGAAGAAGAAAATACTGATATAATCTTTGTTGTTAACAAGCAAAATTTTCTCACCTACTTTGTCATCAGTTTCGTCACCATTATGCATCATAAACAGTTGTTCTAGCACCATTTTCTATACCATCTCATTGACCTGTTGAAATGAAAAAATGACCAAAAAACTAAAATTCAAACTCCAAAATTGGCCATAACTAAAGAGTTGTGATTTTTCCTTCGAAAAGCATGATCCCAATCACACCTTTTCCCCAAAAACCCATAGCTTGTTCTCAACAACATAATTTTGGTTATCATTTATAATTTCACGCTTCCACAAGGGAAATAGTGGATAAAAGTGGACACATACAATTGGCATTATCGAAATTAGAAATGGATCTAATTACCTAACCTCTCCACTAAGCACTCAATGGAATGGACAGCATACACACTGGATCTAGATCTTATTTTTTATCACTTTTATGCTTATAAAGGAGCTCTCGTGGTCACCATTTCACATCCATTCCTACATTTGCAAAGCACCTTCATGTTTCCAAATTCTCACTAGATAGAGAAAGAAACCATACTCTCCTTCCAACTTTCACTACATAGGGTATTCACATTTGAGACCTAGCTGAAGATTGGGGCTATAAGGATATAAATGACCCTTCCCTTGGATCAGTTGCGGAGGCCCACTACTCTTAGTAGATGGTACCAAGGTGTGTATGTGTCACTTGATTATTTATATAATAAAAGACCACATTATTTCACATGATGAACCTTTCTTTTGATGGATATTTTCTTATCTGCTACCACGAATTGCACAAACCCTTAGTAGGTGTTTTTTGCACTCGTGTTTGAGAAATTATACATTGCATCTACAATGCTATGGTGCCAAATATTGGGACATGTTGGAGAGATGGGACTTAGATCATTACATGGTAAAGGTATGGTTGAATGTATGTTTGATTGGTCATTAGATTTTGATTTATGTGAACATTGTATATACAGTAAAGAGAATTATGTAATATTCCCATTTGGTGTTGCAAGAGAAAAATGAATCTTGGAGTTGATACACAGTGATGTGTTTGTACCTATGCTTGTTCCATCACTAGGTAAATCTATATGTTATGTTTCATTCATAGATGATTTCTTGAGGAACATATGCATCTATTTCCTATGAAATAAATCTAAGTTTTTCAATAAATTTAAAGAGTTTAAGGCTTTTATAAATAAGCGGGCGAAGAAAAAAACAAAGGAGTTGAGGATAAATAATGTTGGAGAGTTCCATGTGAATGAGTTCAAGGAATTATACAAGAAGTGTGGAATAGAATGGAAAAATACCACTCCATACACACCTCAACATAATGGAGTTCCAGAAAAAAAGAATGGGAAATAATTGGAAAAGGCAAGAAGAATGATCAGTGGTGAAAGGCCATGATAGAAATTAAGGACAAAGGTATTGGATACTGCATGTTTCTTGGAAAATTGATCACCTTTCTTGGTTGATAAAATTCCACATGATACATGGACTGGTTAAAATCCCTATCCTAAACATCTTAGATTTTTTGGATGCAATGTTTATATCCATGTTCCAAAGGAAAAATAAGAGTAAGATGAATAATAAGGAAGAAAAATGTATCTATATTGATTATGAAGATGGTATGAAAGGTTTTAAATTTTGCAACATAGTAAAAAAGAAGCTTGTTTATGGCGGGTATGTAGTATTTAGAGAAGTTATTTTTGTTACCAAACAAGAATTCCAACCAAAGGAAGAAGAACCAAAGACAATAGAGTTTGAGTTGGAGGGTGAAGAATTTGACTCAATAGAAGAAAATGAACCAGAAGAGGAAGAACCTCAAACTATAGTTTTGAATAGATATGGTGAGAATGAAGGTGACCAAAATGGTATACCCCGACTTTTTTCATTCTATTTTTCTTCTATATATTACTAATGATAATACTAGAATTGTTACAGAGGTAGTTGATTCATAGGATAATAAATTTTGGAAGAATTCCAGGGTTGAAGAAATGGATGCCTTGGATAAAAATGATACTTTGGCTCTAGTTGAGTTTCTAAAGGGAATAAAACCTATTGGTGGAAAATGGTCATTTAAGAAGAAGTTAAATGCATAAGGTAAGGTAGAGAAGTACAAATCTCACCTAGTAGAAAAGAGATGTTCCGATGTGGAAGGAATTGATTTTGGTGAGATATTTTCTCCTATTTCTTAATTAACTTTTATCAGATTTCTTTTTTCAATCATTGCTTCTTTTGATATTGAACTAGAGGAGATGGATGTTAAGAAATTTTTTTGCATGGGGATCTTGAATAAGAAATCTACATGAAAGAAAAAGAAGATTTTAAAGTTAAGCGGAAGAAGGAGTTGGTTTGCAAGCTAAATAAGTCTTGCATGGTTTAAACTGGTCTCCATGAATGTGATATCAATTTTTCAATACATATAATATCGGACTTGGTTTATCAAGAAACAAATCTAATCACTATAGGTATTCCTAGTAGGTTGGTGATCATTTATTTGTGTGGTCTTGTATGTTGGTCATATGTTGTTGATTGGAAACAACAAGGAAATCATCAAGGATGCCAATAATTGATTGTATTCTAAATTTGATATGAAATAACTTGGTGTTGCAAATTTTAATTTGGGCATAGAAATAAAAAGAGATTTGAAAAACATGAAATTATGGTTGAATAAGAGGAAATATGTTGAGACATATTGTTGAAGTTTATTATGGAAGAATTTAAAACTGTAAAGGTCCCTACTCATTAGGTGCAAAGTTATCAATAAATCAATGTCCCACAACACAAGAATAGTTAGAAGACATGTCCTATGTTCATTATGCAAGCATTATTGTAATTCTAATGTATGTTATAGTTAGGACTAGACTAGGCATTTCCCATGTAGTGCGATTTTGAGCATGTATATTTCAAAATTAGGGAAGGAACATTAGACAACTATAAAGAGGGTCTTCAAATATTTGCATGAAACTTTAGATTAAGCAATATGATGTAAGGTTTGATGTTACACCAAAACATGCAAATATTGGTAAACTTTCCAAGCCAAGCACATAGTTTCATGATCCCAGTGTCTTCTAGAGGTACGACAGTTATTCTAACACTGCTCCAACACCCCCCCTTTCGATGTAACTCGACGAAATTGAACCTGCGACCTGAACTCTTATACCATGTAAGGTTTGGCATTACACCAAAACATGCATATATTGGTAAACTTTCCAAACCAAGCACATAGTCCCATGATCCCAGTGTGGGCCAAAGGTGCGACGATTATTCTAACACTACTCCAACATATGCTACAAAAGAGAGCTAGAGTGTAGAGAGAGAGAGAGAGATACACAGGTTGTGGTTGATGTAGACTAGGCTGGAGATCTTGATCACAAAATATCAACAAGTGGTTATGAATTTAATATATTTGGTGGATAAATCAATTGGATGAGAAAGAAGAAGGTTGTAGTGGCGTTTCCAGCTATAGAAGTTGAGTACATGAATCCATTGATGAAAGTAAGGAAGTTGTATGGTTGTAAAGACCGTGTTCATTTTCTTTTTTTAAGGAAGTAATGAGGATAGGTTGTGACAAATCAAGTGATTTTTTTCTAGAAAAGAACCCTACTTATCATTCCAAGACAAAGCATATAATTTGATGTGCAATACCATTCACTACTAAATTTGGATGCAAAACCCAATGTTTCTTTCTGAAGTTAATGGAAAAATTTGATTAAGATGTCATAACTTATATATAAAACTTTAAACTTACATTTTTTCCTTCTTGTGCCATGATATATGTCACATTTTTGACAATATGCAATAGATGTTGAAATTACAGCCTAACTATGTCACAATTCCAACGTTTTTTTCTCATTTGAACAAATGTCCATTAGTTTTTTATTTAAATTATCTAGAGAACAAAATGAAGAAAGAAATATAAAATGGAAACACACAGACAAAGATATTGCACATAGCTTAGTAATACAATAAAACCCAAATTCTATTAAGGAATTAAGAGGAGAAATACTGTAAACTACAGAGCAATACAAACTAGCTATAATGATTGTAGCTTATCTCTGAAGATAGATGTGGCAGCTATGCTCATTCACAATAAGACATCACAGGAGAAAAAAATTATATTTTTATCATACATTTTGAAACCCTAAAAGCAATAAACCTTAAAGATCCATAATCCTAACCTTAGGATATGAAGTGGCGAAAGGAATGTAGGCCTTAAGGAGTCGATTTGATATGTCAACTTCCTATGGTTGTAACTTCCACACACAAACTTTGTTTGGGGCACAAAATAGCTTGTTGGAAAGATATCGATGAGAAGAAGAACAATTTTAATCAAGTATTAGGTAAGGTTTCAACTATCCTAAGTTGTCATGGGACCAAAAAACACTATTTAGGGCCTAAAAAAATGCACTAGAATCACTCAACAAAACCGTATGATTAGAATACTTTTTAACTTCCTTTTTTTTCCTTTAACCTTTTTAGTGCTTTTTTGTAGTTTTTAAGAAAAGTCAACATTATTTATAGGCTCAATGCTAAAATCAGTGCAAACATCGGTATTGTTAGTGTCAAATTTAGCACTGAGAATAACTTTCTTTTTTGCATAGACTTTAGATTATGTTTTAGCACCGAGTTTAGCTTCCTTTATGACACCTACTTTGGCTAAAATCGGCTCTAATATTGCCAAATTTAGTGTCAGGAATAGCTTCCTTTTTAGCACTGGGTTTGTATTCCTTTTTAGAACCTAGTTGAACTTCCTTTTTAGTATTAGTTTTAGCTTCCTTTTTAGTGTCAATGTTAGCTTCATTTTTAGCATCAACTTTAGCTACCTTTTTAGCTCCAAATTTAGCACCGAGTTTCCTAAGTAACCAAATAAAAGTGGGGGAATATTTTCAAAATGAAATTTAAAAAAGATTAAGGAACAAAAATGTTGGTTCTAATACCAATTACACCAGGTTTGAAAATTGATTCATATAGTTAAACACATTAAACATAAGACATTGTCACACAACATATCAACACATTACACAAAAATTACCCTAGAAACCTCTCTCCCTGAGGAAAACCAACAAACCAGTGAGATTTCACTCATATATTAATCAAACACTCAAAACAGATTTTTACAACCGTGACTTGCTAGACCACAAATCACATTTCATTACATCACCCTACTACATAGCCATTACATATTATTTATAGATGCAATACAACCAAATTCTCATTCATGATAATCCATAACTTCCTAACTACATTTAGTTATTATGTTACAATCGACTTGATTGGGTTAACTTTGGTCGATCTCCCATTACGATTTGGTTGTTATATTGACTTCTCGTTGACCAGTCATTTTCCTTCGATTAAAAAACTATTCCAATCATTCGGCCAACCAAACTTCCATCATTTGTCACCTTCGAATCCAGTCTACTTATACCAATTAACTATCAATTTTTCCAGTCAATTTACATGCAAAGATTATAACATTCCCAACATTCTCTTACTTGTTTCCTTTTTGCATAAATAAGATATTCATAATTTTAGTTCACTTTATCAAGGCTGACAAGCCCATCCTTTCCCTACACCAAGAAAACTTCTTTGTGCTCACAGAATTGTTTAATCTTCACCATTTCTACCTTTTCTAGTAACACCTTCTGGTTCTCCACCACCTCCCTCACAAAATGGTATTGAACATCAACATGTTTCGTCTCTGAATGATATGTTGGATTCTTTTCCAAGAAGATTACACTCTAATTGTCACAATCCAAACTAATAGCATGTTGTCTGAACTCAGAATTTGACCACAATCTATGCAACCAAAAAACTTCCTTACATGCATGAGTAGCTACCATGTATTCATCCTCTGTAGTCGATAGTGCAACAAACGACTGCCTCCTACTCATCCAACTGATTACTCCATCGAATATCTTAAACACATATCTAATGGTTGACCATTTGAGGTCGATATCTCCAACCTAGCTAGAATCGACAAAACCATGTACATTGATTTCCTTGTTTCCCTTAGGCTCTCCTCCATAACACATTGCATAATCCGTCGCGCTATGAAAATATCTTAATACTCTCTTGACTACATCGATCCAACTCTCTTTTCTAGGTGTCGACATGTACCAACTCAATGATCCCACTGCATGGGAAATAATGGGCTAAGTACATACATTAGACTACCTACAACACTAACATAGGGCACACATAACATATACTTTATTTCTTCTTGTGTCTTTGTATATTGTTCAGTAGATATCTTGAATCCTACAGGAATAGGGACCTTGACCGGTCTACTCTCCTACAAGTTGAAACATTTCAGAATTGTCTCAACATATTTTCTTTGACTTAACCAGAGCCTTCTATCTGCATGATCTCTCTAAATTTCCATTCCAAAAATGAAATTTGTTGCTCTGAGATCCTTCATGTTGAACTTGGAGGATAACTATTGTTTCACCTCCTTTAACATATCCATGTTATTTCCGACTAACAACATGTCATCGACATACATAACCACATATATGAAATGACCACCGAATTTATTCCCATAGACACAGGTATCAGCTTAACTTCTCAAAAACCCTAGCTTTCATATATACATGTCAATTTCAAACCTCTGATACCACATCCTAAGTGGTTTTTTTAGACCTCAGAGAGACTTCTTAAGCTTGCAGACAAGATCCTTTTCTCCTTCCACTGTAAAACCTTCAGGCTGCTTCATACATATTTCTTCTTCAAGATCACCATGAAGAAATGTTGTCTTTACATCCATATGTTCTATCTCAAGATCAAACATTGTTGCTAAATAAATTAGTACCCTCATGGAATTTAGCTTAGCAATAGATGAGAAAATTTCACCGAATTTGACTCCCTCGATTTGAGAATACCCTTTCACTACCTTTTGAGCCTTGTACTTCTCGACTTGACTTATTGCATTCAACTTTTTCTTGAACATCGACTTACTACGATGGGTTTCCTTCCATTTGGTAATGAGACTAGATCCCATGTTTCATTATCCTTCAAGGACTCCATTTATTCTTCCATAGCCCTTTTTCGAAGTTTACTCTCTATTGAGTCGATCACTTCCTTTTCGAACTGGGATCATCTTAGATGGTAGATAACACAAAGGCCGAGAAAAATTCCTGTGGAGTATACATTTCTGGTTGTTTCCTTGCTCAAATAGACCTCCTGGCATCCAGAGTCTATTGTTCCACCTCTTTGTCGGATTTAGTTGACTCACCTAAATCTAGACTTTCATTGTTCATTTCCAACTCTTTCTTTTCTGGTTTTTTTCTTTTATCCTCTTCATCCTTGGAAGTTCCTTCGACTTCTCTAAAGATCACATGTCTACTATAAGTTTACTTCCTCATTACCGGGTTACACAACTTATATCCTTTCACTCCATCCTTGTACTCGGTGAAGATGCATTTCTTCAACTTGTTGTTGAGTTTTGTTCTTTTCTCCTTTAGGATATGCACAAAGTCATCACACCTAAACACTCTAATATGTGTAAGAGAGGGATTTTTACCATCACATGCCTTATATGAATTGTTTTCAACCAGATCTGTCGACGGTGACCTATTCACCAAGTAACATGCTGTGTCGACTGCCTCTTCCAAGAATTCTTGTGCAAATCTTGCACCACTAAGCATTCCCATAGCTTTCTCCATCAGTATTCTATTCATTCTTTTAGAAACTCCATTCTGTTGAGGCATGTATGAAGTTGTGTTTTTTTTATCTATACCATGAAATTTGCAAAACTAGTTGAACACCTTTCCATATATTTCTCCTTCGTTATTAGTTCTTAGCCCCTTGATATTTTACCAGTTTGATTCGCAACAAGAGCTTTGAACTCTTGAAAATTGTCAAAAACCTCATATTTCTTCAAACAATACAACCATGTCATTCTGTAGATAATACAAGCATAATACTAAGATCCTCCTAGTGGAGGGACCAATACAAGTCCAAACACATCACTATTTATTAACACCAATATTTCCTTAGCCCTAGTAGCACTATATGAGAACCTTACATGACTTTGTTTACCATATATATAATTTTCACAGAAGTCAACTTCTTCAGAGCAATCAGGGGGACCTTCGATCATACCTTTACTCTGCATAGCACGAAGAACTTTCTCACCTATATGTCCCATTCATTGATGCCACAACATTGTAGAGTTGACTAGACAAGAATACATGTTGTCGAACTCTAGACATACCACATTAGCACTTTTGTTAGTGTCTGTTCTTCCCAATAGCTTATACAGGGTTCCATTTTGAACAATCCCCTTGTCAATACCATCACTCCTTGCACTATATTGCACATATATTTCTCAAATACATACTACAAACCTGCATTCCCCATATTATTGACTGAGATTAGGTTTTAGGCCAAACCTGGATATGCAGTACTCCTAGAAATGTTCCCATTCTTCCATCTTTCAATTTCCATTGAACTTTACCTCATCTGAATATCCTGGTCAGTGAATCATCTCCTAGTAGAACATCACCACCATTGATCTTCTCATACTCACAAAAACACTCCCTACATGGTTTCATATGATATGATGCACCATAGTCTATAATCCAAGAGTCACAATTCGACTATGTACTTGTGGAAGCCAAATACACATCTCCTTTCTCTTCTCGCAAAGACTTACCGTCATTCGACCGACCTTCTTTAGAACCTTTTCCTTTCTTGACTTCTATCGACTTACAATTCCATCAATAATATCCAAATTTATTGCATCACCAGCATGTTTCCATCATTGGACTAGACAATCTAGTCTTAGATCTACTCCTCAACTTCAACTTTATACCAGAGGTTTTTCCTTTTCCTCGGTCTACCAGTCAATCTATTACAATTAAGGATTTATGGGTCGCTCCTTCCATGTTTTTTGGTCTCATCTATTCTGACAACAGATATGTGACCACATCGTTGATCTTCAATGACGTACTATTGCTTCCAATAGCCACGACTAGGCTATCCTAGGAATCTAGAAAAGAACACAACAAATTGATGCATTTATCCTCCTTAGTGATTTTAATATCCATGAACAACAACTGACTAATAACAATGTTGAATGCATTTAGGTGTTCTATAATTGAGTCACCTTCACCTATCCTCAGAAGGTACAACTTCTTTTGAAAAAATAACTTGTTGTCCAAAGATTTTGACTAGTACAAGTTCCCCAACTTTTCCCATAGATTCTTTACACTGTCTTCTTCCAAGACATTCAAAAATATAGAATCTTCTAAACAAAGTTGGATTGTACTCATTACCTTTTGATCGATATTTTTCCACTCTTCCTTTGACATACCAACCGAATTCATTCCCAGGTTGACTATAATCCATTGTTCTCGATCTACAAGGAGATCTTCCATTTTAAGCTTCCAAAGCTAAAAAATGTTCCCTTTAAACTTTTCAATTTCTATCCTCGATGTGTTAGCCATTCTAAAAATGAATCAATGTTTCCAGAAACCTCCCACTGTAATAGTTATTCCCTAGATCAAGGATCAAGCCAAACCCTCGACAAGAAAGGCATCCCCCTGCAGCTAAATACATCTCGCATACCAACTATTGGTTCTAATATCAATTACACCAAGTGTTAACCACCAAATTTTCTCACTTGCCACATCATCATCCTTGTCACCCACATATGTCATTATTCCACATTATTTCACCTCATTTACATCTATTGGGCCTTGAGAAAACAGGATAAAATCCACAAAACCAAATTCAAACACCAAAAGGGGACACTTTAGAAATAGGTCACACATATTACTAGGAAAAGAGTGACCCAAGTCACTCATTTTCCTTTGATTTGAGTGACTGAAGTCACACATTTCCTCAAACAAAGCGACCTCACCCCAACATGATTTTTGGTTGTTTCTACTTTTCTCCCAGCCAAAAAGAGTAAATCTAGGCACGGATCCTGACATGGAACAAATCAAGGAGAGGATTGAAGATGAAAAAATCCATCCTCATCCTTATCCCCAAAGCCATATATTGTGCCTATAAAAGAACCCTCAAGGTCCTCGATTACACACAATTCTCCACTGCTTATCTCAAGCCATCATTCTACCAAATTTTCCCTTAGATCGAAGTCAACCTCTTCTTGAACATGTATCACCTATTGGAGATTGTTGTTGTCATGTCTGATCGAAGGATTATGAGACTACTAGGTGACCAATGGACCCTCTGTCAGACAGCTGTAGGGACCCTTTCTACAATGCTTGTGAGGTGATTCTACTCATAATTCTCATTCAATATATAAAGAAATTATTTGATACTTTTAATGTTGCTTATCAAAGAATATGCTTGTACTATTAGTTTATATTTTTTTAATGTATTGAATTCTAGTTAGTTTTGTTTGTTTTTTTTTTCACCTTGAAACTCTGCTAAGGTATGCACAACCGTTAGTGGGTGCAGGGACACGCTAAAATTTTTGGCGACCATACTAGGGAGGATCTATAATCCTTCTCTGGTTGTGTATATATTTCATTTTCTATCCCTTTGTATGAGTCTTTTACTACTATTTTAGCCCTGTTATCTTTTTGGTTACTATTGATTGAACTTCCAGTAGGATCCTCGACCCATAAATCCTCCATATTTGTCGATCCAAAGGTGTTTTCCTTGTTTTCGGAGTTGTTTGTTTTGGGTCGCACCTATTTCGATGATTTGAGCAACCTGAGTTGCACATGTCCCTTCGATTGGAGCAACTTGATCTTAGAACCTAGTTTTTTACTTGGTTCGTTTCCAATTTTTAATGACCTAGTTCACTTATGGCCCTTTGAGGAGAGTGACTTGCTCTTGAAAGTCATTTTTCAACAGTTTTTCTTTGTTTTTTCCTGTCTACATTGATCAGATAGTGTCGGTTTTTCATCTTGAGTTTTTCTTGCAATCTCTTTTAGTTGTTGTAGAAGCCCTTTTATTTTTCCTGTTAGACACTTGGGTGAAGAAAAAGTCTCCTTAGATTCGAGTATTTTCCTTCTTGAATTTCTGTTTGGATTTTCTTTTTGTTGCATTTTTTTTAATGTTTTAGTGAGTAGTTTGATAAACTGATCTTATTCGATATTTAATCACTTTAGTTGTTTAAATCATTTTCAATTTTCTAGATTAGGGCCTCACTCTAATTGTTACAATTTTAACTATTTAGTTATCTCTTTTTTACATGCACACTTCAAATAAAAATTGCTTGATAATAACCTTTTTTTATGTTGAGATGAGTTTATTTTGAGAAAATTTAGTTTAGTATTGAAATCATTTTATCTCTTTCAAGCATTTAAATTTCTTAATTGTTAGTTGTACACACCTCTTGTGCACACACCTTCACTCCTTAAATTAAACTATCACTTGGTTCATGCTGCCAAGTGGAGCATAAAATCAACCATAATCTAACTCACTTAAACCTCACTTGAGGATCAAAAGAACATTGTAGTTATGTTAGAAATTTGGGGATATGAATCCAAATAATTCCCCCCTAGTCATTATACATCTGAAACATAGTAGTTGTCCATTTAAGGTGCTAAAATCCTTTTGTACTATTGGCATGGTTAAAACTGATTTGCAGGTAGGCCTCTCCTTTCAGTAGGGTAAGTGGAAAGACTAAAATCGAATGGCTGGGTGGTGCACCATCCCCACTCTGTACTGATCCATATATTTTCCTTCGGGTTGGAGCTATAGGAAAATCATTCCTACGCGTCAGTGAATGAGTTAGCCTAAAATCCTTTCCTTTTAGGTATCTTACCCAAAGGCATTCCCCTTTGGTGGGGGGATCCCTATGATAGATAGAGTAATTTGTGGCCCCATCTCTATAACTGTTCTTTCGATCTTCACTCACTAGGTCTAGATAGGATTGATGCTCCTATTTCGGTCTAGTGATTGGAAGACCCTACTTAGTTTCCTACTTCCTTTGTTTATGGGACTTGATGCCCCCACAAAGGAAAATATTTGAGGAAGATTTATTTGGTGTTTTTTCTTTTTTGATTATGTATATTTCTCAGGGTAGTGGGTCCTTTTCTTTTATAAGATTGCTATTTTTTATTTTTCTTCTATTTTTTGCTAGATCATATCACTTGCTACACACACGTTGCACCTATTGTTTGATTTGGCTATGTTTACATAGTTGAGGTTATTCGATTTGAGATTTACCAACCACAACATCATGTTGTTGAACTGTTCAACTAAGACTCCACCACCATAGATCTCCTATGGTACTCTCAAAGACTTCAATGTCAACCCCCTCAGTACGGTTTTTTAGGCCGCAAAGTCGAATCTACATGCCAAACCCCAATTCGATAGAATACACAATCAATGGAGCACTCCTATGAGACACATGATTCTAAATCGTCACATTCAGGCTTACTTTCACCTTTACACACTACTAGTACCATGGTGGTACCATTCTCACCTCCACCGGCATCCCTGCCATTGGAATCCCCACTCCTGGTGGTGCAAGCATCCCTTTGTGTTTTGGGTATTTTCCTTACCCTAGTGACCTATGTTGAAATATTGTAAATTCAAAGAATATTATATTTGTACTTTATTATTCCGGAGATGTTTCATTCCTCCGTGAAGATCTTATTGTATATCCAGAGATGTTTATTCCTCCGTCGGAATGTGGTAACTTGGGTTATTATACTTCCCTAGTGGGGGTCGGCCCTGTATGTTTTACGTGGGTCAAAGGATTATTAGACCAACCTAGAGGGGTTGGCCTAGTCAGTTGTAATGGGGTGTTTAACCCAGTGGTTAAGTTGGGGCCGACCTAGTTAATGTAAAAGACAAGTCAGAGATGTGTATAAATAGAGGAGGTGTGTTCCTCATTTATACACACACTACACTCACTTGTAAATAGCGCATAGGTGAGGGAGAGGTCTGCTATGAAGGAGGAGGAGCTCATGTATTTGGTTTACATCTTTGTATTTGCTGATCATCTATATTGAGGAAGCTTTGCTTGGTTTTCTACCCCATGAGGGTTTCCCAGGATAAATCTGTGTCTCTTGTGTTTATGCTGTGCTTGTTGTTCTTGTAGTGATCTTGTATATGCTATTATTGTGAAATGGAATGTAATGCAGATATTTTCTATCTTAGCATATTGAATCTTAACATGGTATCAGAGCTAACCTGAAGGAAGGAAATGTATGGCACTTACGACACTTGCTTCACTTGCGACAATTTGAAGGTTAGGGTTTAATATAGATAAAACCAGTCATCGTGGAACTTTTGCTATAAATACATTTTGGCAAAGGTTCAGGATCTGAAAAGTTTACAGGTCGTAGATAACATTCCCATGTACCTTGTGTCCAAAGGAAAACCTCAGATTCGTTTTACTTTGTGAGTTATGATCAGTACAAGATAGAGTTTCTGCCTCTTCTAGATCTCAGTCATAATCAGGTGACCTAGGAAAAAAAGGTCATAACTTGGGCTAGGAAGCTCCAAATGAAATTTTCGTAAAAATTTACAGATAGTGCATGGAATGTACCATATCATGAAACATTTTCAGAGGCTGAAGTTGAAATAGTGATATGTGGCACGTCGTACAAGTTCGCTCTCCTGTTTTATCCCATAAACAGGTCACGTTGCAACACTTGGCATAACCCTCTCTCATAGAATCCAATTGAGGTCAAACCTGTCGGGATGGAAATATGACAGGTCAGGATACCACAGGAAAAATTTTAGACCCTGTGGATCGAAAAGTTTCGAGTTACACCAGAAACAATCAGGTACATATTTCTTTCAAAACAGAATTATTTTTTAGCACCTTCATTCATGGCTTCCAGAATTTAGGGTTTTGGAGAAAGTTGGAATTTTTGGAATCGGAGTCCACGGATGAATGCTACTCAGGAAAATTGAAATTTAGAGACCAAGATCAAATTTTTTGGTTGGGTATAAGACCGGGCTTGATCAAACCCCTGTTCGGGATTTTGATCGGAAAGGTGGAAAATTAGGGCTTCAACAAAAGTTGGAATTTTTGAAGTCTGTGACCACGGCTGGAAGCTCCTCAGAAAAATAAGAGTTTAGAGCCTTGGATCAAACCTTTTGAGTGGGAAAAAGGGTGGGCTTTATCAAACCCTAGTTCGGGATCCTGTCCAGAAGATCCAGAAGTTTCGAAGGCAATTTTGAGGGATCAAATTTTGGAGATTTCAAAATTGAAGTATGCTAGGTTGATTAGCTCAGCAAGACACATCCTTCCATACATTCAGAAGTGTGAAAGTCAAAGTTTGAATTTTTAGGGTTTCTCTGACAAACCCTAATCGATATCCAGATCTAGTTTCAGGGGGGAGATGAGGCTAAGGCCTTACATAAGAAGACTACAAGAAGTCTCGACAGGTATGACTTAAGGAGATACAGGTATGTCTTGAAATCTGATTCTTGATTAAGTTCATAGTGTGTTTGTATTCATATTATTTAGGTTAGTACAATGTTAGAATTGTCTTATCACCCTAATAAAAGTATGAATACATGTGAATGATAGAAGACATTCATTGATTAGGGTTATATGATTGTATTAATGCACTGTGGTGTTGTATAAGGTTGATGTTGTCTGCTAACAAGATACAGGTACATCAAGAAAGACAAATCAAGTTCCATGACCATGATGACATGAAGAAAAAGACTCATCCATAATCCTTGATCATATGGAAGTTCTACTTACGAGGTATGTATGACTTTGTTCTATTATGATTAACCTATGAGATATGCAGGTTCTAGCATAGGATCTGTAAATCATTGAAGAGAACAAAAGAAGATATTGTTTGGGTATGTTGAGACATGATCAAGCTTGATAATCCAGGTATGTTTTCCTATATCAAGTTAGAATCCTACTTTGTTAGGATCTTAGGTAAGTATACCTGTTTATGAAATAATCATGACCATACATACTTAAGATTATTTAGAATATACTAATAAATGTATGTTTGTGTATGAGATCATGAGGATGACACTAGTGCACACTTGAGCATGCATAATGGTACAGGATGGATAGAAGCTCATGACATGGAAGGGAAGTCAAGACCAAGAAGGATGCAAACTCACAAAGACATAAAAACATAAGTATTTGAATTGTTATTTGAATTACTGAATAGTCTATGATATTGCTCGTAATAGTTGTATGCATATTTGTATTCCTAGAATATATCATGCTGAGTGTCAACACTCATATAGCATTGAACAGTATACTACTAATATGCATATGATTGATAAGTTGGACAAACATTCCATTGTTGATTGTCTAGAATGAAACCTCTTTTCTGACATGCTGAGAGCTGTGCATGCTCTCGATAGTATGTTCTGGTAGAGATGGAAGGCATCTAGATAGCTACTGTATGCATACAGGATATGGAAAAGTGTTGTGCCAAAGTATTGGTTAAGATAGTTACATAACTATGTAAATCATATCTGTATGCATAATAAGTTATCATGTCAACATGATTTGATGATTATGGAGTATTACTAAACATGTAATTAATTTTGATTTGTAGGAAAGATGTTTGCTCCAAGTAGCTAGTTAAATATTGTTCTCTTAATGGTGTGATTGAATAAGAAGTGCGAATCGAGAAAACTCCCAGGATTCAATTGAAGAAAGCTCTGTACGGGCACCCAGGATCGATAATCATTTGATGAGATTAATGATCACCATGGGTGATGTAGATCTCAACCTTTGCAACAAGGTTGAAGATGGTTTCTATGACATGGATGCAAGAAGGAACTCATCACAGAGTTCGAATGATATTGAGGCTCATATCAGTAGACCCATCTGACGAGAGATGGCACAGATAGATATGCAGAAGATCACTCAATGCAGAGTGTGAATGATGTTCAGTCACAGAGGGAGATTTGACAGTTTCTTGACAAGCTTGGGATTTACTAGAAGTAAAGTTGTTCCTAACCTTTACCTTAAGGTTATGGATGATACTATTATTGTATGAGGATGATCTCTTTCTGACAGGGAATGAGAAACGGATCATGGAAATCAAGAGGAAGATGGCTACATAATTTGAGATGAAAGATCTTAGATTGATGAATTACTTCCTAGCACTGGAAGTGTGGCAAGGCTCAGAAGGAATCTTTCTCAACCAGGGAAAGTATGCCGAGAAATATTAAAAAGACTTAATGTGTTGGAATGGCCACTCTCATGGAATCCGACTTGAAGTTGTTAGCTGATGACTACTTAGAGTTAGTTGATGCGACTCTGTATAGACATATTATTGGGTCGTTGATGTATATGACGAATACCAGGCCAGATATATGCCTTGCTGTGAACACCTTAAGTCAGTATATAGTGGAAACTAGATGTGTTCACCTGATAGTTGCAAAGCATGTGATGAGGTACCCAAAGGGTACGATAGACTTTGATCTATGTTATCTTGGAGATCATGACTTCAGATGGCTACACAGATGTTGATTGGTAAGGAAGTGTATCAGGCAGGAAGAACACATCGAGAGGATGTTATTGTTTGGGATCGGCCATGATCTCGTGGTTTAGCAGGAAGCAGTCTAGTGTGGCTCTCAGCACAAGCAGAATATATGGCTGCTTGCTCTGCTAGTTGTGAAGCGGTATGGCTTCAGGATTGTTTGACTTAGAAATAGACCCAACTGTGATCCTATGTGACAAACAAAGTTGTATCAAGATGGCAGAGAATCCAGTGCTCCATGATAAGTCAAAGAGATCTGATATTTCTATATACGAGATATGGTGTAGAAAGGAACTATAAAGCTCGAATTTGTAGACACTGATGAACAAGTTGCCGATGTACTGACCAAACCTCTACCTCAAGTAAAGTTTGAGTATTTCCGAGACTAGCTTGGTGTAGTTCATAAGGACCCTCCTCAAAAGGGGGAGTGATGTGGTCACTTATGATGAGATTGCCTGCATCGACAGTGAGGTCGATGATGTGGATACCTATATTGGTGATGCTGACAGAGAGGTTGGCAGATGGTCCTTAGATAGGGTCTAAGTTGACAAGGGGATTGCATCATCCTTGAACACATGTTCTAAAAGGTTCCGTAGACATATGTCTCCGAGAAAGAAGGGGGATTGCATCATCCTTGAACACATGTTCTAAATTGATCCGTAGACAGATGTCTTCGAGAAAAAGGTGGGGATTGCATCATCCCCGGACTTAGGTCCCTTGAATTGATCCGTAGACAGATGTCTCCGAGAATAAAGGTGGGGATTGCATCATCCCTGAACTTAGGTCCCTTGAATTGATCCATAGACAGATGTCTTCGAGAATAAAGGTGGGGATTGCATCATCCCCGGACTTAGGTCCCTTGAATTGAACCATAGACAGATGTCTCCGAGAATAAAGGTGGGGATTTCATCATCCCTGGACTTAGGTCCCTTGAATTGATCCGTAGATAGATGTCTTCGAGAATAAAGGTGGGGATTGCATCATCCCCGGACTTAGGTCCCTTGAATTGATCCGTAGACAGATGTCTCGGAGAATAAAGGTAGGGATTGCATCATCCCCGGACTTAGGTCCCTTGAATTGATCTGTAGACAGATGTATACAAGAATAAAGGTGGGGATTGCATCATCCCCGGACTTAGGTCCCTTGAAATGATCCGTAGACAGATGTCTCCGAGAATAAAGGTGGGGATTGCATCATCCTCGGACTTAGGTCCCTTGAATTGATCCGTAGACAGATGTCTTCGAGAATTGAATTATAGGACTACATCGTCCCTGGACCTTTGGTTCAAAATGTACGTGATATGGATTGCCTCATCCATAGACATGAGATCTGTCTTAAAGTAATAAGGATTGATCATCCTGGAACTTGATCTGGATTGTATCATCCATGTACCTATTTCCTAAAGAGAGCGGGATTGATCATCCTGTAATATGATCGTGTGTATTGCAGAGTATGCTGAGATGATGATCTAGATGCTGTAGATCGAGATGATGATCCAGATGCTGTCGATCGAGATGATGATCCAGATGTTGTGGATCGAGATGATGATCCAGATGCTGTAGATCGAGATGATGATCCAGATGCTGTAGATCGAGATGATGATCCAGATGCTGTAGATCGAGATGATGATCCAGATGCTGTAGATCGATATGATGTTCTGGTGTTGAAGATCTTGAAGATGTTCTAGTAACTGCTTGAGTTACTGATGATGATGTATTGAAGAAAGATTCCAATGATTTATAGATGTATCATGTATGATGTTGATGACTCCTTGCTCATGTAGATGTTGTTATAATATCCTTCTCGTTAAGGGGGAGTGTTGAAATATTGTAACTTCAAAGAATATTTTATTTGTACTTTATTATTCTGGAGATGTTTCATTCCTCCGTGAAGATCTTATTGTATATCCAGAGATGTTTATTCCTCCATCAGAATGTGGTAACTTGGGTTATTAGACTTCCCTAGTGGGGGTCGGACCTGTATGTGTTATGTGGGTCAAATGGTTATTAGACCACCCTAGAGGGGTTGGCCCGGTCAGTTCTAATGGGGTGTTTAACCCAGTGGTTAAGTTGGGGCCAACGTAGTTAATGTAAAAGACAAGTCGGAGATGTGTATAAATAGAGGAGGTGTGTTCCTCATTTATACACACACTACCCTCACTTGTAAATAGCGCATAGGTGAGGGAGAGGTCTGCTATGAAGGAGAAGGAGCTCATGTCTTTGGTTTACATCTTTGTATTTGTTGATCATCTATATTGAGGAAGATTTGCTGGGTTTTCTACCCCATGAGGGTTTCCGAGGATAAATATGTGTCTCTTGTGTTTATGCTGTGCTTGTTGTTCTTTCAGTGATCCTGTATATGCTATTATTGTGAAATGGAATGTAATGCTGATATTTTTTGTCTTAGCATATTGAATCTTAACAAGCTATTGGGCCGGTTCACCACATAGCAATGTCTATAAACAATTCAAAATTCCTTCCAACAAATGCAATCTAAAAATGTTTATGGTTCAAATAGAAATAAAAAAACGGGGATAAGTTTCCTACCTCAGGTCCAACGCTTGTAGAATATCCCTCTTTAAATTCTTGCTCCCAATGTATCTTTAACAATTTCCAATCACAAACATGGAAAAAGATACAAGTAGACAAATGCAAATATAATAATTTAATTGCAAATAAATGTGCTAAATTGACAAGTTAACAAAGAACAAGAAATTAACACATTTCTGGACAGGAAAGATAATTCTTTATATAAAATAACAACAAGATACAAGATAGATTTCGCTTGCTCTCGGCCGTGGAGCTGTTCTGAAAGTGGATGTTGAGTTCCTCTATCCTAGGCCACAGACATACACACCTCCTCAATACTCAAAAAACATGCCCAAACAAAACAATCTAATAGTTTCTTGGAAAGAAAGTAATGAAGCATGTTGGAAATACAGATTTCCAAATATGGGGGTTTTGATGCAAACCTAGGAATAGGGCTTATGGATTCAATATGTATAAGATAAGAATAAAGATGATTTCTTATTTTCTCCTCCTTTTCATAATTTCCTTTTCCTCTTTTATACTTTTGGGGAGGCAGTTAAGGAAGCTCAATTAGTTATTCACGAGAAAAGGATAGTTGAAAAAAAGTGAAACTATTTTCACATTTCCCAAAACTGCTTTTATTTTCTACCTTCACAACAAGATGTACGTGGGTCTAACACTAGAAATTCATGCATACGTGGGTTAGAAATATATAAGTTATGTACATATGGGAATTTCGGATTTTTTGAAGGTTTTAATTGAGAAGAGGTAAGGGGATTGAACCATAAAGTGACAAGGGGGTCTACAAATATTTATATCAACTAACAATAAGCATTTTGCAATGATGTGGAAAAAAATGCTATAACACTTTGTCTAGAGGAGGAACCACTATCGATGGTCCCACCACCAGAGCTGCAACCAACACCATTGTTGGTCCCTCCACTTTGTACCGTAATGTGAGCTTTTCGTTCATGGCTAGTCTCAACATCCTTTAATTGGTGAGACTAACCAATGATCCAATCTGGCATGACCCAAATTGGCCTCTCATGCCTACCAAACTCCTTTCAGACATTCCTAATTTTAAGGGAAAGGCAGAGGAGGATCCCCAAAACCACATCATGTTGTTTCACCTATGGTGCTCCTCTAACAATGTTGTAGACTATTCCATCAGGCTACGCCTATTTTAGAGAACCTTAACTAGTGTAGCATCTAAGTAGTACATAGACCAACCCGATGGGACACATCCCAACTTTTTGTCCTTGGTTTCTACTTTTTTGCATTTTTTCTAGTTGCCCATCCATTACAATGAGGGAGTATAAATCCTTCTATCACATCGACATAACTCCTCCACACACATCACGGATCACATCCATGAGTGGCGTCGACGCCGAAGTATGTGCAATATTAAACTCAATGATATGATATTTTTAGATTGGTCATTGAAATCCATTCTCCCCACGATAGCTAAAGATGTGGCCTTTGAATTCCCATAGACTAAGGAATAAGATACCCTTAAGGATCAATAGTATAACCTAATTTATGCATAGTATAGATACTTGTACACAATCATCCTCGATTCCCCTCATGGAGGTTGCACTCAGAAAGAACCACCTGGGGCATCCCATGTTTTGGATGGTGTCATCAACATTGTTGCATACTTCCCAAATCCATATGCACCTTACCCTCCCCTTGAAAGTAGTTACGCGTATGGTAATCTCCCTAACGTTGAGCGAACTTATCAAGGTTTTGTTACTACACTTGGTTACAACCGAATTTATCTAACTCTTCATTGCATACAAGAGTAAGTACCTCTTATTCATCTCATGCCTTAGCTCCCCATGTTCATGGGCCCTCATGTAGTGGTACCATGTGTGGCAGTGCAGCTGCTACCGGCTAGGTGACCCCTCTGACCAAGTTAACCCATATTACCCTTTTCCTGGCCCTTCACCAGCTCCTCCAATATATCCACACCCCACAGTTCCTCATTTTCCTCATGGGAAAGTATACACCCAAAAACATATGTGTGCCCAACCTGTTCCCCATAACCAACAAGCATAAGACAAACGAAAGAGTAAGGGAAATAACAAAGGGAACATTTAACACCAGGGGGTGGGGGTCAACCCCCTAAACCACCTGATGACACCGGATCTAACCTTGCATATTAGGATCCAAAAAAACCACTAAATAAGGAAAGAAATGCTTTATTGCGGATTAACCATATGTGTTCCTTCTATGGTTTCTATGGGCACTATACCCATCATTTCCCCCATTTGGCTAAGGCTCACCAGTTGTGGAACGAGGATAACTAGAGAGACATGGCTACTCCCTACAAGGGAAACCTAATTTGGCTTCACCTCAACCCTATCAAGTGTAACCAATGGTCTTGCCAAACCCCTTCCTTCCACAAGGGGTAGTCACAGGATAACCCATGGCACCTTAGCCACCCTCGTCTTCATCATCTAGTCAACCTCCCATGACTCAAGGTTCCAACACCTTCTTATGTTGTCTGTTGATGTCAACCTTTAGACATGATGTAACCAATATGGTCCAGCTGCCGAAACCTCTACTACTGATAAAGGGAATGAATACACACCAGTCGATGAGCCCTTTCACCTACCCTGACCAACCTTCAATGGGATTCCCAAATTCATAAATTCCATTTGCGATGCATAAAAAACAACCCCAATGCTTGAGTTTCCCATTAGGGGAGTTTTGAGGTCTAAAATGGACCTCCTAAGGGAAATAATAAAATAAGAGTTATGATAATAAAATAAGAGTTCTAAATTGTAGAGGGGAACAAGAAAAACTACTTTTTCTTATCGTATTTTTGACATATCTCCTTAAAGGATTGACCAAATTTCAAGTTTGGGAACTCGTTGGATGCGTATTTTAATTCTGCATCCAACCCATACCCACACTGCATACTTTTGAGGAACCCATGACATGAAAAAAATGAAAAATTCAATAAAAAAGCGTATTTTAATATTAAAATACCTTTTTTTATTGAAATTTTCATTTTTTCATGTCATGGGCGCCTCAGAAGTATGCAGTGTGGGTATGGGTTGGATGCGGAATTAAAATCCGCATACAACGAGTGACCAAACGTGAAATTTGGGTAAATCATTAAAGAGATATGCCAAAAATATGATAAGAAAAAATAGTTTTTGTTTTTCCCTCCAATTTGTCTTACAAATTTTATCCTTATGGTTGAAATCATCATCCTGAATCCTATTGGATCTTATAAAGTGAATTTTTATTGTACATTTTTTGTTTTGAGGCCCATTTTTTACCTCAAAACTCCCCTAATGCCTTACCTATAGCATTGTGGACAACTTAGCACAGTCTCTTGCTTCCATGTCTACATTGGAAGTTCTCTTGAAATTCCCTGCACAGTGTCAAGCATTACTGCCATATTTAGGTGCAATTGATCCTTCCAATTCCCACTTGATGAAATTCGATTTGGATGAAGCAAAACCTTGAATTCCCTCATCAGTAGCATTTCAGATTCCGATCACCATCAAAAACTTGGTCATTCATCGGTGTATCGTCAATGAAGGTGCCTCCACATGCATCGATTCAACTCATGTTTGGAAAAATCTTGGATCCCCCCAACTTGAGCCATCACTCGTAACATTACACACTTATGATGGCCACACTTCTCAACAATAGGGTCTTCTCAATAATGTCCTTGTAGAGTTATCTAGGAAAATGGTCCTAATCAATACTGAGGTTATCAACGACCAATTAGATAACAACCTCCTCCTTGGGAATAGCTACATGTACGCTATGAAAGTAGTCACTTCATCATTTTTCTAGTTTATGATGTTCCCCCATGAAGGGAAGATTTTAAAATTGGACCAGTTGACATATTATATCCCCAAGGGGCTCTCTTTCCCAGAGAATGTCCTACCCATGATCGAAAACGATCATGGAAATGCCTCCATCCTATCTTTCACATGTGTCGGACTAGGAATCTTTCATTATGCCCCCATGATAGGAATTTTTAGGCTCTACCTCCTCCGCCTCCAACATAGAAATATCATATTTTTGCACTGTCTCCTTTGGTAAGTCTACTTCCCAACCTCAACCAACGCCCCCTCCCAGCTAGTTACCTGGGAACCAGTGTGGAGCCACACATATTCAACAAATCCCGTTCTTATTTCAACCTTTCAGAGTCGTGAGCATGCCTATGATGCCAATGCTCAAAATTTTAGGTTTAACATTAGGAGCCCCCCAATTGGTACCTTACCCCTCCCAATCCACCCCCTACACCATAGGTTGTACTTGTCTTGACACTTGTACAACCAATCGGTACTACCAATAACCCTCCTCCTGGAGTCACTAAGGCAGCACCAGTACCACCCACCACCCAACCTCCTCCCAAGAAGAATGTTGGGGGAAAAGAAAAGAATGCAATAATGCTAAAAAACCCAAACCAAGCCATAAACCTCCCTCCCATTGCCACAACTTGAGCACCCCCACCTTATGTAGTTTGCGATGTTTAGGGTCATGCTACCCATAATTGTTTGGAATTTACCATCTTGCACACTCACCTACATACGTTAAATGATGATACCAACATGAACATTTCGATGGTCCATCTCCCTGACACTCCCAAAGACCGCAACAAATCTTTGTGTACCAACCATCCCCATGTTTTTTGTGGCCTTTATGGTCATTATTTGCACCATTGCACTGATTTACCCGAGTATTGGTTTGTGCCAGTTGATTTTCGCCGACTTTGTCAAAGTCCCAAGTCACTACTAAAGAAGAAGTTCACCCTCTAGCATCTTCTTCAAGTGGGACGAACACCATCTGTTTCATCTCGTCCTTTGATGAACGTTCTGCATAATCCCATGATATTGTCGTTGTGTCAAAATAGACATATCCCACTGATTTATCTGTCCAATCCTTTCAAAATGATGAGTAAATCCTATTTCCATAGCATGGGGGTGGGCCCCTAAAACTTCCTCCTCCTCATTATCATCTTTGTTGCTATTCGAGTCGATAATACTAGGGGCCTTCCTCCTACAAGGGGAATCCCCCGTCATCATCTCACCAATTTAGTATGCCACCATGGCTATCTGCCTCATGGTGCACCCCCCTTCTTGTTGGTTGTGGAGCCAGATCTTCTAGTCTCATAGATGATGATTTAGTCGTGTCCGTACCCCAGGTTTGGTTATGATCCCGGCCTGACGCTCAGGGGGTCTAGGGGGCGTGGGGGTCAGCGCCCCCGAGGAAAATTTTTGGGGCTGTTTTCACCACCAGTTTTTGGGCCCATGGTTTTGAGTAACCCATGGTATTTTCCCATTCTATTTCCCTTATAAAAGAAAGACATTGTAACACGGCTAGGGTTAATGATGTATTAGGTTTTATGCATTGTAAATATCTATAAGATTAGGAGAGAGACTGTGAAACGATGAAGAGGAAGTGCAGCAGTTGTGCTGCAGGTTGTATCTCTTCACCTTGCTAAACGGTAATAATAATAATAAGGATTGGAAAATTCAGTGTGGACATAGCCCAAGTTGGGTGAACCACAATATATCTGTGTCTCTCTTGTAATGTGTATGTGTGATTATATTTTCATTTCTGTTTATTATTATTGCTCTGCGATCCTGTTTTTCTAACAATTGGTATCAGAGCCAAAGGTCTATTTGGAAGATAAACTCGTAGGAAGCTAGGGTTTCTGGTTCGGGTGGGAACAATGGTGGAAGAAGGAAAGTTCAAGGTCGAGAAGTTTAACGGCCAAAAATTTCAGTTATGGAAGATGCAAATGGAGGACTATCTGTACCAGAAGGATCTATTCCTACCGTTGGGAGGAAGAGCAAAGCAGCCAGCGGCCATGAAGGATGAAAAATGGGAGGTTCTTGACAGAAAGGCTCTGGGAACAATACAGCTGAGCCTTGCTTCGTCGGTGGCTTTCAATATCTCAAAAGAAACGACAATGGAGGGTTTGATGAGTGCATTGGGTAAGCTGTATGAAAAATCCTCAGCCTCCAACAAGGTATTTCTAATAAAGCGTTTATTTAATATGAAGATGTCTGAAGGTGGATCTGTTATTGATCATTTAAATGATTTTAATACGGTTCAAATCAACTAAGTTCTGTAAGTGTGAACTTCGATGATGAGGTTAGGGCTCTTCTAATCTTGTGTTCATTGCCAGAAAGCTGGAATAGCTTGGTCATGGTTGTAAGTAACTCTGTCTCTGGTTCAAACACCTTGAAATTTGATGATGTTATTCTTAGTGAGGAAATGCGAAGAAAAAGCACAGGTGAGACATCAAGTAATGCGTTGACCATGGAGAGCAGGGGAAGACAAAATGAGAGAGGAAAGAGTCAAGGTAATCGTGGGAAGTCTAAAAAGGGAAGATCCAAGTCCAGACTGGGAAAAATAGAGTGCTGGAACTGTGGAAAGAAAGGACATCTGAAGAAAGACTGCAGATCTCTAAAGAAGAAAGGAGATGCACAGAAGGAAACTACCCAGGAAGCAAATGTAGCAGGTGATGTGTTACAAGATGCTTTGATTCTTGCATTAGATAATACTAATGATTATTGGGTAGTAGATTCAGGAGCTTCATGTCATGCTACACTCCATAGGAAATACTTTCATGAGTATGTTCCTGGCAATTTTGAACATGTTTTATTGGGTGATGATGAGCCATGTAAAATTGTTGGAATGGGTAAGGTATGGATAAAAGTTAAGAATGGAACTAACTGGCTGTTGAAAGATGTTAAGCATATTCCTGCTATGAAAAAAAATCTAATCTCAACAGGGTAGTTGGGAGATGGCGACTGTCTATCTACATTTGGAGAAAAGTGGTGGAATATCACTAAAGGATCAATGGTGATAGAAAAAGGAGACATGATAGGTATGTTGTATTTATGTCCTCATAATACTGACCATTCTATTTCTTTACCTTCCACAGGAACAGATACAGCATTGTGGCATCACAGGCTTGGCCACATGAGTGAGAAGGGGATGCAGATTCTCCACTCAAGGAAGTTGTTGCCAGATTTGAAGCAGGTAAGTTTGGAATTCTGTGAAAACTGTGTTTATGGAAAACAAAAGAGAGTCAGATTTCCCAGGGTTGGGAAACAGAAGAAGAATGAAAAGTTAGAGCTAGTGCATACAGATGTATGGGGACTAGCTTAGGTACAATCTCTTGGTGGCTCTCATTATTATGTTACATTTATTGATGATGCAACTAGGAAAACTTGGGTTTATTGCATTATACATAAATTTGATGTGTTTGCTACTTTTAAGAAGTGGAAAGCTTTGGTTGAGAATGAGACAGGGAAAAGGTTGAAGTGTCTCAGATCTGATAATGGAGGTGAGTACTGCGGCAAGGAGTTTGATAGTTACTGTTCATACCATGGTTTTCATAGAGAGAAGACAGTCCCAGGAACACCACAAGAAAATGGTGTGTCAGAAAGGATGAACAGAATGATCATGGAGTGTGCAAGGTGTATGAGACTGCATGCAGGGTTGCCCTTACAGTTTTGGGCGGATGCTGTAAATACTGTTGTTTATTTAATAAACAGAGGACCTTCAAGTGCTTTGGATGGTGGTATTCTAGAGGAGGCATGGACAGATAAAAAGGTAAGCTATTCATTTCTGAGAACGTTTGGTTGTGAAGCATTTGTCCATAGTGATAAAGAAAATAGAACAAAGCTTGAAGCTAAATCCAAGAAATGTACCTTTATTGGATATGGGGTTGATGAATTTGGTTATCGCTTATGGAATTATAAAAATAACAAAATCATCAGGAGTGGAGATGTGATATTCAATGAAAAGGTCATGTATAAAGATCAGTTGCAGGGAAAAAAACAAGAAAAGGAAACCACAGAGTACACAGTACTTGATGAAATTCAAGAAAATGAATTTCCAAAGGTGCCAGAAAATCAAGAACAACAGCAAGTACCTGAAACTCCTGTAACTACAAGAAGATCTACCAGGTTAAGTAGACTCCCTGAACGATACTCTCCTTCAATGTATTATTTGTTGATGACTGATGCTGGTGAACCAGAATGTTATGAAGAAGTAATGCAGGTGGAAACTAGAAAGAAGTGGGAGCAAGGTATGAATGAGGAGATGGACTCATTGGTAGGAAACCAGACTTGGGATCTCGTTCATTTTCCTGCTGGTAAAAGAGCATTGCAGAACAAATGGATTTACAGGTTGAACGAAGAAGAAGGAGGCAAGAAGCGGTACAAGGCCAGACTTGTTGTAAAGGGGTTTGCACAGAAGAAAGGTATAGATTTTGATGAAATATTTTCTCCTATAGTTAGGATGACTTCAATTAGGACTATCTTAAGTCTAGTGGTGGTAAAAGATTTGCATCTTGAACAATTAGATGTAAAAACAACCTTTCTCTATGGTGATTTGGAGGAAGAGATATATATACAGTATCCACAAGGGTATGAGGTCAAAGGTAAGGAGAATTTGGTGTGCAGGTTGAAAAAGAGCTTGTATGGTTTGAAGCAAGGTCCAAGGTAGTGGTATTTAAAATTTGACAGGTTTATGACAGAACAAGGTTATAGTAGATGTCATTCTGACCACTGTGTTTATTTCAAGAAGCCAGATAATGAAAGATACATTATCTTGTTACTGTATGTGGATGACATGCTTATTGCAGGGTCTAACATGCAGGATATAAATGTACTCAAAAGGAATCTAGCTAATTCATTTGCGATGAAGGATTTGAGTGCTGCAAAGAAAATCCTTGGTATGAGAATAACAAGAGACAAGAAAAATCGCAAATTGACATTGTCTCAGAGCGAGTACATACAAAAGGTGTTGGAGAGGTTCAGAATGCAAAATGCAAAACCAGTAAGTATAGCTTTGGCCAGCCATTTCAGTCTAAGTAAGGAAATGTGTCCCAAGACACAGGAAGAGACAGATTACATGTCCAAGATTCCCTATCAATCAGCAATTGGCAGCTTGATGTATGCCATGGTGTGCACAAGACCAGATATTGCACAAGCAGTGGGAGTTGTGAGCAGATATATGAACAATCCAGGTAAAGAACATTGGAAGGCAGTACAGTGGATTCTCAGGTATTTGAGAGGTACCACCACTCAGGCATTATGTTTTGGAGATTCATACACTGTTCTATAGGGATATGTTGATGCAGATATGGCAGGTGATAAGGATAGCAGGAGGAGCACCACAAGGTATGTGTTTACTGTAGGTGGAACAACAGTAAGTTGGATTTCGAGACTGCAGAAGGTTGTTGCACTTTCAACAACAGAAGCAAAGTATGTTGTTGTTACAGAGGCTAGTAAAGAGATGATTTGGTTTCATAGGTTTATGGAGGAAGTGGGCAGGAAGCAGAAGGATAACAGGTTGTATAGTGACAACCAGAGTGCCATTCATCTTGCAAAGAACTCAGCATTCCATTCCAGGACTAAACATATACAGCTCAAGTACCATTTCATACACTCTGTTATGGAAGATGAACTGTTGAACCTGGAAAAGATACATACTATCCATAATCTTGCAGACATGTTCACAAAGGTAGTGACCAGAGAGAAACTGAGTTCCTGCTCGGTTTCAGTTGGCCTTCTAGCATGAAGGTGAAGAGGGGAAAGTTGCCAAGTCCAAGTCCAGCAAGTACAGCAGCGGTGGAGTTGTTGTGATCAGTCTCCAAGTGGGAGATTGTTGGTTGTGGAGCTAGATATTACAGTCTCATAGATGATGATTCAGCCATTTCCATACCCCAGGTTTGGTTATGATCCTGGCCCGACGCTCAGGGGGTCCGGGGGGGGTCGAACCCCCCCCCCCCTAGTTGGGTGGCCAGTGCCCTCGAAAAAGGGGGTTTAGGGGTTCGAGGGCAGAGCCCCTGAGAAGGGGGTTCGGGGTGTATCCCCCGAGGAAAATTTTTGGGGCTGTTTTCAGCACCAGTTTTCGGGTCCATGGTTTTGGGTAACTCGTGGTATTTTCCCATTGTATTTCCCTTATAAAAGAAAGACATTGTAACACGGATAGGGTTAATGATGTATTAGGTTTTATGCATTGTAAAGATCTCTAAGATCAGTAGAGAGACTGTGAGATAGTGAAGAGGAAGTGCAACGGTTGTGCTGCAGGTTGTATCCCTTCACCTTATTGGACGGTAATAATAATAAGGACTGGAAAATTCAGTGTGGATGTAGCCCAAGTTGGGTGAACCATGATATATCTGTGTCTCTCTTGTAATGTGTATGTGTGATTATATTTGCATTTCTATTTATTGTTATTGCTCTATGATCCTATTTTTCTAACACTTCCAACATTTGATCTATGCCATGTCCGCACTTTCCTGGGAGAGCATTTGCACTCCATTGACACCTCTGGGATAGGGGGAATGATTGATTTTCTCGACCTTGGGATAGGGAGAATGATCAATCACTTTGACCATGCCCCATAAAATATATCTCTATGTTTCAATGAGCCCATAGCTCAGCCTAACACATATGTGATCCATAATCACAAACCCCATTCCCTTGGCATGGGGTAGGCCATTAACCCTGCTTACTCACATATGTGATCTCAGCCTCTTCTTGAGGTCACACTTCAATTGTATACTCGATTTGATTTCTAGACGCAGTTTTATGCTTGGGCATCGTTTCCATGTGTACATGTCTAGTTTGCGATGAGATTCACTAATTTCACCTGAAATCCATTCACTATAGGTATAAATATCAAATTGGAATATAGATGGTCCCCCTATGCAATACATCATATCCATCAATTGTTTCATTCCCTTTTGATGCTTTTAGGACCCCCTCCATTTGGGTAAGTGGCCCAGTCCAACCACACTTGCATTCACCCTTACTTTGCAGTAGAAATTACCTCACATGGGTGCCCTTTTAGTACCCTTTTCCATTGGGCACCCATGCTATTAGTTTCCCATAGGATTGGGAGTCCATCTAGTTTGTGATTTTGCACAAATATACATATTAATCTGTCATTGTCACTCATTGGCCTACTCCATAGACTCCCGAACTTATGGACGTTAAGGCATTCTGATGTTTCTTATTGAAAACTCATTATCCCACTGCTCCATCCATACTACAAGCGTCACATTATTTTTCCACCATTCATTATCCCTCAAGGAGATTACCATTGGTGTCCTACCCCGCTATCAAGTTTCATTTTCTATCACCCAGTCATTTGAGTAATCTGATAATTTCATTGGACGCTTATCTCCTTTCCATTCCATCTGATTTCGCTAAGGTGGCCACCCGCCTTAGCAACCATTACATAAATGTGCTTTTAATTAGCCCCTTTTTCAGATGTTCACACATTTGGGAAGCTATGATTTTGGAAAAAATTTCCACTCTCCCTTTGGTGCTCACACATTGATGAAACCATTTAAAAAATAGTGCTCCTCAACACTCCTGCAGATCATGCATAGTCTCTTTTTATGGAAGCACCCTTGGCTTCTTTTGTTCAAAGAATTATACGATGAGTTACCCTTGGATTCATACTGACATCATAGGACCTCTGATTCAAACATCAATACCCCCCCTTCTCCATCAATGAGTCCCTCCCATTGCAATTATGTTCCCTAGTATCCTAGTTGTGTCCCTCCCCTAATACCATCAAGAGTTATGCACATGTTGCCAAATCAACCATGCCTTCACACTCTAAAGAAAGGAAGTCTGATGCCATTACTTAGTTACCCTTATATCCCCAAAATAGTTCCTTGGTTACGTGTCTAAATCCACTCATTTCTTGGTCATATTCCTCTCACTTCCATCAAGGAAACACCGTTGCGTTATCGATCGCAGGTCTCCCTCTATTGAAATCAACACATTTATTCCATATGATAGACCTAGATGTACCCTCTACCTTGGAATCATAATCATCATTGATGAGTCCCTTGGACCAATAGAGGGGAGACCTCAGTGCCCCTTAGTGTGGTTGTTTCTCACATGCTCGACGTCAACTCAACCATTGCACTGATGAGATTCGTACATGTTGATAGTTATCTCATTCATGGAATCTTGTGGAGAGTCTATGGTGGATGGGCAGTTGATCTCAATTTTTCAAGCGATCCTTGGATCATCATCAGGGCATTAATGATGGTGAGCCAAGGAAGTCTCATCATCGCTAATGTCCTGATGATGAGATCCTCGACTCATCATCGCTAATGTCCTAATGATGAGCTCCTTGGCTCATCATCACTAATTCCCTCATGATGAGCCAAAGATGGCTCGAAACATTGACATCAACCCCCCAATCCACCACAGACTCTCAACAAGATGCCATGAATTTTAACTATGGATTATCAACAAACTCTAGTTCTCTCATTATTTGGTTGAAGACCCCGGATATCCCTAACTCTTGTCTTTTGGTGTGTCTATGTGGAAACTATTCAGCCATATGTTTCCTATGAAAACTGAGCTGCATTGAAGGAAATGTTTGGAATCCCTCTGGCTACATGCTTCCTATTGTGTCCTATTCAAGATGCAATTCCTTGGACTTGTTAGATTTAGACTCTTAGTTGTTTGAGTCACTAGAGATATTTAATCTCTTTAGATCCAGTAGAGAATCAATCTCTATGATTCAACATCCCATTGAAATGTCATTGTACTGACATCATCCCTTTAGATCAACAATGGTTGGACCATGATTATGTTCACATATTTGAGTCCCTCTTGTACACTTATGATGTACACAATAATTATTCATGTATTGATCAAGTCCCCTATGTGCCTAGATCCACTTTCTATTTTGAGACATTGATATGAGCATGGGAATGCCCACCTCATCCATATATTTGAGATAATATGCACCTCATCCATGTCGAGTATTATGTTTGTAGTTAAGGGCCTTGTAGCCATGTGGGAAGGTGAGTTCCCTGTGAAATTCCATAGGTGGAGATTACTTTATCTTGAACAAACCTCACAATTTCACTCAGATAATTGCAGAGAAGAATATATAGAAGATGATCAAAATTCACACATGAAACTCAAAAATGTGAGAAACTGTTGTTGTTACATTAATCAACTGTAAGCTAGAAAAAATATGACAATACAATAGAATGAATTCGATCTCATCCAAGGTGATTCGAATTCTCCTCAAGGCATGGCTTGTACTACATTGGAACAATCTCCCAATCAGGTGTAGTGGCCACCGATAGCCAAAGATCAACCAATGTGAGTCTAACTAAGTCTAACTGATGCACGTGAGCACAAATCTAGGGAAGGAGACTCCAAGGAGGGCACATACTAGCTGTCAGTGGTCAAGTAGAGCTACTCTAGTCTCTGTAGCAGTCAATCGAAGAGCTACATTCAATTAACTGAGTAATCGGTCCTCAAATCAAGGAATTGATCCCCAAATCATGGAACTGACTGATAGATATCCTAAATCAGTGGAAGAGGGTGCACTTGTACTCCAGTGATGGAAACAAGGGTGCATCAGTGGCTAGGAGTGATAATACTGAGCATAAACATGCTCCAGGGGGGCCAAAAATAAGGACTAGGCGCTGGGAGGCTACCATACTGATGACTAGATCCATGCAGAATGCATGCAAATACAAATGATGATGGCGAGAATATTCCAACACCCCCTCGCAAGCCGGACTATAAGGAAATATAACTAAAAAAATAGGTCCCTGGTAACTGAGACCAAAGGTCACCCCGTACAAAAATCTAAATAAAAAGTGAGGAAAGAGGGAAAACCCAGTGGGAACAAAACCCCCCCTTAAGATGGACTGTAAAAATATAATCAAGCCAAGGCATTACTCACCCCAAGAAGGGATCAAAGGTAAGTGAACTTCTTCATTGAGAAAGCATCTGTCAGAAAGAAATGGATCTATGTGAGAAAGTGCAAAGTTTCCATTCTGAAAATCAGATCTGGTTCTTCTTGGATCAAGTCGATCTCCAACAAGATCACTGACATATATAACAGTTGTGGCAGCCCATCTAGGAAGATGATTTGGATCTTCAGGTGCTAGATATTCAGGTTCTTGAGGATCTGGATCTAGCATTTGCTCATCTTCATTTTTAGGTGCTAGATCTTCAGGTTCTTGTAGATATGGATCTAGCATTCGCTCTTCATCACTTTCAGAGTTAGAATCTGAACTTTCGTAAGAGGATGCTTTTCTATTTTGCTCAATAAGAAGTGGAGGTGTGGTGGGAAAGTTGTCTTCATCAGCTTGGTGGGCATCATGCAATGGCCATTCCTCAAACTGAACACTTATCTCAAGAAATGTTTGCATAGTAGATGGATCTAGAAGTTTGTAGGCCTCTGCACTCGGTGCATAACCAACCGGTATGCACTCTCTGCTCTGTGGATCTAAGGCTCTCCTTTTCTTAAGTGGAATCCTTTCCCAAGCTTTGGATCCAAAGGCTCTAAGATGAGATACATCAGGTTTGTATCCCATCCATGCTTCAAAAGGAGGTATCTTCCTCTTGGGAAGAAGTGGATCATGCTCCAAAAACATGTGCTTGAGTTCTTCTTCAGTGGATGCAAGCGAATCTGGAGGCTTCTTGAACTTTCTCTTCAGACCAAACATGGTGAGAAAAAATCCAAAAATATGAAGATCATTCTAGAACTTGTGATTCAACCAACTAAGGTAGAATCAACTCCATGAATATGTATATAGTTATTTGATATCTCCTCAAATAGGTGAGGAGATATCATAGGTGAGATCATAGGTGAGATCATAACATAGGTGAACTAACATAGGTGAGATCATAACCAAATGAACTATGACATGATGGTGGTTGCTTGGACTTCAAATCAGTTCCAAGACTTGATAGATGGTTTCTTGTGATCTCCTTTTAACCAAAAGGGGTTAGATCAAAACCAAAAACACAAGGATATGCCTGAGACTTGAACCCAAGCGAATGGTAGTGTCATCCATCTTTGGTGAAACTCTGAGAACATATGCCAATGATCAAATATAAGTTCATAGGCAGCATTTGATCAAGGAGGGAGAATGCATCACCTCCAAAATCTGATTTAACCTCCAAATAATTCAGTAGATCATCATTCTGCACACTAGCAGACTCATGGGAAGTAGAGAATTCAAAACTCTCTTCAACTTCTAGAGTAGTAGCTGAAAAATCTTGCTCAAAATTCAAAATAGAAGATGGATCAGCTCCATCAGTTGTGTCACCTTCATTTTCATCAACTACATCAGAAGGGAACAATTCGAAATTGTCTTCAACTTCTACTGCAACAGAGAAAAGAATGTATTCAACATGATTTTTCTGTGTTGAATCTGTAGCTTCTTATTCATCTTGAACAACTTCATCATGAGATATGATTGAGGCCAAAACATAATTAGAGAGAACACTGGAGGAAGTATCAGTGGGCTTGTTCTCCAAATGGCTAGCATCATCCTCTTCCTTCTGATCTTCAAATAATCTGTCCAATATAGTCCATAGATCACTTGGATTTTCATCAAGATTAATGCGGTAGGGCATACTGGAAAACATAGCAATACATATTTCTCCAGAATCTGTCACAATCATCTAACCACTCATCCTCCTCTTCATAGGAAGCAAAATCTCTCTAAACACCAATACACATATCAAAAAGACCATGTCTCTTCAGATATGCTATCATCTTTGGTTTCCACTCATCATATTTGTATGGAGAGAGAGAAGGAATTGCTTCCAAATCCATGGAAGTTGTTATTGAATTAGAATCTACTATTGCAACTGCAGAATGCTGCTGCTACTACAGAAAATTGATGCAACTGCATAAACTGCTGCAAGTGCAGAAACTTCGAATAACCTGCAAAAACAATGAAATTTATCTGGAGGTTTGTTACAGAATCTAAAGAAAACTGCTTTAGGATAGTGAGCACTTTTATCCGGATCCTTCACACCTGGATATACCCCATTGGATTGCTCCAGTGAATTCAATGCAATGGCACCAAGATTTGCTGTGGAAATCTAGAGGCTTCTAGTGCTCTACTGAAAAACAGTTGTTTAATAAACTACTACAACTTGAAAATTTGTAACAAGCTTTGATACCATGTGAAATTCCATAGGTGGAGATCACTTTATCTTGAACAAACCTCACAATTTCACTCAGATAATTGCAGAGAATAATAGACAGAAGATGATCAAAATTCACACATGAAACTCAAAAATGTGAGAAACTTCTATTGTTACATTCATCAGTTGTAAGATGGAAAAAATATGACAATACAATAGAATGAATTCGATCTCATCCAAGGTGATTCGAATTCTCCTCAAGGCATGTCTTGGACTACATTGGAACCATCTCCCAATCAAGTGTAGTGGCCACTGATAGTCAAAGATCATTCAATGTGAGTATAACTGAGTCTAACTGATGCATGTGAGCACAAATCTAGGGAAGGAGACTCCAAGGAGGGCGTAGATTAGCTGCCAGTGGTCAAGTAGAGCTACTCTAGTCTTTGTAGCAGTCAATATAAGAGCTACAGTTAGTTAACTGAGTAATCAGTCCTCAAATCAAGGAACTGATCCCCAAATCATGGAATTGACTGATATATCTCCTAAATCAGTGGAAGAGGGCACACTTGTACTCCAGTGATGGAAACAAGGGTACATTAGTGGATAAGAGGGATAATAGTGAGCAGAAGCAAGCTCCAGGGGGGGCAAAAATAAGGAGTAAGTGTTGGGAGGCTACCATATTGATGAATGGATGCATGCATGCATGCAAATACAAATGATGATGGTGAGAACTTTCCAACATTCCCTCTGACACAGTCTCCATCTTTTATGTCACTGTCAAACTTATCTCTTGAAAGAAAAGAAATTATATGATGTATGTTGGCCATAAAATGATTTGAAGCTCTTGACCTCACACATTAGGGGGCAATCTATTAACCACCAAATTTTCTCACCTTCCACATCATTAGCGCCATTGCTTGCATATGCCATTATTCCACACCTTTTCACCTCATTTACACCTGTTAGACCTTGAGAAAACGTGATAAAAGACAAAAAAAAACAAAGTCAAACACCAAAAGGGACCACTTTAGAAATAGGTCGTGCATATTACTAGGAAAATAGTGACTCAAGTCTCTCATTGTCCTTCAATTTAAGCGACCCAAGTCGCACATTTCCTCAAAAACAAAGAGACCTCTCCCCAACATGATTTTTGGTTGTTTCTTCTTTTCTCCCAGAACAAAAAGAGGAAATATGGGCACGGATCTTGACATGGCACAAATCAAGGAGAGGATTTAGGATGGAAAAATATAGCACTATCTGTATCCCCAAATCCATCTACTATTCCTATAAAACGACCCTCAATGTCCCTCATTACACACAATTCTCAATTACTTAGCTCAAGCTGTCATTCTGCCAAATTTTCCCTGAGATTGGAATCAACCTATTCTTGCACCCGTCTCACCTATTGGAGATCATTGCCATGATGTGTGGTTGAAGGATTTTGAGGTTTCTAGGGAACAAACAAACACTCCCTATGACATCTGCAAGGGCCCCTTCTACTGCGTTTGTGAGGTGATTCTACTCCTTGTAATTTATCATTCAATATATAAAGAAATTATTCGATTCTTTAAATGCTGCTTGTCAAAGAATATGCTTGTACTGATAGTTTAGTTTTCCTTTATTGTACTACATGCTAGTTAGTTTTATTAAGTTTTTTTGTTTGTTTTTGTTTTTCTCCTTGAAACACTACTAAGGTCTTCAGAACCCTTAGTAGGATCCTTTTGGAACAGGCGTGTTCCTAATCACACGCTACACCAAATTTGCAAATTGATTCATATAGTTAAACACATTAAACATAAGACAATGACACACAACACATCAACACATTACAAAGGAATTATCCTGGAAACCTCTGTCTTGGAGGAAGACCAACAAACCAATGAGCTTTCACTCATCTATTAATCAAACACTCAAAAAAATGTGTTTACAACCATGAATCGATAGACCACAAATCACACTTCATTACATCACACCACAATCCTACTTCATAGCCATTACATCTTATTTATAGATGCTATGCAACCAAATAATCATTAATGACAATCCATAACTTCCTAACCACTTTTAGTTATTCAGTTACAGTTGACTTGACTGAGTCGACTTTGGTAGATTTATGGTTGAGCTTTGGTAGATTTCTTGTCCGACTAGGCTTCCACCATGTGTCTCCTTCAAATCTATTCGACTTATACCAGTTGATTTACATGCAAAGAATATAACAATCCCAAAAAAAATTAAACCACTTGTTTCAATCCTCATGAGTGTGAGGGAATTTCTATTATTTTACTTATAATATTTTATTTTCCCTCATGAAAAACCATCAATACCTACTATTTCATTCTTTTCTCATTTCCTATCTTTCTCTCTTCCCTTCTCATCCTTTCCCCTTTTCCCCCTTAAGGCTTCATCCTCATGAAGGCTTGGGATTTAGTTTCATGGAGGAACCTCCATAAGGAAGGTAATGGATTCTCCCTTCCCTTCTCCTCATTCATTCATCTTTTACTTTGATTTTTTTATTATTGATTTGCTACTTTTTATTGTGTTTTGTAGTTACAAGTTTAGGTTTTCATGCATGAAGGTTAAAGTTTCATGGAAGAACCTCCATAATGAAGGTAATGACTTCCCCCTTCCCTTCTCCTCCTTCCTTCTACCCTCATTTACTTTACTTTTACTTTATTGATTTGCTAATGTTTATTGTTCTTTTGTTATTGTAGATTTAGAGTTTCATGCATAGAGGCTAGGGTTTGATGGATAAACCTCCATGAGGAAAGTAATGGCTTATTCTTTCCCTTCTTCTCCTTCCTTCCTAAAATGACTTTAGTTTCTTCTTATTAAGAATTATATCATGAAGAGGTGGAAAAAATGTAACAATGTTATCTAGATCTACAGTCTTATTTGACTCTTATCATTAAAGAAATCTAAAATTATGGATTTGAAAAAATGTAAGGGTTTTAGGAATCTATACTTATAGCTTCTACATTTTTATTCTCCACCCACTAAAAAGTGTGATGTAGTCAAGTTAATAAAATAATGACTCCAAAATCAACATCTAACATTATTCTTTTTGCTTAACTTCTTTTTGGGAAAGAGAAAAGAGGATGCATAATTTAGGTAATTTTAATCTTTGATGTTATTCGATGATGCAAAGTAATTAATTTATTAATTACTTCGTTGATTAAATTTAAATTAAAAAAAAAAAAAAACATGAAAGAATGGAGAAAAAAGTAGTCCATCAATTTAAATAATCCTCATTCAAGACTTATTAAAATTCTGTAAATCAACATACTAAGAGGTGAATAAAAATGATTATTAGAAATATTAAAAAAAAAATTAAGATAACCAATTTTTAATTGGAATGATGTATTAGAAAACCATTTTAACCCCTAATACAATTAAAAACATTCTTTAATATTTCATAAACAATTGTGCTATGCCATAGGTTCATGAAGTAAAAAAACAATAAATATAGGAAAACAATAAATCTATTTCTCACAAATTTATTTCTTGTCTTTTCACCCAAAAGATGTGGGAGTTTGCCTCTCAGGTTAAAGGGATTATGTTCATCTAGAATGGATTGGAACGAGAAGGAGTTATTCAAGCATTGATCAACAATCAAAACATAAAAGAATTCATGGCTTTGCTAGTCATATTTATTTGGGGAACATGGTTAGCCAAGAGCAAGGCAATTTTTAAGGATGTTCTTATTGCTCCTTTAGTGTATGCAGCTAAAGGTTTGGCTATTATTAATCACTTTCCATAGCGTTTTGTTAACGGGAAAGAAAGGAGAATCGCATAGGAACAAATTGACAGCTCGGGTGGTTGGGCATACTTTAATGAGGCCTCTCAAGGTACCCCAACTATGGGAGGAGACATGGTATTCTTTCTCTCTGGCACACATTGGTTCACTTTTGCAATTGGTATTGGGCTAAGTACACACAATAGAGTAGAATTACAGGCTTTAAATTTTACTCTATTAGCGGCTTCTACATTTGGGGTTCAATATTTACAGGTTTTTGAGGACTCAAAATTGGTGATAGATTGGATGAGATAGAAAAGCCCCCCAAAGAACATTCTGATAAGGCCCTTGTATGAGGAAATTATCCACATTGCTTCCCTTTTTCAAGTGGTCTCTTTTCAACATGTATTCAGAGAGAAGAACATACAGGAAGACTAGCTGTCAAAGGAGGGACTCCTAGTTGGAGAAGGTACCCGACATAGGTGGGAGATGCATAATGATACCCTAACTTCTTATGCCTCGGGTTCCATTATGAAATGAGATGTAATATGAACATATATTAGTAATGAGGATATTTGATATCTCGAGTCTCATGTTTCTTATAGTTTTTCTGAAATTTAAAATTGGTTGTAATGATCCATGAAGAGAGAATTGCTTATGACGCAACCTACTTTAACCTATTATTTTTTCCTGTAATGATCTATAAAGGAGTAAACTTATGTTTCTAATGATCTATGAAAGGGTAAACTTATGTTTCTCTAAAAGAAGATATTAGTAAACTTATGTTTCTAATGATCTATAAAGGGGTAAACTTATGTTTCTCTAAAAGAAGATACTATCCAGGATAAAATACTTGGCTATGTTGTTTTTTTTTTAAACTTTCTAACTAGTGGGCAAGTCTTTTTGACATTTTCATTGTAGAATGGCTATCAAGCCTATGAAAGTGTTTTGTTTATCCTATAAATAGAAAAGGTTCATGAAGTAAAGTTTCATATTAACATTTTACAACATATATTACATAGTAATGATAACACCATTAACTTCTACATGATATTATAATACATGATGTGGGCAAAGTGATATACATGATGTCAACAAGTTGATACCACACTACATACTACGATCGACATTTTGTCTAACTTTCTAGACTTTTGGTCTATATCTATGTTAAGCGAAACGAACCACTATGACTCCTATATTTCCTAAAGTCAACATAGGGTAGGTGAATATGATTTTTGTGTGTTGTTGAAATATTTATCATTCTTTATCATATATTCCAGTGGACAAGGACTAATGTTAGCTCATAGTTTTTAAAGTTGTTCTTTATCATATATTCCAGTGGACAAGGACTAATGTTAGCTCATAGTTTTTAAAGTTGTTCTTTATCATATATTCCAGTGGACAAGGACTAATGTTAGCTCATAGTTTTTAAAGTTGTTAATGAGGACACATAACGTCCACACAAGTTCACCCCTCCATTACCATATGTTTGAAGGTCGGCATAGCCGACTAGGATGACCAAAGGTCCACGTGGTTGGTGAACTCTATGACTATGAATGATTGTGCAAAATTCAAATCCTTCTGCTGCTTTTGTTTTAGAGTTTTATAATGTTTTTGTGTTGACCTTATAAATATGTATATGTATTTATGTATGAAAAATCATTTGTAGAAGTACATAGTTTTAGGCATAGCATTTATACATGTCTTTGTGTTGACTTTATAAATATGTATGTATGTATAAAATATAATTTTCAAATATACATATAAATATTTATTTAAATGAGATATTTTTCAGAAAAGATATAAAATTCTACTTAAATTATTAAACCAACTCATCGTTACCTAATTACAATTTACTTTGACTTAAATTTTTTAAATAGAAAATATATATTTATTAATTATTTATTTAGATACCCAATAAAGAAAGTGTGGTGATTAAACTCTTAAAGGCATAAGAGGGAGAAAAGTATATGACTATACTTTCAAATTATCTATTAATTTTTTTAAAATCGTAATGGTAAATAACGTATCGATTTTTTAAAAGTTTATATACATAAATTATAATATTGGTGTTTTGTATAGAGTAAGAGTTTTTTTTTTCTTTTTTTGGTTAGTTATTTTGAGTGGTTGAGTGCTTTGAGCTTTATGCATGAGGTTTTGGATCGATTCCCTGTACTAGTTGCATATGTTGTGTTTCTCACTTGATGTCTAGATTGGGTTAGGCATCATAATTAATGTTGACGGGTTTGCACTAGGTCCCATCTCTGAATGCAGGGAAGTATTCGAGAGTTTCATTATGAAGTTTTCATTGAAAAAAAAAAGAGTGTCATATCTCTCTTTTTTCTTCACCTACATCGATAAAATTGAACAATGTTTAAAGGTGTACAAATATTTAACATGGTTTCCCTCATTGCCATCCTTCTTCTTTACGTTGATAATGTTGTTCTCCTTATGAAAACTATTGATGACCTTTACAAGTAACCCAAAACTATCCACCAATTTTGCAGAAATTATTAGCTCGCCATTAATTTGATAAAATCAATCTTATGGCAATTAAATTTAAGAAAAATTATTTATCCTCTATGGTGAGTAACACCTTTGAAGAGGTGCATAAATACTTATGCATTGATTTCAATTGCCATTTGAACTAAAACCATAGTACAGTGAAGAAAATTATCATTGGTGGTTCAAAAGCTTATTATGGTCGTGAAAAAAATATAGATATGTTGAGATCTGGGATTGAGATAATGCAAAATTCTTTTCATCAATCAATTATCCCTATTATTCTTTATGACTATGAAGTTTAGGCTTGCGTCATCTCTCATAAGACTTTTGAATAAAATTGAGCAAACCCAAAAATGCTTCATAAAGTATAATTTTAAAATTAAATTATACGGTCCTTACCCTATTCTCTTAATTGGCGTTGTTGCACTTTCATGGAGTCTAAAACCTTGATTTGATATTTAGCTTATAATTACAAATGGCTCAAGCTGAACACAAATAGGTTCCTTGTTGTTGCTTCTAGTGTGAGCAATATCCACCACAAGCTTAAAAGAGATTGAGGCAGAGATTTTGAGGCTTGTTTTAAGTAATGGAACACAAAATAAGCCAATCAAAATAGTAATATCGATAATATTAAATCTTAAATCCATATGACGTTTAAGGAATTTCCTTGGAATGACAATGAAATCATTAATAAAGTGGAATTGAAATGTTACAAAGATTTCAAAGCTACTTTGATTAATCAAAACTATTTTTTCAACATCTTGAGCTTAAAGAACAAAATAATTAACATTAAGATTAGGACAAAATCTCATAACCTCCATAGTGAAAATCGTCATCGAACTAACTAAAAAACACATTGGGATGAATAAATTCACAAAATTTACGATACAAAAGAGATTGAGGATAACCACCCTTTCCATTTAACTTTCACTATGCTTAATAATATAAAACATAAGTTTATTAAGTTTCATAACTTAACTACTTTTTAGTATCTCCTTACCTGCAAAAGTCATAAGAACCTTGATACTTTCATTTCCACCATGTTTAAATCTTGAAATGACATTCTAAATAGTATTTAATATAATTCCGTTTATTTCCCAATAAACCTTATTAATATTAAGAAATAGCAAACATCTATCGCTCTTATAATCTTCCTCTCCTTATGTAACAATTTCGTAGAATAGATTTGAAATTAGATATGTTCCTATCCATAATTCTTAGTCAACCTTCATAGTTTAAAATGCATGTCTTTTGATGTAATTTTAGTTATTTCTTTTGATCCCCATTATCATATACAAATAAAATGGACATTCTATTAGTCATTATAATTTACAATAATTAATTTATTTTTATAGGGTTGAGGGTGAGTGTGAGTGTCACTCTTTAGGGGAAGAGGTTTATACAACTAGGGTAGTACTTAGTCTCATGTATGGGACTAAAGTTAGATTCCCTATTAGATAGCACATGGATCTACTGAAAGTATCTTCATTAATAATCGCAAGGGACATTAACTTTCTTGCAAATACTATCTTGACTAAAACCGCATTTTTATTTTAAAGTATGACATAAAACTATTTTTAATTGGTTAAAAGTTCATCTTCCTTAGATATAAGAAAAAAAATTAATAACTAAAAACTTAAAAACATCTAATAAAACTAAAAATTTACCCAACAAACTCTATTTTATTTAAATTATATAAAATAAAATATAATATAAATAACATTCATAATAATATTAATAATTTGTATAACCATACTCCAAATATGATGGTGGTATTATAATATATAATGCTCATATTGTAATACCACTTGTTAGTGTACATCATATGGTTAGTAAATTATGTGCAACTTTCTATACTTTTAGATTATATATCTTCTAAGCAATATTTTTTACTCTTGTACTTCCCAAAGTTAGTTGAGTATGAGTTATGCGCCAATTAGGTAGAAATTTTTATCATAATTGAATAGATAGGGACTAATGTTTGGGGAATCGTGTCAAATGCCAAAAACAAATTATGGCCATCTCCTAATCACCCTATGGTTGAAGGCCCACATGGGCGATATAGACATGACTAAGATGGCCAAATACAAAAAAAAGAGCATTGACCATGCCTCCACACCAAAAAAATTATAACACAATGGCATGTGACCATCTTGGTTACATGGTTATTTTTTCTTTATCTTATACAGGGAGAGAGAAAAAGTGCATGTGATGATTATGTACACTGATAGTTAGTTATTTTGTGATTACATAGGGTTTATTTAGAGAGGAAGTATGCATTCGTATGTGTAGTTGTATGTTAATGATATTTTTTTAATTATTGAATTTTTTGAATGTTAAGGATAAAAGTCACTTTTTCTTAACGTGTCATGTATATATTTATATTCAATCGCAGTTTCATAATATTTATTACAATACAAAACTCCATAATCTTATAACTTGTCAAAACTATGGCGATTTAGGAACGCTTCTTTTTAAGCTTTTTGGTCATAGGAATAAAACTTTACAGCAATCCAAATAATACCCTTCTCTTTAGGTCCAATAGACCAAGTGGGTCTCAGTGGACATTAACCACCATCGTCATCATCATCAAGAAATTATAAACGTTTTAATCAATTTTAATTTTCTTATAAGTTTATACTTAATATTAATAAAATAAAAATTATGATAATTAAATTTAAAGAAAGAATTTATCCTTTAAATCTTATATGGAAATAACACTCTTAAGGAGGTTTAATTTTATAATTACTAGGGCATCAATTTTAATTCTCATTCTAATGGAACCATAGTGTTCAATTTTAATTCCCATTTTAATGGAACCATAGTGTTGAGAAAAAAATAATTTGTGGTTAGAAAGCTTATTATGATCTTGAAAAGGTAGAAATGTTGAGCTCTGGGATTGGGATAAGATTTATTTTTCATCTCAATGCTTCTCTAGTGAGATTTGGATTAAAACTGAGTAAATCCAAAGCTGCTTCAAAACTTATAATTTAAAATTAACTATAGCATCCTTACCTCATTCTCTTGATTGAAGTTAGATGCACTTCCATGTAATCTAATGACACCATTTGATATTTAGATTATAAGCACAAATTGGTCATGTTGAACAAAGATAGGCTCCCTAGATTTATTGCTTCTAGTATGAGAAGTAACCATCACAATACAAAAAGAGGCTAGACTAGAAAATTTTAGGTCTCCCTTAACTATTGGAACATAAAAGAAGATAATCAAATTTGTAATCAACAATGTTATATCTTCCATCTGTATGAAGGTTAAACATAAGACTTGGAATCGCAATGAAATCATCAATATGAAGAAATTGAAATACTACAAAGATTTATCTATCCAAACTTGGTCGATCAAAACTATTTTCCTAACATTTTGAGCTTAAAATACAAAAATGAATATTTCCAAAATCAGGACAAGTGCCCATGTGCTCTTTACTGAAACTTGTCATTGGATTAACCCAAAAACACATTTGGATGAGAAAATTTGTAAAACTTGTGACAAAAAGAAGGTTGAGAATGATCACCATTTCCTTTTAACTTATCTTACCCTTAATAATATAAGACATAATTGTCCAATATCAGAAATTAAAAATTCTTTACAACCTTACCTATCAAAACCACAAGGATTTTAATATTTTCATTTCTAACATGTTCAAACGTCAACATGACATTCTAAATAATATTTAATATGAATCGTTTTTTTTTAAGTTGGTTGTAGGTCCTTCTATTACTAATAAAAATACATACAATACAAAAAAGTGACAATGGATGGCATGCCACAAGGGAAACTAGGTCAACCACTGGAAAAGTTTTAGTTAGGCTCTAAAATAGAGAGTTAGAATTTTACAAAATCAAACTAGGGAAGGGGAATTCTACCCTAAAAAGGGAAACCAAAGCTTTCCCCCCTTTCTAAGATGTCTTAACAGAGGAAATTCTATCTCACAAAAAAACTAGAAAGTAGTTGATAATACATAGTCTTCAAAATCATGGAATTAGAGGATGAAAAACAAACATAGTTAAACCTAAGAAACTACTTCAATTCCATTACGAGGTCAGTTGCACACCTACAAAGGATTATTTTCCACTTCGGCTAGGGTGTCCAACTTGTTGCTAATATTGTTGATGTCATCATGAATAGATGCTATAACCAGTTGAATACTTGCTTGGGTATGGTAATGCTCCATGAGGAACCTTCCAAGGAGTATTGTCGAAATCTAGTGAGGATCCAAACCAAAAGTTTACTCTATGGCTCTCATTACCATTCTAGGAAATCCATCTAGTTTAGTTTCGTGAGTCTCATTTGAGTGAGCTTGGAAACTTGATAAAAGTGTTTCCTTGATTGTTCAATGTCAAAATGAATATGCCATTGTATTTCCTTGGTAAATCTCTATTCCAGATGATTCTTCCTCAGGCCTCCTTCTTGCCGACTTCTAGCAAATTTGTGCAACATATCCAATTCTTCGACTAGTAGACTAGAATTGCTCCAAATCCAAGCGAAGTGATCCTATGGAGGGATGAATAACACCTACTCATGACTGAAGATATCCATGATCCCACACTTAAACAAGGTGTTCACATAAACCACAACAAAGAATTAATTAAGGATCTCGTGATTGATCTTGGATCCGATGTGCCCCCATATCTCAGTTGGAAGTCCATTACATTGTCTTCCATGAATTCCATGAGTGTACAATAACACATTCTAGGTGAATTAAACCTCCCACAACAAGACTGCATTAATGACATATCAATCTAGCTTCCACATGCCCCTGTTTCTCTCCATAAAGGAGACTTCCAGTTGTGCCACCACCACCCTCTATATTTCCACCTGCCCCCTCCATGCATTAGGAATAAGGGGCAATATGGATAACTCTTCTCACCCCATCCAAGAGTTTGAGGTCATTTATTGGTGATTTCCTTGCACTCATTTTTTAGGGTATATTCTCCCAAAGTCACCCAATCATGATCCATATGGTATTTCCCTAAGCGAGCACCTTCATTGGCCAAGTGACCTGCTATCTGATTGACATCTCATCTGACATGTGACGGGAATATCACTGAGATAAGTGGAAGGAGAGAGGCCATCTGTTGAAGATGATTTTCCAGGAACTAGTTATTGAAAAGCTATCTCAATAGAGAGTCATTCTACATTTGTTGCATCTTTCTTACTAGAATCTAGGAGTCTCCTTCCACAAGAATTTTAGTGTATTTAGATTTGCTTGGAAGGATTATTCCTTGTAATAGTCATTTTAATTCTATGTCATTGTTGCTATCTTTTCCAATCAAGCCATGGTAGAGTTGAAGAATATTTCTTCTTCATTCCTGCAAACTCCTCCATAACCCACAAATATAGGGTTCCCTTTAGAGGTGCCATCAAAATTTATTTTGATGAATACTTGAGGTGGAGTGGTCCAATAATTTAGGCTTGTTGTGTACAGATTTAACCTATTTGGAGGGGTGATTGGGGGCTCAGTGGTTATCTCCCAGTCATCAAACATAACCCATTCTCAATCATTTAATTGGGTATCCTGATTAGACTAGGGGTGAAGCTAAACAATCTCCTTGATATCTTATTTGATCTTAGCCCAAATGAGGTTGGGGTGTTTTACTGCATTTTGGAAGATCCAATGATTCATTTCCTTCCAAGTTTCCTAGATAAGGAATCTAGGAAATAGTTTCCAAATTTTGTTAAGGAGGGGGTTGGAAAATGGATTCTCCTTCCAATTCTCAATGATGGAGGTGACATTTCCATTTATTCGATCAATTATTTGAAATATAATATCTCCCTTGTCCCATAGAGCTATAGTGAAGGTACACATGTCTAGGAGATGGTTTATTGATTCCAAGCTGGTGTTGCAAAGATGACATATTTACAATCCTTCAAAACCTCTTTTGAGAATGTTGTCCCAAGTTAGAATGTGCTTACAAACAGTTAGCCATTTAAAAACAACAACTCTCAACCAAATATTTTGAGTCCATATTTGATGCCAGACAAGCTCTGTTGGAAGATGTTGGTGACCAGTTGCCAAGTGGTATGCCTCTTTTATGGTAAAATTTTCGCTAGTATTTTTTCCCCAAAGAAGCTTGTCTAGACCAATTTTGGATTTTAGGTGTTGACTTTGAAGTTCTTTCCATAAATCCTCCCAATTTTCCTTGTCCTCTATTTTCCAACTTGTTGGATGAGTCCATTTTCTAAAGTCTTATTGAGTAGCAGGTGGATCCTAGAAGTGCTTAACACGACTACTGTTGTTTCCCCTAAGATCACTTTGAGTGTGTGACATTGGGTGTGTTTCAACTAACCTAGGGATTTGTTTCCATAAGTCTTCCTAGAACAAGGTTGATCCTCCATCTTTAATTTCCCACAAACAATGATTTTGCATTGACGCCTTGTTTTTACATGTTGAGTTCCATACCAAGGACCTTGAGATGTGCCCATCCATTCTGATAAGATTTTGTTTTTCAATATTAGGAGTATACTTATGTTTCTATAACAACCCCCGTGGCTCTTTGTCCTGAGTGACCCATTTCCACCATGTTTTGGATCCTAGCACTATATTGCTTGTTTTTGGATCACATAATCTAAGACCTCCCATAAGTTTGGGTAGGAAAATATTCTCCCAGCTGACAAGAGCCCATTTTTTATAAAGGTTGGTTCCACTCTAGAGGAAGTTCCACTACATAGTCCTTATGGACTTGAGGATGTATTTGTTCTACCAAAATAGAGAATAAGTAAATGGGCATAGATTGAAGCATGGATTTGACCAAAATTAGATGCTAAGCCAGATTGAGAGCTCAAAAGATCCAACATGAAATCTTTTTCGTAAGCCTAGCAAACAAATATTTCCATGAAGAGTGCCTGATGGAAATTTCAATAAGAGGGGACCTGAGATATTTGGATGGAAGGGAGCTTATCTAATCCAAGGATGTAGGTAATGTTAAGCTGGGTGAGAAGAGGATTTTTAAAAATTAACACGCGAGATTCGGTATCATTAATGGAGGTTCTCAAGGCATCCAAAAAATCATTGAGAATGCGCTTAATGACTTTAAACTCTCAGACTGAGAATACAAATTGTTGGTGAGAATGGGTTAGGCCAGGCCCATGCAAATCAAGCCCACGGATTTTCCCAAAATTCCCTGTTGAAGTGATGCTATGGGTAAGGCCCCCGGCCATGAGGATAAAAAGAAAAGGGCAGAGGGGATCTTCTTGGCGAATGCCTTGGCAGGGTTTAAAGGTGGATGGGGGGACACCATTGGTGAGGATAGAGAAAAAAGAAGATGAGGCAAGGATCCATAATCCATTGTGTCCATCACTAGTTGAATCCAAAGGCAAGGAGCACTTCCTCAATGCATTCCATCTCAACTTATCAAATGATTTGGACATATCAAGTTTGAGAAGCATACCAGGTTTTTAAGAAATTTTGAGGGAGTGGGTGACCTCATGGGTGGGAATAATTCCATCCATGATTTGTTTGCCTTCCACATATAAATGACCGACAATCACTTTGGTAACAATCTTGTAAATGGAATTACAAAGGGAGATAGGATGGTACTTACCCTAGTCAATAGATTGATTCTTTGGGAATTAATGCCAAGAAGGTCAAGTTGAGAGCTGGTAGAATTGTTGTTGAGAATTGCAAGTATTCTGCAATTTCTCCTACTTGCTCTTTGACCAAATTCCAGTAATGGTGAAAAAATTTAGTGGCAAAGCCATCTAGGCAAGGCAATTTCCCAAATTCCATTTTCATAATTGTCTGTTCAAACTCCCCAAGTTTTCTTGGGTCTCATTAGGCTATCATTCTACTACTAAGAAACCATCCTTGAGATGTGTCATGTAATTTTGTTGACAGAATTTGATATATCTTGAAGGGGCTCCGAAAGAAGAGATTTAGAGAAGGATACAAATTCCTTTACTATATCTTATTGCACTGTCAGCTTATCCCCTCTTGAGATGATCAAAGGAAATGATTTTATTTCCATGCCTTCGTTGAACCACGAAGCAATGAAAAAAAGGGATTAGGGAGGCAACCATTGATCGTTTCTTCTTTACTCCACTAACCATTGAAGGGAGTCTAAGAATTGGATTTCTTGTGGAAGAGTGTGTGGCCCATAGACATTGGTAATGTGTCCTCCTATGTTGGATCTGATCGGGTGGAATTTTTTCGTTATGGAGTGATACATGGCCATGGAATTTTCCGTTAGAGTCTCTTTAGGGTTCCATAATATAGTTAGGCCACCTGCCATACTAGTAGCCTCACCTGCCATGGCCTTTGATCCTTTTCATATAGTTGAAGTGACCTTGGAAAGATCATGATTGTTACATTTTGTTTCATGTATCATTAGAATAGTGGGTTTTCCTTGTTTGATCTTGTTCCAGAATATCTTTTGTTTTAATTTCCCAATTATGCCTCTTATATTCCATGAGATGTTCTTCATTGTGAGGTGTTAAGGTCGAATGCGAACATTTTTGTGAGTTGGGTTTATTGCCCCAAATCAACCAATTGCTCTCCTATCTCTTCTATCCACTGCTTGTTTATTTTGTGTGCTCTTTTTCACTCCTCTTTGAATACCGGCTCTATTTATTTCAATTTGATCATTCTAACCTCCAATCGGTCCTTAACACTTGATCTGAGCAGAGGCTTTTTGAATAGTTGGATCTACTTTGTAGGTATATATTTGTGGTCTTTCCTCTTACAAGCATCCTCTATTCCTTGGAGATCTAGTTCTTCGAGATCCATATCCTCTCTATCTTCATGATTCAGGACCTTATTTGAACTTGGATTTCCCCCCTTTGGGTTTTCCCCTTTCCTGCTGTGGGAGGGGTCTGTTGAGTCATGAGTATACTTATTGTTTCTCTTGGTGCGAATTGGCCAATATGGTAGAAGGCTCATGCAATGTGGATTCTGGTTGTTCACCTTTCCTCAGTTCTGTTGTTTCTTTTAAGATGTGATTTAGAACTTCAAAACTGTTACTTGTCTCCCCCTTTTTGGATTGCTCTAGAGTCGAAGGCCTTCTTTGCTACCTTTTTTTGTTCACTAATCTTGTGAACCCATTAGCATCTTTATCTGGATCATTGTTTAGAGTTGGGGGTGGAATGCTTAAGGGGAAGTCTCGAAATAAATGCCCATGTTTGTGGAATTTCTTGCATCTAAATAATATATGTTCATAATCCAGAGTTTGGATCCACTTGGAGTCTTCATGCATCAAAGAGATCGCCTCTAGTAGCGCCTTAGAAATGTTCATGTAAACACATATGCATGCATATGAAGTATATTGACCTATTTTGGTTGCTTTTGAGACTCAAACAAAGGATCCAATGGTGTTTCCTATTCCCTCTAGTGTTTTGAGATCCCTTTATTCTTGGGGTAACGAATATAAACAGATCAAGGCTGGGGCATGAATGAAGTCTTCCTTATCTGGGCTGAAATTTTCCGTCCAGAAGAGGAAGTAAAGTCTCGTAGAGTTGAACCCATATTTCTGAAGGGAACAAAGGTGGGTTTGGAGCGTTGTTGAGCTGCGATCTTATCCTCGGCCAGCTTAGCCAACCCTAGGACTTCCATCATTGTGTTTTCAAGTGGTCTCTTTTCAACATGTGTTTAGAGAGAAGAACATACAGGAAGACCAGCGGTCAAAGGAGGGACTCCTAGTTGGAGAAGGTACCCGACATAGGTGGGAGATGCATAATGATACCCTAACTTCTTATGCCCTGGGTCCCATTATGAAATGAGATGTAATATGAACATAAATTAGTAATGAGGATATTTGATATCTCGGGTCTCATGTTTCTTATAGTTTTTTTGAAATTTAAAATTGGTTGTAATGATCCATGAAGAGGGAATTGCTTATGACGCAGCCTACTTTAACCTATTATTTTTGCCTGTAATGATCTATAAAGGGGTAAACTTATGTTTCTAATGATCTATGAAAGGGTAAACTTATGTTTCTCTAAAAGAAGATACTAATAAACTTATGTTTCTAATGATCTATGAAGGGGTAAACTTATGTTTCTCTAAAAGAAGATACTAATAAACTTATGTTTCTAATGATCTATGAAGGGGTAAACTTATGTTTCTCTAAAAGAAAATACTATCCAGGATAAAATACTTGGCTATGTTGTTTTTTTTTAAACTTGCTAACTAGTGGGCAAGTCTTTTTGACATTTTCATTACAGAATGGCTATTAGGCCTATGAAAGTGTTTTGTTTATCCTATAAATAAAAAAGGTTCATGAAGTAAAGTTCCATATTAACATTTTACAACATATATTACATAGTAATGATAACACCATTAACTTCTACATGATATTATAATACATGATGTGGGCAAAGTGATATACATGATGTGAACAAGTTGATACCACACTGCATACTACGATCGACATTTTGTCTAACTTTCTAGACTTTTGGTCTATATCTATTTTAAGCAAAACGAACCACTATGACTCCTATATTTCCTAAAGTCAACATAGGGTAGGTGAATATGATTTTTGCGTGTTGTTGAAATATTTATCATTCTTTATCATATATTCCAGTGGACAAGGACTAATGTTAGCTCATAGTTTTTAAAGTTGTTAATGAGGACACATAACGTCCACACAAGTTCACCCCTCCATTACCATATGTTTGAAGGTCGGCATAGCCGACTAGGATGACCAAAGGTCCACGTGGTTGGTGAACTCTATGACTATGAATGATTGTGCAAAATTCAAATCCTTCTGCTGCTTTTGTTTTAGAGTTTTATAATGTTTTTGTGTTGACCTTATAAATATGTATATGTATTTATGTATGAAAAATCATTTTTAGAAGTACATAGTTTTAGGCATAGCATTTATACATGTCTTTGTGTTGACTTTATAAATATGTATGTATGTATAAAATATAATTTTCAAATATACATATAAATATTTATTTAAATGAGATATTTTTCAGAAAAGATATAAAATTCTACTTAAATTATTAAACCAACTCATCGTTACCTAATTACAATTTACTTTGACTTAAATTTTTTAAATAGAAAATATATATTTATTAATTATTTATTTAGATACCCAATAAAGAAAGTGTGGTGATTAAACTCTTAAAGGCATAAGAGGGAGAAAAGTATATGACTATACTTTCAAATTATCTATTAATTTTTTTAAAATCGTAATGGTAAATAACGTATCGATTTTTTAAAAGTTTATATACATAAATTATAATATTGGTGTTTTGTATAGAGTAAGAGTTTTTTTTTTCTTCTTTTGGTTAGTTATTTTGAGTGGTTGAGTGCTTTGAGCTTTATGCATGAGGTTTTGGATCGATTCCCTATACTAGTTGCATATGTTGTGTTTCTCACTTGATGTCTAGATTGGGTTAGGCATCATAATTAATGTTGACGGGTTTGCACTAGGTCCCATCTCTGAATGCAGGGAAGTATTCGAGAGTTTCATTATGAAGTTTTCATTGAAAAAAAAAAGAGTGTCATATCTCTCTTTTTTCTTCACCTACATCGATAAAATTGAACAATGTTTAAAGGTGTACAAATATTTAACATGGTTTCCCTCATTGCCATCCTTCTTCTTTACGTTGATAATGTTGTTCTCCTTATGAAAACTATTGATGACCTTTACAAGTAACCCAAAACTATCCACCAATTTTGCAGAAATTATTAGCTCGCCATTAATTTGATAAAATCAATCTTATGGCAATTAAATTTAAGAAAAATTATTTATCCTCTATGGTGAGTAACACCTTTGAAGAGGTGCATAAATACTTATGCATTGATTTCAATTGCCATTTGAACTAAAACCATAGTACAGTGAAGAAAATTATCATTGGTGGTTCAAAAGCTTATTATGGTCGTGAAAAAAATATAGATATGTTGAGATCTGGGATTGAGATAATGCAAAATTCTTTTCATCAATCAATTATCCCTATTATTCTTTATGACTATGAAGTTTAGGCTTGCGTCATCTCTCATAAGACTTTTGAATAAAATTGAGCAAACCCAAAAATGCTTCATAAAGTATAATTTTAAAATTAAATTATACGGTCCTTACCCTATTCTCTTAATTGGCGTTGTTGCACTTTCATGGAGTCTAAAACCTTGATTTGATATTTAGCTTATAATTACAAATGGCTCAAGCTGAACATAAATAGGTTCCTTGTTGTTGCTTCTAGTGTGAGCAATATCCACCACAAGCTTAAAAGAGATTGAGGCAGAGATTTTGAGGCTTGTTTTAAGTAATGGAACACAAAATAATCCAATCAAAATAGTAATATCGATAATATTAAATCTTAAATCCCTATGACGTTTAAGGAATTTCCTTGGAATGACAATGAAATCATTAATACAGTGGAATTGAAATGTTACAAAGATTTCAAAGCTACTTTGATTAATCAAAACTATTTTTTCAACATCTTGAGCTTAAAGAACAAAATAATTAACATTAAGATTAGGATGAAATCTCATAACCTCCATAGTGAAAATCGTCATCGAACTAACTAAAAAACACATTGGGATGAATAAATTCACAAAATTTACGATACAAAAGAGATTGAGGATAACCACCCTTTCCATTTAACTTTCACTATGCTTAATAATATAAAACATAAGTTTATTAAGTTTCATAACTTAACTACTTTTTAGTATCTCCTTACCTGCAAAAGTCATAACCTGCAAAAGTCATAAGAAACTTGATACTTTCATTTCCACCATGTTTAAATCTTGAAATGACATTCTAAATAGTATTTAATATAATTCCGTTTAGTTGCCCAATAAACCTTATTAATATTAAGAAATAGCAAACATCTATCGCTCTTATAATCTTCCTCTCCTTATGTAACAATTTCGTAGAATAAATTTGAAATTAGATATGTTCCTATCCATAATTCTTAGTCAACCTTCATAGTTTAAAATGAATGTCTTTTGATGTAATTTTAGTTATTTCTTTTGATCCCCATTATCATATACAAATAAAATGGACATTCTATTAGTCATTACAATTTACAATAATTAATTTATTTTTATAGGGTTGAGGGTGAGTGTGAGTGTCACTCTTTAGGGGAAGAGGTGAATTACAACTGGAGTAGTATTTAGTCTCATGTATGAGACTAAAGTTAGATTCCTTATTAGAAAGCATATGGATCCACTGAAAGTATCTTCATTAATAACCGCAAGTGACATTAACTTTCTTGCAAATAATATCTTGACTAAAATCACATATTTATTTTAAAGTATGACATAAAACTATTTTTAATTGGCTAAAAGTTCATCTTCCTTAGATATAAGAAAAAAATAAATTAATAACTAAAAACTTCAAAACATCTAATAAAACTAAAAATTTACCCAACAAACTCTATTTTATTTAAATTATATAAAATAAAATATAATATAAATAACATTCATAATAATATTAATAATTTGTATAACCATACTCCAAATATGATGGTGGTATTATAATATATAATGCTCATATTGTAATACCACTTGTTAGTGTACATCATATGGTTAGTAAATTATGTGCAACTTTCTATACTTTTAGATTATATATCTTCTAAGCAATATTTTTAACTCTTGTACTTCCCAAATTTAGTTGAGTATGAGTCATGTGCCAATTAGGTAGAAATTTTTATCATAATTGAATAGATAGGGACCAATGTTTGGGGAATCGTATCAAATGCCAACAACAAATTATGGCCATCTCCTAATCACCCTATGGTTGAAGGCCCACATGGGCGATATAGACATGACTAAGATGGCCAAATACAAAAAAAAAGAGCATTGACCATGCCTCCACACCAAAAAAATTATAACACAATGGCATGTGACCATCTTGGTTACATGGTTATTTTTTCTTTATTTTATACAGGGAGAGAGAAAAAGTGCATGTGATGATTATGTACACTGATAGTTAGTTATTTTGTGATTACATAGGGTTTATTTAGAGAGGAAGTATGCATTCGTATGTGTAGTTGTATGTTAATGATATTTTTTAATTATTGAATTTTTTGAATGTTAAGGATAAAAGTCACTTTTTCTTAACGTGTTATGTATATATTTATATTCGATCACAATTTCATAATATTTATTACAATACAAAATTCCATAATCTTATAACTTGTCAAAATTATGGCGATTTAGGAACGCTTCTTTTTAAGCTTTTTGGTCATAGGAATAAAACTTTACAGCAATCCAAATAATACCCTTCTCTTTAGGTCCAATAAACCAAGTGGGTCTCAGTGGACGTTAACCACCATCATCATCATCATCAAGAAATTATAAACGTTTTAATCAATTTTAATTTTCTTATAAGTTTATACTTAATATTAATAAAATAAAAATTATAATAATTAAATTTAAAGAAAGAATTTATCCTTTAAATCTTATATGGAAATAACACTCTTAAGGAGGTTTAATTTTATAAGTACTAGGGCATCAATTTTAATTCTCATTCTAATGGAACCATAGTATTCAATTTTAATTCCCATTTTAATGGAACCATAGTGTTGAGAAAAAAATAATTTGTGGTTAGAAAGCTTATTATGATCTTGAAAATGTAGAAATGTTGAGCTCTAGGATTGGGATAAGATTTCTTTTTCATCTCAATGCTTCTCTAGTGAGATTTGGATTAAAATTGAGTAAATCCAAAGCTGCTTCAAAACTTATAATTTAAAATTAACTATAGCATCCTTACCTCATTCTCTTGATTGAAGTTAGATGCACTTCCATGTAATCTAATGACACCATTTGATATTTAGATTATAAGCACAAATTGGTCATGTTGAACAAAGATAGGCTCCCTAGATTTATTGCTTCTAGTATGAGAAGTAACCATCACAATACAAAAAGAGGCTAGACTAGAAAATTTTAGGTCTCCCTTAACTATTGGAACATAAAAGAAGATAATCAAATTTGTAATCAACAATATTATATCTTCCATCTGTATGAAGGTTAAACATAAGACTTGGAATCGCAATGAAATCATCAATATGAAGAAATTGAAATACTAGAAAGATTTATCTATCCAAACTTGGTCGATCAAAACTATTTTCCTAACATTTTGAGCTTAAAATACAAAAATGAATATTTCCAAAATTAGGACAAGTGCCCATGTGCTCTTTACTGAAACTTGTCATTGGATTAACCCAAAAACACATTTGGATGAGAAAATTTGTAAAACTTGTGACAAAAAGAAGGTTGAGAATGATCATCATTTCCTTTTAACTTATCTTACCCTTAATAATATAAGACATAATTGTCCAATATCAGAAATTAAAAACTCTTTACAACCTTACCTATCAAAACCACAAGGATTTTAATATTTTCATTTCTAACATGTTCAAACGTAAACATGACATTCTAAATAATATTTAATATGAATCGTTTTTTTGTAAGTTGGTTGTAGGTCCTTCTATTACTAATAAAAATACATACAATACAAAAAAGTGACAATGGATGGCATGCCACAAGGGAAATTAGGTCAACCACTGGAAAAGTTTTAGTCAGGCTCTAAAATAGAGTTAGAATTTTACAAAATCAAACTAGGGAAGGGGAATTCTACCCTAAAAAGGGAAACCAAAGCTTTCCCCCCTTTCTAAGATGTCTTAACAGAGGAAATTCTATCTCACAAAAAAAACTAGAAATTAGTTGATAATACATAGTCTTCAAAATCATGGAATTAGAGGATGAAAAACAAACATAGTTAAACCTAAGAAACTACTTCAATTCCATTACAAGGTCAGTTGCACACCTACAGAGGATTATTTTCCACTTCATCTAGGGTGTCCAACTTGTTGCTAATATTGTTGATGTCATCATGAATAGATGCTATAACCAGTTGAATACTTGCTTGGGTATGGTAATGCTCCATGAGGAACCTTCCAAGGAGGATTGTCGAAATCTAGTGAGGATCCAAACCAAAAATTTACTCTATGGCTCTCATTACCATTCTAGGAAATCCATCTGGTTTAGTTTCGTGAGTCTCATTTGAGTGAGCTTGGAAACTTGCTAAAAGTGTTTCCTTGATTGTTCAATGTCAAAATTAATATGCCATTGTATTTCCTTGGTAAATCTCTATTCCAGTTGATTCTTCCTTAGGCCTCCTTCTTGCCGACTTCTAGCAAATTTGTGCAACATATCCAATTCTTCTGCTAGTAGACTAGAATTGATCCAAATCCAAGCGAAGTGATCCTATGGAGGGATGAATAACACCTACTCATGACTAAAGATATCCATGATCCCACACTTAAACAAGTTGTTCACATAAACCACAACAAAGAATTAATTAAGGATCTCGTGATTGATCTTGGATCCGATGCGCCCCCATATCTCAGTTGGAAGTCCATTACATTGTCTTCCATGAATTCCATGAGTGTACAATAACACATTCTAGGTGAATTAAACCTCCCACAACAAGACTCCATTAATGACATATCAATCTAACTTCCACATGCCCCTCTTTCTCTCCATGAAGGAAACTTCCAGTTGTGCCACCACCACCCTCTATATTGCCACCTGCCCCCTCCATGCATTAGGAATAAGGGGAAATATGGATAACTCTTCTCACCCCATCCAAGAGTTTGAGGTCATTTATTGGTGATTTCCTTGCACTCATTTTTGAGGGTATATTCTCCCAAAGTCACCCAATCATGATCCATATGGTATTTCCCTAAGCGAGCACCTTCATTGGCCAAGTGACCTGCTATCTTATTGACATCTCATCTGACATGTGACGGGAAGATCACTGATATAAGTGGAAGGAGAGAGGCCATATGTTGAAGATGATTTTCCAGGAACTAGTTATTGAAAAGCTATCTCAACAGAGAGTCATTCTACATTTGTTGCATCTTTCTTACTAGAATCTAGGAGTTTCCTTCCACAAGAATTTTAGTGTATTTAGATTTGCTTGGAAGGATTATTCCTTGTAATATTCATGTTAATTCTATGTCATTGTTCCTATCTTTTCCAATCAAGCCATGGTAGAGTTGAAGAATATTTCGTCTTAATTCCTGCAAACTCCTCCATAACCCACAAATATAGGGTTCCCTTTAGAGGTGCCATCAAAATTTATTTTGATGAATACTTGAGGTGGAGTGGTCCAATAATTTAGGCTTGTTGTGTGCATATTTAACCTATTTGGAGGGGTGATTGGGGGATCAGTGGTTATCTCCCATTCATCAAATATAACCCATTCTCAATCATTTAATTGGGTATCCTGATTAGACTAGGGGTGAAGCTAAACAATCTCCTTGATATCTTATTTGATCTTAGCCAAAATGAGGTTGGGGTGTTTTACTGCATTTTGGAAGATCCAATGATTCATTTCCTTCCAAGTTTCCTAGATAAGGAATCTAGGAAATAGTTTCCAAATTTTGTTAAGGAGGGGGTTGGAAAATGGATTCTCCTTCCAATTCTCAATGATGGAGGTGACATTTCCATTTATTCGATCAATTATTTGAAATATAATATCTCCCTTGTCCCATAGAGCTATAGTGAAGGTACACATGTCTAGGAGATGGTTTATTGATTCCAAGCTCGTGTTGCAAAGATGACATATTTACAATCCTTCAAAACCTCTTTTGAGAATGTTGTCCCAAGTTAGAATGTGCTTGCAAACAGTTAGCCATGTAAAAACAACAACTCTCAACCAAATATTTTGAGTCCATATTTGATGCCAGACATGCTCTATTGGAAGATGTTGGTGACCAGTTTCCAAGTGGTATGCCTCTTTTATGGTAAAATTTCTGCTAGTATTTTTTCCCCAAAGAAGATTGTCTAGACCAATTTTGGATTTTAGGTGTTGACTTTGAAGTTCTTTCCATAAATCCTCCCAATTTTCCTTGTCCTCTATTTTCCAACTTGTTGGATGAGTCCATTTTCTAAAGTCTTGTTGAGTAGCAAGTGGATCCTAGAAGTGCTTAACATGACTAATGTTGTTTCCCCTAAGAGCACTTTGAGTGTGTGGCATTGGGTGTGTTTCAACTAACCTAGGGATTTGTTTCCATACGTCTTCCTAGAACAAGGTTGATCCTCCATCTTTGATTTCCCACAAACAATGATTTTGCATTGACACCTTGTTTTTACATGTTGAGTTCCATACCAAGGACCTTGAAATGTGCCCATCCATTCTAATAAGATTTTGTTTTTCAATACTAGGAGCATACTTATGTTTCTATAACAACCCCCATGGCTCTTTGTCCCGAGTGACCCATGGCCACCATGTTTTGGATCCTAGAACTTCATTGCTTGTTTTTGGATCACATAATCTAAGACCTCCCATAAGTTTGGGTAGGAAAATATTCTCCCAGCTGACAAGAGCCCATTTTTTATAAAGGTTGGTTCCACTCTAGAGGAAGTTCCACTACAGAGTCCTTATGGACTTGAGGATGTATTTGTGCTACCAAAATAGAGAATAAGTAAATGGGCATAGATTGAAGCATGGATTTGACCAAAATTAGATGCTAGGCCAGATTGAGAGCTCAAAAGATCCAACATGAAATCTTTTTCGCAAGCCTAGCAAACAAATATTTCCATGAAGAGTGCCTGATGGAAATTTCAATAAGAGGGGACCTGAGATATTTGGATGGAAGGGAGCTTATCTAATCCAAGGATGTAAGTAATGTTAAGCTGGGTGAGAAGAGGATTTTTAAAAATGAACACGCGAGATTCGGTATCATTAATGGAGGTTCTCAAGGCATCCAAAAAATCATTGAGAATGCGCTTAATGAATTTAAACTCTCAGACTAAGAATACAAATTGTTGGTGAGAATGGGTTAGGCCAGGCCCATGCAGATCAAGCCCATGGATTTTCCCAAAATTCCTTGTTGAAGTGATGCTATGGGTAAGGCCCCCAGCCATGAGGATAAAAAGAAAAGGGGAGAGGGGATCTTCTTGGAGAATGCCTTGGCAGGGTTTAAAGGTGGATGGGGGGACACCATTGGTGAGGATAGAGAAAAAAGAAGATGAGGCAAGGAGCCATAATCAATTGTGTCCATCACTAGTTGAATCCAAAGGCAAGGAGCACTTCCTCAATGCATTCCATCTCAACTTATCAATGATTTGGACATATCAAGTTTGAGAAGCATACCAGGTTTTTAAGCAATTTTGAGGGAGTGGGTGACCTCATGGGTGGGAATAATTCCATCCATGATTTATTTGCCTTCCACATATAAATGACCGACAATCACTTTGGTAACAATCTTGTAAATGGAATTACAAAGGGAGATAGGATGGTATTTACCCTAGTCAATAGCTTGATTCTTTGGGAATTAACGCCAAGAAGGTCAAGTTGAGAGCTAGTAGAATTGTTGTTGAGAATTGCAAGTATTCTGCAATTTCTCATACTTGCTCTTTGACCAAATTCCAGTAATGGTGAAAAAATTTAGTGGCAAAGCAATCTAGGCAAGGCAATTTCCCAAATTCCATTTTCATAATTGTCTGTTCAAACTCCCCAAGTTTTCTTGGGTCTCATTAGGCTATCATTCTGCTACTAAGAAACCATCCTTGACATGTGTCATGTAATTTTGTTGACAGACTTTGATCTATCTTGAAGGGGCTCCGAAAGAAGAGATTTAGAGAAGGATACAAATTCCTTTACTATATCTTATTGCACTGTCAGCTTATCCCCTCTTGAGATGATCAAGGAAATGATTTTATTTCCATGCCTTCGTTGAACCACGAAGCAATGAAAAAAAGGGATTAGGGAGGCAACCATTGATCGTTTCTTCTTTACTCCACTAACTATTGAAGGAAGTCTAAGGATTGGATTTCTTGTGGAAGAGTGTGTGGCCCATAGACATTGGTAATGTGTCCTCCTACGTTGGATTTGATCGGGTGGAATTTTTTCATTATGGAGTGATACATGGCCTTGGAATTTTCCATTAGAGTCTCTTTAGGGTTCCATAATATAGTTAGGCCACCTGCCATACTAGTAGCCTCACCTACCATGGCCTTTGAGCCTTTTCATATAGTTGAAGTGACCTTGGAAAGAACATGATTGTTACATTTTGTTTCATGTATCATTAGAATAGTGGGTTTTCCTTGTTTGATCTTGTTCCAGAATATCTTTTGTTTTAATTTCCCAATTATGCCTCTTATATTCCATGAGATGTTCTTCATTGTGAGGTGTTAAGGTCGGATGCGAACATTTTTGTGAGTTGGGTGTATTGCCCCAAATCAACCAATTGCTCTCCTATCTCTTCTATCCACTGCTTGTTTATTTTGTGTCCTCTTTTTCACTCCTCTTTGAATACCCGCTCTATTTATTTCAATTTAATCATTCTAACCTCCAATGGGTCCTTAACACTTGATCTGAGTAGAGCCTCTTTGAATAGTTGGATCTACTTTGCAGGTATATATTTGTGGTCTTTCCTCTTACAAGCATCCTCTATTCCTTGGAGATCTAGTTCTTCGAGATCCATATCCTCTCTATCTTCATGATTCAGGACCTTATTTGAACTTGGATTTCCCCCCTTTGGGTTTTCCCCTTTCCTGCTGTGGGAGGGGTCTGTTGAGTCATGAGTATACTTATTGTTTCTCTTGGTGCGAATTGGCCAATATGGTAGAAGGCTCATGCAATGTGGATTCTGGTTGTTCACCTTTCCTCAGTTCTGTTGTTTCTTTTAAAATGTGATTTAGAACTTCAAAACTATTACTTGTCTCCCCTTTTTTGGATTGCTCTAAAGTCGAAGGCCTTCTTTGCTACCTTTTTTGGTTCACTAATCTTGTGAACCCATTAGCATCTTTATCTGGATCATTGTTTAGAGTTGGGGGTGGAATGCTTAAGGGGAAGTCTCGGAATAAATTCCCATGTTTGTGGAATTTCTTGCATCTAAATAATATATGTTCATAATCCAGAGTTTGGATCCACTTAGAGTCTTCATGCATCAAAGAGATCACCTCTAGTAGCGCCTTAGAAATGTTCATGTAAACACATATGCATGCATATGAAGTATATTGACCTATTTTGGTCGCTTTTGAGACTCAAACAAAGGATCCAATGGTGTTTCCTATTCCCTCTAGTGTTTTGAGATCCCTTTATTCTTAGGGTAACGAATATAAACAGATCAAGGTTGGGGCATGAATGAAGTCTTCCTTATTTGGGCTAAAATTTTCCGTCCAGAAGAGGAAGTAAAGTCTCGTAGAGTTGAAGAAGTATGGGCCATTATCAAATATTCAATCCTTATCTTTTAGGCTGGTGAAGATGACCATGAAAAATCCTATGTAGCCTAATCAGAGGTCGTAGTGGTATTTCGGCTTCCATTTGTTGTTGATCCACCAGATCAAAGTCCATTCTATAGGCCAGATATATAGGAACTTTCCAATCACTACATGGTCTTTCATATATTAGATTCTCTGGTTTATGCTTGATGAAGTGACATCGTACCTTGGAGTATTTGCAAATTTAAGTATACATCTTCTTGTAGTACGGTTGTTCTTTCTTGAAGTCAATTCCCTTGTGGATCCCCTAGCTAGGCACCATTGCCTTTCTAAGTTCCTGCTCCTTTCATTCATAATGCAGTGTCAGCTGCTATAGGTAATGGGGCTCGATTTGGTTTGATATCTGAGCGATTATTTTCGTGAGTTGAAGAAGGCACCGACTCAAGGGGAGGATAAGAATTCCTTCCCCTGAGGAAGCCATCTCTTGACTATATCAAAGTCAAGGACTAGGCGATGCACTGCTTGTAGAGTAGAGCTATTTAATTGACTCTTTATTTATTCAATAAATTTTATTTATTTAAAAAATGATAAACATCATCGTCTTCATTATCTTAATCATATAAGAATATAATAAAAAGAGAGTTAAAATTGGATTTATGTTAAAGACTTTTAATCACTCCACACTTTTGTGTCCTAAAACAATGTTTAACCATTTATTCACATGCTCATGGTCCTATTCAATAATTTTTTAGAATCATTATCATATAAGGGAACCATGAAATTGGTATTTTCTTAGTCATTATCACTTACAATAACTAGTTTATTTTGATAACGTTGAAGGAGAGTGAGATCCTCTTAAACTTGGATTTCTGTTAAAAAAAATTAATCACTCATAAAACAATGTTTAACCATTTATTCCCATGCTCATTGTCCTATGCAATAATTTGTTAAAATCATTCTCATATAAGGGAACCATGAAATTGGTATTTTCTTAAGTCATTATCACTTACAATAGCTAGTTTATTTTGATAACGTTGAGAGCGAGTGAGATTCCCAAAGGATTGCATCCATGGAATATGTTGCTCCTTGATTTGATCCATATAGTGAAATCTAATTTATCACAACCATCTTGCCTCTTTCACAATCAATTTTTCTTCAAACTCTTCATTGTTTTTAGAGATATGACTTTTGATCCATTGGATGTGATATGTATGGTTGAAATTTGAACCTTGAAATACACTTTCAAATGTTTACGCATGTTTGATAGACCTTACTATTTCAAGCTTAATTCAACAACCACATAGCTTTACAGCTCATGAATGATTCATTAGTCTTGCATGCCAATTTCATGGTATCATCTACTTCATTCATTCTTTATGTTTAGATGTAATTATTAACGAATCCCCTTACCCCACACTCTGTGTCTAGAAATAACTAGTAGCTTCTTTTTAATATTTTGACCATCTCCTAACATGAATTGTCAAAATAAGAATGCTTGCACGTGTCGTAAGAAAAGGTTGTAGTGCATTTGGAAGTATAATAATAAACACTATGGCAATAATAGATATTGATTGATAATTATTATAAATCTGGTTGAAAATAGATATATTCATACATTATGAATGACTTTTGAGTTTTGGATATTTGAGAATCACTTTGTTTGAGTGCTTAAGTTTACAACAAACACATTTTAAGTAAATTACTTTGCCTCAACATTGCTTTGTTTGGTTAGAGCGCTTTGTTTGTGTTTTTTCTAATGTATATTACTTACACAAGGAATTAATTCAAAGGCTGAATGAGGGGAATGGCCATAAGGATCACATTATTCTTTCTTCTAGATTAAATGATGTTTTTCTTTTTGTTATGGTTTTTTATTCTTGGACCTTTAGAGATTTTGTGCCCTTGGAGTTGGGCGATCCATGATTCTAACATTCAACATCAGAGGAGTGGGGGGCACTTCAAATACTTGGGTCCTCAAGAGGATGTTTGGTTTAATAAATCTAGACATTGTATTGATACAAGAAATTATGTGTGTGGGAGCTAAAGCATGTGAAGTTTTTTTAAAAATATTTCCTGGTTGGGAGGTGTGTGCAGTGGATGTTGAAGGATTTTTTAGGGCTTTGCTTGCTATTTGGAACCCTACAATGGCGGACTTAAAATCCTATAGGAATAATGTTGGAAGGAAGAATCATGCACTTAGATCAGATGGTGCGAATAATAAATTGTTATGGGACATATAAAGAGCATAGGAAGTTATGGGATGTTGTAGATTCAAGTGGTATCTTAAGAGATTCCTGTCTTATTTTGGTAGGAAACCTGAATTTTACGTTGTCTGTGCGTGAAATTTGGGTAAGTAATCCCAAATTGGATCCTTTGTAGGATTATTTTCAGCATCTATTCCAAAACTCTTTTCTACGGGATGTTATTCCTACAAAATTATGCCCAACCTAGAGAAATGGTATGGTGGTTGAAGCGAGGATGGGCAAGAGATAAGATAGGTCTATGGTTGCTGAAAGACTTGCAGATTCAGTGAGAAGGTACAGTTCGTGGGTTGTTAATTCAGGTATTTCTGATCACTCTCCTATTTCTCTATAGCTTAATGGGGATCCAATTAAACTCAAAATTTCATTTAAATTTAATCCTTGTTGGAATGCAGATGGATATTTTCGCATACTGGTAAGAGAAATTTGGGATACTTTTGAGGTTCCGAATGGGGTTTGTTCCATGGATAGATTGATGAGAAAACTCAAAATCCTCAAAAGACTAGTGATACATTGAGAAAAGGTGAAGAAGCAGAGATCTAAGCAAGAACTAGTATAAATTGAAGGAAATTTGGAGAGGATTTATGAAGTAAACCTATCACGTGTTTTCACGTTCGAAGAAAAAAGCATTTTGGCTGATCTGGAGGCTAGGAAAGCTAAATTATTAAATACTAAAGAGGGACCTAGAGATTGAAGAGTTGAGCAATATGGTCATCCCCAGGGAACAATAGCACTAAGTTTCTTCATAAAATTATAAGCTAATTTAAGAAGGAACCATAATGCTATCTGGGATATCAAGGATGTTCATGGGAATTTAGTGACCTCTCAAGTGGACTTGGAAAATGTTGTTCTTGATTTTTTCTCTAAACATTTTAATGATCCTGGATGATCAAATATAGTTTCACAACTCATAGTGGTCAGACATTATCATACACTCTTTTATCTGGAAGAAGGTCAAATGATTGGGAGTGATGTTACATTGAAAGAGATTGAGAGGTTATGAGACACTTTGGAAAAGCCAAAAGTCTAGGGCTAGGTGGTTGGACATTTGAATTTTTCATTGAATTATTTGAAATACTTGGAAAGGACATTCTGGATGTGGTTGAACAGTCTATAACTCAAGGATATGTGTCTGGTGCTCTTAATTCTACATTCATTGCATTGATCCCCAAATGTGACAAACCTAATACTTTTAATGACTATAGGCCTATCTCTCTTTGTAACCTTGTTTACAATATTATTTCCAAAATTATATCTAACGGATTGAAGCCAAAATTGGTAGAGGTGTTGACTAAGGATCAATTTGGTTTTCTTGCAAAAAGACAAATTATCGATGCAGGTTCACCTAGGAATACCTTCATACTGTCAAGACAAAAAAGTTGGATGCTTTAATTCCCAAAATGGACTTGGTGAAGGCATATGATAGGGTGAATTAGGTCTTCCTGAGATTGATTCTTCTTCATATTGGACTACCCTTAGAAGTAATAGACTGGCTTATGGCATGTGTTTCAACTGCATGTTTTGTGGTACTTATTAATGGTTCCTCTTCAAAAAAATTCAAGTGTTCAAGATGGCTCAAACAAGGTTTCCCATTGTCCCCTCTACTTTTCCTATTAGTTGTTGAGTGTCTTAGTTGACTTATTGGTGTTTTGAGATCATATCTTTGTTTTGTGAAGCATGTAGTATGGAGGTTAGCATAGACAAATCTTGTTTTATGAGGAATGCAATAAATGAAGATATTTTTACTAAGATTACAATGTTGTTCCAGTTCAGGTCTAAACCTATAGAAAATGGTTTTAAATATCTGGGGTATTATCTAAAGCCTAAAAATTATCTGAAATCATATTAGATGTGGTTAGTGAAAAAGGTAGAGAAGTGAATAAGTAATTGGTGCTACAAAATTCTCTCTTTGGGGGGCAGACTCACCTTGGTAAGGTTAGTATTAGTTTGAATTCCAATATATTGGTTATCATTAGACAACGTGCTTGTTTCTATTTTGCAAATGCTAAGACAGAGAATGATGAACTTTCTTTGGTCGAGTGCTGCCAAAGGATATAAGTACCACTTGGTAAATTGGGAGAAAATTTCACTTCCAAAAAGCTTGGGGGGGCATTAAAAATCTCTACTGGTTCAATCTTGCTCTAGGTTTGAAAATTTTTCGGGGAGGAATATTTGGTTCTAGGTTGTGGAGTGATGTTCTTAAAGAAAAATATTTAAAAGGAAAGTCTGTGGTTGAATGGATTAGAAATCCCAATAAAACTATACATGGGGTCTCAAATTTCTAGAATGGTTTTGTTAAGGATTTTCCCTGTTTAGGAAGGTGGCTTTCTTGGAGAATTGGAAATGGTAGACAAGCCTTGGTAGGGGTGGACCCTTACATTGGGGGGGATGATTCTTACAAACTTTATCCTTCCCTTATTAACTACCTTTCTGAGTTTGGATTATGTACACTTTCTCCTTCTCCTTCCCTTATTGAATTAGTTGCTTCCTCCTTAAGTCACCCTTAGTGTCCTCAGATGTTTCCTCCTCTTTGACTCATCAATAGTGTCTTTGGATGTTGGTTGCATGCTAGCTCTTTAATATTGTGCAATTAAATTGAATGTACATCAATAATTAATTGATTATTTAATAAAGTCCTGCACCACTAGCGTCGTGGCATCACTGACAATGTTGTTGACAAATTTCATCCTTGTTTCATTTAGCTTCAATAGTTGGATTTGGAGCCATTCATTCTCTCATGGATTAGCATTGCTATTATGATATCCAATTGAATATAAAAGGAAAAAGGGGATTGCATATTGATCAAAATACCATTCCATCCCTATTAGACACATACCAAAATCTAACAAATTTAAAATATGCAAGCATTTTATTGTAGATTGAGCTCATTGCTCAGAGCATCAATGTCCCTGATAAAGAGCCTATTGTGCACCATTGATCTCTTTTATCGTCACTATTATGATGAATTTGTTCACAGGAGATTCTCATAGTCAAAGATGTAATCATTTGTAGAGACCTCAACATCAACATACATGTACATGGATTGAGTTACATTTATTGTAGGAAATGGATTGCTATATATGTGTTCCCTACAATAGGAAAATTCAACATAGTGAACATATTATATGATCTCCCTTACTCACTGAATAAATTTTAAATGGTAAAGAATGCTAAACTAAAATAAATGACATAGACATGGGATTTGAGATTATATCATGCCCAAGGATATGTGGATGTTTACAAGATGCCACTAACATGGGAACATCTATCTCATTTTCCACCATAGCTTCTAAAGCTACTTCAACACAAGCATAAAAACTAATATGGATTGTAGGAGGTATTGGATATGTGTTATTTGTCACATTTTGGTAGGGGTTTGAGAGAAACCTACACCCCATAACCACCCTCTCAACTAGGGGGGGGGGGTGGAATGGGAGTCCAATGGCCCCACAATATAGGGGTTTGGGGACAAAGACTCTAAGAAAAATCTTTTTGGTTCGTCGTGTATTATTTTGGCCAATGGTTTTGGCTCATTGTAATATAATCTTGGTTAAGGGATAATGGCTATAATCTAATTCATGTTAATGGATTAGGGTTTTGAATGTTTCATAATACCTAAATATTGTTTTGTGAATGGTGAAATTAATATAATGAGATAGAGAGAGGTGCAACTCTTAGTTAGGCAATTTTTCCTCATTAAAGGTTTCCGAGGTAAATCTTTGTGTAGGCTATGTGTGTGCGCCATTGTTATTCTTTTGTTTTAGATTATGTTAGTATTTATTTTCTTGAACAACTTAGTCAAACTCTTCAGTTGGTATCAAAGTGAGGTTATTGGTTTCAAGGGGGTGCCTTTGTTGCTTGGGTTTAGCTAATTTTGTGAAGAGCAATGATATCTTGGGCCTCCGATAAACTTGTGCACGAGTAGGAGATTTTTGTAGTGAATATTGTGTAAACAAAAATGGAGAGTAGTTCAAGAAAAAAAATAGAGAAGTTTAATGGCTAGAGATTTGAGTTATGGAAGCTAGAGATGAATTATCTTCTTATAGATAAAGAACAATAGGATTTTATGGATCTAGGTACAAAACTTAATGGTATGTCGAAAGAAGATTGAGAAAATATAGAAATATTGGAAAGATGTATGATTCAACTTTGCATTTCAGAGTCAATGTTGTTGAATGTCTTTGAAGAAGACAACACAAATAAGTTGTGGGGTAAGTTAGGGAATTTGCATTAATTAAAGTCCCTAGTAGAAAAGTTGTTTCTTTGAAATAAAATGTATCATCTTAGGATGGATGATGGTGACCCATGATGGAGCATTTGAATTCATTTAATACTCTAGTAAGTCAACTCATTTCTATTGATATTAAGATGGAGAAATAATATAAACACATTACCTTGTTGTGTTCTTTGATAGACTCTTAGGATATTATTTGGTTGTAGCAATTAGTAGTACTACTCAATCCACATTAATTTTGAGGATGTAGTTGCATCCTTTTTATCATAGGAGATGAGGAGAAAATCCATGGAGGTTGTGACAAAGGATGTTTTATCTATAAGAGGCCATTCCCAAGAGAGACAAAATAAGTCTTCAAGAGGTAGATCTAAATCTATAGATTGATCTAAATATCTAGGAGAATTTGTAAGAGAATGTTGGAAATGTAGTCAAGTTGGGCATTATAAGAAAGATTGCAAATCTATTACCACAAAAACAAAAGGCTCCATAAAATGAGGTGATGTTTACTTGACATCTATAGGTACACATGCAACTCATAATGTATGGTTGATCAATTAACATTCTTAATTCCATATGAATCCCCACAAGGAGTGGTTTTATAAATTATATGAAAAGTACATTGGAGATGATGTTATACTAGAAGATGTATTGAAAGACAAAATTCTAGGACGTGGAAGGATCAAGATGCTAGTCAAAGATGGAAGGATTAGAACACTCCCCGGTACTCTACACATTCCAAATTTGGCCATAAAGTTGATATTTGTAAATAAGATGGTGTGATGTAGGCATACATACTATATTTGAAAAGGACACATGCAAGATTGTTTAAGGAGAAATCACGGGGGGTTCACCCATTGAACTTGTTACATAGCACGATCGTTCGTAGGATAATAAGGAATATCCCTAATTTCACTAAATATTGGAAAATGCCTCCTAAAATTGTATTGTTGAACCCCCCTCCCAATATACCTTTCCTATTAAGAAAAACCCTAGTTTCACCAGAAATTGTAGGTATCCATTTTTAACAACCCATTTTTAATACCCCCTTTATATAATATTATCAAGTTGCAACAAACAGGAGACCTAAAACATCTTAATATAAGCACACATGAAGCTAAATAAAATAATAGTATAATGCTAATAATGATCACATTGGGATTGCAGGGGCAATTGATCAGTTTGTAGCGTTGGATAGTGGAATACCCAATGAAATAGTAATCGGGAAGGAAAAATGAGTAAAATACAACCCAAGCAAGAGATCAATGTAACAAAGAATGTAAAAGACTAATAGTCCAATAGTAAATGCAATGCTTAGAAAATATGAGAATTACAGAGGTTTCACACAACAACCTGCCAATCTACCAATTTTATATCATGTAAATACAAGTATAGCCATAGAGAGCTCATGTTTTCTATAATATTAATAAATTAAACTCCATAAAAATGCAAAATTGAAACCCTTTAGTGGATGGAATTCCCTACCTTCCTATCAAAACAAACATCAATGTTTGAACCCATATGAACATAGAAAAATTCCTCTTACTTTCCAATAACACCATATGATTAGGTGCATAGCTTGGATTTGGGCCATTCACAAGAAGCAATGAATCACCTCCACTTCATCTACATTTATTCTTGCAATCAAGGGAATTAACAACGTTTAGTTACCTTTTCTTGGGTTATATCTAGTTTTTTTTTTAATCTTTGCAGGAGAGGGAAAAATACCCATTGTTAAGTTTCAAACATGCAATACTTATAAAGATACACAAATGGTGAAATTTATATAATACCATTTCATGGTAACGATAACACATAGGGTACGTAAATAAGGATAAATATATTTTCACTTATGTTCATGTCAATTCCAATACAATATTAAGATGGATTCCTTGCATATAAGAATTGAAATTAAGATTATGAATGTGCCGAATATAACACAATCTAACAACTATTCCTAATTGGCAATGTGAAATTGTTAAAGAAGAATACAAAAAGTTGAAAGAAATAATTAGTCAAGAAAGGTTGATCTGACTTTTCTTGGTTCCAGTGAGCCAAGAAAGATTGATCTCACTTTTCTTGGTTTCCACGGAGCAAGGTTTGATTGAATCTCACTACCCACTTAAACCCCAACGTAAAAAACAAAGAGTTATATCTTTTACTCAAATGCCTACAAAAAATACAATACAATTGTTCAACTCCAAAACTCTCGATTAGCTACATCTCTCAACTTTGGAGTTGATGAGGAACCAAATGCATATTCAAGCATACTGAATAGTGTCATAGCCTGCAATGTGACTTCTATATAGAAAATAAACACACTTTGGAAATTGGCCTCGTATAGAACAACAAAAGGTATAATGTTACAAGACTGCCTTAGTTTTAAAACTAGCAAACTCAACCTCAATTATGGAGAAAGTGTGAAATCTTGCATACATATTCATAACAACCTTTTGGACAATGCGTCAATAACATTTTGCATACTAACCTTTGGACATCACATCGATAACATTTTGCATAAAAGAACAAAATACTATCACCTTCATTATCTCAATGCGACAAAATTCTAATATTGTAGTGCCTGATATTCCAAGAATCATACCTCATATCGAAATAACTTCGCTAAGAAACAAAAATAGTAACCCCACAAAAATAAAACACAAAATGGAGTTAACAATAATAGTTGCAATATTGTGAGAATTTCAAAAAGCCAAATACAATTGCATAAGTTGCTTTGAGATCTTTACAAAAAGATTCAAATCTCTGCTGGAAGAAAGGATGAAAAAAATTAACGCACACACAAATCCATAAAGTTTAAACGAATTATAAACATTCACATATATTTTTATAAAGCAAAATGGAAGATATGATAAGTCAAAATAATTCTTAAGTCAAGAGTACTAGTTTATCTTATAGATATGATGCTATATATGACAAAAATTGTACTCCAAAGAGTCACTTTTTGATAGCTATGAGCTTCTGGAATCCTCTTTCCAAATTGAACCTACAGTCTTTCTAGGCTCACTCGATCAAGAATGACTTTTATTCTATGATTGACTAGAACTACTACTTTTCTCTTCTTTAAATGAAGTCACTAGAAATTCATTTGTGCCACTCAACATGGTTGACTTACAATGTGAATCCTTGGTGCTAATGGTTGAGGATAGCAATACAGAAACCTCACTAGACCCCGAGGGGACAGATGTTGATCTTGATAGAATATATGTGTGGTTTAATCTGCTTGAGCCCGCTTTTGCAGTAGAGTTTAATGGTGTTGAGTTTTTCACAGCTTCAACAGATCCTGTACGCCTGCCACCATGAGTATAATAAACTTTGCATGTAGCCTGCTTACAAGGAAAAGATGCTCCTTGGCTTGATCCAAACTTTGTGTCCTTGTTTTGCATTTATACATCGACACATTTTTCCGTGTATTAACTAAGATCCTAGCCTTCCTCTGAATCTCCTGGTTCTTGATATTTTTCAAGTGGTTTACAAATTTCCCAACATTACACATCTTCAAAGCATCAAGATCTATAGGTAGTCTATCAAGAGAACATAACAACATTAACAATAGTTCTTCAACAACTTTTTCACCCTCCTTTGGACTGCTTGCATCTCTAGTCTTTCCTTTGTGGGATTCTTGAAGCCAATCACCCAAATTGGGAAAGCCCCTCAGCTGCACAAATTAGCTGAGATAGCCATATTGATCGATGGTTTATGAAAAACCTATAAGGGATGTACACCAAAAAAGACAAATCAATTCCTTTATTACCATCATCACTTCTAACCAGCTGCATTAAATGCACAAGCTTCCCAACAACTTCTGAGTTGATGAGGCTTCCATATTTGTTAATGATTCTGGAAATTTGTTTAGGACTTATAATGCATTCTTGTTTGAAATGCCTTGTATCACTGCCATCTAAATTTGAAAACGCTCTCGTTTAAGAGGATATGTATTCTAATCAGTATGTTCCCTTTTCTTCGCCATAACTTCAGAAGGAAATGAAGTATTTTGTGTGATACCTAAACTAGTTTTCAAAGTTGATGCTAGACCATTCAAATCTTTAGGGGAGGGCCCCACAGACTGCACTGCTGCATCCATTCCATGTCTAGTATTATCCAATAGCTTCAAATCATATCTTGAATGCAGCAGTACAGTCAGCGGGGCCCCACCAACGAAGAGCAATATGGATATCAAGACTTAGATGGAGTAGGAACCCATCATTGTCCTAGGTATGATCACGTAGAAGGGACTCCAACTCAACTATATCAATCCCAAGTAAGGTGGGGGATAGGGGGAATCCCTACTTGACACCAATCAGAAATGTTTTACAAAATTCGCAATTGTACAAGGCATTATTGAGATAAAAGAAACAAAGGATAAACCAATTTTCAATCAATGTATCCTTCAAACTTACATAAAAACTAGATTTGTCAACATGCAACAAGTACTTGATCTATCATAATCATGAGATGGCCATATCTCATAGATTTTACACTATCATATTCCTTTCCTTGTTGCTTGTTGAAGTTTGCAGCATCATGAGTCATTCTCCAAGTAGGCTTCGTGTGTCGAAGCAACGACTTGCATGTTGAGGTTGTCTTGAGTTAGTCTCGAGAAAATTGGAGAAGAGTCTCATGTATTGAGACAGAGCTTTATGTGTCGAAGCATGCCTTATATGTCAAGGAAGATGCTGCTATATAGTCTCGCGTGTCAAGACTAGGCTTCGTGTGTCGAAGTAGTGGCTCATGTGTCGAGGAAAAGATGATGTGTGATGTTCTTCTAGGTGGTTAAGTTAGAATACTTTCTCTAGGGACTAGCCTCCCCTAGTAGGAATGATTCTAACGTATGACCATGAGAACAAGAGGATCACATCATCGTAATATCTTCCTTATATATTTGATGAGCTATGAGTCGACACATGTGAACCATATGAACCAAGAGGGGCTGGCGCTAAGCCCCAAAGACTTGCATAAGCAAGATTGCCTAAGTCTTAATAAGATATTAAAAGAGGAACACTATTGCAAAAGGATTTCCTAAGTTGTTTTAATGAGAAATTAAATTATAAGTGGTATTGGGCCCATAGTGTTTGGTGGCCCTAAGTATTTTCCCACTGTATTTACTCAATGAAGAATTATAAAGAGGAGCATCATGCTACTGTTAAATACATGATCGTGTGAATCTCTCTCTCTATAATACTCAAGCACATTATTCAAATTATCAGGGTTCATAAAATTCAGTCTATGGTTTCTATGTTGACTAGTTGGAGGCCAAGGGTATCAGGCCAAGAGCAAAGATTTACAAAATAAATGATTGGAAAAGACCCAGATCAAAGGCGTTAGGTTACTAAATTCTATCATCATAATCATTCCCCATGTAGGGCTTCTTTGGTGCAATGGGGTCTTGTGTATGGCTAGATGAGCCCTAGAGGAAAATAGATGGCCGCCATTTACTTAGCCATTGGGTGTGAAGCTATGTAATCAATGTGAAGACGACATGAATCGATTTTATCTGCTTCCTTATTTGGATCTCCATTGAAAAATCCTCTAGGTCCATCACGATCTCAACAGTGGGCCATGTATGTGTGCTTAAACAATTGCAATTGTAGGTCACAATTTAAGCTAGGGATGCGCACATGTTTAAGGAGAAATGAATGCAAGTGAGGCTTCAAAAGAACTCATATATTACCAGGTTCACAACAAAACAAAGGAAGTATTTGACCAAGGATTGACCCTGTAAATTTATGATTCAAGGGTTCAAAAATCACGTGATCGAATGACTTGGAAATGTAGCTCGGAACAGACTTTTTCCAACCAGCAAAAAAATGGTTTTAGCAAGCAAAATGGACTGATGGTTATACTTAGTAGAAAATAACACATACTAGGTCAATTCATTTGGCCTTCCTATTTTTTTGGAATTTAATCTTTCATGCCTTTAATATAGATTATGGGAAAAGTTAGTCTTGGGTGGTGAAGATCAATAGTTGTTATCCTCTCCACCTAGGTTCAAATCTTGCTTGTAACATATTCCCCCCCATGAGTTGCTTGGGGTTGGCAGGTTGCCAATGATCTCAATCTCACTTAAGTTCTTGAGGATAGGATGAGATGTTCCAAACATTTTAGTCAATTGGGTCTAGTTTGGGTGGTTAAGGGGAGTTATCCTCCCCACCCAAGTTCAAACCCCTACTTATGGCATGTTTTCCCTTTGTGGGCTAGTTTGGGATAGCAAAGTACCAACAATATCACTTTCACTTGATGTTTAAGGGCATGGGGAAATGTTGCCGACTATTTTTCCCTAAGGGATTAGAACAATCAATTGTCACCTATGTTGTTGGTCAAGTTTTTTCTTGTTCTAAGCAAGTAGGTGCCTAATTATAAACACCCTAAGTTAGATGCAATAGTCTACACAAATTAGTTTACTTGGGATATTGTCCACAAATGTGAAGAAGCATCCCTTAGATTTCCTCATGAATTTTTTCTTGGGAAAAAAATTATTGGCAAAGTTCATTAATTTTCTAGAGGATTTCTCTTAAAGGACTCCAAAGTGAACTAAGGAAATATGCTATGGTCAAAAGGGAGAGATCATATGGGAAAATCAAAAGGAGGTCTTATGGATAAATGTATAGAGGTAAAAAGGGAGAGATAATTTCGATCCCAAAATCCCAAATTAGTAATTGTGGCTTTCAAATAAAATTGTGTTATATTTTATTCAACCTTAAACTCCTTATGTTAAAATCCCTATGAAGATGGTCTAACCAATAAGAACAAAATTGTGACAATTGTCAAAGCCAAACACAACAATAATTTGGATTAGTTGACATATAGGTAAAGAGCATTTTTGGATACTTATTTTTATCTACTTTTTGGAAACCAATTAATCCTTTTATAAGTTAGCAAAAAATTTAACAATTATAAATTGAACTAGTTTTACATTCCATCTAATTAGATATATATTAATAATATAATATTTTTATTATATATATATATATATATATATAAAATAAATTAAATTAAACAATGTTATAAGTGAACCTTGCATGCCATAGAAAATATACACTAACCATGACATTAACATAATTTATCATACATTAAACATGTACTTTATCATAGTTATGTGGGAATAACATAACTATATATAAAATAAGACACTTAATAGAATTATTATCAATAATTAAAATAAAATTTTATATATGAAAGATACTTGCGAATATATTCTAGCATTTAATGGCAAACAAATGCCTTCAACTAATACAAATATTATCCTCATGTGTAATGCCTCTCAAGTCCGTAAACATTTCTTTGAACTATAAAAGTCATTCTTTTAATTATAGGTTTAAGAAATGCCAAATTAAGCCATGTGTAGTGTGCTGGAAATATAATTGAAAAAACAATAAGAATGAAAAGTTTTATACAGTTTCTATATATATAGACATTGTGTAGAGGTGTTCAATCAAACACAATACAAAAATGTTTTGGCCATATGATGATTCTTCAACATGCTACATGAAACGAATTATTGATGATCTGATACACTAGATGTTATTGACTCATAAATAATTACAGGTAACTAGAAAATTAATGGTAAGGAATAGAATCAACAAATTTTTTACATATGAATATTTTGTTGACATACACAGACAAAAACATACAATCAAAATTGCACCAAAAAATGCACTAATAAAAATATATATTTATAGAAAATTTAATTCAAATACATATGAATAATGTGGTGCAATGGGGCCTTGTGTATGGCTAAATGAGCCCTAGAGTAAAATAGATGGCGGCCATTTACTTAGCCATTGGGTGTGAAGCTATGTAATCAATGCCAAAAATGCATGAATTAATTTTATCCGCTTCCTTATTTGGATCTCCAATGAAAACTCCTCTAGGTCCATCAAAATGGTGTGGCCTTGTATGTGTGTAAAAACAATTACTAGTGTAGGTCACAATTTAAGCTAGGGATGCCCATAGGTTGAGGCTTCAAAGAACTCACATATAACCAAGTTAAAAAAAAGGAAGGATTTGACCAAGGATTGACCCTATAAATTTCCGGGTCAGGGGTTCAAAATTCACATCATTGAATGACTTCAAAATGTAGCCTAGAATGGCCTCTTACTAACCTACGAAAAATTTATTTTGGCAAGCAAAATGGACATGGGAAATTGCCAATAGGCATAGACTTGACTCAATGTTTTGAGAAAATAAGCATTGCATCAAACATAATTCTAAATAATATCCTTATAGAGTACCTTTTAAGCTATAGTTTAATTACAATTAATTGCAGTCTTGAAGACTATTTGTTTAAGAAGCCATTACTTCCACATATTGCCATCCATATCCAGTTATTGGTTTCACTATTTACTTTGCGGATAAGGCTTTAGTTGGAGACATTGCTAGCAGAAAAATAACGTATTTGCAAAGAGAATGCCAGTTATGCTCATGAAAATAAATTTATACGTGAAATAGTGAAGTATCACCAGATGACCATGCAAGATGTTGTTCAATTTGATGATATTCAGAAGGTTACATAAATTGGTTTGGACCCTGACTCAGAGACCCAAATATAAATGGTTCCCCTGGAAAAGTCAATTTAATCCATGTCTTATTGACTGCACAAGTATCGACAACTAGCTATGCAATAGTTATGTAATATATGGTTCTTTTGGACGAGAATGCATGGCAAGTAACAGATAGGTTAAAATCCTAATACAAAGACACAGATGGAGACATTACATATATAAAAGCAAATTGAATCTTTTGTATTATGATGGTTCCATTTTTATCATCTTGGTGTCAAAAATTTCTTGCTAGATGCATTTGCATTAAGTATTTATTTCCTTGCTTCCAGAAAGGAGTATAAGGGACTAAAGGTAAGGGGCTAAGGGTAAATAAGAAGGTAAGGTATGCAGTAGGTGAGCTAAGGTTAATAACCTGCAATAAATGAGCAGGTATATGAGGTAAAGTGAGGCTCTAAAAAGGAAAAGGCTCTAAGGGTTGTTAAGTATACCTAGGTTCGATCCAATTGTATCACCGTTTGTTTATAAAAGCCTGCTCTTCATTCCTTTCCTTACTATCTAGGGTTTGATCTTGGGAATGGTAGGCATTACATGTAGGTTCAATTCATCCCCAATTGAATAAGCATAGGCACATGCATTTTGATAGAGGGTTTCAAGTTCTATATTTAAGGTGGTATACACCAATTCTGTACCTCACCTCTTTTAGGGGTAAAAAACCACTACCCAAGGATAATACTGGTTTGTAAAAAGCTCCAAAAGACAAAATATGAGGTTGAAACGGATAAGGCAGTGAGGGATTTTGGGATCTACTGATAGCATTAAAAGAAAATACCAAGTTAAAATGCAGATGGGTATGGAGCCACCACCACAACCACACAAGCATGCACTTATATCACTTAAAAATTGTTCACAAGATGAAGAATTACCTCTTCACTGCTGCATTGAATTGTGGAGCTTTTTTCCTTGGCCATGGCATTGCGACGCTCCTACCAAATAAATGTGTTTGAATGCATCCCTCTCGCACCCAAAAGAGAACAATGAAGGCCGAGCCCAAATTAGTAATGGTGCCTCTCTTCCTTCCACAAATCAATTTGGTGAACCCATAGAAATGTATATACAAGAAAAATGCAATTTGTTTGGCCGCCCAAGCATGCAAAGAGAACGCAGATGGGTATGGCTACAGGTATCTTGGAGTGCTGGGCACACCAAACAAGAAAAATTCAATTTGTTTGGCCGCCCAAGCATGCAAAGAGAACGCAGATGGGTATGGCTACAGGTATCTTGGAGTGCTGGGCACACCCACGACCTTGGATTCTTCCAGAATTCACTGCTGTATCAATATACAAGAAAAATGCAATTTGTTTGGCCGCCCAAGCATGCAAAGAGAACGCAGATGGGTATGGCTACAGGTATCTTGGAGTGTTGGGCACACCCACGACCTTGGATTCTTCCAGAATTGAATTGTATGGATTATTAAACAGAGGTGTATGCCATCGAGTGTGCCAAATAAAAAATATGGGTGCTGCTACAAGGTTGCGGCTGGAGAACTGGGCATAACCCTATCCTTTCCTCTTTCCCACAATGAAAATGCCAAATCGTTTTATTTTTTGTGTAAGACCTAAATTCATTCCCTAATCGATCTCCACCATCACTGTGGATCCAAGGGATGAGAGTGCTTGATGGGTAGCGCCCTATAGTTACCACTGCCATGTTTGTATTATGAATGGAGTAAACAAAACAAAGTTTTAATTATTCTCTCGTATGTTGCAACCACGGTTTGTATACTATGTGTAAGAATAGGCCTCTTATTTGTATTTATTTATTAACATATGCTTTGACACTAATGCCTTTGGTATTGCAGGTGTAATGAACAAGCTCCTATCCAAGACCATAATTAAAACAACGCATTTGGTATAACATATTATATTTTTCTATACTCACATTTGCTTATCAAATCATTGTCACTAATGTAATGATGGTTTTGGAAGACAATGGTGGAAGCTTACCATTATAAAAAAAAACCGTTGTTGAAAGGAGAATCAAGGATGGAATTATGATAATTTTCATCATTAAATATGGCCAAAAAATTAATATAATTGATAATAGAAAACATTGCAAGGAGGAATGATTGTTATCCTCCCCACCCGGGTTCAATTCTTGTAAGATACGCGATGTTCTTGTTGAGACCCTATGTAATGATTGTAATTCTGGCCATACCTTGATTCTCCAGAATAACAAGTGTTGGCATATTTCCCGGTGGATATACACTTTTTCATTTATTACCACGTAGATTTAATGCATGGTAAGGCCTTATTAGTTAGTGTATGGGAAGGAATTATAATCTTACTCCTCACTAGTGCACTAGGAAACATATATAATAAATTCCAAATTAAATTATATAGTATGCTTATGTTTAAATAGAAGCAACCAAAATCTAACAAGCATGAGTGCAATATCAAAATTAATAGAAAGAACAAGATGTTATCATTGTGGAGAAAGTAAGAAATGCTTATGCTTAAATAGAAGCAACCGAAATCTAACAAGCATGAGTTTAATATCAAAATCTTGGGTGCATTCATATATTGGTTATACAAGGCCCTAGTTGGTATAGACTTGGACCCTAACTATTGTTTGTCATGTCCTACATCTTAAAATCCATTTTTTATACTTCAAATATCTATATTGCCATTTCCATACCGTGCTTACATATGGAAGATTCCATACATAGGGCATGTGTGATGGATCAAGGCACATAGGGCATGTGTGATGGATCAAGGTCCTATTTATGGCCTATGAATCTAAAAGAAAAGTTGTATTGCATAAGACCCTATATTTTGGCCCTAAACCATGGCATAATTCCAATTAAACAAACTTGCAATCGCTATGCACGGCCCATGAATCTAAAAGAAAAATTGTATTGCATAAGGCCCTATTTTTGGCCCTAAACCATGACATAATTCTAATTAAACAAACTTGCAATCTTTTTTCTTAGATTGAAAAGAAAATTTCAATTCCAATATTGTTTTGAAGAAGCATAAAACTTGGTAATTCAATGCGGCATACTCTCTATGGAAGGGAATCAAGAAGGAGTTGGGGATTGAATTTTTCGATCTCTTCCAAGTTGATTTAGTAAAGCAACACAATTGAAATATATTATTAATGGAGCATAGATGTTAGACAATGACACATGACACATATGTAGTACAATTATGTGGTTTTAAGTTAATAGGAAATTTGGTTGCCCATATTCTTAACTATATATGGTTATGGATTCTATAATAGCTAAGACTAGGCATAAAGGGCATTGCATTGATCAACTTCTTTAACTCATCCAACTTACCAACACATCTAAGATGGTCCCATGTTGAGATGTTTTTCATTGAGTAGAAGGGATTAGAGACTTAATTGAGGGCTCTTTTCACACTGCTTAGCAACCCTTCCTAGTACTCATAAGAATTCAAGGTTGCACCACATCTAGCTCCACATTTTTGGGTTTGCAATATGATATATAATAAAATGTTAGCATAAATCTAAAGAAAAATATTACATGTGTAACTCTAATTAAACATATATATGTGCAATCCATCGAATGTTTTGACAATGATTAAGGTCAACCTTACTCAATGATATCAAATCTGAGAGGAGGTAGGGTTAATTTTGATGGTGTGGACAACAGGCTTCCAAGCTTCTTTTTTCCATGCCATCAAAATCTAATCAAAATTAACCCTACCTCCTCTCAGAGCTCAACCAAAAGAGGAGAATCGTGTGAGCTTAAACTGTCCTGATGATGGACCCAGTTTTAGGGTTTGAAACGTCGTTGAGATAAATTATACCAACACATATTTCCTTTCTCTTGCTTAAAAAAAATGCATAAAGATCATGAACTAGAAATAATTAGTTATAGAATGTGAAATAAAATAAATTAGGATATTTAGTATTTGTATAGATGTGATTGATGTTATGTGAATAATTTATCTAGATTAGATGGCATTTTTTCATGGAAGCGAGACCGGTCTAACTATTAAATGTTTTGATATTTCTGGTGGTATTTGGGGAATCCAATGAAAGATATTTGGTGAAATCGGGTTTTTGAAGCATTCAAAACGTGTTTTTGAATGCAAAAATGGGTTGAGAGGTCCAAGGAAGAGAGAGAATTTCACTTTCATAATCTATGGATTCATAAAAGGATGGTGACAACATAGCCTTAAGGTGTAGACAAGGTGGTTCATCTTGGAGATATACCATAATATGAATGAGAGACATGATTTACAAGAATATAAGTATAATTCATTGATATATCTAGAGTAAGAAATACTACTAATTCGTATTCATGTAGTTGTTATTTAGTTGTATTTTTTATCCCTAGACTAAATTAGTAGTTTATGCTAGTCAATTTTAGATGTGTCACTTAAAAACACTGCCGTGACTAACTTTTTTGGTTGCTCAGTCAGTAATTACCCATCGTGACTAATGTATTGGTTGTGTAGTCACTAATTACCCATTTTTATACTAGTGACTAAATTAATACTTATGATATCATCCTAAATATTATATTTACAAGATTTTCTCTCTACGTCCCCTCCAACACTTCTACATGAAATGTAATAAAATATACCCTAAATATTTGTATTTCCATATAACATAATTAATCCCCCTTGGCCCCTTAATACGGGGCAATATATTTTCTCATTTTTGTATCATAGTTTATTCCCCAATATGAATGGACGTGATATGATATTGCCTATCAACTGACCCCCCCGTGGGAGAAATGGTGTTAATGAGGGGAGTTCGGAATGGAAATTTGTGCAAGTTTTTGAGAGACATTATTAATGATGGGTGCAACAATTTTGTTGTTCATGAGGATAGCAATGAAGAAGAAAAGACCCTACTATCCCTGCAATGCTATGGCATCAAAGATAGGGACATATTGGAGATATGGGCATTTTATCATTACATGGTAAAGAGATGGTTGAAGGTATGTCTAATTGGTTATTAGATTTTGATTTCTGTGAACATTGTATATATTGTAAAGAGAATTAGGTAAGACTCCTATTTGCTGATACGAGAGCATAATGAATCTTGGAGTTGATACACATTGATGTGTTTGGACCTATGATTGTTCCTGCACTATGCAAATCTATATGTTTTGTTTCATCCATAGATGATTTCTCAAGGAACGCATGGATCTATTTCCTCTGAAAGAAATGTAAGGTTTTTAGTAAATTTCAAGAGTTTAAGGCTATTGTAGAGAACTAGGAAAAGAAGAAAACAAAGGTATTGAGGTAACATAATGGTGGACAATTCTATGGAAATGAGTTCAAGGAATTCTACAAGAAGTGTGGATTAACAAGGAAAAAGACCACTCCATACACACCTCAATAAAATGGAGTTGCAATAATATGAATAGGACATTGATGGAAAAGGGGAAAATTGAAAGATCACTTGGTTGGTTAAATTCAAATAAAGAAGAAAAACATGGAAAAAAAAGTTAGTCTACCAATTTGAATATTCCTCGTCCAAGACTTATAAGAATCATGTCAAGTTGCCATACTAGGAGCTAAGTAAAAATGAGTAATAAAAATCTTTAAAAAAAATGGTACTGAAGATAGCTAGTTAAAATAAAGGAGTTTTTAATTAGAATGATGTATTGGAAGAGGGTTTCAACCAAAAAAAACTTTGAAAGATATTATTCAATATCTAATAAATTAAAAACATTCTTCAATTTTTCATAAATGAATGTGCTATGTCATAGGTTCACCAAGAAAACATCCATAATAACATTTTGCAACATATGTTACCATGAGATAATAACGCTACTAACTTCTACAACCATATTCAATATAATAGTATTATTATAATACATGATGTGGGAAGGTGATATACATGATGTGAACAAGGTCATACTCCTTACTAGTGTACATATTACAATCAACCAATAGATTTTGTCTAACATTTTAGAGAATGTCTAATTTAAGAAAAATAACCACTATGATTCCAATGTTTCCTAGAATCAACATGGGGTAGGTGAATATGATTTTGCATGGGTAGGTGAAATCTTTATCAAATAATCGAGTGGGCAAGGGCTAATGTTAGCTCATAAAAATTTAGTTGAAAGCCCCATGTTCTATACAACATTGGTATTGTGGACACATAACGTCCATAAAAGTTCAACCCTTCCATTGTTGTTTGAAGGTCGACATAGCCGATTAGGATGACAGAAGGGTCCACGTGGTAAGTGAATGCTATGACCCAATGATCCAAGATATGAACAAGTACACCAAATCCTTCCTAACATCAACGATTGAATTAGTATTGGTTTTGTGTTTTAGTTTTCTTTTGTTAAAACTAAAAATTAATTTTAATATGTACACATTTTTAAGCGTATTTGATTTAATATGGGTATTTTTCAAAGAAAAAATGAAATTTTATTTAAATTATTAAATTAATTCACAGCTCAAGACCAACTCATCCTTACCTAATTTAAAATTTACTTCGATTTAAAAAAAAGTTTAAATATGAATATAATTTTTTTAAGATCCATGTATTTAAACCTTCACACTTTAAAATGCATGCCTTCTAAGACAATTTTAGTTATTTCTTGTGATGCCCATTATCCTATACAAACGAAATTGAAATTTCATTAGTCATTATCCTTTATAATAATTAGTTTATTTTTGTAGGATTGAGTATGAGTGTGAGTGCCACCTTTTGGGATAAGAGGTTAAGTGTAATTGGGGTAGTATTTGGTTTTATGTATGGAATTATAGTTAGATATTACTAAAAAGTATATAAACTCGTTGGAAGTAGTTTTAATGATGACCATAAGGAATATTAACTTTTTTGAAAATATTGTCTTAACTAATACTACTTTTTGATCCTCGAGTATAATGTAAAACTATTTTTGATTGGCTAAAAACTCATCTTCCATATATATGTAATGAAACATGTTAATAATCCAAAACTTATAAACATATAATAAAAATGAAAATCTACTTTCAACAAATTTTATTATATTTAAATTTCACAAAATTAAATTAAAATATATAAATAATATTAATAATAATACTAATCAATTATACAAACATACTCCTCATGTTATATTATAACATACATTACAATGGTAAGTGTACATCTTGGTTACATGGTCTAGAATTTCAAAGTGAATGTGATGATTATGTATGGTGTTGGTTCGTTATTTTGCGATGGCATAGGGTTTGAGCATGGAGGTTTACTTAAGTATGCATTGTTGTTTGGCGTTATATATATATAATTTTTAAATAAATATTTAAAAATTATAAGTTTATATTTAATATTGATAAAATAAAAATTTTGATAATGAATTTAAGAAAATAATTTATTTTTAAATTTTGTATGGTAATATCAAAGAGGTCTAATCATATTGCAAGGAAATTGGAATTAAAATGGGTCCAATAAGAAACCTGTGTTTGTTGAGTTGGAAATTCAAGGATCAATAGAATTTCAAAGAATTAAGTGATGATAATAGTTGAGGTGGAGATAAAAGTCAAAGATATCTTTTGTATCTAAGTCTCCAACTAATAGATTAGATGGTCAATTTCATATTGGTGAAAGAAGAAGATAGTGGTTCTCTCTTGCTTTTTGGTGGAATTTTGACAACATAACAATGCTATGGATGTATGATATGATATGGTAATCACGAGAGTTGTATTTATGGGAAATATGGTGGATACAACTAAGATTTGGTTCCAATGTGAATAATCCCCATTCATCGATGACTTAATGGAGAAGTTAGGGTTTGGAAGATCAAATCAATTGTTATTTTTGACCTTAATGGCTTAGATTTGTCCAATTTCAGCCAATACCTCCTCTTGAGAAGCACACAATCATGACTTATAATCAAATTTTGAATTTTTTAATCACGTCACAAGTTTTGAGGGAAAAGGCACAACTCAGTTGTGGATTTGCAGGAAAAGGGCACAACATTGTTTGAGATGGTCAATTTTTTTACTTTCTTTTGATTTTTTGTCATATGGATATGAAAGAGATGAATATGGGGTTAATAATGTCAATTATGACGTATAATGGTGACCAAAATCATGACAAGGTAGGTGAGAAAAACTAGGTTGTTAATAGATTTACCCTTGATGTGAAGTTAGGAGCTCATCATATGGCCAAAATACATCATAAGTCTTCCTTTGATCCATAGGGAAACATGAGCACTAGGATAAGAAACAAGGGCTATTCAAGAGGAAGAGTCCCCCCCAAGGGAGCTATAGAAGCTTATACATGTAAACAACCAATCAAAGAGGTGAGGTGCATATAATATCAAATATAAATGAGGTGGGCACCCCATGCTTGCATGAATGTCTTAATACAATTTGGGATCAGGACGAAGGGGGGTCTGATCAATCTACATGAATACAAATTGGGTATAATACATCATGAGGGTACGTTACATGTTGAAGCTAGAGGGGTCCAAGATCTAGAAGGAGTGATAGTGTGAGACAATTCCTCACAGGTGGCTGAAATTGTTGAAAGACTAAGCCAAACAAGTCTAGGGAACTACAATTGAAACTTGAGCATTGTCGTTAACTTATCCTAGACATCAAAGGAAGCATAGAATTGAAGGGATTCCAAAATAGACTCAAGATTTGGAGGTAGTCATAAATGTCTGGGGTCTTCGACCATATTGGGATAAGGAACCACCATAATGTATGATTCTCAATGGTGTAATAATGAGCAAGATTCAAGCACATGAGAACCAACCAACTCAAGGGGTAATTATTTCTCCCCTTAGTTGGTCCAAGGTAAACCATTAATGATGATTATGGGGCCAAGATACATAATGTATCTTGGTCTATCCTCTAGAATAGAGGTATTGAAGTTTATAGAGAAAGGCTCAGTGAAAATAAAGCAATGAGGGTTCTTTGTTTAACAACACGAGGCATGACACTGGGATATGTAGAAAATGGGGACTAAGACACCAAAGCGGGACAAAGGTTCACTAAGGAATGGATTCAAACTTCCTTTATTCAAAGCATGAAGGCATGGATAACCAGGTAGAATATGTGAAACTCATGATAATATCAGAGGAGGGACATAATGGATAACTAGGGGACATAATTGCAATGGGGATAATCATATAGGGGAATGAGGGTATTGAGGCCAACACTAAATGGGGCTAGCATTAGAAGGGTTTCATGGGTAACACATCACATAATGCTCTTAATAAAGGTGATTATGGGCATTACCAAAAGAGATCATATACGATCTGCAATAGTGCTTAAGGAGCACTGCTATAAATGGTTTCCTAAGTACATGGATACTCAAGAGAATAAATACATTCAAGGAGATAAGTGCCCAATATACAATCAAGTGAATAAACAAAATGTGTGATAGAAGATGGAAGAGACCAGGGGGATGACATTGATGGTAATCTCCTTGAGGGATGATGAACAGTCACACAATATTATAAATTTTCTAGTATGATGAAGTGGTGGGCTTGGAAAATGTAAAATGAAACACATAATGCCATGATATGGGAGTCTGAGGGTAGGCCAATGAGTGAAAGTGAAGAAGCATACGTGGCTACATTCAAGATCACAAACTAGATAGACTCCAACTCTTAAAGGAATAAAAATGGCATGGGTACCCAATGACATTGGAAGGGTCTACTGTTGGAAAAGAATGAATGTAATGTTTGTAGAGCTAGGTCACTTACCCAAACAGAGGGGATCCTATAGTGTAATATTCTTGAATTCATAAATTCAGAGAAAATATAGAAAAACACAAGAGATAATAGATAAAATAGATATCTATGTTCACTTGCCTCTTCAAGGGGGGAACCTCCAAGAGAAAATATCCAAATACAATGGCAGTTCTTGATTAAAAATTACATAGATTACTACTCTGTATATAGTGCTTAAATAGCTAAATCCCTAACTACTTGTGGTCTTGTTATTAATGAAGGTCAACCACCTAGAGGCCTTTATTCAATAAACATGGTCCTATTACATTAAGTCACAACCCACTAACTATCTAATGGGCATTATGACCTTGTACATTGATAAAGTAGGGGGGTTAGGGTAGGGCCCTAACATACAAATGAAATGGGATTAAACAAAGTTAATGTACAATATGTTTGCAAAGGGAAACACCTATATTCCAGTTTGAAGAAATACACATGTAAGGATGGATCACATGTATATATAACAGGGTCTCGGTGCAACCTGTGCTTACACACATGGAAATACTACCAAATATTAAAAGTGTATCTAGAAATAAAACCAAATTTGATAAGCAACATATACATATACAGTGCATGAGGAATAATTGCATGCATTAGAAATAAGGGGGAAACATGGGTTTCTTAATCACACAAATCTAATTATGCAATCAAGAAGAGCACGGCACTAGGATTCCAACAGTGCAAATGATGTGCCAAATGGATGTTTAATGAGGCCATATGGAGTGAAAGAAAAAATGACATAAATTTCTATAAATAAGGTGTGGCTCATAGATATTTTCTAAAGAGGCAAGGGTGGTGTACTCAATAAAAAATATTCAATTGTGCAATAGTAAATTGGGAATAAAGATAAACTCAAAGGTGTTGAATGTGCATATGGAGGGAATCAACCGATATGTAAATCGTGATATCCTATTCCCTTGTTATTGGTGGCAACACCAATGCATACTATGCTAACATGGAAAAGGGAGTGTGACAAGGAATATATGGCCAAGGCTATTGAGGAAATATTTAGAGAATATATACTTGCATCATCAACATAATCATCGAGAGATCAAGACTAACAATCCATATAGAAAAGATAAAAAAACAAACCATAAGGCTTATCCTAAGAGGGGGACTATAAACAACTTTAATACACAAAATGGAAAAATTGCATAGGTCTCTTGGGTAGTACTTGAGATACAAGGCTATCCTGACTAGTAAATTTTGAGGCCTTAATCAATCCCCTTAAATTTTGCAAAAATAAGCCCCCCCCTCCCCCTTTTAAATATTATAAAACATGTCATGTCCCCACTGACCTCCATGGCCACGAGAGACCCTGATACCTTTTTTTTCTCCAAATTCGACTGAATACACACACACACACACACATAGTCGGAATGACTCAAATCTGCAATCCCCAACCCACAATAGCGAATCTGCAATCCGCAATTGCAAATGCGGAAGTGCCAAACCTCATACCCGGAAATCTTACCTTTCTGCAATCCGCAACCCACAACCCGCAACGACAGACCCGTAATCCGCAATCCGCAATGGTGAACCCGCAATCCGCAATCCACAATTGCGGATGTGGAAGTGCCAAACCTCATACTCGAAAAGCTTACCTTTCCGCAATCCGCAATGGCGGACCCGCAATCCACAACAGCGAACCCACAATCCGCAATCCACAATTGCGGATGCAGAAGTGCCAAATCTCATATTCTGTCAATGGTCACTACCACAATCCGCAATCCGCAATTGCGGATGCAGGCATGCGGAACTATACCCCTGTAATGACAACTTTACACACAAATTCAGAGGGGCATAACTTCTCCATCCTTATCCCAAATGAAGCAAGGTTGGTACCATTGGAAAGCTCTTGGAGATATCTATGCATTGAAATCCCTGCCCCATCTAAACACCCCTTCCTTATCAAATTTATCACCAAAGTTATGTCCATAAATCTACCAAAAGAACCTAAAGATTCATCCTATCATGACTTCCCCTTTCCACTTGACCCACAGAGGGGTTCTGAATCGCCCCAGGGCTTTCCCCTCCCTTCCAAGGATCAAATGTAAACATACAAATTATTCCAAGTTAATCTTACACAAGTCAATCAAGCATATCATAACATATATAATGCATAGAGTTAGATCTAACAAGCATCTATCACATACAAGACTTGTAAGGCATTAAACTCGTGCAATGCAAGGATATACATATAACAATAAACTCAACCCTTTACTCAGGCCTACATATGACTTATTGTCAACCAATTCATACAAACATACATTCCACAATTGAACATAATTAACCATTTCATAACAATGAAATACCATCTTTTAACATCACAAGAGTACTTATATTTGAATTCCGAAGCAATTGGATAAGTGAGAGCAAAGTTCCACCCAACCTTAGATCTCTGTCCAGCCTGTACTCTTTCAGCTGAGAGATCATCCCCGAGCTGGGCTGTGTATCCACTAAGGAGGGATATTAGGTTCTCTCACAATCAAGGTTACATCCCAATGCTAAGCCAATACGTACTTGGGTTTATCAAGCATCCCAGGGAACCTACCCATGCTAAGCCAACCTACAGTGGATTTATCAAGCATTCAAGGACTCACTGGTCATGCTAAGCCAACTTCCAATTGGGTTTATCAAGCATACCAACAGTAGGTCATGCCAAGCCAGCTTACAGTTGGGTTTATCAAACATACCAGGCGATTTGGTCATGTTAAGCCAACCTGCAGTGGGTTTATCAGGCATACCAAGCAATACATTCATGCCAAGCCAGCATACCATTGGGTTTATCAAACATATCAGACAAGCTGATCATGTTAAGCCAACTGGTAGTAGGTTTACCAAGCAAACAAGGACAACAAGGGAGGAGTTGCTAAGCTAGTGAGATCAACCATAGAGTTATATGCATCTCAACACTCAATCGACCTGGCACCCACATTACCTACCACATCCAACACAAGGAAGACCTTCTTCTTTGCTACACAGTCCCTCAAGGCCTCTTCCCTTCTAGTGCTATTCTAGGATGTGCATAGAAAGGTCCAGTCGCTAGTTCTATGAGACTTCAGCCTTCACTGGGTTTATCAAGCAACCCGACCTTCTTCCACAGTTCAACGTCAGACTCCTTCCAAGCTTGCAGATGAGCTCTGTTCTGCAATCTATCTTCCGCGATCCAAGTTCTAGTCCTCACGGTTTCTCTACACTATTTAATCTTGCAGTTTCCTCACGGGTTCCGTCACTCGGTCATGGGCATTCTCTCATCGACAGACTAGGTTCACACACATGGTTTCCATGGCTATCAACTCTTTGATATTTCTATTACACAGGGAAAACACGATTATCTTCTATTTATACCACTTAGTTGGCTCTGCATATGCATGGATGTAGGAGCAAGCTCCCTCTCTAGATCGATGGATCGTGAATATCCAGTGCGCGAATGGACGATGAATGAATGTCTTTTCCCAAAATGGGTAGTCAAACGGGTTCCATTAGTTCCAGACGTTGAGTGTCTTCTAGGACAAGAAATCAGAGCCGTGCCCTTCCATACGAAATCACAGGCATGCTCCATACTCCATCGGCTTCAGCAACATGGTTCTCAACCACTCTCTGCAACCGAATTAATGTCATCAAGGAGTTCGAACGGGTTCACAGTTGGACATGTGGCAACGTGGGAAACCAATCCCATAACCCCCTCACCTCTCCCTAGTGGATACACGTGGCCCCTTCTCATTAGTTGCCTCCTTAGTCAGCTTCTTGGTTATTTTATTCATTAATAATAATTACATCATTTACATTTCTTCATGGCTTAACAACCCATGAATAATCAAACTATCCAAATACTTGCCTAAGCAATAAACTTAAACATCCACTAGTGGGGCCTTGGCCTTGAGCTCCATACTAGGGAAAATACACATACTGCATATATATATAGTCTTTACATTGAATCCAAATATCATCAAGGGAAAAATGGGGTATTACAAAACATTGCTGTCATTTTGTCTTGCTTGATGGTTTGATAGTTTCCTTTCTTAGGTATTTGGTTTTCCGTGTACTTCTTATTATCGACTATTTTGACTTATCTTTTATGAGATGAATATTTGGTGATTTGGATTATCTACATTGTTTGAGTCTTTTGGCTTCCTAGTTGTTCAACAATGCTTTCATGTTCATATTGAGCTTATCCAAGTTGATTCAATACCTTGATTTGCAAAAAATGATTTAACATGATGTTTCAACAACCTCATCAAGTTTTGGTCTTCGGTGCATAAATGAATTAGTTGAGCACTTTGCAGGGATCAAAATAATTTAAATTAAGCGCTTAATTTCAAAAATTTTAATCCGTTCCTTGAGAGAATATAGGTCAATAAGTGAGAATGAGCTGTCGATTTTAATTTGGGTAATGTGTCAAATTTTTCGACTGTTAAAATTTCATTGAAAATCATGCTATGTTCGTAATTTTGTATTCTTTGACATGCTGAAATAATTTAATTGAAGGATTATTCACACACAAGTCGAGTTGCGCCTTAGAAGAGCACATGTTAAAGAGTTGAAGCAAGCTTGTAGTTTTGAGATTGACACAATGCATTGTTTTTATGAGTCTTGAATGGTTGTTTAAAAGTTATGAATTTTTTATAATTTTACATTATTTGGAAAATCAAGTTGATTCAATCAATGTTTTCTCATATGAATTCATTCAGTGCCTTAAAAGAATTTATGTCAAAGTTTGGAGAGAGCATATAAATCTTAATTTTTATCAAGCTTTTACTTTTGTTTAAATAATTATTTTTGTACTATTTTGCTAGTTAACAAGTTTGAAAAATGATGTTGGATTATATTTAAAGGTTCGATATTTCATGAGGCGATATTTTGGTTGCTGCTCCTTTTGGCGATGGAACAAGATGTTTTTTCTTTTGATTGATTCTATTCAAGAACCTTGGTTACTTTTACACTTATATTTGATTATACTTTAAGAATGGCTTAATTACTTAAATTTGTTTTCTTTTGAGTTTGCATTATTTTGATAATTGAGCATTTCAGTATTATATATATAAAAGAAATTGCTTTTTATCATTGGTAATAAATTGTTTTCGAAAAGATTGTTAAGATATAAATATATTAATCACAAATAGGCATCTATGATATAAATTTAATTTTTACAAATAAAGTCTTGTGTTATGACGACACATGATTTGTCATAAAAGTCATTATGTATTGGGTTCACATAGGTAAATAGTAAAGTTTTGGAATATGAAGAGTTCATATGTATTTTTAGGATTCGAATATAGATTACTTTTTCTTAGATTGCGTAGACTACTCATGATCATTTTATGTTTTATTTTTATTAGGGGTTTAGAGATGAGAGCATAACTAAAAGTTTGATTAAGAGTTGAAGATCACCAAGGCCACATGTTCATCAATTATTTTGGTTTTGAATAAATATTTATTAATTTCTGATTTTATTCGGGTTGTAAATTTTGAAAGGCCAAAGCAATATAATGAAAGACAATAAAATATTTTCATGAGAGCTATCTCATCAAACATAAACTTGAAAAAAAGAAGGAAGTATTGAAGAAGGAGCCATCAAAATATGGCACAATCATGCACTCAAGAAGATGAAGGAAATCACAATATTTGGGGATGTGGTGAGCTCTAGAATTACTTCCCATCGCATATATAAAAAGAGTAGGATATTGATGGAAGGAGGGGGATTCTCCATAGAGTAAAGGAATTTATTTTTCTTGAATGATGTATCTTTTATAATATTTGAAGGAAGAAATATCTTTTATAATATTTGAAGGAAGAAATATGGAGGCACTGCTATAAGTGTTTCTTGGACATATATGAAAACTATGTAATATTTTTATGTGAGAGAACTGGAAATTCAAGGATTATTGTTGCAAACGGTTTTACATATTCAATTGTATTTTATAAGATTGCTCTATGTTTGTACTATGGAATATACATCAAATAAAAATGTTTAATTTTTATTTTTTCTTATATAATTGAATAAAACATTTGCAAATTTGATACATAAACAATGTATTCAAGATGAGTGATAATTGCTTATTTGTTTGACCTTGAGATATCGATGTGGTTATTGTATTATTTTTTATTTAAGATGTTTTAAGTAAACCAACGATCAAATTATTACTTTATGCTTTAGATTACTACAAAACTAAGATTTCAGGATATGATTTTGTTATAATAATTTAAATAGTTTAAACAATCTTTCTGTAGCTTTTTTGCATTAGATTAAGCTTGCATTGTATTTAGATTAAAATTTCATTTAGGAATTTAGAACAGCTTAAATGACGAATCTTCCTGTCAGAGAGAAACACCCATAAGTGGCAATGGGGCTCACATACCCATTGGGGGTGGCTATACCAAACGACTATAGGTCAACTTTGAACCTTTGGATCGGGTTATCCCTCTTACGTTGACGAATGATCATATTGTCTCGTCAACATTAAGCGTGCATGCCCCCTTTCCTAAGAATTGTTTGATGACATAGTGGCCATACCGCAAAGACTAAAACTTTCCTAAACCAAGTTTTCCATGTGCTTGATCATAAATAAGGATGAGACCAACTTCACAGAACAAGCATTGGTGGACATGGCGGTTGTAGTGGGATTTCAAGCATTGTTTGGTAGCTTCGATGTGCTACAAAGAAACATGATGAACCTCATCTACATTTTCCAAAGCAATCAAGCATTGTTTTAAAGTAAATATGTCTGGAAAAAGTTTGACTGGCACGTAAAAGGAGGGGATATGACCCTTAATGGGTAAGATAGAATCCATATCATGAGCGAGGTGGAATGGAGTAAAACCAATATCAATTTTGGTTGATGTCCAATATTCTTAGAGGGATGGAAAGAGCATGCAATGCCAGTTGGACTTGTGCTTATCCACGTCCATCTGTTGAAGCATGATTTTGAGGATCTTGTTAACGTCCTCAACTTGGCCATTGCCTCGAGGGTAGTAGGTGGAGGAAAATTGATGCTCAAATTTTAAATGGTAATATATCTCTTTCCACATGATGTATTCAAAGTGATTACCATGATCAGAAACCAATTGTTTCGAGACACGAAATTGAGTGATTACATTGTTGAAAAATAAAAGTGTGGCAATGGTAGCAGTATTACTGTATGTCAGCATGGTTTTGACCCATTTGGTGAAATAGTCAACAACCATAACAATGTACTTATGGCCACCAACTGACACATGTTTACACTTCATGAAGTCAATGGCCCATTCATAGAATGGACCAATGGTGGTAACTGGGTGTAAAGGGGTAGGATGTGTCCTCAGCTTTGGGACAAATAATTGGTAGTTTCAGCAATGCTTCACTACCTCTATGCAGTTAGAAAACAAGGTAGGACAAAAATAGCCAATAGAGATGATTTTTTGAGTGGTGACCATTCCTAAAAGGTGGCCCCAACATGAGTTGCTATGGTTGTCATTCAAGATTCATTCAACCTATTCAAATGTGAGGCATCATCATAAGATAGTTTCAACCCCATGTCAATATAAAATATCTCTTATAAGAAGGTACATGGGAGATTGGTGAAAAATATGATGATGATCATCATGTAAGAGATGGGGACTAAACTTCTAAGTGTGCAGATAGACTAATATATCCCCATACTAAGGATCATCCGAGGAAATAGTAAACACATGCTTGTCGGGAAGGTAATTATTGATAGGTTGTGGTTGACATCATAAGGGAGGTTAGAGATGAACTCTACCAAATCCAAATCCTTTTTACTCTTGGGAGTAATGAAATCAAGGTCATACTCTTGGAGGATACATATACACTTAGAAAATTTTCCTTGAATGAGGCACCAATTCAAGAGATATAACATGGGGTTTGAATTTAAAACAACTTTGGTTTTGCTCATAAAGATGTAATTGATAAGTTTTTGGACCAAGAAAATGACGATCAAGGTTAGCTTCTCCTCATGGTTATTATATAAAGAAGTTCAAGATAGGTTGTTACTAACATAATAGATTACCTGTTCCTTGTGGCTGACATCTTTTTGAACTTAAGCGCTTCGACTACAACATAAGTGGATGCTAAAATGTAAAGGATGAATTACTTTGTAAAATCCAGGGTGTTGATCAAGGGTATTGAAGTAAGATCACATTTAAGAGAAAGAAATTAATCTTGAGCTTGCTCATCTTATATGAAAGGGGTGTTGGAATGAAGAAAATGCAAGAATCCATGAACAATCATGGCATAATATAGAATGAAGCACGTGACTAGTTTGCCTCAAATTGAAAGCTTTGCTATTAGAAGAAACTGATAGGATGGGGAAGTTCAAGAATGGGTTAAACCTTCAAAGGATCAAGAATGATCCCTTGTTGATAAATGATGAATCTTAAAAATTGGAAAGCATGAATGAAGAATACACACTTAACATGGTTCAAATGAACGCTATACCTGTGACACCTAAGGAACACTTTTCAAAGGTTTTTAAAGTGTTGCAAGCATTTATTTGAATGAGTTGAGAGGTTTTCCAAATATGCTACAATAATATCCACCATATCATGGAAGAAGTATGACATGAAATGTTGGAAAGTGGCTCCAGAGTTCTAGAGTCCAAATGGCATGAATAAACAGGAAAGGTCCCCCAAGGGGTCGAAAAGGAATTCAATAATATTATTGTACCTTGAGAAACCATCCATAAAGGAGAGAACCTCATGCCTAGCGCATGCATCAATAATATGGTAAATAGAAAGGGTGGGGAAGTTGTCCTTAGGATAGGCTTTGTTAGATTGCAAAAATAAATACAAATTCAAATAGTACCCTTCTTCTTTTTAAAGGATAGAATTGGGTTGGATACCCATGTGGTATACGAAATCTGATCAATGAAACCTACATTCCTAAGTTATCAATTTCAGCTTTAATGGACATAGCTTTGGAAGGGTGAATCAGTCATTGCTTTTGGTTCATAGGTTCAACATCAAGCCAAGTGTCAATGTGGTGTTACACTATGGTAGGGTTGAAGCCTGGCATTTCAAGGTAAGACCAAGCAAAGACATGATGGAATTAGTGAAAAAGGGATTTATAGGTTTCCATTTCCTTGGAAATGTAGGAAGAACCAAGAAATATATTCTTGGTGACACCAATATTAACTGAAATATTCAATTGAATGGTGGGAAAGACATTGGCCATATTTCCCTCTTAAAATGCATCTAGAGTAGGAATCAAATTCTTGAACTAAATTATCAATAGGTCCCGGAAGAATAAAACCATTAGATTGAATGGAAAATTGGTTTAAAGACTCACCTTCCAATGGGTTTTCCCATGGGAAGAAAGTGTCACAATTATTCATATAATCCCATGGGAATTTAGGGTTGGTAGGTACTTCAATATTTTTCTCATCCCTTCGAAAGGTGGGGATAGAAATATCTAACATATCTAACACCACTGAGGATGATGCAGACATAGAAGAGGTTGAAGAGGATTTCTAATTAGATAAGTAAATGTAATAAATGGAAATCATTCCTTAAGAGGATGGGGTAGGTGGAGGTACTTATTCTATAATGGTGACCTACAACTCATGGTATCTACAATGGATTTCATATAGGATGGCATAAAAATTTTGGATATCAATGCAATGGTGCAAATAGTGACCATAGATGCCACACAATGCACATGGGTGGTTAATACACAATGTCTTATTTCACTAGTTATCAATGTCGAGAAGTGTAATGTGATCAGTTGCAGTGTTCTCATTAGTCTTCTCATCTTAAACTTGGATATGACAACACAAAACATGTAATTTAAGACACTGATGGATAGCATGACCGTAAGGACATTGAAAATGGAATAGGGTGTGGGGCCTTGAGAGTTGTGGTGGAAGGGAGGTTCAAGGCCATGTCTAAATCAGGTTGAACTACCACATTTTTGGTTTTTCCCCTAGCCTTTGTTTTGGAGGAATGTTTAGTGGAGGTGGTGGCCTCATTCATAACCAAAAATGTTGGGGCATTAGAAGTACCAATTGGTTGAATGGCGATTAAAATGATCTAGGGGTGGTTTGTGGGTTTGGTGGGGTAAGTTACCAAACATGGATACCTACAGTAAACCACAGGAGTGTAAGAGCAGCCATCATAGGGTCCCAATAGTTGCAGGGGAAGGAAAGAGGAATGATACCTAGTGGATAGGTAATCCCACCCACAAATGTCCCATTGAGGGTGCAAGAATAGAGGGATTTTTTGGTTGAAAAATAGATTTCTCAGAAGTTATGGTACACAAATCTAAGGCATCCTATTGGATAGTCAGAGGGGGAGGTACTAAAAAGGTTCCAAGGAGAGAGGCAAATTTGAAAACTCTAGGAACCACACCAGTGAATAGAGGCATGGAAAGACTACCCTTGATTGTTGGAAGAACATGGGCTAGGAAAGTTGGCCTTTGGGATCATAGTAAGTTAGTTTATCAAGAGTGATGATTTTCCCATCATGAGGGAATGTCATGAGTCTAAACACTATGGAAGTGACCATTTCCATATCATACATGTAGCTATGACCATGAAGGATATTGTAATCTAATTGAGCATCAACAACCTTAATATCAATAAAGACTATCTTACTAGTGAGTTGGAGGGCAACATTTTGGAGAGACCTTGTGACTGGGAAGTGTGATCATCATATGCGTGCAATTTCATAAGGGATGGGGCTAACTTAGGAAAACCAAGCTTCTTTCAAACATGGATGGAAATGACACAAGTATAAGCACCTTCACTAATTATGCATCACTGAATAATCAAATTTTTAAAGGGGAGAGGAACCTAGAAGGCTATTGAATAAGGCATGCAAGGTTCAAATCAATCTAAATAAAATGTTATCAGATGACCATCATAAGGATCAATCATTCCTAAGGAAAATAAGAGATATTTGTGTTACATAATAAAATTTTGGAGAACTTCCAATGCAGGCATGGTTGCAGGATATTGGGCCAAGTTATCCACAACACTACAGTTAGGAGTAACTCTAGTTTTGGGGTTCTAGGTAGTGCAATGCAAAGGGATCTTTGGTGGAGGTTCCAGATTATGGTGTGGTAGATGTAAGGGTCCTTCCAGCAAGGGTGGATCCTCTTCCTTGTCAGGATTGGTCAACTACGTTGACGTACCATATTGATTACGCCATTTTCGCAAGTTGACATTGGCGAAGATCATGTAAATGTTTTGGAAGGAAAGATCACTAGGGTGACTCTATGTAGATGGACGAGGAGGATAAAAGGGTAATTTTTAAGGATTCTAATAGTATACCTAAGTATAGTATTCTAGGCGATTATTTTGGGTTGAAAAAATCATTATATAGATAGATAGGCGAATGTTAAATATGAAACATACAATTTACTACTATGATTTGTAAATTATGGATAATATTACAATAAAAAACATATTTTATGTAAATATAAGCGGTATTAAAGAGTAAAAATGACCTAATAGTGAATTTAATTTTTGAAAATTTGCCTGAAAAATAACCAATTGGCGAAATTTTGCCCTAAAACTTCCCTTGGGATAAGGTATCACTGGTTGTGTTGTGTCCACCCATTGAGATCACAAGGGGTTTTGTAGTACCACCGGTTGATGTGTGGTAGGATGAAGGGGTGGAGAATAATTTTTACCTTGAGAGTCAATGGTTTCTTCATGTTTATTGACATCATCCCATAACTAGTGAACTTTGCTAAGATGCAAACAATGGTGAGTGCAGTGTCCATAAGCCCCACAAAAGGAACACAAATGGTTAGTTCATAACAAAGGGTTCTTTCCCTACTTGGGGGGTTTGTTCATATATTGATTTGCAGGGTTATAATTGCCTCCAATATTACTGGAAGGATTAGGGGGCTGGCCTCCACCCTCCTTATTCTAGTTGTTTCCCTTATTATTCTTATTATTAGTGTTAAGTTGTGCATGTTGGCTATTGGGCATAGATGTAGTGGGTATGTTTTTGTAAGCATAAAAATTCTTTTGAGGAAAACAGGGAGGCTGAGGGTGTAGATGGATTGGAGGTATTGGAGGAGGGATAGGGAATGGTTAATAAGGGTTAATGATTGGTAGAGCCATATATCTAGTAGAAACACTACCACACATAGTGCCACTACATGAGGGGCCATGAATGTGGTGTGCTTGAGTAGGATTCAAGTAAAAAGCACTCATTCTTGCATGAGAGGATGAGCGTGAAGGGTTTGGAAAATAGTAAAATGTTGAAGGTTATCTTATCTTGGAGCACTCAATTCTTAGAGGATTACTACATGAATAAGTTCAATAAGTTCTCATGGCAGGAGGAAATTGATTGTATGGGTTTGGGTTGGATCAATTACACCAATCACACCATCCATGGAATGGGATGACCTGATTGATCTTGGTGTGCAGAGTCGCTATGAGGAGCATTAGGGATGAGAGTGTATAAGTAGCTGGATTAAGCAAAAATAAGGTCATACTATTGAGCCTTCAAAATGACTCCCTCTTCAATTTGTAGATGTTTGAAAGTGACATCCTTAGTTATGGAAATGAGTAAATATTTTAAGAACCAATCCAAGAAGATTTGGTCATTGAGATTAATATTACAAAGACTCCTTCACCTTCTCCACTCATATATGTTGTCCATGATATGGGTGGATGATGTCTGATAACATGAAAAATGGATCTCTACGACCTCATCACAAAATACATGGAACTAGAGGAAGGTAAGAAAAGTGGAAGCTAATGATACATAATTAGGATGTATCATAGATGGCTACTTGATATACCACCTAGCGAAGACTCCAATAAGATTCATCTAGAATAAGAGAAAACAAATGGAATAATTAATGATGTTCTTAAAGGAGTACCATAGATAGGAGCACATGATATGGTTTTTTGATTCCTCTCCTACTTTACCTTCAAACTTTGGGATGTTTGAATGAATATTGGTGGGAATTTGAGGCCATGTGGGGTCATGTCGAATGGGGTCATTAGTTAGTCTATCCAAGTTAGGGAGGTTTAAACTAGCCATGAATGAGAGGCTCATGGTAGACATGGTGAAGGAGTTGTTCCCAACAACATTATGTCTAGTGTTTTCGCTAGACAGATTTCCTCTAAGGGTGGGAGGAGTAGGAGGAGGGGGAGAACTAGACATATTGGAAGTTGCATTCCCAAATAAGTTAGTGGGGAAGGTGACAATCTAGTATTTGAGGAGATTGAATTTGTTGACCTTTAATGGGAACTATTATGGGAGGAGGGTTGTTCAGTTATCACACATTGAGGTGGACTAATGGCCTAGCCATAAATCCCAAAGAGAGGGGGATGTCCTCAAAATATACAAGAGTACCCTAGAGGAGAAATGGCGGCATGAGAAAGGCCATGTACCCAAATAATATCTCAAAATAAGCCTAATAATCAATAGTGACTAACTCTAAAATGAATGGTTAATCAAACAATAAGTGCAAAGTGAGTGCAACAAGATATCTAACTAAGAAAATATTAAATGTAAGAGGAATGAACACCCTAGAAATAGAAAAGACTCACTAGTCCTAAACAAATAACTACAAAAACAATGCCATGCAAATATAAAACTTTCTCAAATATTCCCTAAAAAATGCTAGTGACATCCACTACTACCAAATAAGTAGAAATCCAAACAAGGGCCTTCCATACACTTAAATTGATGGGATTTCAACTCCACCAAGTGAGTGAAGGTGCGAATGAGATAGTTATAGAGTAGGACACTACGAGAAACTCTATTCAACCTACTCCTATATACCTCAAGTTCCCTCCCACTTGTGAGAGCCACCTCTAGGTAAGATTCCTTATAGAAAAGATACTAGGATACCTTCTTCAAAGAAAAGGTGTGGAGGTGTGTGCACAAGTAGTGTTTACAACAAGTAAATGAAATTGTAAATGCTTCGAAATAAAGATAGAAAAAAATAAATATAGATGATGATAAATACTAGAAACAAATGATGCTCTTTCTTGTAATAAAATCTATTACTTTCTTTTATAAGCAATGAACGACTACTAAATTGGCAAGCAGATAACAATCTCAAGCACAAACAAGAAAAATGAATGCAGGAAGTACTAATGATTAATACTAAGGAAACAAAGGGGGATCCTTTTATTAATCACTCCGTCTTAAGGGAAAAGGGAGAAGATAACTAATCTCAAACAAAATTGCAAAGAAGAGAAAATAAGGCTCTCAACCAACCACGCAAAGCAACTTTAAGAAAATCAAGGAAACCAACTTAATGCTTAATTTAGGAAAAAAACTCGTTGAAACATTAGATAAGCTAAAAAGGAATCCAAAATAGAACCCTAAAGGAAGTAGATGCTTAAATTTTTGTTTCTCCACCTAAATTGTCTAAACTGAGTCACAATTCAACCAATATAGCAAAGAATAGGCCAAAAATTGAAAAGTGAAACTAAATGATATCCCAAAATAGAAGTATGAATCAAAATCGGAGAAGGAAAAACATGATTTAGCTTGCTCCATTGAAAACTTGTGTTTTACAGTGAGGCCATTATTTTTGAAGGGAAATCCGTGACTCAAAGTCGTGCTTCTTTTGGTAAAAGGCATGACCCAAAGCCAAAAGTTAGAAAAAAGAAAATGCAACTTGTAGCCACGATGAAAAGATGAGGTTTTTCACCTAGGTTACCTACCATCAAGTAGATAACAAAAAACACATCATGAAAACTAGCCTAATAACCTATGGACGAGGCTAAAAATGGTTTCAACACAACCAAGGATGAATATAAGGATTCATCCCCAATGAAGTCGCCAAATCTATTGTGTGATTTATCACTCACATGTACAAAAATCACCTACTATATGGTTGTGGAATTTCTTGTCACAGATTAAATAAATGGAGAGAAACTAAAGTAAATGAAATAGATTCTTCAACAAGCTTATAACAACCATTACAAAACTAGCTATAAAAAGAGAAATGCAACATGTAAAGAATGATGTTTTTTTTTATTACAAATCATATTATAAGTGTACATAAGCACCTTGGTATCGACTGCAGATGGTAGAGGACCTTTGTAGCTGATCCAAGAGGGGTTATTTGATATCCTTTTAATCTAAGTCTCTATCCATGTGATTAGATGGTTAAGCCCATAATGGTGAAAGAAGAAGGATGATAGTGGTTATCTCTTTCTTTTGTGTAGAATTTTGGTAGCATACTATGCTATGGATATATGACATGATGTGTTGAGCATGAGGATTGTATTTATAGAAAATATGGTATACACAACTGAGATTTGGTTCCAATGTAAATAATCCCCATTTCAACCACTACTTCCTCTTGAGAAGCGCATGTCAATCATAACTTATAACCAATTTTTGATTTTTTGAATTAGGTCATGGATTTTGAGGGAAAAGGCATGACCCAATCATGTACTTCGAGGAAAAATATGTGACTTGTTTTATATGGTCATTTTTTAATCCTTTATTTCCATTTTTTATCACATTGCTGAGGTTATATGGATATAAATGTGATGAATATGGGGCTAAAACTAACAATGATGATATATAGCTTGAGTGGGCCTAACAATTAAGAACATGTGTTTACTCATAGGAAGTCATAGGTTCAAATCCAAAGGAGGGTAGGGTATGTACAGCTCTGTAGAATTTAGTAGTCATAATGGGGATCCCTTGTGTTGTGGGAAAAAATCACCTAACATCCAGGTTTAGGGATATTAATAGATCTGTTGTTGATACAACATCCTTCCCCAAAATTTTGGTTATATTTGGGGCCCCTCCTTTCGACACTTTTGTAGCAAGTTTTTTTTCCTTTATCTCTCAGGTTTTATTTCTTTCTCTAACTTGGAAGAATTTCACCACCTACTTCCAAAAGAGTTTTCTCATTTTATTTTCCTAAGGAAAAATCAGTCTTTTCTCTTCAGTGCGGAGTTTAGTCTTAAATTCACTCGCTATAGCGCAAGTTTTGTCCTTAAATCCTCCGTCTCTTTGGCGCGTCCTGCAACCTTAAAACCTCCATCTGGCGCATACTCTGGCTCTAGCTTAGCCGCCCTTTTGGACAAAGTCTCAAGTCTTTTATTCGGTGCACATATTTTTAGCGCAAGTGATAACCATTCCTCGGTCGCCGAAGGCGCAGGATCTATACTTATCCCCCCCACTTGCAATGTTGCACTTGGTATTTTCGATAGCCCAAGCTCTGGCACAATTTTAGGAGCACATCCGTAATGGCAGGATCGCCGCTTGAGCATGAGATTTAATGTTCAAACCTGCGCTTAGCGCAAAATGCATAAGATATGATCATCGCCTTAGCGCAGAATTTAAATCACTGCTCGACGCTTGGCGCGAAAAATCTCCTCGACCCTTGTGCACCGACGGGTTTGGTGGGGTCTTTAATAGAGCCATGTGTCGTTTTAATGGCAGAAAACCTCGAGCCTCGTGAAATTAAATCTGCCAACCTATCATTGTATGTGGAATAAATGCCACCCTTATTTAAACAAATGCAACGGGGTTTTCAACACATTTTATATTCGCCGAGCAACCAGAGTTTCCCATTTTCATCAAGAGCGAGGTTTTCTATTCGTCCGGCACCTACGGATTCATCTCCTGCCTCGGAACGTTCACTCTCGACGGACCCTACTAGTCTGACAGGTAGGATCTATGCCCATTTATTTTTCATGAGCTTGTTTTTACACCATAGGAAGTTCTTTGCAAGAAGTTTAGAGAGCACAGAACGACTGGTCTCGTCCTTGATCCCAAAATGAGATTCTGAAGTTGCCCTGCACGAACTGAAACCAGGAAAGTTTTGTCCCCGCCTACGAGCATGCGCTCTGTCCTGCCGTCATGTCCTTGGCGTCCTGAGTAAGTTTTTTTGCCCACCTTGATATCCCTGAATCGTCCCAGCAGTACCTTAGCGGCCGCAGATTTTTTCACTCAAACCCGTAGAAGCCGCGACATCCCATGCAAAACGAAACTCCCTGCCAAGCATCTAATGAACGTAAAACCCAATCCTTCCCGTTCCTTGCAGCTAAAGTTTCATCCTATGAACACTGAGGTACTTTTCTCAACCGAAAGCAATGTTCATTCACACCAAGGGCGCGTAAAACCCACAATGCTCGGCCGAAATTGACTTAGGATATATTAAATCAACCCATTGTGCCCATTTAGAACCCTGATAACCTAGCCCGAAAGTTTAACTCATAGAAGCCAACAGCTGTGGGGTTTCTCCATCTTTTACGCAGTCTCCACTATCAATTGTCGACGCATAAAATGTTTAAACACTGATGCATTGTAAATATCACATGCAGAATGTTAAGCGCTAGCGCATAAATAAGGTTAGGATAGCGCATGCAAAGTTGTTTGGACTAGCGCACGATTTTTTTTAGCTTTGGCACATGGATAAAATTGGGGCACTAGCGCATGAAATATTTTGGGCATTAGCGTAGAAAATGCATTTTCGCTTGGCGCACAAATAATCTTAGGCACCGACGCGCATGAAACATCTAGGTATTAGCGCATAAAATCCCGCTTGTATCCCAGCACACATTAGATAACTAATCTTAGCGCACGCAAAATCCCAAGCACGGTGCAAAGCTCTATTTAGGTGCTAGCGCAGAAATCTTCATCATACTCACGCAAGTTTGTGTGACAATTTAGGGGATACCTGCATGTTGAAAATGAATGGCGCAGATTCAAAGATGATCTTGCTCGTTGTCCTGATGTCTTGTCTTTACTTTTAGCATGGAATGGCATTGTTGAATTAAGCTTAAACTTGAAATGAAGATAATTATGATTTTTAAGATAGCCTCTATATTGTGAAAATGTTATATTTTGGCTCTGCCATAGAGTGTTGCTAATGCTTGAAGAAGTGGTCTAACTAAAGTCTTTATTGACATTGCCTTGCTCACCACAGTATTACCATGCATAGGAAGTCAGCAAAGAAGAAGGCAGCGCAGAAAATAACCTCAGACTCAGAGGTTGAAATCCTATTAGATACTTCTCTCGAGATGATGTTTGCTGACACACAAGCTACCACTGGTGTTTCCCCTGGGAGCTCTGCCCCTGAATTTCAATGGAGCGATCTGTACAGATTCATCGTGGCTCAAGACAGTACAATAGCCTCCATAGAAGATGCTCTGGTATATGCCAACATCCAAAGGTCTTTTTTGCATAAAGCAACAACTCGTCCCGAATTGTTCCCTTGTTCCGAAGTTATTGGATGGCTAATTCCCCACATCCATACTGACACAAGGCTCATGAATGATAAAAATGGGTTGAGCCTGGCATCTTTCGCTCCTGAGCATTTCACTGTTGCCTACAGATTGCCTTCACCCAGGGCTTGTTTAGACGATGATTGGATAGCAAAAAATCCAATGGACCGACTAGAATCTGCCCATAAGGTGACGATAAACGACAGGAAGATTAGGAGGAGGCAAAACAATGAATATGAAAGTAACCTCCTGAAGACCCCTTACAGACTCATCGTCCTGATGTTGAGTTGACTCTTCGGCATGCCTAATGGCAATATGTTTAAGATCGGATGGGTGCCGGTAATGTTTCATATAGCCATGAATGGCACCATCTTCACCTGGGCTGAAATAATTTCAGATAGTTTGGCCTCACAGTTAACAGCAGCCCCAGGAGGACTAACCCAAAAGAAGGAAAATTTATTCATGTCTTCATACCTGATTGACTTCCTGTTAAGCAAGCATACGTTCCTGGACTTGGGTTGCTCATGGAATCCAAAAGAAACAGCCCTCTTCTTAGCTTATCAATGTACATGGGCAAGTAAATACGCAAACCACTACAAAATGATTTGTGAGAGATTTATCATGCCATTGTTCCAGTTTATCTTCATAGAAGAACTAGACTGTATCTCGGAGAATGCAATGCCTATCATTGAAAAATTTGGGGACTATTATCATAGTTCGAAAGGCACATACATCAGAATGAGTGGAGGAACTCACGAGCCATTTATGTTCCCTCAGTATGTTACAGATTTTGTAATTCACAAGAAGGTCGCGAGACAACTCTTCGGCACCGGCGCAATAAGTAAGTTCTTAACAAACCGGAGGAAGGGCATGTATCCTCCCATGCCATTTACCATCGGAGCTTACAGCCTCCCGAGAGCAAGAGACGGGGAAAATTATGCTCAAGGCTTAGAAGTTTTCCATTTTGGCACGGTCCCTTTCAGAAGGCATGACCCCAATGGTGCGGTAAGCCAGTATTGTCTTGACCTCACGATCTCCTTTGAATATGTTCATGCTATGGACCGAGATGAGGAATTCTTGAGGAGCGCCCGCAACCTAACTGAGCTAGGGAAGCGTTACAAGAAGAAAGTTGTGAAAGATCCGAGCCCCAAACCCGTCGGTTTGATCCAAAGAGAGCGAGAGGCATCGGCCTCACAATCAGGGGATCCATCAGGATTAGAGTAGGACAGAGTGCTCCAAGAGCAAACCCTCAAGCAAGAGCAGGACAAAGTGCTCCAAGAGAAAGCTCTTAAGCAGCAGTAGGAACAAGAAGAAGCAAGAATTCAAGGTGAGCTAACTGCCAAGCTTCAACAAGAGGGGATTGCAAAGAAGCAACAGGAGCAAGCCTCTCAGTTGAAACAGTAGAAGAGGCTGCCAGGATCCAAAAGGAAGAAGAAGATCGGGTATCCCAAGAGCAAGATGCCAAGTAGCAACATGAGGAAGAAGAAAGGCCCCTAAATGAAGAAGCAGCTTGATTACAGACACAGCAAGAAGAGCAACAGCATGAGGAAGAAGAAAGGCCTCTGAATGAAGAAGTAGCTGGATTACAGACACAGCAAGAAGAGTTAGCAGGAGAGAAGGAGAAAGAACAGACAGAGAAGTCTCTCGAGCCGGAGCCATCTACTTCGACAGACATGGAGGTGGACCCACCATTGATATACACTCCAGGGGCAACTCAGGAAGGAAGTGCCTCTTCAAGGAGCTTAGCGCTGATCTCATATAACCCCAGGAAGCAGCGCAAAGTAGCAGACCTGGATACCGTTTATTTCCATGAGCGGAAAAGGGCCATTATTGATAGGAGGGTAAAGAAGATGGAAAGCGAGGTTGATGATGAATATGAATTATGGATAACAAAGAAAACATTGGTCCAAGAAACTGATGCCGACCCCACGTTCCAAGCCCAATGCACTGTAGCATCAGCTAAGGCAACTAAAGCCAATATTGAGTTTTTGAAAGGTGAGATAAAGCATTATAGGGAACAATGCTTTAAGATCAGAGATGATAGAAAGAGGGAGGTGTTGGAAGCAAACAATTTGAAAGAGAAATACAATGAGTTGGTAGGAGAGCATCTAATGCTCAATTCAGGAGTTCTCCAGCTTGAGAATGAGAAGAACTCCTTAGAAATGCAATTGGCTATCTCTGAAGATGAACTGAAGATTCTGAAAGCTTGAATAGCAGAATTGGAGGAACTCGAAGCAAGCAGGGCTCAGCAAATTCATCTCCACCAACATGAGTATGAAGGGCTGATTCAAGAAAAGGAACAATTGGGAAAATAGTTCAAAGAGGCAGTGGAGGGCCAACAAAATTTATCCACATTTCGCAAACAAGCATGTGATATGCGGATTAAAATCCATCAGCTGCTAGTACTGATCTCGGAAGAGATTTGGAGTGTGAAAGAAATGATTAAGAAAATGACAACTATTGAAACCACAGCCCTAAGAACTCGAGAAAAGTTTGCAAATCATGTAGAGGAGCTGAAAAGACAATTTGAGTGGAAAAAGGGAAAATCTCAACTCCCTTCACACTTACGCGCCGCTACAGGGGATGAATTGGACGTGGATATAGGGATCCTTGAATTTGCCAAGGATTGTGGTACCAAGCTAAGTTTAGAAATCAAGAAGACGGTCTACAAGTGTTGTTCGTTCTACTCCTCACTCAGGGAATCACATAGCAAGTGTCATCTGATCCTTCCTGCCTCCATTTATGATTTCCCAAAGGAAGAAGATCGATTGTTCGAGATGCAGAACGAGTTGGACGAAGACTTGGCTTCCATCAAGAAGATAGAAGTATTGACTTGGGACAAATTTCAACAGTTCATCTGCCAGCCTGCAGTACATATTCACTTTCTAGAAGCGATGGCTAAAGAGGCCACAGAGGGAAAAGCGCTGATCAAATCGGACCTACGCAAACATGAAATAGCGTCCAAGGTGACAGTATCTTCTCATAGCAAGCTTATCATAAAGGATATCAACCAATGGACCACATATATTCAAGGTATAGATGGCCCGGGTAATTACAAGCGAGCCGGTTGGTGGAGACGAGTCTTCAAGTCAACAGGCAGAAGCCCCAACAGAATAGATAGACCATTCTTACTTTGTTTTAATTAAAAGGAGAAGCTGAAATTCTACCTTTTGTATAAATGCTTTAAAAGGACAGCTGGCTCCTATTTTTTGTCCTATATGAAAAGTCTTCCATGTATTTGTGGGTTTTGTAAAGATAAGATGAAAACCAAAGAAGGAGGTTCTAGAAGTAGGGCACACCTATCAGCCCATGGGGCATTTTGTAAAGCTATAAATAGAAGATTAGGAGAAAGAGTAGAGGAATTTTTGCAGGGGAAAGGAAATATTCTTGGCTTGTACGAACTATTTTGCACTGGCTCCAAGAAAGCCAATTTTTCCTACTAAGATCCTGGAGAGGACAACTTTTTGCAGGAAATGTGTATTGGATATCTACTGGATTATTCTTTGACATTCATATGTTACAGTGAGATCTTTCTTTGTTGTTCTGAATTATTTCTATGCAATGAATGATTTTACTACTTTTTGTATAAGGATGTTCCTCCTAAATGAGTAATAGAATGTTTTCATGTGGATTGAAAGCTATCTTTTATGTCTTTAACCTCTTGTTGTAGATGCATCTCTATGATTTAATGGCTATTTGTTGATCTTTAGATGTTCCTTTTAGCACATTACTCATATTTACAGATTTTCTCCTTGCAAGGACAAATTAGATTTATTTCAGTCTTAGATACAGATTTGTTTCAAGTTCTGCATTTAGATTAAATTAGCTTAGGCACTTGCACATCATCTTAACAATAAAATCAAAAGAACGGTGGATCGGGCCATAACCGATGTAAAAGAAAGCAAATCTCCAAATCTAACGGTAGCCGGAACCACTAACCGGACGGATTCCCCATACCAAATGGTGGACAATCTAATTGGGATAGTTTACCGGGGAGAATCCCTTTCTGCTTGATGTTGCGATCTTCGGGGCATCAACAAGATCAAAGGAATATCCTATTCCAAATCCCTACTTAGTCAACCAAATATGAATTCATAAAGGGAGAACAATGGACTCACTTAGATCTTAATGGTTGAATGATTCACAATAATATTATTACAAGTCTTATCTTCTATCATGTCCCCATCCCTCAATCCAGCCAGTGGAGGGGACATTAACTAACTTAGGGCCTCTTATTTTCACCCCATAACCATAATTACGAATTTAAAACAACTAAAATGCATGTGCATATATGGAAATAAAACCACACAGCGAAAATAACACAATCCACACACACAACATGTAATTTATAGGCATAATTATCACATGAATACAAATAAAAATCATTTCACATCAAGCACAAAAGAATACTTGTCTTTAAACAAAGAATATCCAAGCAACTGGTTGTGTAAGAGTGATTTTCCATCCATTCGTAGGCTCTCTGTCCAGCATATATATTTCTGCTGAGAGGCCAACCCTAAGTTGGGATATGAGGCCACTAGCCATAATGAAACACCTATAGGCTTCTCTCTCTATGAGGAACCTACAACAATTAATTAATGAAAATGCATGATATATCGGAAATATAGAACACAGAAGAAATTTATTGATCGTGGGCCACTTTGAGGGGGAAACCTCCTTTGAGAAAGCTTAATACAAAACAACTCTTTGATGCCTTCATTGGCCTCAACACGTATTTATATACTAAGTCTATGCGCCAATACTATGGATCAATACCATGGAACATATAATACTACGGGATGACTTACAAAGCATATGCATTCAATATGATGGATCAATACCATGGAACATATAATGCTATGATATAATACAAACTATGGATCAATACCATGGAACATATAATACTACGGGACGACTTACAAAGCATATGCGTCCAACAACAATATACTAACAAAGTAAAGAGAAGGGATTGACACAAGTTCCTAACACTCTCTTATCCCACAACCCATTATGCTCACTGTGCTTAGCCAAAATCTCAAACAAAGCTCTATAGGGATCTCACTAAGCCATCAAAGCCATGGAAAACCTTCCAACTTCCCCACACAACACAAGGAAGGAAATTCCCTTCACTAATCCATAGTTCCCTTAGGAAATCCAACCCTTACATTACTTACCATGCGTGTAGTAAGAGTCTAACATGTTGTATGTTATTGGAGAAACTCATACAACATTTGTCCATGGCTTCTCAAGCATCCAAAAGTACCAGAACTCAATGGATAAATATTCCTAGCTTTACCAACCTCCATGCTCACCTACATCCATCTATTTTCCCTTCAAAAAATGTAGCTCTATCTCCAAATTCGAATTTCTGGGTTAAACACAGACTAGTAATGGACATGAACAACAATAGGAAAACTCTATGTAGTGTAGAAAACATACATTAGAGAATTATCAAAAGAGTGTTGACTCCAAGAATATGAGGTAAGGTGAAAAGAAAAGTAACATAAATTTTGACCATAGAAGAAATATGATTGCTGATAACTGGCATAATTGTCACAACCCACATGCTTCAATGACTACATGAAGTGACCTTTCCCACCAACCTCACATATGCATTCAATGATTGCGTTTTATAGTCAAGTGAAAGTAAGTGGCTCATTTAAGGCACATGGTAGATTTTGGATGATTTCTAAGGTTGACAATTGGCAGCATATGATTTAGTTTCCCATAGGCCCCCTTTCTTCTTTCCCTATGGTGGAATCATAGCCCCTCTAGTGCTCTTTACACAACCATTTTGGACCATTTTATTATTTTCCAACATAATAGTTACATATATTTCGAATTTTCATGATAAGACAACCATATGGTCCAAATAAAAATATATACATTTGTAATGTCCCCATTCAAATAAATCTCAAAAAGAGAAAAATCCACCAATCTACTAGTTTCCAAGGTTGGGGTGGAAACATTAGATTTGGAATCAGAGAACTGCAAAACCCCAAATGGACATTATATTTACCAAATATATTAAATGTGGAATAAATAAATAGTTAAGATAGGAAAATAAGGTGGCACTTGGTCATGAGGGGACATTGGAGGTGTGGGGCCCACTTAAGCAAGATTCCCCATGCCACATGGCATTCCACTCTCACTCATTCGAATCCTAGGTGGAGTCCCATTATTGGGGTAGTTGGAAGGGAATAATACTTGGCATGAATCAATGAGGATCTAATTTGAGAGGAAGAGTAACTCCCATGGAAGAGGAAGAGGCATCTTGGAGTTACTGGGACACTTGGGCTAGATTCCCTAGCTTCTATGACAACAATGATGAATATGATATGACACTTATGACACAAATCAGACCTGAATGCTGACATATGACATATATGACATGTCAGGGATAAAAATATCCTCCAAGAAGGTGCACAAGGGAGTTAGGGAATCCAAAGAGACACCCATTCGAATTGAGTGAAGGAGGAGGCTAGGAATTGATGGACAAGTGGCACACATTGGAATCTCTTTCCAATTTGACTTGGCATGAATCTCATGGAGTGAATTCGAACCATGGAGGGATTGAAGGTAATAAAAGACAAGAACAAGAGTGGCTTTGATCATTTCTCATTTTGCATATTGGAGAGCATATCTTGTCCATGCTTGTGGAGTGTTTACTCTACTTGCCTTAGTACCATTTTCGAGGGTAAAAGATTCCCATCCTAATTGGAAATTGGAGAGGCCATTCAGACATTTAATTTGGAGCTAAAATGGATTCATTTGGTGCAGGTTGAAGCTACAGAGATGCTCGTGACATTCTCTTCTTCAACTTGTTTCCACACCTTTCTCACTTTTCTCTTCATATTTTGGCTCTTGAAGGAAGGACGCACTTGGTGAGATGATGATCTCTTTGGGAGAGCTATTATGGCCACATTTATTTGTAATATTATGTATTTAATTTTTATTTTATGCTCAGAATATCCTCAGGTCTAAATACCAAGTGAAACTATGTCAAAATACCAAACAATGTATAAATGGTGCCATTTTCCTCATATCTTGTTATGAAAGCTCGAAGTTACTTTATTTCGACTTATATTAGTTCATATATGTGATTTTTATGATGTATGGAGAGTCACTAATGTCATGAAGAAGTTTCATATACCTTACATAATCCTTTGGAACATAAATCTTGAATTTCATCGCAAATGGTGAAGTTTCCTATCATTTCCCCCTAGGTGAAGACATGTCCACAAACCTCTGATTTATGGGATTTGAAGCAGCCTTTAGGAACTGATTAATGATGCATTTGGGAGACCATTGAATTCATTTAACAATTCCCTATCTCTGTTCCAAAATTTTGGAGGTTCGTACTGCATTTGGAAATCCATTTTTGTCCCCTACCCTTGGGGGTTTTGAACCTCAAATTGACTAATAAATTTCCCTCTTTTCTCTTGATTGTAAATGAATGTTGCAGAAGTATTTTGATAGTTCCTAGAAATCAATCAGACTCATTTTTATATATTAATACCTTTCAAATACTTTCAGACCCAATTTGGAAGCATTGGAGTCATAACTAGTTTAAGGGTCGAATTGGCCAAAAATTGCATTTTTCCCAATTTTTCCAAATTTCTTGAAAAGGGACACTGCAACATCATACATGCCTAACTATTCACTAGTTGTGCCTTGGCCTTGAGCTTCGCACTAGGAATCCAAACTAGCATATTTATATCATTTACATAACATTGTCAGTCAAAATTGGGGGTATTGCAATCCCCACCCCCTTTGAATAACACCATCCTCGGTTTTTACTCAAAATAAAAACAAAAATGGGTATGCCTCTTTCATGGCATCCTCCAATTCCCACGTAGAATCATCGGGACCGAAGTGTTTCCATTGCACCTTTACTTGTCTGATGGCTCGGTTCTAGAGCAATGTTACCTTCTTGTCTAGGATGCATAGTGTCTTGGTTTGGAACTCTCCTGCATGTTCCATCTGAATAAAATCCAAATTAATCACATGGTTAGAATCATGTACATATTTCTTAAGCAAAGAAAATGAAAAAAATTATGAGCTCTAGTCCTAGTAGGTATTGCAATTCTATATGCAACTAGTCCTATCCTTTCAAGCACTTCAAATGGACCACAATATCTTGGTGATATATTGGCACAAATTCCAAGATTCAAGGAACTCTTCCTTGGCCTCACTCTAAGGTAAACATGATCCCCAACATTGAATTCTCTATGCATTCTACTCTTATATGCATAACTTTTCTACCTATCTTGGGATGCCTTTAAATTTTTCCTAATTTTTGTAACCTCCTGTTCCATCTCTTTAAGTAGTTCTGGCCCAAGTACAATTACGTTTACTATATTATCCCATGCCACTAGTGTCCTGCACTTTCTACCATACAAATACTCAAATGGACTCATGCCCAACGAAGCTTGCTTCCCACTGTTATATGCAAACTCCACCAAGTGTAGATAATCTTCCCATTTGAATGGTTTTTCCTTCACATACATACGAAGCATGTCTTCAAGAACCTAATTTACTCTTTCAATTTTTCCATCTATTTGTGGATGGTAGGAAGTGATAAAGTTTAGCTGTGTGCCCAAATATGCAAAAAGACTTTTCCAAAAATTTGAAGTAAATTTGGTGTCCCTGTTTGAAATGATTGCGTTTGGAAATCCATGCAATCTGAAAATTTATTTCATGAGAACTGATTTGCAATGGCATCTGTCTTATATGTGGATTTAATTGGTATAAAATGTGCTTCCTTAGAAAAGTTATCCACTTCGACCATGATAGAATCATATTGTCTCACAGTCATTGGAAAACCTGTAATAAAATCCATGGAAATTATTTCCCATTCCATTTTGGAATTGGAAAAGGATGCAACAAACCTGCTGGGTGTTGATGCTTAGTTTTCACTTGCTGACATTTCATGCACTTAGAAATATACTCAGCAATGTCTATTTTTATTCCCGGCCAAAATTATTGCTTCTCAGTTGTAGCAATTGTTTTATGATATCTTGGGTGAGCAGATTATGGCAGTTTATGGATTTCATCTATAACAATTCTCCTCAAGTATGCCACATTTGGAATATAAGTTATGTTTGTATAAATAAGAAGTCCATCCTCTTCCAAATGATACCCTTCATACCTCTTTTCAAAATTCAGCTTCTACAATTTATCTTTTACTTGCACATATAATTAATCTTCAGCAAGATAATTAATAATCAGTTGTCTTAAATCTGATTAGCAAGTTCTGATGGTTGCCACATGCATTTCATGCATATTTATTATGAGTGCATCAACCATTTTATTTTCTTTTCCTTTAGTGTGTTTGATCTCAAAATCAAACTCACGTAAAAATTCTAGCCATCTAGCTTGCATGACATTGAATGCTGGTTGCTCAAATAAATATTTCAGACTGCAATGGTATGTCCTCAACTCAATTTTTTTGTCCATTAGATAGTGCATCCAAATTTTTAAAGCATGCACTATGGCTGCAAGTTCCAGATCATGTTTGGCATAATTATTTTCATGCTCCTTCAATTTTCTAGACTCATAAAACACCACATGATTTTCTTGCATAAGAACTCCTCCAAGTCCTTTTTTACATGCATATGTACACAACAAAAATTCTTTTTTTGGGTTTGTAATTTTCATAATTGGAGCACTTATGAGAAGCTTCTTCAACAATTGTAAGCTTTCTTCACATTTTTGGTTCCATTCAAATTTCATTCCCTTCTTTTTCAAATAAGTGATTGGGTGTGCAACCTTCGAGAATCCTTCAATGAATCTTCTATAGTAACCAACAAGACCCATAAAATATCTCACGTCTTTCACATTATTTGGAGTTGGACAATTCATAATGGCTTCAATTTTTTTTGGATCCACTAATATTCCTTTTCCCGAAATAATGTGACCCAAGTAATGAATTTTATTCTTAAAAATGTCATATTTTCTTAGCTTTGCATCATACAACTTATACTCCCTTATCTATTGCAAATCCATTCTTAAATGTTCTTCATGATCCTCTTCATTCTTAGAGTAAATAAGACTGTCATCTAGAAAAACAAGAACAAAATTGTCCAAAAGTTTGTGGAAAATGCTATTCATGACACATTAACGTAGCTGGTGCATTAGTGAGACCAAATGGCACCACTACAAATTCATAGTGCCCATACCTTGTTCTAAAATCTGTCTTGTGAATATAATCTTCCTTGATTTTTACCTGATGGTAACCATACCTCATATGTATCTTTGAAAATAAATTTGCTCCTCTCATTTGATAAAAAAGATTAGAAATTCGAGGCAATTGGTACTTTTTTTCACTGTCAGTTTATTCATATTCCTATAATCAATACATAACCTGAGTGTTCCATCTTTCTTTTTCATAAATAGTACAGGTGCTTGCATGGAGACACACTTGGCCTTATGTATTTCTTTTCCAATAATTCTTGCAATTTCATTTTCAGCTCTAATAATTCTGGTGTACTCATTCTGTAAGGTGTCTTAGACACGAGTGCAACTCCTAGAACAAGATCAATTGCGAAATAAATGTCCCTCTTGGGAGGAAGTCCTGAAACTTCATCAGGAAACACATCCTTGAATTCTTGTAGCACACGATAGTCCTCCAATTTGGGAATTTCATTTTCTATTTTGTCCAATGTGTGGGATGCATACAATTGCCATGGTTTCCTACAGAAATTCCTCAGCTGCATAGCTGAAATATGCATAATAGAAACTACCTTTGGGACGCCTCTTACAACCCTTGGGTTTCCTTCATCATCAACGCATTCAAAAGTCTCGTTGTAGCAGTCAAGTTTAACTCTATGTGATTCCAACTAGTCCATTCCAACGAGAATATCATATGAACCCAGTGGCAAAATATTCATATTTGCACAAGTGGATAATCCACCCATTTCTAGTGGACATTTCTCCACTATTTCACTAATATTTTCTCTTGGTTCCTGTGGCTAGTTGGACCAACCATGATTTACTATGCTTGGTTTTTTTAAAAGCACAAATATCAATAATTTAAGGACTAATATAACTATGAGTAGATCCAGGTTCAATCAAAATAGAAATAGATTGCTTAACAATCTTACCTTCCAACTCAACCACAGTTGATTAATTATTTGCTTGGCGGTCCTCTAGTGCAGCATAAATCCTAGGGACATTCCTTGCCACTTGACCCATACTTTCAACTTCTTGAATGTTGTGAACTTGCTTTGCACTCCCATTTCGATGTGGACAATTTCTAAGCAAATGGTCCTCTCCACATCCCCAACATTGAAGTGAATCTCTTGGCTCTCTTGACTTGTCTCCCATTATCCTTGCTAGCTTTGTCACAACTTGTGGTGGCTTCCTTGGCCGATTTCTGAAATGAGGAGGTTTGAACCCCCTCTTCCTTTGGTCAAAATTCTTACTCTTCTTGTCCTTCCACGCCTTATGGGAATCTGGATTGATTTTGGCTTGATCATAACAATACTTGGCCTTACTTGAGGTCTCATCTAAATTTTTAGGCTCATCAAACTCAATTCTATCTCTTAGGATTGAGGCAACCCGCTTAGAAAACACTGAATTTTTACTTTATCGTATCTGATATACTCGACATATCTCAACAATTGCAATAATTTATTTTCATATTCCTCCATAGTCATTTGTCTCAATTTCAGCTCGTGGAATTCTTTAATTTTGTCATCATAGTACCTATCCGAGAGGTACTTTTTCCTGAAGTATTTCTTGAACTTCTTTCACACAATATTCCTTTCATTAATATTCTTCACTTGCCTAAGGTGATCCCACCATATAGATGCTCTTCTATTTATATTGAATATAGCCACTCCTGCTTTCATATTCCCTGAGTAGTATTGGACTTGGAAATCCTTCCTCATCCCAAGAAGACAAGCCTCAGCTTCTTGACAAGATTTTTTCTCACCATCAGATGTGGGAGATCCGACCTTCCTAAATTCTTCATGTGAGTTGTTCTTGTAAGACCTCTTCCTCTTCTTCCTATGAGATGAAGAGCTTGATCCTTCAGTGGAATCCTTAGAGTCAGATGAATTACTAGAAGAGATTTCTGGAGTATTTGACCTTCCTCTAGAAACTCTTCTTGAAATATGGGACCTCTTGTGAGAATGCCTCCTTGAGCTACTCCCACTCTTTTCTTGATTTTCAGAATGATGTCTAGAGTTAATTTTCCTTTGAATTTTTGTCAGAATTTGAAGCATAGCTGCATTTAGCTAATTTTATCTTCTTGAGATCTAAGCAACCTCTCATTCTCTACTCTACAACTCTACGGTTCCACCCTTAGGTTGCTCATGGTTTTGCAATGTCTGGGGGAGTCACTTGGTTTCTCCTACCATTCGATTATGTCTTTGTATTCTCAATCTGCGTATTGTCTCCCATTGCATCTGCCTCAACTTCATAAGGATCATGTGCATCATCCATGATGATGACCTTCTTGGCTAAACCAATACCAAATATTTCCCAACTGCACTATACTCATTGCTGACCCTTAATAGTCACTCATATGATTATGAATCTACAAAAGTTTTCATATAAACACATTTGTTAGATTTATTAAGTTCTTAGAAAATCAAAATCAATTTTCATATACTCTGGAAAATACCCATATTGACAAGTTATTTTGGTCAAATTATGGCTACAGGAACTTTTATGATCAAATTACATAAACATTTGAATCACCAATTCATAATTTAACTCTATAAAACTGTTCCCTTTTGGATAATCTTTCCAACGACTATAACTATGCTCAATTCTGAATTCTGAGCACAAAGTTACAGCCTTCAAAATTGTTAAATTGGCCCAAATTATGCACTTTTCCTGTAGGTGCATTTAACCCTGGAGGCCAACTTCAGACACCTGCAGAAGATCACCCATGGATAAGCAGGACAACTTATCTATTTTCTTATATAATATGCATGACCATGAATACTCAACAATTTTTAGTTCTCTCATTTGATGCTCCATGCACTTGCTATAAACTTCTGGAATTGACTACTTTTGTCTTTTTCAAGTTTATTTAGACTTAAACATTTTCAGTCTTGTAGCATCCACTCTCATTCCAAAATATGACCAATTCTATGTTGCTCGAATGGGCACTGTTAAAATCCAGATCCAACTTTGTTGATTAAAAAAATAGAATGGGAGTCAAGGGAGTTTGCCCCTTATGGCCCGACATAAATTTACTGTTGATTTTCGCTGACTTGGAAAGTTCCTGACGTGGCATGACATGTTCCTATCGATGTGTCTGATAGGTCCCACTTGTCACCCTGTGGTGTGACCATGTCACCTTCCTCAACCTCCAAGTCTCCACACCGCTCACCTTAGACGTGATCTCATCGACGGTTTTCCCCTTTACCAAAAGCTGTAACATGTCATCGCGAAAGTGGTTTTGAAAAATCTCCTTGGGGAGACGTTGTCAATCAAAAAGTGACACACACCATAGGCATTTTTGGTCCAATGTGTCGCTTGTCCTAAATTAATCAATGCACACGTTTCTAACATGCTATGAGTGATGAACGTTGATCTTCCATGACATTTGATGCTCATATATTCGCCCCCTATTGCTAACTATTGCACACATTCCCAAGGCACTGTGAGCCATGATTGTTGATTTTCCCTTCCATCCAATAGTCATATCTTCAGCCGCCTCTGCACCAGGGTAATTTTTAGGGGCAAAATTTTTCCAATTGGCTATTTTTGGGGCATTTTTTCAAAAAATAAATTCACTCTTTGGTCATTTTTACTCTCTAATATCACCTATATTTACATAAAATATGTTTTTTCATTGTAATATTCTTCAAAAATTGCAAATTTTAGTATTAAATTGTATGTTTCATATTTAACATTTGCCTATCTATCTATATATATCATTTTTTCAACCCAAAATAATCACCTAGAATACTATACTTAGGTATACTATTAGAATCCTTAAAAAATACCTTGCTCTACACTCCATCATAGGAAACCTCCTTCACGCGGGTCTAATGTGGTAGTTCCAAATCATACCTCTGGCTCACATGGATCCTCCATGTCACCCGTCCACGTGGCATGGGTGGGGCCCACTAAAAATTTCCCAAAATTTTAAAATTTTAGATTTGTATGAAATTATAATTCGTCAATAATGGGATCATTACAAAATTAACTATGGCCCCTTATTTGTCATTCAATAGAACCCTTCTTTTACAAAATCATTCCACAACAATTATGCAATTTTCAAAAATTTCCATTAATCGATCTACCTATCACACTGGTAGATCATGGATATAACCCATGGCCTGGTCAGAATACCATTTGACAATTAAAATCATGAATTTTCACAGGATTATTTCACATCTAACTCATAATTATGTCTATAACGGTGCATTCGGGCCTATATGGCTTCGATGTTATAACCAGAAGCTCTGATACCAAAGGAAGATCCTACTCCAAATCCCTACTTAATCAACCAAGTATGAATTCGAAGAGGGAGGAGAATGGACTCACCTAGATCTTAATGGTTGAATGATTTGCACTTATATTATTCCAAGTCTGATCTTCTATCACTTCCACATCCCTCAATCCAACCAGTGGAGGGGACATTAAGTAACTCAAGGCCTCTTAATTTAGCCCCATAACCATAATTATGAATTTATAACAGTTAAAATGCATGTACAGATATGGAAATAAAAACACATAGCGGAAATAACACAATGTAGCGGAAATAACACAACATGTAATTTATAGGCATAATTATCACATGAATACAAATAAAAATCATTGCACATCATATACAAAAGAATACTTATCTTTAAACAAAGAAGATCCAAGCAACTGGCTGTGTAAGAGAGATTTTCCACCCAGTCACAGGCTCTCTGTCCAACATATACTCTTTTTGCTGAGAGGCCAACCCCAAGCAGGGCTATGAGGCCACTAGGGAAAATGAAAAATCTACATGATTCTCTCTCTTATCCCACAATCCAGTATGGTCATTGTTCTTAGAAAAAATCTCAACTAGAGCTTTATAGGGGTCTCATTAAGCCATCACAGCCATGTCACTCCTTCAAACTGGCCCACACAACACAAGGAAGGAATTTTCCTTCACTAATCCACATTTCCCTCAAGAAATCCAACCCTTATAGTGCTTACCAGTGTGTGCAGTAAGAGTCCAACTTGTTGTATGCTATTGGAGAACCTCCCACAACATTAATCCATGGATTCTCAAGCATCCAAAAGTAGCAGAGCTCAATGGGTAAAGGTTCCTAGATTTCCCAACCTCCATGCTCACCTACAACCATCTATTTTCCCTTCCAAAAATGCAACTCTGTCTCCAAATTCGAATTTCTAGTTTAAACATAGTATAGTAATGGACATGAACAACAATGGGAAAACTCTACGTATTGTATAAAACATGCATGAGAGAATGATAAAAATAATGTTGACTCCAAGGATATGGGGTAAGGGTGAAAATAAAACTGACATAGCTTCTAACTCTAGAAGAAATAAGACTATTGACAACTGATATAATTGTCTCAACCCCCATGCTTCAATCACTGCATGAAGTGACTTTTCCCACCAACCTCACATATGCATTCAGTGATTGGGTTTGATAGTCAAGAGAAATTAAGTGGCTTATTTAAGGCACATGGTATATTTTGGATGAGTTCTAAGGTTGACGCTTGGAAGCATAGGATTTAGTTTCTCATATTCCCACTTTCCTCTTCCCCTCTGGTAGAATCATAGACCCTCTAGTGCTCTTTACACAACCATCTTGGACAATTTTATTATTTTTGAACATAATATTTACACATATTTCGAATTGGAATGATAAGCCAACCATATGGTCCAAACAAAAATATATACATCATACATGCCTAGTTATTCACTAGTTGGGCCTTGGCCTTGAGCTCTGCTCTAGGAATCCATACTAGCATATTCACATCATTTACATAATTTTGATTAAATACATTCCACGTCAAAATTGGGAGTATTGCATCTTCCAGTCAAACTCAAAATATTTTGTACCTACAAACAACACAACCAAAGACCCTTCTCAAATACTTTTGGCTATTGAAAGGAAATAACAAAAGTAACCATCAAATTCTTGATTTGACAAAGTCAATTGATTTTCTTAGGTTCACATCAATTCAAATCCCAAAACATCATATATAAAAAAATCATAAAGAAGAGTGATCTTATATTTTAAGAAAGATACAACTACAAAAATAAGACATCACTTGAATCTTTAGCACGTTTCCTCCATCACCAATCTAGATTATCCTTTCTTGAGCCACTGATAGATAATATTCCAGTCTCTTCCTCAACCTAGGAATAAAATGGATTGATTATAGACAATCGATATCCCCACTCACTCTAAGGAGGAAGGAAACTAAAAACTAATGGGAGTTTGAGGGGAATGATGCTATAAAAACTATAGGGAAACTTTGGTTCGATTCCTCCAGCATAAAATTACAATGTTTATATATGGTCCCCTCCATATTGGGACTTTCTTTTATATTTGAGAGAAGTAGTTTATGGGGTTGGGTTGGGTATAACTAAGTCCATGTGGACTAGAAATGACTTCCAACCACTTGAAACACAATTAGGATCACATGTGTTTTTTTATTTTTCAAATTTGTAGGGATGTACATGTGTTGCTAAAGGGAAACATGTGTATACACTAGTTGCTAACTCACAACACAGGTATGTAGGACAAAATTGAGTTTTTTTAAGTATTTTCCACATTTTGGTGTGTAAGAGGGGTGTAGGGGGTTTTTAGCATCAGTGAGTTAGAAAATTCTATTAAACCTTGTCCCACAAACAAAGGGGCCTCATAAATCAATTTGGTGTCTGGCTTGGCTGTGACCTTATTTTTTTATAGATTAGATTGTATTAGATAATGGTGATATAACTCATGATAAGGTAGGTGAGAAAAACTAGGTTGTTAAGAATATTCCAAACTATGATATGATAGTTTTCATATTGAATATAAGTACATGAGAGGAGGATAAATATCATTGAAAAATGGAAAATAGTGAAGTATAACTATGTGGGAGTGTACAACTAATATTATTGACACTCATGAGGCTTTCACTAATTACGCAATATTATACCATTTGAGGTTCATTTGGGGACTTAAGATTTAAAAAAAAATTATATCAATATATTTCCTAGTATATAGGGGTTAAGGGGTATTTTTAATATATACAAATTATCTAGATATTGGTTTGGGGGAGGGTGGCTTGCACATTTACAATAGATTTTTGGCGTGTGGGATTATAATTAGATATAAAGGAGGTTCTAATTAGATATAGTGGGGTTTGATGCCCATAACCCTCTTTATGACATGGGGAATTCTCAAATATGCAATAGTTTTATAATTTAGCCAAATTTAGAGGGATGAACATATCGTCCAACTCTCCCACATCGAATTGCTGCATCTATCGTACCTTTAATTTGGGGCCCACTAAAATTAAGGTTTTTATCAAAAAGTTCATTAGAAATCGAGGATTTGACCAAGACTTAAAAAATCTACTTGATGGAAGGGATTTGTAATGAATCTCCATTCGGTTAAAATAAATAAAGGGTCTTAAGAATCTACATGTATGGATTAACACCCCCCACACGCATACACACACTAGGGAGTGTGATTTAGTCACTGATATAATAATGATTCCAAAGTCAACATCTTTGATGCTAAGTCTTTTTGCGTGGTTTTTTTTGGTGAAAGAGAAGACGGGGCATGATTTAGATAAATGGAACATTTTTTACGTAATTAGACGATGCACAACAATTAGTGGTGTGTGAGTATCTGTTAATATCTAATCACTTTGTCGGTTAAATTCAAACAAGGAAGAAAAAATGTGGAAAATGGAAAAAAGTTAGTTTATTAGTTTGAATACTACTCATCCTCGACTTATAAGAATTGTGTCATTTCACCATATTAGAAGTTGAATAAAAAATAACATTAAAAATCTTTAAAAATGGATACCTAAAATAATTAGTTAAAGTATAAGAGTTTTCAAATGCAACGATTGGAGAAGATTTTAACAAAATAATTTTGAAATATATTCTTTAATGATTAATAAATTTAAAAATATTCCTTAATATTCCATAAACACATCATAAACACATGTACTATATTATAAATTCATTGAGTAAACCTCCATACAACCTATGCTACCATGTGATATTAACACTAATAACTTCTACACCAGTACTCAATATACCATTGATATTATGATAAATGATAAGCCCAAGGTGATACCAATTTTTAGTGTATATACCAGGACAAACCAATAGATTTTGTGTAACTTTTTAAGCTTTTGGACTATATATATTTAAAGAAAAAATAATACTTTGGAAATATTTAGAAATATTTGTCATATAATCAAGTTGACAAGGACTAATGTTTGGAGAATCATGTCCAGCCTTCATTGTTTTAAGTTGAAAGCCCCACGTTGTGTACAACATGGTATTCTCGGAAGTGGACGTTGTTGATGTTGGGTTTTGGGCAATGTTCTTTGGGATTATTTTTGGGATTATTTCTAGTCTTGTATGTAGTTTCCCATGGATCATGGTAAGTCCATTATTAGTACTTCCTTTCTCTTGCATGAAGTATGTAATGAGGTAGCTTCAGACTATGAATTTCCAAATGATCAAGTCCATGGGTGTTTATTATCCAAGTGTTGGCACAGTATTTTTCAAATTTAAAAAAAAATAGATAATAAAAAAATTGTTCTGATATTTCCTAAGTTTGGTGAGAAAGGCGCCAAGTCCTAAAATAAATGATCCACATAACTGTTGGATAGAAGTCAGAAAGGAGTTTAAAGGATAACAGAGCGGTTTGAGAATCACATAAAAGATTAATGGTCTAGATCGTAGAAGAATAGATCAACGACAGTGGTGGAGTTTCACCAGAGAAGAAACAAGATATATACCGCGGAAGTGTTTCCAAAGTGATCGTGGAGGAAGTTTTAAAGCATAAATAAGACCAATGGCCCAGATCATATCATTAGAAATCAATGGAGGCGGTAAAGTTTTGCCACAGAAGTAGCACAAAGGATATTGGGATGAGACCCCACGGGAGAAATAAAGTAATGGAATTAAAAAGGAGGCAAGTCTCGTCGTTGATTGACTGGCGATCAAAATATCGAAGGTCAACAACCATTTCGTAGTGTTAAGTTGCACGAGAAAATAGAATTGTAGGCAATTGCGAAATAAAATACCACCATACACATGTCAACACTTAAGGATTTCACAAATAAAAAAGGTGGTAAGGGAAACCTCCTAGGCACCGTGCGAAACCACTTTTGTGGGTTGTGACGTTAAAGGTAAAAAATTAATAATATATCTATGGTCAGGATCAAAGCAGGAAGGGATCCGGGAGTGGAGGTGATTTTCCGGAATACTCATAGAAATGATGATAAAATAATGAATAATCCAATGGTCTGGACAACGCCAGGGGAGATCGACAGGTGAGATGCTCTTCCACTAGGAAAAGAGCAAGGAGATAGTTGCGATTATGTTGACAATGTTAAAAGAAAAAAGGGTTAGAAAGTGAGAAAGTATCGTCGTTGATTGAATAGGAGTGGACGGATCGACGACTCAGAGGCATTTCACGTCATGGAGATGCGCGGTAAAATGAAAGGATAAGCAGTTGCGAAATATGAAACCTATATCCACGTGTCGATATATGGGAATTTCGAAAATTGAAAGAGTGGTAAGGAAAACCTCCCAAACGTCATGCAAACCACTTATGGAGGTTATAAAAGCGGAAAAAGCCACGTGAGGGTTGAGATTTGTCTCATGAAGTGTCAGCGTCAGGAGGTTCAGGACATGTCTAGAACAAGAAAGTGATAGAGCATGCCAAATTGCAAACTTGTCAGTATCAGGTAGGTTTCGGAACCTGTGCAACCAATTAGATAGCTTATTTATATAATGGAAGGGATGGAAGAAACCCACGGGGGCTTCACTCAATAAACCGCTATCATAGCATGTTCGATCGTGGCATATGAAACAATGCCCCTAATTTCACTAAATATTGGAAACTACCTTCCAAAATAGTTTTTTTAAACCCCCTCCCAATATGCCTTGCCAATTTTAAAAATCCCCTATTTTCACTAGATATTGTATGTATCAATTTTTTCATTAACATTTTTTATACCCCTTTATATTTCTACCTAGTATATTGATATGATACCCCTCTTATGACCTCACATGCATTCTGCAATGCACCTTGCTTCTTTTGATGTATATTGTGGATGCACATTACTTCACCCACAATGCAATTACTCAACCACATATCATTATGATTTGCAACATCTAATGGTCTAATGAAGAGATAGGAGATCACTTCTTGTATGTCACTAGAGCCAATGCACATAGTACAACATTTAGATTGCATGTTATAGTTCCCCAATCGCTGACTAATCTTGTTGTGGGCTAGGTATCCAAGCCCCCAGGGCCTGTAAAAAGCTCTAGGAGGTTGACTAAACCTCTCAAGTCATGTAATAGGCACGAGTGGTTGGGTATTCAAGCCCCCAAGGACTATCGAGGGCCTATAACAGGACCTGGAGGCTTAGAGCCTCCCAAGGCTATTGGTAACAATTGGCTGAGTGCTATTGGTAACAATTGGCTGTCAATGACCACTATCTCTCAACTATGATCGACTCGAAACCCACTTCACCACGAAACCCCCTGGCCTCAAGCATGCCTCAAGATGCGATTTCCCTGCGTATTGGTAAGCTCGATCCTTGCCTCAACCCGATTTATCATCCGGCCGTGATCTCGCCATCTCCATTTGGCGGATATTTGTCAACCCACCCATATAAAAAAGACCCCAAAGTATTTTTGTATTGTTACATTATATAAAAAAAACCTTTTCCCCTTAATACATAAGCAATATAATTTGTAGGTTTTCATGAATATTTAATACCGCAATATGAATGAACGTGGTATTATATTGCCTTCTAGTGAAGCCCCTATGAAGAAACCTCAAATGTCGAACATCCCATGGTAGATGATTCCCTAGAAGATAGGGATAAATATATTTTTGAATCTGTGGTTAAATTGTCAATTACAAAGATAAAGGCCAGATTGGATAGGTTGTATAAAGAAGGTACAGATATACATAGATTTTTTCAATCTTCTTTCATATATTTCTACCCAGACCAAATTATAGGGTTTCCCTAGTTTGTTTCCTGGTGTGTAATGAATTATTTGCAGACTGAGAAAGTAATCATGAATGCCCCAAAGTCCAAAATTGTTTTTCCTATTGAATCTACCACTGTTAGAAGTTCCCTTGAGGTACCTGTGATGCAATCCCATGCACAAGAAAATATTACCGAAGAAGCCGTGATCAACCATTACTGCCAGTCTTCCCCATAAACCAAACAAGTTTTTCTAACTAGTTGCCTCAAGCCTGACCTTGAAATAGAAGATACCCCTTACCCATTGGATATGAATTTTTTCAATGACAATACCCAGTTGGTCTTATCTTTAATTGCTCAGTTTTTAGGGATAAACAGTGATGCAATGGTAACAGAGGTTCATTTTTGTCTACTTTTTAGAATAAGTTTTGGTATACCGGGAGTAGAGTACAACCAGGTACCATGACTTAAATATGATGAATTCATGGCTGAAAATGTTCATTCTCAACTAGTGAATTTCCACAGTACCAAACATTTCAGGTTCTAGTCTTATCTGATGAAGACGCTATTATTTTAAAGTCAAAAAGATATATAATTTTTACAGGTGGTTTATTCAAATACATTGGAGGATAATATGTTCAATTACATGAATTATATTATGTCAGAAGTATATAAACTATTTTTTGGAGAAAAACTGTCAAGAGTACTGCCGGAAATGAAGACTTTAATGCAGTTGAAACAGAACATGGTAGTAGGAGACTAGTTTTTTTCAAAACAACACACAGTTATCAGATTGTATGGGTTTATGAAAGAGCCTTACATGTTGCCATCATTTTTTACCTTAAGGGTATTTGATCTGGAATTTATCAGGCATAAACTAACTGTTGAGAATGACCACTTTGTGGCTTTTAAAAAGGCTATTGATATAAAATTTCCCTTGAAATTAGGTCCTTTTATTGTAAAGAATAAGTACGCCCTTTCATTTGTAGAAAAGCAATTAGAAGAATTAGATTTTAAAAAAGAAATTGCTGTCAATTATGATCCTTGCCATATCATTTCTGAAAGGAGACAATAGAATAAGAGTAAGGAGTTTGACCATCAAGAGGTTGAGGGATTATAAAAAATGGCCAATATTTTATAATATGAATCTGACGAAGAGGCCCCAACATGTTCACACTCAAATCCCGTGTTCCAGCAAAATCTTCATCAGAAGTAATACCTACTCCAGGTAAAATAGAGATTGTTAGCAAAATAAGTTTTGAAGAAATCACCGATACAAAAGTGGAAGAGAAAGAAAGACAAAAGAGGCTTAAAGAAGATTACCAAGATGATTTGGTTGTATTTACAAGAGAAAAAGAGAAGAAAAAAGAAAAATACCTAGCTCCAGAAGTTCAAGTGCATGAGTACAAATTTCAGGAAGCCAAGGAAGCTGGTGACACTAGCAGATTTCAATCAAGGGTAGAGATGTATGTCAAATATGCACAGGATAAACAAGCAACCTTAGAGAAGACATATAATTTGTTTCCCAAAGTTAGAAGTGTTATGGAGTCAGAAGTCACTTTAATGACCAACACAGATCTCAAAGAAAACACTTTGAATTTGGTTGTGTCATCGGATAAAAAAGTAACAGAAATGAAGCTGAATGTACAGAAAATAACAGTCCCCGAAAAAATTTATTTACACAGACAGACTGGGGAGGTCATTTATACAGACCTAATGAAGGCTACTATAAAAGTTTCAAAGTTGCAAAACACAGTTAACAGATTAGAGATTCAACTAAGACAGGAAAAAACTGAAAACAAAGCCCATCAACAACAAATCAAAAGGTTGTAGATAGATTTAATTGAAAACAATGATGGGGCAAACAAAGGTGAGGCAAGAAAAAAGTTGTTGATGGAGAAAGAGAGTAGTATTCAACTGCTCAAGAAGAAACTTAAAATCCCAGCAACACAGCTAATTCAAGCTTCTAAATCGACTGTGTTGGAACAAGAAAAAGATAACTTATTTCAGGAGCTAGATGGAAGCAAAGAAAAATTGCTAAATTTTACAGAAAAGGAGGTAGAATGGGAGAAAGATAGAATAATTCTTAAAAATCAAGTTGAAGATCTTAAAGGAAAATTGGAAACCATTGCACACGGACAACAAGAAACTGGTCAAACAAGCAGAGAAGAAAATGCAGATGATCTCATCTAGGCTATGTCTCAGGTTAGCCTGAAAGAGGAAAAAGATAAATTAGAAGAAGAAAATTAGAAAAAGGACAAAGAGATAAAAGAATTAGAAGATAAGAATAAATACTTGATTGATAGAAATCAAAGATTCATAACCCAGGTGACTGGGAAGCTCCCAATGCAGGGTGCATAACATATAATATGCGATTCAATCATAGAAGAAGCTACAAAATTCTGACCCTATTTGGATTTCATGAAGGCAAAATAAAAGGTAGCAGATGAAAGCTTACAAAGTTGCATAGCCATGAGGGAAGTTTTGAACAGAAAACCAAAGGACACAGCCCAAAAAACTATATATTTTCTGAATACTCTGATGGAAGACGATATGAAAGCTATGCAAATCAAAAACAGAGTATCAGTCATAACTTGGGAAAGGAGAGTGCTTGGGAAACATGCACATATTGAAAATGTTCAAGCTAGAGCTGAACATATGAAAAAACAGGCTGCAAACTTCAAGAAGAAATTTGAAAAGTTAATTGAGAAAGGATTGCCTTCATTTTAGGAAGGAAATAATGAGTTGATTCCTCAGAGAAATTACAAAGAATTATTATTTAAGGCCAGAACAAATCATGAAATATTTGAAGATTTAACTCATGTTTTAATAGGGAAAATATTATTGGAAAAACTTTTAGATGACTTTGAAATTTTAAATAAGTTGGCCATGATTGGTGGAAGGATACCCCAATCTCCATTGCAGATCACATAGAAATGAAGGTGTTGTTCAAAGAGATGACGATTTATAAAGTAGCCACTACAGATCAATGGAAGATGGTGGAAAAGTATGGAAAGATGAAGTACAACATACACTCTTGAAGATTTCTGTCGACAACTGTCGGCCAATGTAAAATGTTGAGAAATTATATTTTGAGGAATCGTAATATTTGTATAAATTTTGACCAAAATAGAATGTAATAGTTAGTTAAATATTTACTATTTTAGTTATAAGGCAGTTAGGGTTTTCCTCGAGGAGGTTTTTGTATAAAAAGACTATTTGGACAATATTGAAAGGGTTGGAACCCGTGAAGAGATACACTTTGTATTGAGATTGCTTTAGTTTTAATAGAGATTACCATGCAGAGTTGAGGCGCATTTTTTAGGAGCAAAGATTCATGTGTTGTTCATGTTACAGTCTGTATTTTCCTCTTGTTTATGTGATTCGGAATTTACAGTGAAACTCTTTCATTATGTTGTTCTTTCATGCTTTATGGTGAAATTTTTATTTAATTTAGAATTCATGTGACCATGCTTTGTTTTAATTGCACCAAAGCATTCATATTTTTCCTCTAAAATCAATGTTAAATTCATCCATGGTTGATGCTTAATATTGGTAGACTGTCTCTCTTTCTTCAAATACCACCTGCTAAAAGAAATTGACTGTGAAATAAAAACTACCTTTCCTTTGCCAAAATATTTACTGTTGAAATTCTGATGGTCTTTTAATATTTCAGATGTGAATCCATGCCCAATGGTTCTTGAATGTTTCATCCATACACCAATTTTGAAAACACAATCTTTTTCCAATATCTTTAGTTGTTTTATATATTTTTGAGAGAGCCCTCTTTGGTAGGAAAAAAGGATAATTTTCCTCCTAAAGACTGGTTTGAAAGAGTTACCTTAGGATTATCCTTCTACAACCAAAGGTTAAATTCTGAGTGCTAACACCAGGGATATCAAATTTGTCCAAAATATTTATTCTTCTTTATTTTCCCCTACATTTAGTCCTTTGATTTATTTGGGAAACTTTTCTCTTAAAAGTGACAGTGCATCTTTTCTCATCGATCATATTTTTGTCTCCCTTGGGGGGAAGTCTGGGAGCATTGATAGTTCTCCGGTTATTCAAAATTCCTCGAGTCTCTTTTCTACATGATCTATGTTGGATTTACCTCCTTAAGAGGATTATCACTTAGGGGAGATTGTTGTTGAGTCCGTTTTGGAATTGACTCCCTTGAAGTCTATAAAGACTTACTTGAATGTTGATTATGGAAAAAAAATTGGATCTTCCATAGAAACTCAACAACATTTTCTATGGCCTAGGAAGCCTTTCTACTCCATCTTAGTGGATGGGGTCCATGGAGGTCATTGGAAGTGACACTCTCCCAAATTCTCTTATATGTTAAGGGGTCATAAATTGACACTGACTCATTCTAGGGAACATGATGTTCAGGTTTTTCATGCAGGTCGATAGAGAACTATAAAGGGGACTCTTAGATCAAGACACATTCGTGATCCATCTACATGATGTATTTTCTATGATTGATAGGGGATTCGGGATGCCGTCAATGAATTAGTCCTAAATATGATAGTTGTGGTTCCAAAACAGATGTTTTGATTATTCAAGAAACAAACTTTTGGTGCTTTTCAATTTTTTCTCATTTAGGATATGATCAAGGCAGTGGGTTTTTGTTCGGATAAGGATTGACGAGGTTTAGGACTCAAAGAACATGTCTATAGTGTTGGCTATAGACTGTTTTTTAGATTTTTTTGTCTTTTTAGATATGTATGCTCCATGTGGTATTATATGCTACTATATTTTCTATGTAAGGCATTTGGCCTGGGAAAATGTGATTTTATTTTAATACAATGGAACTGCACGTTATTTTCTTAGGAAAGAAACATGGTATTGAGGACACATAATGCCCACAAAATTTCATGCCTCTATTACCTATGTTTGAAAGTCCACGTGGCCAATACGATATGGTTAAGATGAATGAAGGTCCACGTGGTTGATTTAGACATGACTAGGATGACTAAATACAAAGGAATGATGGACTATGGCTATTTAAATTAAAATTGATTTTGATTTAAAAAAGTTTAAATAGGAATATAACTTTATTAATTCTTTGGACATTGAGACAATGTGGAGACGCCTATAAATAAAATATTAAAAGGCATAAGATGAGAAAAGTAATATTGAACTTCAAATAATAATAATAATAAGTATTGAATCTTTAATGTAATATTAATGTTAAGTAAGAGTGTATTTTTTTGAGTTTCATGGGTTATTTTGAGTGGCTGAGTGCTTTGAGGTTTATGTAAAACATTTCAAGGTCAATTCCCTAGGTTTCCTGCCTATGTTGTGTTCCTCAGTTGATGTCCATGTTAGGTTAGGAATCATAATTAGCACCAATTGGTTTTCACTAGGTACCATCTAGGAATGTGGGGAAGTGTCTGAGATTTTCATTGCAAGGTTTACAATTGAAAAAAAATGTTAGTCCTTCCATGTTTTGACAACTACATTGATAAAATTGAGCTATATTTTAAAGGTTTAATAATATTAACATGGTTGGCCTCATTGTCATCCTTCTTCTATATGTTGATGATATTGTTCTCCTTTCAAAAACAATTGATGAGCCTCACAAATAACCCAAAGATCCCCAACAATTTGCAAAAATTATGAGTTCACCATTAATATTAATAAAATCATTATTACGATAACTATTTTTTTTTAACCGAAACCAAGAAAATTTAAATAAAAGAAGAGTTGCGGTCGAACCGTCTAGCCATAAAGTTTACAAAAAAGAAGGGCAATATTTTAGACTACCCAATTTCAAAATTTACAACATCTCTAGAGTTTATCCATCTAATCTTGTTGGTGTTTTCCTTTTCTGCTAACTTGCTAGTATATACTTTTATAAAACTATTACATCAAATTGACACTTGAAACACATAAACTATATAAAGACATGATAATTAGAAAGACCTTGTGGCTTGGAGAGTTGATATCTTGAGGGATGACGCAATGCCGTAGACTGGTTGGTCTTGGGAAGGATGTCAATACGGCGTTGCAATTCTGTTTATTGATGGTTCTTCCCTCTCCGACCCTTGATAGGTCTTCAAGGAGCCCACAAAGGAAGATGCTCAGTGCTCAACTCATCAAATTTTGGGCGCAACCTCCCTTTTCAGCTAGTGAATATTTTCTTGAAGCTCCTTGATCAACTCCCCCTATTCATGCCCACGACCACACATTATTATGATAACTAAATTTAAGAAAATAATTTATCCTCTATTTTGGTATGGTGATAACACCTTTGAAGAGTGCATAAGTACCTATGCATCGATTTCAATTGCCATTTGAACTAGAACCATAATGTGACAAAAAGAATCATTGGTGGTTAGAAAGATTTTTTCCCAAGTGTTGGTGGCTAGAAAGCTTATTATGGTATTGAAAAAAATGTAGATATGTTGATATTTGGGATTGGGATAATGTAAAATTTGTTTTCAACAATTAGTTCTCCCTAGTATTCTTTACATATGTGAAGTCTAGGATTACATCATCTCTCGTAAGACTAGGAAGAAAAATGAGAAAACCCAAAAATACTTCATAAGGTATAATTTTAAAATTAAATGCAACAACTTGTATCGTATTCTCTTGGTTGAAGTTAAATACACTTTCATGGAGTCTAAAGTCATGATTTAATATTTAGATTATAAACAAAAATTGGTCTAAAGTCATGATTTAGTATTTAGATTATAAGTACAAATTGCTAAGTTGAACACAAATAGGCTCCATGTTATTTGTTTTAGTATGAGAAGTATTCACCATAGGCTTAAAAGAGGCCATGCTCAAAATTTTGAGGCTTTTCAAAGCATTGGACATAAAAGAAGCCAATCAAAATAGTAATTTCAACAATATTAAATTTTACATAACTATGAAGTTTAAAGACAATCTCTGGAATGAAAATAAAATCATTAATTTATTGGAATTGAAAATTATACTACAAAGGTCTTAATCCTATTGTGGTTGATCAAAATGTATTTTCAGACATTTTGAACTTCAAGACAAAATAATTAACATTAAAATCAAGACCAAATATCAATACCTTTATACTAAAAATGGTCATTAGACTAACCCAAAAACGCATTAGGATGAATGAATTTTTAAAAGTTGTAATACAAAATACATTGAAGATGAGTACCGTTTCCTCTTAACTTCCACAACCCTTAATAATATAAGACATAACTTTATCAAGTTTCATATATTAATTCATCTTTAACAAATCTTTGTTTACAAAAACTATAAGGATCTTGGTACTTTCATTTCCACCTTGTTTAAACCTAGAAATGACGTTCTAAAGAGTGTTTAATATGGTTTCCTCTATTTACCAAATAAATAATATTAATCTTAAGAAATGATAATCATCACCACTCCCATAATATTCCTCTCCTTTGTAAAAATGTAGTAGAAGAGATTTGAAACTAGATCTATTGCTTCTTGCTATCCAAAGTTATTTTTCAACCCTCACACTTTAAAATCCATGTCTTTTAAGGCAATTTTATCTGTTTATTCTAATGCTCATTATCCTATAAAAATGAAATAAAACATTTTATTAGTCATTATAATTTACAATAATTAATTTTTTTATAGGTTTGATTCCGAGTGTGAGTGTTACACTTTGGGGAAATGGGTTAATAGTAACCGGGGGTAGTATATGGTCTTATGTATGAGACTAAGGTTAGATTCTACTAGAAACAACATGGGCTCACTAGAAGTAACATTAACAATGACCATAAGAAACATTGACTTTCTTGCAAATACTATCTTGGTTAAAACCATATTTTGATGTTGGAATATGGCTTAAAATTATTTTTAATTGGTAATGAATTCATCTTTCTTGAACATAAAGAAATAAAGTTATAACTCAAAATTTGAAAACATTTAATAAAAATAGAAATATGCCCTAATAAAACTCTATTATATTTATATTATAAAAAATTAAATTAAATAATTGCATCGATAAGTGCTTTCTACATCACAAAGTGAACGAGATGTGTCTCGTCTGTCACGTTGATGTGGCACATGTCGGCTCCAAAAACTAATATATAAAAAATTATAAAACCAAGCACATGTTGGCTCAAATTTAAATTGGCTAGATTGTAAAATACATTTATATAAATATACATTGTATTGTTGAATATTAAGATACCTGTTTTTTTTAGGTGAAAATATACATCCAATTTCAATTTCCATTTAGGGATCCTCACATTTTAAATACTTATTTTCATAAATAGTTACAAGACAACTAAATCTTTGTGTATTAGTTAGTCTTTCCTTGATTTGATTTACAAGAGAGACATATACTCATACCATAATCAGTGCATATGGATTAATTAGTAGGATTTATAGTTGGCATGTGGATGATTGAATATATTGATAATGTATTATTAAGTTAATAATAGAACAATAAGTTAGATATTAGTTTTATGATAATTGCAAATTAATAATAATTGGATAAATTGCAAGTATTTTACTTCATAATTAGTTAATGAATGCAACTTTTGCATATTTGTAGGATTTGTGTGTTATAGTTTACAACATGAAATAGTTGGTACTTAGACAATTATATTTGGGTAAATAACTATTTACTTCACAATTAATTAATTAATGCAATTTTTGTATATTTAAAGGATTTATGTGCTAGTATTTACAACATGATTCCAAATTGTAATAGTTGGTGCTTGGACAATTATAATGGAAAATATATTGGAGGCAAATCTTTCCTCAAATTTAAAATCCTAAACTGAGTTTACACCTTAAAAGATTTAATCCCTTTCGGCGCTTGATAAATCCAAAATTAACATATTAAATCTATGCTAATATAAATATTACTACTACTAATAATAACTTATGCCATCATACTCCATATACTCCATATGTACCAAATGTAAAGTTGATATTATAACCTACCATGCTTATGTTGTGAATTAATGTACATCATATATATCTATCCTATACAACAATTTTGATTCTTGTACTTCCTAAAGTTAAATCATATATATCTATCCTAAGCAACAATTTTGATTCTTGTACTTCCTAAATTTAACATAGGTAAGTGCATCTGATTTATGTGCCTATTAGGTAGAAAGCTTTAATATCATGATTGAGTAGATAGGAACCATTGTTTGGGAATCGTGTCTAATACCAAGAAAATTTAAGATCATTGTCTCCTATCACCCTATGGTTGAAAGTCCACATGGCCGATAGAGACATGACTACGATGTTTAACTAAAAGGAGGATTGACGATGCCTCCACACCAAGAAGATTATAACACAATGACAAGTGACCATCTTGGGCACATGGTCAGTTCGTTATCTTGTATAAAGAATTTCTGAGTGCATGTGGTGGTTATATATAGTTTGTTATATTGTGATGATATATGGATTATTGCAATACTATAATGTTTAGAAGTGTAAGGATGTATGGTGATTATGTATAGTTTTTTTATTTTGTGATGATATATGGATTATTGCAACACTATAATGCTTAGAAGAGGAAGGAACGGCAGTGATATTAACATGTTTGATGTGTTATTATTTTTGTTTTATATGTTGGTGATATTATTTTTTTTATAAAATTTAATAAATATTTTTTAAAAAAATTATAAGTTTTTTAATAATTATTTATTTATAAATTTATAATTAATATTTAATACAAAGATTATGATAATTAAATTTAAGAAAATAATGTATTTTCATGTTTTATAGGGAAATAACATCTTTGAAGATGTCCAATTTTACAAGTATTTAGGCGTTAATTTTAATTGCCTTTTGAATTGGAACCACAATATTGAGAAAATAGTTATTTGTGATTGAAAGACTTATTATAGTCTTGAAAATGTAGAAACATTGAGATTCCGTATTGGGATAAGATATTTTTTTTCCCATTTCAACACTTTAGTTATCTCGGTTATTGTTATGGATGCGAAGTTTGAGCTACAGCATCTCTTGTAGTAATCCCAAAATGCTTCATAACCTATAATTTTAAAACTAAGTGTAACATTCTTTACCCTATTGTCTTGACTGAACCCATATACACTTCCACAAAGTCTAATGTCATCGTTCGACATTTATATTATAAACAAAAATTGCTCAAATTGAACAAAGATAAGCTCCCTAGTCTTATTGTTTCTAGTGTGAGTAGTCACCATAATATAAGAAGAGTTTGGACAAGAAAATCTTAAGCTTCACTTAACTATTAAAACATAAATGAATATAAGCAAATTCATAATCATCAATATTAATTTTTCCATCCCTATGAAGATTAAATTTAAGAAATAACATCACAATGAAATCATTTATATGAGGAAACTAAAATATTGCAAAGATTTAGACAAAACATTGTTAAATCTATCAACAATGATAGAGGATGCACCCACAAGTAGGATGGTGTCATCCACAAATTGAGCATGATTGACAGCTTTGACTCCTCCAACTATCTTCAAACCTTTTAAGTCACCAAAATCTTGCAGATGCTGAAGCTTCCTCCTAATCGACTCTGCTGCCAACAAATAAAGGAAAGGGGACATGGGACAGCCTTGACAAAGTCCCCTTGATGCTTGAAAAAAAATAGTGGGTCTTCCATTAACAAGAGGAGCAATCCAAGGGCTGCTAATGCAAGCTTTTACCCATCTAACAAATCTTTTGGAAAAGCCGAACTTGTTCATGATTTCAAAAAGAAAAAGGCGATTTACTTGATCAAAAGCTTTAGCCATGCCAAGCTTGATGGCCATACCTTGTTGCTATTTTTCGATGCTAGAATGAATGGCTTCCTACACAATGGTGATATTATCGAGGATCAAGTGTCCTGCAATGAATCCTCCTTGAGAGTCTGAGATGAGTTGGCTCATGATATTTTTCATTATGGTTGCAAGTATCTTTGAGAGGATTTTGTAGGAGGTATTGCAAAGAGAAATTGGTCTGAAGCGGTCGATCAAGCTTGGATTTTTTTTCTTTTGGGATTAAGGCCAAGAAGGATGAGTTGGTGGCCCCACCTATTTTGTCTTTTTCCTGGTCCAATTAAGCATTCGCTTCATATCCTCTTTAATAATCTCCCACGCTGCTCTGTAAAAATTAATTGTGAACCCGTTTGGATCAGGCGCTTTGTCTGTGTGAAGAGACCAAATTGCAATTTTTTATTTCATATTCCATAATTGGCTTTGATAGCTCTTTTTTTTTGTATCCGAAATAAGCATGGGGATACCAGAGAGAATATCCGCTTGGGATTCCGGTTCTATTTCTTCATTGTCCGTATAGAGGTAAGGGAATGATTGAAGATGTGAAGCTTCAAATCCTCCTGCCCATTGATCTTGTTTCCATTTTGGTCTTTCAACTCCTTAATAGCGTTATGGCTGAGTTGGGCCTTGGCTTGCTTGTGGAAATTTCTAGTATTGCTATCTCCTCCCTTTAGCCACATCTTCCTGGACTTCAATATCCACGTTTCTTCTTCATTCCTGGCAACGTTTATAATTTTAATATTTAGCTCCTTTTCCTGACATATTGAGAAGGGCATCACCTCTTCATGCTCCATTCTTGAGTGGAGGTTGGCTAGATCCGTTTGAAGGTTAATTTTGAGATGGTTAGGTTTCTTATAAGAAGTTTTGGCCTAGCTCTTGAGCACATACCGCACGGCTCTGATTTTGGATTCCCAAATGTAGTTGGGCGACCCCTAGCTATGAATATTCCAAGCATTTTGAACTAGTTCATTGAAAAAAAATTCTTGCAACCAAAGCGGATTGAACCGAAATGGGATTGGTCCAAGGTTATCCGGAGAGGAGGGGGAGAAAATGATGGGCTTATGATAAAAAACAACAGAAGGAAGGGTTTGGGAGGTTGGAAGGAGATCATTTTGTAAGAATGTAGAACTTACCAGAAATCTGTCCATCCTTGCCACGGTATGACCTGCTCCAATTCTTCTATTGTTCCAAGTATACTTCCCATTGTTTAGAGGTATATCCAGCATGTCCAAGTCTGCAATTATATCTTCCATCTTTTCACCGAATGGGTCCCTGACAATAGTGCCTCCACACTTTTCCTGCTGTGATTTGGTAGCATTGAAATCTCCAACTATGATAAGATATTTTCCACTCAAATCCTCCTTTAACTTGAGAAGGTCTTCCCAAAACGTTGTCTTATCCCTGTAATGCATTGACCCATAGACATTACATAGAAATAAGGATTTGGTACTATCTTTCTCCTGAATTTCGGTTAGAATCCAATGGTGGCTTTCCCTTGTTGACTTTATAGAGAAATTGCTAGATATTAAGGTGACGATTCCCCCAGAAGCTCCTCTTGCACTAAGAGATTTTCCATGGAAATCCTTCCAGAGGAGGCATGAGAGTGCCATGGTCTCCACATCCTTCATTTTAGTCTCTTGGATTAGCAGTAGATCTGGTTTTTCAAATTTTATCATGTCTTTGATTGTTTCAACTTTACTCGATCTGCACAAACCCCTACAGTTCCAAGAGACTGCTTTCATTATTTCTTGGCCGATTGAGATCCTGCTTGGGATCTGCCATCCGTTCCCCCCCCCACCCTTGATTTTTGGCATTCTGGATAAGTTTCATTTTCTCCAGGATTTTTTGCCTTCCCAATTCTAGCTCTCTTTTTGCCTCCAACTCTCTGTGATATCTTTGAGATTTTCTTCCTTTGGTGTTTGGCAGCGAAATCACATCGTGCACTTCCAGGGTTTCATTTGAGAGCGAATTGTTTGGGGACAAGTTATGCATAATGATTTTGCTGTGCTTTACCATGTCTTCCCAAGATCTTCCAGGGGTATTCAATCCACCCAATGCAATAAAGATATTCTCCTCTCTTGGAGAAGAGGGGGGATTACTTGCAGGGATGGGAATTTCTTCCGTTTCTTTTTCCGCTGGAATAGATTCTGAAGCTGGGATTTCTCCTTCTTCCAAGGGCAAATCCTGAAATCTACTGGTGGTTGAAGCTTCCTTTCCTTCTTGGGTTTTTTCCTTTTTTTTTGTTGTGGCCCATTTGTTTGAGGTGCTGCTAAAGTCATTTTCCTTCCTTTTTTGCTTGCTGCCATCCTTCTTCTTGGTTATTTTTTGGGGCTTCTTGATCTATTTTTGGGAAATTTTTAACAAAGTGCTCATATTCATGGCACTTCTTGCACTTAAAGGGTATCTTTTTGCAGTCTACCTTTTGCATGTGCTCCCATCCATCCATATACAAATTAACTGCTTCTGGTAATCCTTTTTCCATATATACTTCTACACAGATTCTTGCACAGGAGAAAAAGGGCCCTTTTGGTTCTGCTTTGTCGATGTAATTGCCGAGGGAGTTTCCAATAGCTTGTAGGGTTTCATCATTCCAACAATGCAACGAAAAATGGGGTAGGCGAACCCAAACCAGAATCATTGAAGGCACATATTTCTCCTGATCGAATGATAAGCTCCATCAATTTAGATATAGACCACGGGGGCCCATGAAATATGGGCCACTTCTGAATATTAGGTCACTATCAACTTTATTTTCAAACAGGAAAGTGAAAAAACCCTTTCCGCATAAGCAATGTTGCAAACCCCTAGAGATCAAGGGAATCCAGTTCTTATTAATCCATGCATCCATGGATTTTGGCGAAGGCCATTATCCTGTGAACTGCCCAATCAGACCTCTCTCACTCAAGGCAAGAGCTTTCAACCTTGAAGCTGCCGACAAGATTTGGATTCGAGGGGAAACCACTCTCTTGATGAAGCTTGCATCACTGGAATCCAATGCTGAAGAAGGTAAGGGGGGTGTGGAGGCTACCAGGGCATGGAAATATTCATCCAAGCGTCGTCGTCGTTCCTACCGATTCGGATCTGGAGGAGAATCCATCCAAGGAGTAGCCTCTCGAAGAGGGCCAAGGAACCCAAAGGCAGTTGACCTACACAAGAGAACCCTGTGGGCACTCAACACGCACCCCTGGTTCAAACTAGGAGGCAGTGTTTTAATAGATCACACATCCGTATCAACAATCACCCATAACCCTCTTTATGACATGGCGAATTCTCAAATATGCAATAGTTTTATAATTTATCCAAGTTTAGAGGGATGAACATATCGTCCAACTCTCCCACATTGACTTGTTACATCTATCCTACCTTTAATTTGGGGCCCACTAAAATTAAGGATTTTATCAAAAAGTTCATTAGAAATCAAGGATTTGACCGAGACTTAAAAATTCTACTTGATGTAAGGGATTTGTAATGAATCTCCATTTGGTTCAAATAAATAAAGGGTCTTAAGAATCTACATGTATGGCTTAACACCCCCCACACGCATACACACAATAAGGAGTGTGATTTAGTCATTGATATAATAATGATTCCAAAGTCAACATCTTTGATGCTAAGTCTTTTTGCGTGGTTGTTTTTTTGGAAAAGAGAAGACGAGGCATGATTTAGATAAATTGAACATTTTTTATGTCATTAGACGATGCACAACAATTATTGGTGTGTGAGTATCTATTAATATCTAATCACTTTGTTGGTTGAAGAAAAAATGTGGAAAATTCGAAAAAGTTAGTTTATTAGTTTGAGTACCATTCATCCTCGACTTATAATAATTGTGTCATTTCACCATATTAGAAGTTGAATAAAAATTAACATTAAAAATCTTAAAAAATGATACTTAAAATAATTAGTTAAAGAATAAGAGTTTTCAAATGCAACGATTGGAGAAGATTTTAACAAAAGAATTTTGAAATATATTCTTTAATAATTAATAAATTTAAAAATATTCCTTAATACTCCATAAAAATATGTACTATATTATAGATTCATTGAGTAAACCTCCATACAACCTATGCTGCCATGTGATATTAACACTAATAATTTCTACACCAGTATTCAATATAGCACTGATATTATGATGCCATGTGATATTAACACTAATAATTTCTACACCGGTATTCAATATAGCACTGATATTATGATGCCATGTGATATTAACACTAATAATTTCTACACCGGTATTCAATATAGCACTGATATTATGATACACGATGAGCCCAAGGTGATACCAATTTTTAGTGTATATACCAGGACCAACCAATAGATTTTGTGTAACTTTTTAAGCTTTTGCACTATATCTATTTGAATAAAAAGAATACTTTGGAAATATTTAGAATTCTTTGTCATATAATCAAGTTGACAAGGACTAATGTTTAGAGAATCATGTCCAGCCTTCATTATTTTAAGTTGAAAGCCCCATGTTGTGTACAACATGGTATTCTTGGAAATGGACGCTGTTAATGTTGGTTTTGGGAAGTGTTCTTTGGGATTCTTTCTAGTCTTGTCTATAGTTTCCCATGGATCATGGTAAGTCCATTATTAATACTTCCTTTCTTTTGCATGAAGTATGTAATGACATAGTTTCAAATTATGAATTTTCAAATGATGAGGTCCATGGGTTTTTATTATCCAAGGATATCAAATTTGTCTAAAATCTTTATTCTTCTTTATTTGTCTCTATATTTAATTTTTTTATTTATATTTGGTAAACTGTTATCTTAAAAGTGATGATGCAGTTTTACTCATCGATCATATTTTTCTCTCCCTTGAGGGGAAGTCTGGGAGCATTGATAGTTCTACGTTTATTCAAAATTCCTCGAGTCTCTCTGCTACATAGTCTATGTTGGATTTACCTCCATAAGAGGATTATCACTTAGGGGAGATTGTTGCTGAGTCCGTTGTGGAATTGACTCCCTTGAAGTCTATAATGACTTACTTGAATGTTGATTATGGAAAAAAGTTTGGATCTTCTATAGAACCTCAAAAATATTTTATATGGCCTAGGAAGCCTTTCTACTCCATCTTAGTGGATGGGGTCCATGGCTGTCATTGGCAGTGACACTCTCCCAAATGCTTTTATAGGTTAAGGGGTCGTAAATCAGCACTGACTCATTCTAGGGAACATGATGTTTGAGTTTTTCATGCACGTCGATAAAGAACTATAAAGGGAACTCTTAGATAAAGACACCTTCATGATCCATCTACATGATGTATGATCTATGATTGATAGGGGCTTGGGGATGCCGTCAATGAATTAGTCCTAAATATGATAGTTGTGGTTCCAAACTAGATGTTTTGATGATTCAAGAAACAAAGTTTTGGTTCTTTTCAATTTTTTTTCATTTATGCAAGGATATGATCAAGGCAGTATGTTTTTGTTCTGATAAGGATTGACGAGGTTTAGGACTCAAAGAACATGTCTATAGTGTTGGTTATAAACTGTTTTTTAGAATTTTTTTGTCTTTTTGGATATGTATGATCCATGTGGTATTATATGATGCTATATTTTCTATGTAAGGCATTTGGCCTGGGAAAATGTGGTTTTATTTTAATACAATGTAACTGCACATTATTTCTTAGGAAAGAAACATGGTATTAAGGACACATAATGCCCACAAAAGTTCATGCCTCTATTACCTATGTTTGAAAGTCCGCATGGCCAATACGATACAATTAAGATGAATGAAGGTCCACGTGGTTGATTTAGACATGACTAGGATGACTAAATACAAAGGAATGATGGACTATGGCCATTTAAATTAAAATTTATTTCGATTTAAAAAAGTTTAAATAGGAATATAACTTTATTAATTCTTTGGACATTAATACAATGTGGAGACGCCTATAAATAAAATATTAAAAGGCATAAGATGAGAAAAGTAATCTTGAAATTCAAATAATAATAATAATAATAATAATAATAAGTATTGAATCTTTAATGTAATATTGATGTTAAGTAAGAGTGTATTTTTGAGTTTGATGGGTTATTTTGAGTGGTTGAGTGCTTTGAGCTTTATGTAAAATGTTTCAAGGTCAATTCCCTAGGTTGCCTGCCTATGTTGTGTTCCTCACTTGATGTCCATGTTAGGTCATCATAATTAGCACCAATTGTCCATATACTACCCATAATATTCCTCTCCTTTATAAAAATGTAGTAGAAGAGATTTGAAACTAGATCTATTGCTTCTTGCTATCCAAAGTTATTTTTCAACCCTCACACTTTAAAATCCATGTCTTTTAAGGCAATTTTATCTATTTATTCTAATGCTCATTATCCTGAAATAAAACATTTTATTAGTCATTATCATTTACAATAATTATTTTTTTTATAGGTTTGATTGCGAGTGTGAGTGTTACACTTTGGGGAAATAGGTTAATAGTAATCGGGGGTAGTATATGGTCTTATGTATGAGACTAAGGTTAGATTCTACTAGAAATAACATGGGCTCACTAGAAGTAACATTAACAATGACCATAAGAAACATTGACTTTCTTGCAAATACTATCTTGGTTAAAACCATATTTTGGTGTTGGAATATGGCTTAAAATTATTTTTAATTGGTAATGAATTCATCTTTCTTGAACATAAAGAAATAAAGTTATAACTCAAAATTTGAAAACATTTAATAAAAACAGAAATCTACCCTAATAAAACTCTATTATATTTATATTATAAAAAATTAAATTAAATAATTGCGTCGATAAGCGCTTTCTACATCCCAAAGTGAATGAGATGTGTCTCGTCTGTCACGTTGATGTGGCACATGTCGGCTCCAAAAACTAATATATAAAAAATTATAAAACCAAGCACATGTTGGCTCAAATTTAAATTGGCTAGATTGTAAAATACATTTATATAAATATATATTGAATTGTTGAATATTAAGATACATGTTTTCTTAGGTGAAAATATACATCCAATTTCAATTTCCATTTAGGCGTCCTCACATTTTAAATACTTATTTTCATAAATAGTTACAAGACAACTAAATCTTTGTGTATTAGTTAGTCTTTCCTTGATTTGATTTACAAGAGAGACATATACCAATACCATAATCAGTGCATATGGATTAATTAGTAGGATTTATAGTTGGCATGTGGATGATTGAATATATTGATAATGTATTATTAAGTTAATAATAGAACAATAAGTTAGATATTAGTTTTATGATAATTGCAAATTAATAATAATTGGATAAATTGCAAGTATTTTACTTCATAATTAGTTAATGAATGCAACTTTTGCATATTTGTAGGATTTGTGTGTTATAGTTTACAACATGAAATAGTTGGTACTTAGACAATTATATTTGGGTAAATAACTATTTACTTCACAATTAATTAATTAATGCAATTTTTGTATATTTAAAGGATTTATGTGCTAGTATTTACAACATGATTCCAAATTGTAATAGTTGGTGCTTGGACAATTATAATGGAAAATATATTGGAGGCAAATCTTTCTTCAAATTTAAAATCCTAAACTGAGTTTACACCTTAAAAAATTTGATCCCTTTCGGCGCTTGATAAATCCAAAATTAACATATTAAATCTATGCTAATATAAATATTACTACTACTAATAATAACTTATGCCATCATACTCCATATACTCCATATGTACCAAATGTAAAGTTGATATTATAACCTACCATGCTTATGTTGTGAATTAATGTACATCATATATATCTATCCTATACAACAATTTTGATTCTTGTACTTCCTAAAGTTAAATCATATATATCTATCCTAAGCAACAATTTTGATTCTTGTACTTCCTAAATTTAACATAGGTAAGTGCATCTGATTTATGTGCCTATTAGGTAGAAAGCTTTAATATCATGATTGAGTAGATAGGAACCATTGTTTGGGAATCGTGTCTAATACCAAGAAAATTTAAGATCATTGTCTCCTATCACCCTATGGTTGAAAGTCCACATGGCCGATAGAGACATGACTACGATGTTTAACTAAAAGGAGGATTGACGATGCCTCCACACCAAGAAGATTATAACACAATGACAAGTGACCATCTTGGGCACATGGTCAGTTCGTTATCTTATATAAAGAATTTCAGTGCATGTGGTGGTTATATATAGTTTGTTATTTTGTGATGATATATGGATTATTGCAATACTATAATGTTTAGAAGTGTAAGGATGTATGGTGATTATTATAATGTTTAGAAGTGTAAGGATGTATGGTGATTATGTATAGTTTTTTTTTATTTTGTGATGATATATGGATTATTGCGACACTATAATGTTTAGAAGAGGAAGGAACGGTAGTGATATTAACATGTTTGATGTGTTATTATTTTTGTTTTATATGTTGGTGATATTATTTTTTTTATAAAATTTAATAAATATTTTTTTAAAAAATTATAAGTTTTTTAATAATTTTTTATTTATAAATTTATAATTAATATTTAATATGAAGATTATGATAATTAAATTTAAGAAAATAATGTATCTTCATGTTTTATAGGGAAATAACGTCTTTGAAGATGTCCAATTTTACAAGTATTTAGGCGTTAATTTTAATTGCCTTTTGAATTGGAACCACAATATTGAGAAAATAGTTATTTGTGATTGAAAGACTTATTATAGTCTTGAAAATGTAGAAACATTGAGATTCCGTATTGGGATAAGATATTTTTTTTTCCATTTCAACACTTTAGTTATCTCGGTTATTGTTATGGATGCGAAGTTTGAGCTTACATCATCTCTTGTAGTAATCCCAAAATGCTTCATAACCTATAATTTTAAAACTAAGTGTAACATTCTTTACCCTATTGTCTTGACTGAACCCATATACACTTCCACAAGGTCTAATGTCATCGTTCGGCATTTATATTATAAACACAAATTGCTCAAATTGAAGAAAGATAAGCTCCCTAGTCTTATTGTTTCTAGTGTGAGTAGTCACCATAATATAAGAAGAGTTTGGACAAGAAAATCTTAAGCTTCACTTAACTATTAAAACATAAATGAATGTAAGCAAATTCATAATCATCAATATTAATTTTTCCATCCCTATGAAGATTAAATTTAAGAAATAACATCACAATGAAATCATTTATATGAGGAAACTAAAATATTGCAAAGATTTAGACAATACATTGTTAAATCTATCAACAATGATAGAGGATGCACCCACAAGTAGGATGGTGTCATCCACAAATTGAGCATGATTGACAGCTTTGACTCCTCTAACTATCTTCAAACATTCTAAGTCACCAAAATCTTGTAGATGCTGAAGCTTCCTGCTAATCGACTCTGCTACCAACAAATAAAGGAAAGGGGAAATGGGACAACCTTGACGAAGTCCCCTTGATGCTTGAAAAAAAATAGTGGGTCTTCCATTAACAAGAGGAGCAATCCAACGGCTGCTAATGCAAGCTTTTACCCATCTAACAAATCTTTTGGAAAAGACGAACTTGTTCATGATTTCAAAAAGAAAAAGGTGATTTACTTTATCAAAAGCATTAGCCATGTCAAGCTTGATGGCCATACCTTGTTGCTTTTTTTCGATGCTGGAATGAATGGCTTCCTTCACAATGGTGATATTGTCGAGGATCTGGTGTCCTGCAATGAATCCTCCTTGAAAGTCTGAGATGAGTTGGCTCATGATATTTTTCATTCTGGTTGCAAGTATCTTTGAGAGGATTTTGTAGGAGGTATTGCAAAGAGAAATTGGTCTGAAGCGGTCGATCAAGCTTGGATTTTTTTTCTTTTGGGATTAAGGCCAGGAAGGATGAGTTGGTGGCCCCACCTATTTTGTCTTTTTCTTGGTCCAATTAAGCATTCGCTTTAGATCCTCTTTAATAATCTCCCACGCTGCTCCGTAAAAATTAATTGTGAACCCGTCTGGACCAGGCGCTTTGTCTGTGTGGTCTGAAGTGGTCGATCAAGCTTGGATTTTTTTTCTTTTGGGATTAAGGCCAGGAAGGATGAGTTGGTGGCCCCACCTATTTTGTCTTTTTCCTGGTCCAATTAAGCATTCGCTTTAGATCCTCTTTAATAATCTCCCACGCTGCTCTGTAAAAATTAATTGTGAACCCGTCTGGACCAGGCACTTTGTCTGTGTGAAGAGACCAAATTGCATTTTTTATTTCATATTCCATAATTGGCTTTGATAGCTCTTTTTTTTTTTCCTGTATCTAAAATAAGCATGGGGATGCCAAAGAGAATATCCGCTTGGGCTTCCAGTTCTGTTTCTTCATTGTCAGTATAGAGATAAGGAAATGATTGAAGATGTGAAGCTTCAGATCCTCCTGCCCATTGATCTTGTTTCCATTTTGGTCTTTCAGCTCCTTAATAGCGTTATGGCTGAGTTGGGCCTTGGCTTGCTTGTGGAAATATTCAATATTGCTATCTCCTCCCTTTAGCCACATCTTGGACTTCAATATCCACGTTTCTTCTTCATTCCTGGTAGCGTTTATAATTTTAATATTTAGCTCCTTTTCATGACATATTGAGAAGGGCGTCACCTCTTCATGCTCCATTCTTGAGTGGAGGTTGGCTAGATCCGTTTGAAGGTTAATTTTGAGATGGTCAGGTTTCTTATAAGAAGTTTTGGCCCAGCTCTTGAGCGCATACCGCACAGCTCTGATTTTGGATTCCTAAATGTAGTTGGGCGACTCGTAGCTGCGAATATTCCAGGCGTTTTGAACTAGTTCATAGAAAAAAATTTCTTGCAACCAAAGCGGATTGAACCGGAATGGGATTGGTCCAAGGTTATATGGAGAGGAGAGGGACAAAATGATGGGCTTATGATAAAAAACAACAGAAGGAAGGGTTTGGGAGGTTGGAAGGAGATCATTTTGTAAGAATGTAGAACTTACCAGAAATCTGTCCAGCCTTGCCATGATATGACCTGCTCCAATTCTTCTATTGTTCCAGGCATACTTCCCATTGTTTAGAGGTATATCCAGCATGTCCAAGTCTACAATTAGATCTTCCATCTTTTCACCGAATGAGTCCCTGACAATAGTGCCTCCAAGCTTTTCCTGCTGCGATTTGGTAGCATTGAAATCTCCAACTATGATAAGATATTTTCCGCTCAAATCCTCCTTTAACTTGAGAAGGTCTTCCCAAAACGTTGTCTTATCCCTGTAATGCATTGGCCCATAGACATTACATAGAAAGAAGGATTTTGTACTATCTTTCTCCTGAATTTTGGTTAGAATCCAATGGTGGCTTTCCCTTGTTGACTTTATAGAGAAATTGCTAGATATTAAGGTGACAATTCCCCCAAATGCTCCTCTTGCACTAAGAGATTTTGCATGGCAATCCTTCCAGAGGAGGCGTGAGAGTGCCATGGTCTCCACATCCTTCATTTTAGTCTCTTGGATTAGTAGTAGATCTGGTTTTTCAAATTTTATCATGTCTTTGATTGCTTCAACTTTACTCGATCCGCCCAAACCCCTATAGTTCCAAGAGACTGCTTTCATTATTTCTTGGCCGATTGAGATCCTGCTCGGGATCTGCCATCCGTCGCCCCCCCCCCCTTGATTTTTGGCATTCTGGATAAGTTTCATTTCCTCCAGGCTTTTCTGCCTTCCCAATTCTATCTCTCTTTTTGCCTCCAACTCTCTATGATATCTTTGCGATTTTCTTCCTCTGGTGTTTGGCGACAGAATCATATCGTGCACTTCTAGGGTTTCATTTGAGAGCGAATTGTCTGGGGACAAGTTATGCAAAATGATTTTTTTGTGCTTTACCATGTCTTCCCAAGATCTTCGAGGGGTATTCGATCCACCCAATGCAATAAAGATATTCTCCTCTATTGGAGAAGAGGGGGGATTACTTGTAGGGATGGGAATTTCTTTCGTTTCTTTTTTTGCTGGGATATATTCTGAAGCTGAGATTTCTCCTTCTTCCAATGGCAAATCCTGAAATTTGTTGGTGGTTGAAGCTTCCTTTCCTTCTTGGGTTTTTTCCTTATTTTTTTTTGTTGTGGCCCATTTGTTGAGGGCACTGCTAAAGTCATTTTCCTTCCTTTTTTGCTTGCTGCCATCCTTCTTCTTGGTTATTTTCTGGGGCTTCTTGAGCTATTTTTGGGAAATTTTTAACAAAGTGCTCATATTCATGGCACTTCTTGCACTTAAAGGGTATCTTTTCATAGTCTACCTTTTGCATGTGCTCCCATCCATCCATATACAAATTAACTGCTTCTGGTAATCCTTTTTCCATATATACTTCTACACAGATTCTTGCACAGGAGAAAAAGGGCCCTTTTGGTTCTGCTTTGTTGATGTAATTGCTGAGGGAGTTTCCAATAGCTTGTAGGGTTTCATCATTCCAGCAATGCAACAACAAATGGGGTAGGCGAACCCAAACCGGAACCGTTGAAGGCACATCTTTCTTCGGATCGAATGATAAGCTCCATCAATTTAGATATATACCACGGGGGCCCATGAAATATGGGCCACTTCTAAAGATTAGGTCATTATCAACTTTATTTTCAAACAGGAAGGTGAAAAAACCCTTTCCGCATAAGCAATGTTGCAAACCCCTAGAGATCAAGGGAATCTAGTTCTTATTAATCCATGCATCCATGGATTTTGTGAAGGCCATATTCCTGTGAACTGCCCAATCAGACCTCTCTCGCTCAAGGCAAGAGCTTTCAACCTTGAAGCTACCGACAAGATCTAGATTCGAGGGGCAACCGCTCTCTTGATGAAGCTTGCATCATTGGAATCCAATGCTGAAGATGGTAAGGGGGGTGTGGAGGCTACCAGGGCATGGAAATATTCATCCAAGCGTCGTCGTCATTCCTACCGATTCGGATCCGGAGGAGAATCCATCCAAGGAGAAGCCCCTCGAAGAGGGCCAAGGAACCCAAAGGCAGTTGACCTACACAAGAGAACCCTGCGGGCACTCAACACGTATGCTTGGTTCAAACTCGAAGGCAAGGTTTCAATAGATCACACATCCGTATCAACAATCACCCATAACCCTCTTTATGACATGGGGAATTCTCAAATATGCAATAGTTTTATAATTTATCCAAGTTTAGAGGGATGAACATATCGTCCAACTCTCCCACATTGACTTGTTGCATCTATCCTATCTTTAATTTGGGGCCCACTAAAATTAAGGATTTTATCAAAAAGTTCATTAGAAATCGAGGATTTGACCAAGACTTAAAAATTCTACTTGATGTAAGGGATTTGTAATGAATCTCCATTTGGTTCAAATAAATAAAGGGTCTTAAGAATCTACATGTATGGCTTAACACCCCCCACACGCATACACACAGTAAGGAGTGTGATTTAGTCACTGATATAATAATGATTTCAAAGTCAACATCTTTGATGCTAAGTCTTTTTGCGTGGTTGTATTTTTGGGAAAGAGAAGATGAGGCATGATTTAGATAAATTGAACATTTTTTATGTCATTAGACGATGCACAACAATTAGCGGTGTGTGAGTATCTATTAATATCTAATCTTGGTTGAAGAAAAAATGTGGAAAATGGAAAAAAGTTAGTTTATTAGTTTGAGTACTACTCATCCTCGACTTATAATAATTGTCATTTCACCATATTAAAAGTTGAATAAAAAATAACATTAAAAATCTTAAAAAAGGATACCTAAAATAATTAGTTAAAGAATAAGAGTTTTCAAATGCAACGATTGGAGAAGATTTTAACAAAAGAATTTTGAAATATATTCTTTAATGATTAATAAATTTAAAAATATTCCTTAATATTCCATAAAAATATGTACTATATTATAGATTCATTGAGTAAACCTCCATACAACCTATGCTGCCATGTGATATTAACACTATTAATTTCTACACCAGTATTCAATATAGCACTGATATTATGATACATGATGAGCCCAAGGTGATACCAATTTTTAGTGTATATACCAAGACCAACCAATAGATTTTGTGTAACTTTTTAAGCTTTTGCACTATATCTATTTGAATAAAAAAGAATACTTTGGAAATATTTAGAATTCTTTGTCATATAATCAGGTTGACAAGGACTAATGTTTAGAGAATCATGTCCAGCCTTCATTATTTTAAGTTGAAAGCCCCATGTTTAGTACAACATGGTATTCTTGGAAATGGACGCTGTTAATGTTGGTTTTGGGAAGTGTTCTTTGGGATTCTTTCTAGTCTTGTCTATAGTTTCCCATGGATCATGGTAAGTCCATTATTAATACTTCCTTTCTCTTGCATGAAGTACGTAATGATGTAGCTTCAAACTATGGATTTTCAAAAATGATGAGGTCCATGGGTTTTTATTATCCAAGGATATCAAATTGGTCCAAAATCTTTATTCTTCTTTATTTGTCCCTATATTTAATCTTTTAATTTATATTTGGTAAACTGTTCTCTTAAAAGTGATGATGCATCTTTGCTCATCGATCATATTTTTCTCTCCCCTGGGGGGAAGTTTGGGAGCATTGAGAGTTCTACGGTTATTCAAAATTCATCGAGTCTCTCTGCTACATAGTCTATGTTGGATTTACCTCCATAAGAGGATTATCACTTAGGGGAGATTGTTGTTGAGTCTGTTGTGGAATTGACTCCCTTGAAGTCTATAATGACTTACTTGAATGTTGATTATGGAAAAAAATTTGGATCTTCCATAGAACCTCAAAAATATTTTATATGGCCTAGGAAGCCTTTCTACTCCATCTTCGTGGATGGGGTCCATGGCTGTCATTGGCAGTGACACTCTCCCAAATGCTTTTATAGGTTAAGGGGTCGTAAATCAGCACTGACTCATTCTAGGGAACATGATGTTTGAGTTTTTCATGCACGTCGATAAAGAACTATAAAGGGAACTCTTAGATCAAGACACCTTCGTGATCCATCTACATGATGTATGTTCTATGATTGATAGGGGCTTGGGGATGCCGTCAATGAATTAGTCCTAAATATGATAGTTGTGGTTCCAAACCAGATGTTTTGATGATTCAAGAAACAAAGTTTTGGTTCTTTTCAATTTTTTCTCATTTATGCAAGATATGATCAAGGCAGTGGGTTTTTGTTCTGATAAGGATTGACGAGGTTTAGGACTCAAAGAACATGTCTATAGTGTTGGTTGTAAACTGTTTTTTAGATTTTTTTTGTCTTTTTGGATATGTATGATCCATGTGGTATTATATGATGCTATATTTTCTATGTAAGGCATTTGACCTGGGAAAATGTGGTTTTATTTTAATACAATGTAACTGCATGTTATTTTCTTAGGAAAGAAACATGGTATTAAGGACACATAATGCCCACAAAAGTTCATGCCTCTATTACCTATGTTTGAAAGTCCACGTGGCCAATACGATACAATTAAGATGAATGAAGGTCCACGTGGTTGATTTAGACATGACTAGGAGAATATAACTTTATTAATTCTTTGGACATTAATACAATATGGAGATGCCTATAAATAAAATATTAAAAGGCATAAGATGAGAAAAGTAATCTTGAACTTCAAATAATAATAATAATAATAAGTATTGAATCTTTAATGTAATATTGATGTTAAGTAAGAGTGTATTTTTGAGTTTGATGGGTTATTTTGAGTGGTTGAGTGCTTTGAGCTTTATGTAAAATGTTTCAAGGTCAATTCCCTAGGTTGCCTGCCTATGTTGTGTTCCTCACTTGATGTCCATGTTAGGTCATCATAATTAGCACCAATTGTCTTGCACTAGGTACCATCTAGGAATGTGGGGAATTGTCTGAGATTTTCATTGCAAGGTTTTCAATTGAAAAAAAAATGTTAGTCCTTCCAAGTTTTGACAACTACATTGATAAAATTGAGCTATATTTTAAAGGTTTAATAATATTAACATGGTTGGCCTCATTGTCATCCTTCTTCTATATGTTGATGATATTGTTCTCCTTTCAAAAACAATTGATGAGCTTCACAAATAACCCAAAGATCCCCAACAAATTTGCAAAAATTATGAGTTCACCATTAATATTAATAAAATCATTATTATGATAGCTATTTTTTTTAACCGAAACAAAAAAAAATTATATAAAAGAAGAGTTGTGGCCGAACTGTCTAGCCATAAAGTTTACAAAAAAGAAGGGCAATATTTAGTCTGCCCAATTTCAAAATTTCCAACATCTCTAGAGTTTATCCATCTAATCATGTTGGAGTTTTCCTTTTCTACTAACTTGCTAGGATATACCCTTATAAAACTATTACATCAAATTGACACTTGAAACACATAAACTATATAAAGACATGCTAATTAGAAAGACCCTGTGGCCTGGAGAATTGATATCTTGAGGGCTGATGCAATGCTGCGTGTTGGTTGGTCTTGGGAAGGATGTCAATATGACATTGCAATTATGTTTATTGATGGTTCTTCCCTCTCTAGCCCTTGATAGGTCTTTGGAGATCCCACAGAGGAAGACGCTCGGTGCTCAACTCATCAAATTATGGGCGCAACCTCTCTTTTCAACTCACGAATATTTTCTTGAAGTTCCTTGATCAACTCCCCTTGTTCATGTCCACGACCACATATTATTATGGTAACTAAATTTAAGAAAATAATTTATCCTCTACTTTGATATGGTGATAACACCTTTGAAGAGTACATAAATACCGATGCATCGATTTCAATTGCCATTTTAACTAGAACCATAATGTCACGAAAATAATAATTGGTGGAAAGGGACATGACTACGATGTCCAACTAAAAGGAGGATTGACGATGCCTCCACACCAAGAAGATTATAACACAATGACAAGTGACCATCTTGGTCACATGGTCAGCTCGTTATCGTATATAAAGAATTTCAGAGTGCATGTGGTGGTTATATATAGTTTGTTATTTTGTGATGATAAATGGATTATTGAAATACAATAATGTTTAGAAGAGGAAGGATGTATGTTGATTATGTATAGTTTGTTATTTTGTGATGATATATGAATTGTTGCAATACTATAATGTTTATAAGAGGAAGGATGTAGTAATATTAACATGTTTGGATGTGTTATTATTTTTGTTTTATATGTTGAAAAAGTTAAAAGTTTTTTAATAATTATTTATTTATAAATTTATAATTAATATTTAATATGAAGATCATGATAATTAAATTTAAGAAAATAATTTATTTTCATGTTTTTTTTAACCACTCTTCACACTTTTGTGTTTAACCATTTCTTTCCATGCTCATTTTCTTATACAATAATTTGTTGCATTCATTATCATATAAGGGAACCATGTAATTGGCATTTTCCTAGTCATTTTCAAGTATGATAGTTAGTTTATTTTGATAAGGTTGAGGGAGAGTGAGATTCTTAAAGTATTGCATCCATTGAATATGTTTCCTTGGTCTATATATTTTAAAATCTACTTCAACCTTTGACTAAATTTATCATAATTATTTTGCAATTTTAGAAATCAACTATTTTCATCCATTGTTGTTAGAGATATGACATTTTTTTTTCTTGGAAAAAAGCACAATTGTATTATATTATAAGATAATTATAATTTTCAGAGACCTAATATATCTTTCACAAAACAAAGTTAGCGATGTACTTACTTCGAGACTGATCATTTTATCATATGATCATGAGTATATTCTGCATACATTGTGTCCTAAAAAAACTGATAAGAAACCCATAATCATAATGAAAATGAGCTTTTATGAATCTCTACATGTGTATTTTTGTATTGATGTAAGATTGCAGAGGAGGAAAACATTCACCTTGGACGAGGACCAGGATCATGCTCCAAAAGAGTGTCATCATCAAGTTCCCATATATGCCATACCCCGTCACCAACCTATAGTCCATCATTGGATAAGCGATCTTCCTCTGTATTTCTTTCACGGTAAACATGTTTGAAAGAGATCTCCCTGAACATATCAACAATATGAGCTACTTCCTCATAGATAGGCTTCAATTTTTTTTTTTTTTAGGTCTTCTCATTTGTAACCAGTCAACCACCAATTTGGAGTCCCTAAATATATGTAATCTATCAATCCCCGTTTGAATAGCCAGGAGCAATACAAGTTTAATAACCATTAACTCTGTCATAATATTCGTATTGAGGCCTAGTCCAGCTGAGAATATGATCCAATGATTTTCAGTTATATATAAAATGAGTAGTCTATTTATTCTACGTTTTCGACTTTACAATGGATTTTGGCCGGAATCCGATAATTGTTTTTTTGGTAAAATCCAAAATTCTACATGTTTAAATTGTATTTTTGAATCCATAAATATATTCAACACCTTCAAATACCCCATGGCACCCAAATTATGCAATTCCCATAGCTAATATATGTGATTCTAAGATTTTTTTAAAGATTTCCAACTAGAATATGAACAAAATTAAACAAACAATATAGTAAAAAAAGATTAAAAACGTAGAATATTTAGACTACACCTATATAAAATAGCCATGCGTTACTTGTAGTTGGTTATCCCTAAGAAGCACCATCGAAATATTCCCAAGTGTATGATTTGTCAATGATTTCCTCTCTGATCCTTTCGACGAAGGGGGATCATCAGGTTGGAGATATGACTTGCGATCCATGACTTGAATTTGGATGTGATATGCATGGTTAAAATTCGAACCGTGAAATACACTTTTAAATGTAAATGTTTAGTATTTCAACATTAATTCAATAACCACGTCGCTTTACAACACATAATTGCTTCACTAGTCTATGCACGCCCATTTCATGGTATCATCTAGTTGCTCACTCTGCTTTATTCATTCTTTATGTTTAGATGTAATTATTAACGAATCCCGTGGCCCCACATTCTTTGTCTCTAGAAATTCTTTTAAATATTTCAGAATCGTTATTTTTAAATCATATAATATATGTAATGTGTTGACCATCTCCGAACTTGAATTGTCAAAAGAAGAATGCTTCCACGTGTCCTAAGAAAGGTTGTAGTGCATTTGGAAGGATAATAAACACCATACCAATGTTAGATATGTATTAATATTATAAATATGGTTGAAAATAGATACATTATGGATGCTATCTCCTCTTTGACTCACTGTAAGTGTCTAGAGATGTTGTTTGTGTGATACATCTTTAATATTATACTATTAAGTTCACCATGTAGATCATTAATTAGTTGATTCGTTTATAAGTTCTACACTGCTAGCATCGTGGCATTGTTAGCAACGTTGCTACAAAATTTTATGCTTGTTTCATTTACTTTCAATAGCTATCTCTAAAGCGATTCATTCCCCATTCATTCCCTCCTAGAAAAAACTACCCAATTAACTATGGAAAGAAAAAAGGATTGCATATTAACAAAATATCATGACATTCCTTTTAGTCACATACCAAAATTTGAGAAATTTAAAACCCACAAGAATTTATTTATAGATTCAACTCATCAATTAGAGCATTAATGTCTTCAACAAAGTGCATAATGTGTATCCTTGATCTCTTTTATCACTTTCACTTTGATGAATTTGTTTGCAAGGCTCCTCAAAGTGAAAGATGTAATTTGACTATTTAGAGCGTGACTCTTCTCTTCCCCTTCCACTCCTGCAAATGGAAAGTGATCTTGAAATTAATCTACACATGGATTGAGGTAAGCTTTATTGAAGAAAATTGATTTCTATGCCTATGATTCTTGCAATAGGAAAATTAAACACAATGAACATATGATACGATCTCTCTTACCCACTAAATAGATTTTAAATGATAATGATTGTTATTTCAAAATGGGTGACAAAGCCATGGTATTCGTGAATATACCATGGTTGTGGAGATGCAGATATTTATAGGATACCAATGGAGCTATTGAATTGGGAACATCTATTTCATCCACCATCAAGGATTTTGGATCTATTGCATCAACACAAGCACATAAAGATTACAAAAAAAAGGGCAATATTTTAGTCTACCCAATTTCAAAATTTCCAACATCTCTAGATTTTATCCATCTAATCCTGTTGGCGTTTTCCTTTTCTGCTAACTTGCTAGTATATACCATTATAAAACTATGACATCAAATTGACACTTGAAACACATAAACTATATAAAGACATGATAATTAGAAAGACCCTGTGGCCTAGAGAGTTGATATCTTGAGGGATGATGCAATGCTGTGGACTGGTTGGTCTTGGGCATGATGTCAATACGGCATTTCAATTCTTTTTATTTATGGTTATTCCCTCTCTGACCCTTGATAGGTCTTCGAGGATCCCAATAGAGGAATACTCGGTGCTCAACTCATCAAATTATGGGTGCAACCTCTCTTTTCAGCTAGCGAATACTTTCTTGAAGTTCCTTGATCGACCCCCCTGTTCACACCCACGACCACACATTATTATGATAACTAAATTTAAGAAAATATTTTATCCTCTATTTTGGTATGGTGATAACACCTTTGAAGAGTGCATAAGTACCTATGCATTGATTTCAATTTCCATTTGAACTAGAACCATAATGTCACGAAAATAATCATTGGTGGCTAGAAAGATGTTTTCCCAAGTTTGGTGGCTAGAAAGCTTATTATGGTCTTGAAAAAAAATGTAGATATGTTGATATTTGGGATTGGGATAATGTAAAATTTGTTTTCAACAATTAGTTATCCCTATTATTCTTTACATCTGTGAAGTTTAGGCTTACATCATCTCTCGTAAGACTAGGAAAAAAATTGAGAAAACCCAAAAATACTTCATAAGATATAATTTTAAAATTAAATGCAACAATCCGTATCCTATTCTCTTGGTTGAAGTTAAATACACTTTCATGGAGTCTAAAGTCATGATTTAATATTTAAATTATAAACAAAATTTTCTCTAAAGTTATGATCTAGTATTTAGATTATAAGTACAAATTGCTCAAGTTGAACACAAATAGGCTCCTTGTTATTTGTTTTAGTATGAGAAGTATTCACCATAGGCTTAAAAGAGGCCATGCTTGAAATTTTAAGGCTTTCTTAAGTATTGGACATAAAAAAAGCCAATCAAAATAGTAATTTCAACAATATTTAAATCTTACATTACTATGAAGTTTAAAGACAATCCCTGGAATGACAATAAAATCATTAATTTACTGGAATTGAAATACTCCAAAGGTTTTAATCCTATTGTGGTTGATCAAAAAGTATTTTCAGACATTTTGAACTTCAAGACAAAATAATTAACATTAAAATCAAGACCAAATATCATAACCTCTATAGTAAAAATGGTCATTAGACTAACCCAAAAACACATTGGGATGAATGAATTTTTAAAAATTGTGATACAAAATACATTAAAGACGAGTACCGTTTCCTCTTAACTTCTACAACCCTTAATAATATAAGACATAACTTTATCAAGTTTTATATATTAATTCCTCTCTAACAACTCTTTGTTTCCAAAAATTATAAGGATCTTAGTACTTTCATTCCCATGTTTAAACCTAGAAATAACATTCTAAAGAGTGTTTATTATGGTTTCCTCTATTTTCCAAATAAATAATATTGACCTTAAGAAATGATAATCATCACCACTCCCATAATATTCCTCTCCTTTGTAAAAATGTAGTAGAAGAGATTTGAAACTAAATCGGTTGCTTCCTGCTATCCAAAGTTATTTTTCAATCCTCACACTTTAAAACATTTCGTTTTATACAATTTCATCTATTTATTCTCATGCCCATTATCCTATAAAAATGAAATAAAACATTTTATTAGTCATTATCATTTACAATAATTAATTTATTTTTATTTTTATAGGTTTGATTGCGAGTGTGAGTGTCACACTTTGGGGAAATGGGTTAATAGTAACTAGGGGTAGTATATGGTCTTATGTATGCGACTAAGATTAGATTCTACCAGAAAGCACATGGGCTCACATAAGTAACATTAACGATGACTATAAGAAACATTGACTTCCTTGCAAATACTACCTTGGTTAAAACCATATTTTGATGTTGGAATATGGCTTGAAAATTATTTTTAATTGGTTAATAATTCATCTTCCTTGAACATAAAGAAATAAAGTTATAACTCAAAATTTGAAAACATTTAATAAAAATAGAAATCTACCCTAACAAACTCTATTATATTTATATTATAAAAAATTAAATTAAATAATTGTGTTGAGAAGCGCTTTCTACATCCCAAAGTGGATGAGATGTGTCACGTCTACCACGTTGATGTAGCACATGTCAGCTCCAAAAACTAATATATAAATTTTTTTAAAACCAAGCACATGTTGGCTCAAATTTAAATTGGCTAGATTGTAAAATACATTTATATAAATATACATTGAATTGTTGAATATTAAGATACATGTTTTTTTAAGTGAAAATATACATGCAATTTCAATTTCAATTTCCATTCAGGCATCCTCACATTTTAAATACTTATTTTCATAAATAGTTACAAGACAACTAAATCTTTGTGTATTAGTTAGTCTTTCCTTGGTTTAATTTACAAGAGAGACATATATTCATAAAATAATCAGTGCATATGGATTGATTACATACAATTTTTACTTATTTGTAGGATTTATAGTTGGCACGCGGATCATTGAATATATTGATAATGTATTATTAAGTTAATAATAGAACAATAAGTTAGATATTAGTTTTATGATAATTGCAAATTAATAATAATTGGATAAATTGCAAGTTTTTTACTTCATAATTAGTTAATGAATGCAACTTTTGCATATTTGTAGGATTTGTGTGTTATAATTTACAACATGAAATAGTTGGTACTTAGACAATTATATTTGGGTAAATAATTATTTTACTTTAGAATTAATTAATTAATGCATTTTTTGTATATTTAAAGAATTTATGTGCTAGCATTTACAACATGATTCCAAATTGTAATACTTGGTGCCTGGACAATTATAATAGAAATTAGAATGGAGGCAAATCTTTCCTCAAATTTAAGGCCCTAAAATAAGTTTACACTTGAAGAGATTTGATCCCTCTTGATACTTGATTGAGCCAAAATTAACATAGATCTATGTTAGTATAAATAATGCTATCATACTCCATACTCCACATGTAAAGTTCCATACTCCATATGTAAGGTTGATATTATAACCTACCATACTTATATTGTGAATTAATGAACATCATATATATCTATCCTAAGCAACAATTTTGATTCTTGTACTTCCTAAAGTTAACATAGGGTAAGTGCATATGATTTATGTGCCTATTATGTAGAAAGCTTTAATATCATGATTGAGTAGATAGGAACCATTGTTTGGGGAATCGTGTCTAATACCAAGAAAATTTAAGATCACTGTCTTCTAACACCCTATGGTTGAAAGTCCACATGGCCGATAGAGACATGACTACGATGTCCAACTAAAAGGAGGTTTGACGATGCCTCCACACCAAGAAGATTATAACACAATGACAAGTGACCATCTTGGTCACATGGTCAGTTCGTTATCTTATATAAAGAATTTCTGAGTGCATGTGGTGGTTATATATAGTTTGTTGTTTTGTGATGATATATGGATTATTGCAATACTATAATGTTTAGAAGAGGAAGGATGTATGGTGATTATGTATAGTTTGTTATTTTGTGATGATATATGGATTATTGCAACACTATAATGTTTAGAAGAGGAAGGATGTAGTGATATGAACATGTTTGGGTGTGTTATTATTTTTGTTTTATATGGGGTGATATTATCTTTTTTATAAAATTTAATAAATAATTTTAGAAAATATTATAAGTTTTTTAATAATTATTTATTTATGAAGTTATAATTAATATTTAATATGAAGATTATGATAATTAAATTTAAGAAAATAATTTATTTTCATGTTTTATAGGGAAATAACACTTTTGAAGATGTCCAATCTTACAAGTATTTAGGTGTTAATTTCAATCGCCATTTGAATTGGAACCACAATATTGAGAAAATAGTCATTGGTGGTTGAAAAGCTTATTGTGGTTTTGAAAATGTAGAAATATTTAAGATATTTTTTTTCCATTTCAACACTTTAGTTATCTCGGTTATTGTTATGGATGCGAAGTTTGGGCTTGCATCATCTCTTATATTAATCCCAAAATGCTTCATAACCTATAATTTTACAACTAAGTGTAACATTCTTTACCCTATTGTCTTGACTGAACCCATATGCACTTCCACAAAGTCTAATGCCATCGTTCGACATTTATATTATAAACACAAATTGCTCAAGTTGAACAAAGATAAGGTCCCTAGTGTTATTATTTCTAGTGTGAGGAGTAGTCACCATAATATACGAAGAGTTTGGACAAGAAAATCTTAAGCTTCTTAACTATTAAAACATAAATGAATATAAGCAAATTCATAATCATCAATATTAAATTTTCCATCCCGATGAAGATTAAATCTAAGAAATAGAATCACAGTGAAATCATTTATAAGAAAAAACTAAAATACTGCAAAGATTTATATTCCTATCTTAGTTGATTAAAATTATTTTTCCAACATTTGAGCTTAAAAAACAAAATGAATATTGCCAAAATTAGGACCAATGCTTATATGCTTTATTGTGAATTTGGTTATTGCACTAACCCAAAAAGACTTTAGGATGAGCAAATTTGTAAAACTCGTGATACAAAGGAGACTGAGAATGATCACCATTTCCTTTTAACTTGCCTTACCCTTAATAACATAACACATAATCTTACCAATAACATAACGTAAAAACTCTTCAAAACTTATTTACTTATGAAAACCATAAAATTCTTGGTACTTTCATTTCCACCTTATTCAAATGTAAAAATGACATTCTAAATAATATTTAATATAATTTTTTTGATTTATTCAATAAACCTGATTTAATTAAACGATTTATTCAATAAACCTGATTTAATTAAACGATTTATTCAATAAAGCTTATTTAATTAAGCAATAATAAGCAACATCATCTTCTTTATTATTTTACTTGTAGTTAAACTTAGTTATTATCCCATATTTTTAACCACTCTTCACACTTTTGTGTTTAACCATTTCTTCCCATGCTCATTGTCTTATACAATAATTTGTTGCAGTCATTATCATATAAGGGAACCATGTAATTGGCATTTTCCTAGTCATTGTTAAATATGATAGTTAGTTTATTTTGATAAGGTTGAGGGAGAGTGAGATTTTCAAAGGATTGTATCCATCGAATATGTTGTCCTTGATTTGACCTATATATTTGAAAATCTACTTCAACCTTTGACTTAATTTCTCATAATCATCTTGCAATTTTCACAATCAATTCTTTTCATCCAACTCTTCATTGTTGTTAGAGATATGACTTTTTTTCCTAAAATAAAAGCACAATTATATTATATTATAAGATAATCACATTTTCCAGAGACCTAATAGTTTTTTCACAAAACAAAGTCAACTATATACTTACTTCTTATATTATAAAATAATCACATTTTCCAGAGACCTAATAGATTTTTCACAAAACAAAGTCAACTATATACTTACTTTCAGACTGATCATTTTATCATATGATCATGAATATATTCTGCATACATTGTGTCCTAAAAAAACTGATAAGAAACCCATAATCATAAATAAGAGGAGGTTTTATGAATCTCCGGATGTGTATTTCTGTATTGCTTTAAGATTGTAGAGGAGGAAAACATTCACCCTGGATGAGGATCAGGATCATGCTCCAAGAGAGTGTCATCATCAAGTTCCCACCTGTTCCATACCCTGTCACCAACTTGTAGTCCATCTTTGGATAAGCGATATGCCTCTGTATTTCTTTCACGGTAAACATGTTTGAAAGATATCTCCCTGAACATATCAACAATATGAGCCACTTCTTCATAGATAGGATTCCAAACATAATTTTTTGGAGGTCTTCTCATTTGTAACCAGTCAACCACCAATTTGGAGTCCCCAAATATCTGTAATCTATCAATCCCCTTTTGAATAGCCAAGAGCAATACAAGTTTAATAACCATTAACTCTGCCTTATTATTTGTATTGAGGCCTAGTCCAGTTGAGAATATGATCCAATGATTTTCAGTTATATATAAAAGGAGTAGTCTATTTATTCTATGTTTTCGACTTTACGGTGGATTTTGGTCGGAGTCCAATAATTTGTTTTTGGTAAAATCCAAACTTCTACGTGTTTAAATTGTATTTTTGAATCCATAAATAGATTCAGCACCTTCAAATACCCCTATGGCACCTAAATTATGCAATTTCCGTAGCTAATATATGTGATTCTAAGATTTTTTTAAAGATTTCCAACCAGAATATGAACATAATTAGATGGACAATATAATCGGAAAATGTTAAAAACGTAGAATATTTAGACTACACCTATATAAAAATAACCCTGCATTGCTTATAGTTAGTTGTCCCTAAGAAGCACCATCAAAGTATGCCCAACTGTATGATTTGTCAATGATTTCCTCTATGATCCTTTTGACGAAGGGGGTCCTCTATGATCCTTTTGACGAAGGGGGTCATTAGGTTGGAGATATGACTTGTGATCCATGGCTTGAATTTGGATGTGATATGTATGGTTAAAATTCGAACCTTGAAATACACTTTTAAATGTAAATGTGTAGTATTTCAACATTAATTCAATAACCACGTCGCTTTACAACACATTGCTTCACTAGTCTATGCACGCCCATTTCATGGTATCATCTAGTTGCTCACTCTGCTTTATTCATTTTTTATGTTTAGATGTAATTATTAACGAATCCCGTGGCCCCACATTCTTTGTCTCTAGAAATAACTAGTAGCTTCTTTTAAATATTTCGGGATCGTTTTTTTTTTAAATCATATAATATATGTAATGTGTTCCATCTACGAACTTGAATTGTCAAAATAAGAATGCTTCCACGTGTTTTGAGAAAGGTTGTAGTGCATTTGGAACGATAATAAACACCATACCAATGTTAGATATGTATTAATAATTATAAATATGGTTGAAAATAGATACATTATGGATGTTATCTCCTCTTTGATTCATTGTAAGTGTCTAGAGACGTTGTTTGTGTGATACATCTTTAATATTATACTATTAAGTTCACCATGTAGATCATTAATTAGTTAATTCGTCTATAAGTCCTGCACTACTAGCATCATGGCATTGTTAGCAACGTTGCTACAAAATTTTATGCTGGTTACATTTACTTTCAACAGCTAGCTCTAGAGCCATTCATTCCTTTTTAGAAAAAACTGTTCAATTAACTATGCAAAGAAAAAAGGATTGCATATCGATCAAAATATCATGCCATCCCTTTTAGTCACATACCAAAATTTGACAAATTTAAAACCCGCAAGAATTTTATTGTAGATTCAACTCATCAATTAGAGCATTAATGTCTTCAACAAAGCGCATAATGTGTATCCTTTATCTCTTTTATCACTGTCACTTTGATGAATTTGTTTGCAGGAGCTCCTCAAAGTGAAAGATGTAATTGTCTATTTAGAGTTTGACTCCTCTCTTCCCTTTACATCCCTGCAAATGGAAAGTGACCTCGAAATTAATGTACACGTGGATTAGGGGTAAGCTTTATTGAAGAAAATTGATTTCTATGCCTATGATTCTTGCAATACGAAAATTCAACACAATGAACATATGATACGATCCTCTCGTACCCACTAAATAGATTTTAAATGATAATGATTGTTATATGAAAATGGGTGACAAAGCCATGGTATTCAAGAATATACCATGGTTGAGGAGATGCATAGGTTTATAGGATACCAATAGATCCATTGAATTGGGAACATCTATTTCATCCACCATCAAGGATTTTGGATTTATTGCAGCAACACACGCACATAAATCACTAGAGAACGTAGGAGGTGTCAGATATGCATTGTATATTTTCTAGGTAAAATTTGTCACATTCTAGTTGGGGTTTGAGGGGGACCCACCCCTTGATTGGAGGGGCATGGAAGTCCAGTGCTCCCCCCACTTGAAGTTCCGAGGCGGGTCCCAAAAGGAAATTATCTTGTTATTTTATGTATTATTTTAAACAATGGTTTTTATCCATTGTAATATAATCATGGTTAAGAGATTATGGTTGTAATATAATCCATGTTAACATATTATGGTTTTGGATGCTATAAAATACTTAGATATTGTATTGTGAATGATGAAGTTCATTCAATAAGATAGAGAGAGGTGCAACTTCACATTAGGTTGGTTTTCTTCGTTAAGGGTTTCGAAGGTAAATCTTTGTGTACTGTGTATGTGTGCCATTATTATTCTTATTTTTTAAAGCCTATCAGTATTTATTTTCTTTCATAGGTTAGAAAAAATCTTCATTAGATATCAAAGCAAGGTTATTGTATTTAGGGGGATTCCTTTGTTGCTAGCGTTTAGATAATTTTATGAAGAGCATGGGTATCTTGGTTTTATGATAAACCTATGCTTGAGTGGGTGATTCACATGTTGAATCTTGTGCAAAGAATAATGACAAGTATTTTAAGAGTGGAAATATTATAGAAGTTTAATGGATAGAGCTTCGAGTTATGGAACTTAAAGATGGAATATTTTCTTGTTGACAGAGCACAGTGGGCTACAATGGAACCAAGTACAAAAACTACTAGTGTGTCAAAAGAATTATGGGAAAAACTATAAAGAAAGGTGAGAAATATGGTTCAACTTTGCTTCTCAAATTCAATGTTGTTGAATATCTCAGAAGAAGACAATGTAAAGAATCTATAGGATATGTTAGGGTATTCATATCAACCAAAGTCCCTAGTAAATAGGTTGTTTATTCAAAAGAGGCTATATTGTATTAGGATGGATGATGGAAACTCTGTGACAGAGAATCTAAATTCCCTTAATACTTTGGTAAGTCAAATTATCTCTATTTATATTAAGATGGAGGAAGAAGATAAGTGTATTACATATTTATGTTATTTTCCAAACTCTTGGGATAATCCGGTTGTAGTAATTGGTAGTACTAACTCCACAATAAAGTTTGAGAATGTATTTGAATCCTCGTTATCAAAGGAAGTGAAGGAAAAAAATCCAGGGAGGTTGTGGTGAAGAATGATTTATCTTTAAGAGTCTATCTCCAAGAGAGAGAAAATAAGTCTTAAGGAAGTAGATCTAAATCTCCAGGACAATTTACAAGGAAATGTTGGAATTGTGATAAAGCTGGGCATTATAAGAAGTGTTCCCGACACATCAACTGTTATGGATGTTGCTTCATGTACAACTACCCTACATGTGCTATGGATAAATTTTAACCCCCCTATATTCTTTAATTAAGTGGGTTAAGGTATTAGGGGATAAAGGTTAAGGGCTTAGGGGATAAGGGCTTAAGGGGTTAGGGGGTCAAGGGCTTAGGGGTTAAGGGATTTAGGGGTTATGGGGATAAGGGATAGGGTTAAAGAGGGTAAAATTCTTAGGGGTTTAAGGGGTTAGAGGATTATAGGTAAAGGTGATCCAGATGGATATCAGTGGCCACCCACCTATTTCACTGGCTCAATATAGTTTCCCATTTTGCCAATTTTTTAGTAACTTTTCTACAGTTTTTCGAGTCCCAAACTTCCGGGGCCGTTTTGAGGCCCTAAACGATGTTTTTTGGGAAATATTGGTTAAAAAAAAACCTATTTTTAGGGTCTTAGGCGTAGTTCTTGGATAGATATTTCCAACGGGCTACCGAGCGCCCCAAATAGAGATCGTATGCAAAAGTTATGACCCTGGGAAGTTGACTGTTCAACTAACCACCTTGGGGCCGCAAACTTTATGATGGTTCATCTTCTAGGGTTAGGTTTTTGGATGTTTGGGATTCTTTCCCTCATGCTTATGATAAATAGGCCCTTTCGGCCTCTCTTTGTATTCATCTTGGCACTAATGAGCACAATGGCCACATCTCTTATCAGAGATAGTTACTACCATTCTAGCTGTTGTATTTACAGTTTGTTCTATTTCCGCTATTTAATAGAATATGTGTTTACTGTATCACTGTGTTTCTTGCCATATATCTATGTATGTGAATATATATATCGGTATATGATTCTGTATATGCTATCTTTTGTTTCATTCCCACACAAATCTGGATCAGTGGTATCAGAGCAATCTGCTCTTTGATTGTTTCTCGGTGCATGTCCCCGACGAGGTCAAGATACAGAGAGCTGGGTCTCGAACTAGTTTCAGTTAGGGAAGATCACTCTCGCCGCCCCAAACGGCCTCCCATGGCGGACGGAAAGAGAGACGACGGAGCAGGAGATCCTGTCAAGTTGTTGCTCGAGGAAGCCCTCGCGTGACAGAGGAACGAGATGATGGATAATTTCACCCAGATCCTTCAACGCATGCAGGCGATGACGAATACCCCTTCAACGAGCAACCATTTTGGAGATGCGACTCCCTTCAAGGTACAAGTTAATTTTGATATCCCTTTATTTGAAGGCCAGATCGATGCCGATGCCCTAGATAAATGGTTGAATCTACTAGAAGGGTATTTCTCTGTCCACAAATTTTTCGACAAGGAAAAGATCATCTTTGCGCTCCTCAAGGCCGTCCCCCATTTCAAAAATTGGTGGAAAAATTATTGTGAGCAAAACTCATTAGACGAGTCTGGATTGTTTGAATATTCCAATCCTACCTGGTCCTCTTTTATAAATGCCATCAAGGAACAATATTACCTTGTTGGAAACTATGATGACCAGTACACAAAATGGACCATTCTGCGTCAAGAGAGGGACCAAACGGTGTCAGAGTACACCAACAACTTTCATACCTCGCGCACAAAGATGGGTATCAAGGACTCCGAGCGACACCTAGTACTAAAATATCGCAGTGGCCTACATCGGTACATACTAATAGAGATGGATTTCCTAGACATCTCTTCACTCAGATCCGCCTATCGATATGCTGTTAAAATCGAGCATAAATTTTAGCAAAAGAAAAAGCGTGAATTTGGGCCTGCGCAGAAGCAGGGCAAGGGAAACTCTAGCTCATAGAACACGGGGCAGGGAAAGGACAACCAGTCCCAACCACAAGTGAAGAAGGGTAATGAAAAGATAAAGAAGGACATCGGGAAGTGGTGTGAGTTCCACAAAATCCCCTGGCACAACACTGATGAATGTCGCTCAAAACAGTCATTGGTGGCTGAGATCAAAGCTTCAAAATCAAATCCCAGATTCAATTCTGACTCAGAACCTAATTTCACAACCACGCAAAAAGGGAAGCAGATCATTGATGCAAAACCTAGTGCCGTTGTTGCCACCACACAGATTCAACCAGAGGAACCTGAAGAGTCGGAGTTAGAGGAGCGCCTTTTCCACTCACAGATGTGGGTGAAGGGAATTCCCCTACACTTTGTTGTGGACAACGGCAGCCAGAAGAACCTAATCTCGGCAGAAGTCATCAAGATATTGGAGCTACCAATAACACCACACCCACAACTATACACCATTGGATGGCTAAGCCAAGGCCGATGGATCCGTGCCATCCACCATTGTCGCCTACCATATGGCATCAAGCCCTTCAAGGATGAGGTATTGTGTGATGTGGCCCCACTTGAAGTATGTGATGTTCTTTTAGGACAACCATATATGTGGAAGCGTCATGCTATATATGAATCACGACCTCGCAGTGTCATCGTGACTTTGGGAGAACAACTCTATCGGATACCAGAGACAGTTTCACCTACCCTGACCAAGCAGGGCAAGAAGATAATCTCCCACACTGGAAAATTTTCCCTATTCGCAATTTCCACTAAAGGAGAACATCAGATCGCAGAGACATCCACAACCTCTTCCCATCATCCCTCTACTCAGGAGAAATAAGAAAAACATAAATTCAGTGCAGCATCGCCTATTCGAGTACCTCTGCAGTGCAAGGCCACGCATTCAAGGTGCTCCTCCAAAAAGAAACCATCCACACCAGTACAGACCAAGGATACCACAACAACCAAAACTGTTGAACAACTCCAACGCATCCAACAACAACAATTACAACCCTCTGAAGATTACAAAGAAAGGCAACCTTTTCACTTCAGCAAACGCTGCACCAGGAGCTCAACTCAACACACAGTCCGACATATGATAAGGGATGTGAGGCAATGGAGACCATTGATTCCTAGGGGGGGGGGATTGATCCAGATGGATATCGGTGGCCACCCACCTATTCCACTGGCTCAAAACAATTTCCCATTTTGCCAATTTTCTAGTAACTTTTCTACAGTTTTTCGAGTCCCAAACTTTCGGGGCCGTTTTGAGGCCCTAAACGACGTTTTTTGGGAAATCTAGGTCCGACAGAGCTTATCTATTTTTGGGTCCCAGACGTATTCTTCAGATAGATCTTTCCAACTAGCCACTGAGTGCCCCAAACTGAGATCGTATGCAAAAGTTATGACCCCGGGAAGTTGACTATTCAACTAACCACCTTGGGGCCGCAAACTTTATGACGGTTCATCTTCTAGGGTTAGGTTTTTGGATGTTTGGGATTCTTTCCCTTATGATTATGATAAATAGGCCCTTTCGGCCTCTCTTTGTATTCATCTTGGCACGAATGAGCACAACGGCCATATCTCTTCTCAGAGATAGCTACTACCATTCTAGCTGTTGTATTTACAGTCTATTCCATTTCTGATATTTAATAGAATATGTGTTTACTGTATCGCTGTGTTTCTTGCCATATATCTGTGTATGTGAATATATATCTCTGTATATGATTCTGGATATGCTATCTTTTGTTTCGTTCCCACACAAATCCGAATAAAAAAGGGATAGTGGATTTAGGGGTTAAGGGTTAATGAATTAGGGGTTAAGGTTATAAGGGTTAACAAATTCCACTTAATCATGAAAGTGTTAATTTAAACATTAAAATATGGTAAGGATATCCATTGAATACTATAATATAGTTAAATTTTAGACCATTCTCCAATGTCAAGATCACCAATGCCATACTATAACAACCAACCCCATTCTTATGCAAACATTTACAACTTGTAAATGTTGTACGTAGTTGATCGTGAAACTCATATGGGGATGCGCCATGTTCTAAAACTAGATTATTTATATAAAGGAATCATTTTACACCTAAATAATACCTAAGTTTTTGATGGAAGGAATTTGATTTATGTCAATAAATCATCATCATCGGCCATTGAAAATCCAATTCTCTCATTAACCCCTAACCCTTATAACCATAAAGCTAACTTATAAATCATTACTCCTCAACCTAACTCTTTTTTCCCTAAAAATGTGGCTTTCTACAATGTTAAGTGACGCGTGTTCAATGTAAAACTAATGTCGATGTTAATTCAATATTTGTTAAACGTCGAAAAGGTGTCGGTAGTATAGTTTTTATGCCAAACACGTGCAACCACTTAAGCAATGTTTGAACTGTTTAAATATTTTTATTAATGATTTAGGTCAATTATCCTCACTCAAGACAAACATTCAAAATAATTCAAACAAACTTTATTTTAATTATAATGTGAACAATTATCTTTGAGAAAACCGCACTTAATCATGAAAGTGTCAATTTGAACATTGAATTATGAGAGGATATCCATTGAAGACTATGAGTATAGTTAACTTTTGGACCATTCTCCAACCTATGTAGATCACTATATAAAAGTAGAGAGAAGAGGCTTTAACCTGGTAGCAAACAATTTTGAGATTATTTTGTAGAGGCAGTTATAGAGAGATAGGCCTAAACCCCTCATAGGTTTTAGAACAATCCACCTTAGGTATTAGTTCTAAGAAAGTATAATTAATATTACTAGGAATCTTCTTAGGCCATCTTACTTCTTCTATAACCGTCAACAAATCATTGCCCAAAAGATAAAAAAAAGGCTAGATATAAATCCACAATCCACCCACCTGGACCTAGACTCTTATCCTTTTGAAATGTTTTAATAACTTAAATAGTAGTTTCTCCCTTGCTATTTCCTAGAACATCTTTTTGTTATCCTCCTCCCCTACAAGCCTTGGAAAGTAAGAGCCCATTTTGAGGACTTATTTTAAGTTAACCCTCAATGGTTCCTTTAAAATAGATTTGAAATATTGGATCTCTAACTCTAATAACTCCTTGAACGCTCTTACCTTCCTTCCTTCCCCATTAAACATATCCCAAATGGTATTAATATTCTTCTCGTTCATAGCATATTTGTGAAAAATATTAGTATTATGATCCCCTAACTCTATCTAGATGGATTGAATTTTCAACCTCCAATCCTTTTGTTTATTCATAAGGAATTTAGAGTTTTTATTTCCAAATACTTTGCCTTAGTCATGGATTTCTAATTAAGAATGGCATTCCGTAAATCCTTGAAAATAGTTTCCAGCTCCATCTCTACCTCTTGTAGTCGATTGTTCCTAGTTCTAAATCTGTCTTCTACCCACCTTGCCACCTTCTCTTTATCCAAACTTAAAGACTGAATAAAATAAAAACAAGCCAAAGTGTGCAGAATGTCATCAACATGCTTCCAATTTTCCCTAACAATTTCTTGGAAATATTCCTTTATCGACGGACCAAGGTTATATTTAAAAGTGGCCCCAAGATATTTTTCACCATTATCCATCTCTAAGACAATAGGAAAGTGTTCTAAACACCTTTGAGATTCAAGCCAAGACCTAATCCTTATCGCTTTTTCCATAATATTATCCTGAACCGAGAATCTATCCAATCTATAAGAAACCCCCTTAGATCCTATTCTATTATTTCTCCACACATGCCTCAATTCTAGTGGCTCCACACCTACTAATCCTATCAATTCAAATTGATGACTAAAGTATTTAAACAACCTATCAATTCTATCATTTTGTCCCTAGATTTCACCCTTATTTAGGGTAACGTTCAAATCCTCTCTCACAATAATATTCTTGACCCTCAATTAATTTAAGGAAATAATGTTTTCCCAATATTCTTTATTACCCTCATAGGGTCCATATGAATTAAACATTTTCAAGGATTTCCCTGGGCTCTTATAGAAAATCTCAGTGCATAAGCCCGAACAAACAAATAATTAATTTAATAAGAATATTGCTTGATTCTAGACTATAATTAGGCTCCCCAAGAACCCCATCAAGTCTAGAGCAAGGTAAATTTGGTTTCATTAAATCCATCAAATCTTTGACGTCCAACTTCTTGGCCTAACCCCCTAGGCCTCTTATATTAATGGACACAATCTTCACGTGGTAACCAAATAAGGAGTTGTAGTTGCTCTAAGAATGATTGAGATAAGTGTTTGGTTCCTTTAGTTAACTTATTTAAATTCCATTTCTTGGGCATGTTTCAATGTGGATTTGTGTACCACATTATTGCCAACATCTTCCTTCATTCTATGATACCCTAAATCCCCCAAAACTAAAGAATCTTGAGAGGGAGGCCCTTTTATAGGCTCGAGAAGGTAATGTTCACCTCGTTGAGAGTGGGAGTGGGAGTCTACACTTGGATTTTTGATGATATGCTTCCCATCTCCGAAAGGGGGTTAGTGTCCCATGATAATGTCACTGTTCAAGCCCTTGAATTAGAGAATAAAGGGCCTCAATTAGTACTAGAAAACTCAAGTTCACTAACCTCCAAGACATAATCAACCCCATAACCAACATAACCCAGCCCTTCATCAATATGAACATAAAAAATTTTGATCTCCTTATCAGATGGAATCAATCTAGGATATAACTTACCCACAAATATGGTCAATTTTGCGTCCAAAGGCTTGTGTGAGGTTGTATTTGAAAGCAATAATGTTGATCTAATATCAAATATCGCCAGATCGTTGAAAGGTCTAAGCTAGGATATAACGTGCCTTGAATACATAAACATAGGAAATAATATCTCCACAACAACCAACCCTTCACCTTCCATTTAGGGTAATGTTCAAATCCTATTTAGGGTAATGTTCCCCATGTTTTTCTTCATCGAGTGAACCCTTTTTGCACCATATTTTTCCCACTTGTTGACTTTGATAAATTCTCCTCTCCCACCAAAACCCCCAAGGGATATTTCTTCTACTATATCAATTCTTAAGGAAGGGTTTTGAGAAGTCTTTAATCACATGGCCATAAGTGTGACATTGCACATCTAAAAGGAATATTGATATAATCGAGCATCTGTATGTATTTATTTCCAATGTTGCAATGTCCAAAGATTAAAATAAACCAACACTTACATCTAATTTAACAATGACTCAAGCGATAAATTTAAAATCGATTTCTTTGTAACTATCATCCACTAGTAATGTAATGTCAATACATTCCCCTATTTTCTTCAAATAATTGATAGACCACAAATCCATTGGAAAAATTGAGAATTTTACCCACAATGGAGTTTTCTCCATGAATTCTTGTTCATGAAACGAGGGATGCCAAGGCTTAATAGCCAAATATGCTATGTTAAGGAACCATCTTCCTTTGAGAAGTATTGACTTATCTTCCTTTGAATGAAAGAGAAACCCTACTTGGTTGGTCAAAACTATTTTTCAAAATTTCATATTAAAGAACAAAATGATTATTGCCAAAATAAAAACTAGTGCTCATGTGCTTTAAGTGAAATTGGTCATTAGACTAATCCAAAAACACTTTGAGATGAACAAATGTGTAAAACTTGTGATACCAAATTAATTGAGAATGAGCATAATTTTATTTTAACTTTACCCGTGCCCTTAATAATATAAGGCATAAATTTACCCAATATCATAACTTGAAAACTCTTCAAAAATATTGAGAACCTCCTTACTAATTATCAAAATCATAAATATTTTAATACTTTCAATTCCATCATGTTTAAAATCACATTCTAAATAATATTTAATATGATTCTATTTATTTATTAGTAGGTATGGAATATAGCAATCAGTTGGTTATATATAAACTTTGACTTTATATTAATCTTAAAACAAATTCATAATGTTTCTCAATGTTTTGCAATATTTCTATATTAAATTTAATATTTTAAAGATAAATTATTTGTTAAATATTTAAAATTTATTATTTATATTTTATGATTGGTTAAAGCCCTTGAAGTGATAAATTACCATGGTTGGATGTGAAATTGTTTAAACAAAATAATAATTTAATTTTAAAAATTAACAAAAAATTCTTACTTAATTTGTGGTCTTCATACTAAAGGTTTCATTGATGCTAATGAATACTATCATTTTTATACACTTGTGAAATTGTTTAAACAAAATATTAATTTAAGATTTAAAAATTCAAACTATTTTTTCTAGCGGTTTCGTTAATGCTAATGAATATTATCATTTTTGTACATTGTCATTAATGATAAGTACACAATTCTATTAATGATATCATTTTGTGCAATCTATCATATTCACATTAAAATTAGTTTCTAATTCTAAAAACTCAATCAATATATATATAACATTTTTTATGAACTAATAGTAACCATTTTTTCTTTTTAACCTAACACTAATATACATAAGTTTTTATAGTATATGTAAAATGTAAAAATATATGTTTGTCTTTTTATTAGCATATATATTTTTAATTAACAAGAATATATGAATATAAATTTCTTTAATATATATATTTTTTCTTTTAACTTAAAACTAATATATATAAACTTTACGGTGACATAAACAATATATATGTGTGTATGTGTTTACTGACATATGTATTTTTAATTAATACAATATATTTGAGTTACTTTTTATCAACATACAAGATATAATTGCACAATATTATTTAGACTTATTTTTATTTTTACAAAATATATATTTTTAAATATTATACACCTTGAAATTTATAATAATATTCATTTAGTTTAATGATTCTACAATATATATATATTTTGACTTAATATATATTTTAAAATGGTAAATATAGACACACCCATTTGTTATACTTTAGTTTAGTTGTATATATATCATATTTAGAATTTTAGAATTTTAACACCACTTTAATGGAAGGAAAGTGGCTAACTCTTTTAAAAATAACTATATGAATTGGCTTTTATTAATAGTATTTTTAATAATAAATAAGTAACAAAAATAATATCACATATGTACTTAAAAAATTATAAACATATAAATAATATCTTAACTATATACATAATCTTAAGGCATGGACTAGTTGTTGCAACCATTTCTTTTATTCAATAAACCTTATTTAATTTAAAGAGTGATAAACTACTTCTTTAATTATATTCGTTACATAAAAATATAATAATGGGAACAAATAATAGAGGAGAGAGTTTGACTTTGGGAACAATAATAAAATTAGCTCTTGATCAAGGGATCCAAGACGTACAAATATTTGGCGATTCGGTAATGTGGGTTGATTTCATGAACAAAAACAAAAATCTTTTAAACATCAATCTGTAAGGTATAGGGGAAAAACTCCAACATCTCGCATGAGCATTCAACTCTTTTCGAATCTACCATATATTTAAAGAAAAAAATGAATTAGCATATGATCTTTCCAAGGAAGGCCTTCTACTACCTATAGGGACTACTAATTTCACAAGGAACATAAATGATGATAAAGAAGTTAAAATTGCAGAGCAACTCTTCATATAAAGATTATTAAAAAACAATAATGAAAATTTGTATTGTTATCTATAATGATGTAAAAATAAACTTTTTTGAGAAATAAATCAATTTTAGATTGGCAGAAGAGCATGATCATAAATTTAAATGTAATGAAGACAATTTTGGTTTGAAAAAAAACCCACTTCAATATAAAGCACTAAGTGCTTAGATACCTCATAAATATGGCTTATTTTTTCTAATATAAAAAATAAAATATAATTTTTTTCTTTAAAAAAAGATATAATAATGAAAATAATTAAACTATTTTTATTTAAAATTTTCAATCACTCACACTTTTGTTTTCTGAAACAATGTTCAACCATTTCTTCCAAGCTCATTGTCGTGTACAATAATTTGTTAAGAGTCATCATATAAGGGAACAATGAAATCGGCATTTTCTTAGTCGCTATCAAATACAATAGGTAGTTTATTTTGATAAGGTTGAGGGAGAGTGAGATTCTCAAAAGATTGCATCCATGGAATTTATTACTCTTCGATTTGACCCATATATTGAAATCTACTTCAACTTTTGACTTAATTTATCATAACCATCTTGCCAATTTCACCATCAATCTCTTTCATCAATTCTGCATTGTTGTTAGACATATGACTTGTGATCCATTGCTTCAATTTGGATGTGATATGTATGGTTGAAATTCGAACCTTGAAATACACTTTTAAATGTTTACGCATGTATAATACACCTTAGCATTTCAACATTAATTCAGCAACGACAAATTGCTTTATAGCACATGATTGATTCATTAATCTATGCACACCCATTCCATGATATCATATAGTTGCTCAATCTACTACATTTATTCAATTTAGATATAACTATTAGCAAATCCCTTGGCCCCACATTCTTTAATTTAGATGTAACTATTAACAAACCCCTTGGCCCCACATTCTTTGCGTCTAGAAACAACTACTGGCTTCAAATAGCTAGTAGCTTCTTTTCAATCATTAATGTCAATACTAGAATCTAATCATGATATATGTAACGTGTGTTGACCATCTCCCAACAGGAATTGTCAAAATCAGAATGCTTTCCCATGTCATAAGAAAATGGTGTAGTGTATTTGGACGTGTAGGATAAGAGACAATCAAAACGCTCTGTTTTTGTGGCTATTTTGGATTCAAAACTGGTTGAAATTTATGCCCGAAATTGTTATTTTTACATTTTTGTAATTTCAACAATGAGGATTGGCTATTCTGTATTAATTGTCCAATTTTAAAACTACCCAAATCATTGAAATTGCGATCTGAGCACTCCAAATTGAGATTTTGGCAAAGATTGTTCTGTTGGATTCCGACCAGTCGGGGGTGTTTTAGTTAGCCCTTATACAACTCTGTATTTGGAAGGATGATTAAAACCCATACTAGTAATATGTCATGTATTTATCAATAATTATAAATATGGTTTATAACATAGTAGCATAATTCGAGTATGAATATAGATACAAATATGATTGGATATGGAAAAAATACTTAATGAAAAAATCTAGTACTAATAAAATACGGAAGTAAAATGCTTACATATAATACTTTTAATCAAATATTCACTAATACACTATAAATGTACATAGATATTTATATAATAAAATCATTCATTTATTTAAAAACAAAAAAACAAAATCTCAAGAACCTAGAATATTGTTAGTGTGACACGACAAGTAGTTATTAATAATTATTTTAATAAGATAATATTAAATTGAATTGTATTTTTGTTTTATAATGTTCAAATAATTAAATTTTGGTTTTTTAAATTATTTTTAAAAATTAATTTATCACTAGTAAAACTCATATCCGCATTACATCTACATTGAACGAATTCAAATTGTTTCAAATTCCATACATGAACTATCAATACGCTCGAATTATATTACTATAATTTACAATGATATATCATAATGGCTTTATTGATTTTTGAATATTTGAGGATCGCTTTATTTGAGTACTTAGTTTTATAACCAACTAAATTACTTTACCTCAACAAAGCTTTCATTGTTTCTTGAGTGTATATCATTTAAACATATTCATAATTATTAGTCAAGTCAAACGATTTAGGGGTTGAAAATATTTTTTTGGTAAGGTATTTTGTTTATGTTTAAATATATTCATAATTAGTAATTAATTTAAAGTTTGAAAAGATAAGAAAGGGATGTTGTAGCTATTTTTCTAACAACATTAATGTCAACCATTTGTTGTTGGAAACATTTTATATAAGGTTAATAAAAATATTTCAAAACAAAATAGTTTAAACACCCCAACTCATTGAACAACCTTAACATATATATTTGTTTAAATGCAACACAAATATTTATAATCATGCATTCATACCATACATTTTGCATGAGGATCTCGAGGAAGCAGTGTTACTCATGCATATGCAAATACAACAATAATGCTAATAACGGCAAAGTGCATGTCCTTAACTTCCTTAGATGTCCTAAGATTACTAATTTGTTTATTAATATTGGATCCATTCCCTAATAAAACCATTACTAATTTGTTTATTAATATTGGATCAATCCCTAATAAAACCAAATAAATGGACTAATCACTATGCACCTTTCCCTTGTTCCTTAAAGAGTTGTGGATGTTTTCTAATGGAACTACTACTTTCCCTTGTTCCTCAAGGGGTTATAGATGTTTTCTATAGATGATACTACTTGTCATCGTCTTGTCTTTGTGATGTTTCCTCCTCTTTAAGTCACTATTAGTGTATGGGGATGTTTCCTCCTCTCTAACTCATTATTAGTGTCTTGCGATGTTGGTTGTGTGCTAGCTCTTTAAAATTACATTATTAAATTCAACACATAAATAATTAATTAGTTGATTCTTTAACAAGTCCTACATCGTTAGCATCATGGCATTATTGGAAATGCCACTACATATTTCATCCTTGCTTCATTTACCTTTAATAGTTGGTTCTAGATCCATTCATTCCCTACCAGATTAGTCTTATTATTATGATATCCAGTTGACTATGGAAGGAGAAAAGGGATTGCATATCAATCGAAAAATCATGCTATCCTTGTTAGGTACATACCAAAATATGACAAATTTAAAATTTGGAAACATTTTATTGTAGGTTCAGCTCATCACTTAGAGCATCAACATCTTCAAAAAAGCGTATAATGGTCACCCTTGATCTCTTTTATCACCACCACTTTGATGAATTTGTTTGCAAGAGCCCCTCGCATTGAAAGATGTAATTGTCTACCGAGAGCTCGAATCCTCTCTTCCCCTTCAACCAACACAAATGCAAAGTGTTCTTAACATCAACATACACATGGATTGAGGTAAAATTTATTGAAGGAAATGGATTGTTATGTCTATGATTCTTGCAATAGGAAAATTCAAGACAATGAACATGCTATATGATATCTCTTACCCACTAAATATATTTTAAATAGTAAATAATGTTATATCAAAATGAGTGATAGAGCCATGCGATTTGAGCATATACCATTGCTAAGGAGATGCAACATTTTATAGGATGCCACTAGAGCCACTCCATTGGGAACATCTATTGCATCCACGATCATGGTTTTTGAAGTTATTTTATCAACACAAGCATAAAACATACTGGAGATATAGGAGGTATGGGTAGGTGGTGTATCCTTTACATATAGACTTTGTCACATTCTTATGGGGGTTCAATGGAATCCCCAACCCCCTCCCCCTCCCACAAAAGTTAGAGGGGTGTAAGAGGCCAGTGGATCCCCCATTTGTAGGTTTTGGTATGTTATGTATGATGATCCTATAACTATTAGGGAGGTAGTGAATTCAACGGATAATAAACTCTGGAAGAAGGCCATTGTTAAAGAAATGGATGCCTTGGATAATAATGAGACTTGGGATCTAGTTGAGTTGCTAGTTGGAAGAAAACATGTTGGTAGAAAATGGGTGCCTAAGATGAATTTGAATGCAAAAGGTAAGGTAGAGAAGTGAAAATATTTCTTAGTAGCAAAGGGATACTCCTAGGTGGAGGGAATTTATTTTGGTGAGTTATTTTCACTTGTTGCTTAATTAAATTCTATTAGATTTCCTCTATCAATTCCTGGTACTTTTGATTTTGAAGTAGAGAACATGGATGTGAAGAAAACATCTCTACATGGGGATCTTGAAGAAGAAATATACATGAAACAACTAGAAGGTTTTGCAATTAAAAAAAGGAGCTAGTTTGGAAGCTAAAGAAGTCCCTACATGGATTCAAACAGTCTCGATGAATGTGGTATTGAAAGTTCAATACGTATATATTGGTACTTGGTGATCAGATTTATTTCTTGATAAATCTGATCTCTATATATGTGTTATTGAAAGTTATATATGTGTTCTTGTATGTTGATGATATGTTGCTAATTAGGAACAACGAGGAAATCATCAAGGACATCAAAGATAGTTTTCTTCAAATTTTGATATGAAATATCTTGGTGTTGCAAAATTTATTTCGGGAATGGAAATTAAATGAGATTGGGAAAAGAGGAAACTTTGGTTGATTCAAAGAAAAGATGTTGAGACAATATTGCGGAGGTTAAATATGGAAGAACAGTAAACCAAATCAGGTCCATATTCATGTAGGTGAAAATTTATTAACAAGTTAAGTGTCCCAAGACATAATAAGAGGTAGAAGACATGTCCCATGTTCCCTGTGCAAGTGTTGTTGGAAGTATGATGCATGATATGGTCTATACTAGACCATACATTGCCCATGTAGTGGGAGTTTTGACTAGGTAAATGCCAAAACTATAGAAGGAACATTGGACAAATCTAAAGAGGGTCTTCAAATATTTGCATGTCACTTCATATCATGCAATATACTACTAAGGAAGACATGGAACTCATAGAGAGATATATATACAGGGATTTGTTGATGCAGATTGGGTTAGATATTTTGATTGCAGAAGATCCACATGTGGTTATGTTTTTAACCAATTTGATTAAATAATCAGTTAGATGAGCCAAATATAGGTTTTAGTCACATTATCAATTACAAAAACTGAGTATAGGATAACTACTCATGGAAGTACAAAAGTTGTATGGTTGAAAATATTGTTTTCAGGTATTAGTTATGTTTAGAAGAAGTGAGGATAGGTTGTGAAAATTCAAGTGCAATTTTTATGGCGAAAACCTTTCTTATCAGTCCAAGAAAACCATATTGATATGTAGTACCATTTTTATAGAGACATGGTTCAACACTATTGTTGGAGAAGTTTGATAATTTGAAGAATGTTAAAGATTTATAGAAAATTATTGTGAGTACTAAAAATTTCTCTTGTTGTAGAGAATATATTGGCATTGCTATCCCTATTAGTTGACTATATGAATTCTGCCCCATACTTTGTAATTTTTTTATTACAAATTTGTAAATTGTATTTAGTCATCATGAACTTTGTAAGTTAAAATTGCCGAGCACCTCTTCATATCAAGATTATTAAAATCAATAATGAAAATTTGTATTGTTATCTATAATGATGTAAAAATCAAAACTTTTGAGAAATAAACCAATTTTAAATTGATTGAAGAGCGTGATCATAAATTTAAACGTAATGAAGACAGTTTTGGTTTGAGGAAAACCCCACTTCAATATAAAGCACTTCAGTATAAAGCACTAAATGCTAAGATACCTAATAAAATATGATTTTTTTCAATGAAAAGAATTAAAGTGTTTTTATCTAAGATTTTCAATCACTCACACTTTTGTTTTGTGAAACAATATTCAACCCTTTCTTCCAAGCTCGTTGTCTTGTACAATCATTTGTTAGAGTAATTATCATATAAGGGAACAATGAAATCTGCATTTTCTTAGTTGTTATCACATACTATAGTTAGTTTATTTTAATAAGGGTGAGGGAGACCGAGATTCTCAAAAGATTGCATCCATGGAATTTATTACTCCTTGATTTGACCCATATATTGAAATCTACTTCAACTTTTGACTCAATTTATCATAACCATCTTGCCTCTTTCACCATCAATCTCTTTCATCAATTCTTCATTGTTGTTAGACATATGACTTATGATCCATTGCTTGAATTTGGATGTGATATGTATGGTTGAAATTCGAACCTTGAAATACAATTTTAAATGTTTACGCATGTATAATACACCCTAGCATTTCAACATTTATTCAACGATTACATTGCTTTATAGCACATGATTGATTCATTAATCTATGCACGCCCATTCCATGGTATAATGTAGTTGCTCAGTCTACTACATTCATTCAATTTAGATGTAACTATTAACAAGTCCCTTGGCCCCACATTTCTTGTGTCTAGAAATAACTATTGGCTTCAAATAGCTAGTAGCTTTTTTTCAATCATTAATGTCAATAGTCAAATATATTCATAATATATGTAACGTGTGTTGACCATCTCCCAACATGAATTGTAAAAAATAGAATGCTTTCCTATGTCATAAGAAAATGGTGTAGTGTGTTTAGAAGGATGATACACACCCATGCTAGTAATACTTTAGGTATTTATTAATAATTATAAATATGGTTTATAATAGATATATTAATATATTATTAGTGTGTTTGGAAGGATGATAAACACCCATGCTAGTAACACGTTAAGTATTTATTAATAATTATAAATATGGTTTATAATAGATATATTAATATATTATGAATGGTTTTGTTGATTTTTGGATATTTGGGAGTCACTTTCTTTGAGTGTGATTTTATAACAAACGAAAATACTTTGCCTCGACAAAGCTTTCACTATTTCTTGAATGTATATCATTTAAAGATATTCACAAATAGCTCAAACGATTTATGGGTTGAAAATATTTTTTTGGTAGAGTATTTTGTTTATGTTTAAAGATACTCATAATTAGTAATTAGAGGTTGAAAAGATAAAAAATGGATGATCTAGCTGGTTTTTTAAATGTATATGTTGAAAATTATTTATTAATGTGATTGGTAACATAGTAAGTAAAGTTAAAAAAATCACCCCAAAATAAAAGAGTCTAAACAGCCCAACCTATTGAGTAACCCTAAAATATGTAATATCCCCAATTAGGAAGCTAGGAATATTAATTACAATTTTCCAATAGAAAAGGCATTGATGTCCAATTTTTCCCAACGGAGCTATTTGCTTTAATAACAGTGGGGAGCTATTTGCTTTAATAACAGTGGAGTTTATATATATTTCTTGGATTTGAATAATGATGTGCATCCCAATAAATATACCTTGAAATCACTATAATGTGCCCCAATCAGATCTGATATATAGTTTTGGTAGCTGGTTATTAAGTTTGGTTCAGAGCATTCTTTAAACACTTTGTATGCAACCTCTTTATCATGAATATTGAAGCATGGAAAGTACAAATAACATCACCAAATTCAAAGGAGGAGTTCTTGACCCAATGAAAAACACGAATGATGTATATATTTTAGTTTTAGTCAAGCATAAACAACTCCAACTAGGTGGACTAGCTCGAATTTCACCACAAGGATTAGTTGATTTCCGACCCAAACACCTCCCAATCAGCCCAATTATTTCTTAACATCTCCAAATCAACCCTAATAGTCCCAAATCAATCTAAATAGCCCACCAACCAACTTCCAAGAACTGATATGAAAGTTTAATACACATTACATAAAGATTGCACAACCACAAATTCAGATCTATGCATAGCTCAACCAACAACACCAATATTGGAGCATAATATGGTAAAATCACCGTGAATCTTTATTATGGATGCATGGGAGAAGTAACAATAGTGATATGGGAAGCATTCAAAGTTTAATGTCTCTTACATTAGCTTGAAACCCAAGAATTGCATAGATCGAAATGTAGAGGTGCGCCCTCAAAATTACAAATTCCAAAAGTTCCCCAACAGGTGCCCTCACTCTTCTTTTATAACTCTTCATTCTCTTCTAGAGACTTCTCTCTAAAAAATATCAATAAATATTATTTTTATGAGATAATGATCCTTTGGGGCACCATAACTACCTCTCTAATGTTATTTTGGCCTCAATTAGAGATTGATCCTCTTTGAAATTCGAATTTGGAGATGCCTCCTTGATTTAGTGGGAGTTACAACTCCCCTTAGGCCCACTCTACCCTCATGCGCCTTCCCTGGGCTATATTTAGTAGCTGGTTTGTCATAATTTGTCATAGATTATGCCATAAGTTGTCATAGATTTTCATAGATGCCTTCCTCATTTAGTGGGATTTAAAATCACTTGGACTTCCTCCTTCACTAATGCACCCCTCTGGCTATTTTTAGCTAGACCTTCATGAAACTTCTTGGGAGTTACTCTTCCTTAGAATTCGAATTTGTGGATGCTCTCCTTTATTTGGGGGTGTTACAACTTCCTTTTGGGCCCAGTTTATCCTCTTGTGCACCCTCCTTGGATGACTTGGACCATTGCCACTTCATTTATGAATATTTGGCCATTTTATTACAAAAGTTTTGATCCACATCACCCCTTCTAGTCTTTGAATTTAAATTTGCAATATGAATATAGGCCATGCTATTCCAAATTTAATTATTTTTCTCAAATGGTTAATAATCAAAATTTGGGGACATTAGAAAATATATATTTGTTTAAATGCAACACAAATATTTATAATTGACATGCATTGATACAATATATTTTGCATGGGTATCTTGAGGAACCAGTGTTACTCATGTCTATGAAAATACAACAATAATGTTAATAATGTAAGGAGTGCATGTACTTAACTTCCCTCGATATCCTAAGCTTACTAATTTGTTTATTACTAATGGATCCATGCCTATTAAAACTAAAGGAAGGGACTAAGAGACTAATTGCCATGCACCTTTCTCTTGTTCCTCAAAGGGCTATTAATGTTTTCTATTCGATACTACTACTTTCCCTTGTTCCTCAAGGGGCTACATTTGTTTTAAGGCTAGATGCTACTACTTGTCAATGTCTTGTCTTTGGGATTGTTCCTGCTCTATAAGTTGTTGTCGGTGTATGGGGATGTTGCCTCCTCTCTAACTCACAATTAGTGTCTTGGGATGTTTTATACATGCTAGCTCTTTAATATTATGCTATTAAACTCACCCTATAGATAATTAATTAGTTGATTCTTTCATAACTCTTGCATTGCTAGCATCATGGCATTGTTGGCAACATTACTACCAAATTTTATCCTTGTTTCATTTACCTTTAATAGATGCCTCTGGAGCCATTCATTCCCTCTTGGATTAGTTGTAATACCCCTATTTTTTATTTGGAATTTACTTAATCAAAATTATGTAAATGATGTAAATATGCTAGTATGGGTTCCTAGTGCGGAGCTCAAGGCCAAGGCTTGACCAGTGAATGGTTAGGCATGTATGATGTAAATATTTTTATTTGGACCATGTGGATTGGTTTATCATGCCAGTTCGAATATATGTAAATATTATGTTGGAAAAATAATAAAATGGTCCAAGATGGACATGTAAATAACAGTAGAGGGGCTATGATTCTACCAAAGGGGAAGAGGAAAGGGGGCCCATGGGAAATTAAATCATTTTCTACCAAGTGTCAACCTTAGAACTCATCCATATTTTTCCATTTGCTTTAAATGAGACAATTACTTCATATTGACTATTAAACCCAATCATTGAATGCATTTGTGATGTTGGCAGGAAAAGTCACCTCATGCAGTTATTGAAGCATAGGGGTGAATGCACTTTTGTGATAGTTCTATTAGCTACCAGAAGTAAGTTATGTAGTTGTTAACAATCCTTTTCTTCTATGGTCAGAAGCTATGTCAGCTGTCTTTTCACTATCATATCATATCCCTTAGAGTAAACACTCATTCTATCATAGATAGCATATTATAATTTGGATAAGCATAGAGAGCAGAATGGGTTGTGGGATGAGAGAGAGAAGTCTGTAGGTGTTTCCTTTTCCTTGGTGGCCTCATAGCCTAGTTTGGGGGTGGCCTCTTATCAAAAAGAGTATATGTTGGACAGAGTTCCACGATTGGGTGGAAAATCTCTTGTACATAACCAATTGCTTGGATCTTCTTTGTATAAAGATAAGTATCCTATTGTATTGAATCTACAATGTTTTTAATTTATGCCTATAACGATTATGCTGGTATATGCATGCAGATGTGTGTGGATAGATTTTATTTATGCTTTGTATTATTATTATTATTATGCATCTGCACACGTATTTTAAATGTTATGAATTCATAATATGGCTATGGGGTGAGATTTAGAAGCTTATAATTTAGTCAATGTCCCTTTTTCGTTGGTTGGATTGGGTGAAGGGGATGTTACAGAGTGGTATCATAGCTTCTAGTTGTAACACCATAGCTATATGGTCTAGAATCCACACTTACAGACAAAAATATGGATTTGCAGATGAAATGCTCCTACTAAATCCTGTGGTTTAATTGTTAGATGGTATTCTAACCAAGTTGTGGATTAGATCAGTGGTCTACCAGTGGGAGAGGTAGACTAGTTGAGGGAAATTTTCAAAATTTTCAGATTTAGTAGTGCAAAGGTTCTATTTTGTTATGCCACACATAAAACCCAAAATTGGGAAATAAGGGCCAAAGTTAAATTGGTAATAATCCCCTTATTTCCGAATTAAAATTTCGTATAATTTTGAAATTAAAAAAATGGGTAATTTTTTAGTAGGCCCCACCCATGGCACACAGATGGGTGATGTGGAGGAGCCATGTGGATAGGAGGCATAATGTGGAGGAGCCACATGGATCGGAGGTATGATGTGGACCAACCACATTAGCGCATGAGCACTAGAATCTGACCCAGGGGCTTGTAAGAGCTTAGTACCCTAGTGTTAGACTCAATGGGCCATGTGACCCGAAGTCAAGAACAAAGGGCTAGGCAGAAAGGGATAAACCTCATTGACTATTTTGATCAATTGAGGGTAGCCGAGATTAATGGCTATGTCCCATAGCGCATCCACAAATTACACGATGGTTAACACTAGGCAGACAAGCCGTTGAGTGGATATTTCTTGACCACGTATCATCTTTTGATTGAAAATGGATCCCCAAGAAATTTCCCAAAACTACTTTTGTGGCAAGCCGTTACCACTTTTGGTCATGAGATACTACCAATGTGGTTGCACCCAAGGCCAGGTGATGTGTTGAATTGGAGGTTGGTGGAAGGTGACATGGCTGTGTCACGAGGTGACATGTAGGACCCACCTGACACATCGGTAAGAATGTGTTAGGACACATCAACACCCTGCCACATGAAAATAAAATGATGTTGGTCTTATGCACTAGATTGCGTGAAATTAAAAGATTGTGCTTTTCTTGACCCGCTGTGTTGCAGCGCAGGGAGGCTGCAAGGGGGTAAACCCCCTTGACCCCCATTATTATTATTTTTAAATCAACAAAGTTAGTTCTGGATTTTAATTGCAGCTACTAGAAAATTATAAAATTGGTCAAATTGTGGATTATGAGGGGATGTTGTAGAACTGCAAAAAATTCTAAGTATGGAGAAAGTGGAAAAAGACAGAAGTAGTCAATTCAATAATTTTATAAAAGATGACTTGAGCATCATATCAGAGAGATGAAAGTTGTTGAGTAATCATGGTCACATGTACTAACCAGAAAAATAGAACACTTGTTCTATATCTCCACATATTTCCTTATACAAGTGTCTAAAGTTGGCCTCTAGAATTAAATGAACCTATAGGAAAAGTGCAGAACTTGGGCAAAATTGGCAATTTTAAAGACTATAAATTTTTGCTCAGGAATTATAAATTGGCATAATTATAGTCATTAGAAATATCCACAGGGGACCAATTATTTAGATCCAAATTCTGAAGTGGTGTTTCAGATGTTTCTATAATTTGATAAAAAAAGTGTCTGAAGCCATAATTTGACAAAAAAAGTCAATATGGGTATTTTCCAGAATACATGAAAATTGATTTTTTATTTTCAAAGAATCTAAAAATTAAAAAAATGTGTTATATGGACACTTTTTCATATTTAGAATTATATTGGAGAAATTTAATGTTCAACATTCAATATAGTTCAGTTTGGAAATCCTTGGTCTTGACTAGGCCAACAGAATAATCATCATGGATGATGCACATGATCCCTGTGAAGATGAGGACAGTAGTTATGGGAGAGAATAAATAGGTTGAGAATGTAGAGACATAATCCAATGGTATAAGAAACCAATTGAATCCCCCATACCTTCTAGAAACTATGATGAGCCTAAGGGTGGAACTAGAGAGTTGTAGAGCAGACAATGAGAGGCTTATTAGAGCTTAAGAATAATATAGTTAGTTGAATGAAGCTATGCTTCAAATTATGATAGATATTCAAAGGAAGATTCACTCTGGACATCACTCATAAAATTAGGAAAAGAGTGGGAGTAGCTCAAGGAGGCATTCTCACAAGAGGTCCCATAGTTCAAGAAGGATTTCTAGAGATAGGACGTATAGTCCAGAAATCTCTTTTAGTGATTCACCTAACTCTAAGTATTCCATTAAAGGTTCAAGCTATTCATATCATAGGAATAAGAGTAGGAATCCTTCCAAGATCATTTCTCATGGATAATTTAGGAAGGCCAAACCTCCTACTTTTGATGGTGAAATAAAATCTAGTCAAGAAGATGAGGCTTGGCTTCTTGGGATGAGGAAGCATTTCCAAGTCCAATACTACTGAAAAAATATGAAAGCAACAGTGGACATATTTAATTTGAATGGAATGGAATCTATATGGTGGGATCACCTTAGGAAAGTGAAGAATATCAATGAAATGAAGATTATGTGGAAGAAATTCAAGAAATGATTCGAGCAAAAGTACCTCTTTGATAGGTACTATGATGGAAAAATTAAGGAATTCCATGAGTTGAAATTGGGCCAAATAACTATGGAGTAATATGCAAATAAACTCTTGGAGTTGCAAAGATATGTCAAGTATATCAAGGATAATAAAGTGAAAATTCAACGTTTTCTAAGTGGGTTGCCTTAGTCCTACAAAGACAAAATTGAGTTTGATGTACCTCAAACTCTATATGAGACCATAAGGAAGGCCAAATATTGTTATGATCAAAACAAAACAAGCAAGATTTCCACAAGGCATGGAAGGTCAAGAAAAATGAGAAGTTTAACCAAAAGAAGAAGGGGTTGAAGCCTCCTCATTTAAGAAATCAGCCAAGGCATCCACCATAGGGCATGAGTAAGCCAACTAGGATCATGGGAGACAAGCCAAGAGAGCCACTTCAATGTTGGGAATGTGGAGATGACCATTTTCTTAGAAATTTTCCACATGAAAATGGGAGTGCAAAGCAAGTTCAAAACATTCAATAAGTTGAAACTATGGGCCAAGTGTCAAAGAACATACCCATAATCTATGCAACACTAGAGAACCACCAAGAAAACGATCAATTAGCTATGGTTGAGGTTGAAGGTAAGATTGTTAAGCAATCTATTTCTATTTCAATTGACCCTAGATCTACTCACAATCAATATCAGTCCTAAAATTGTTGAGATTTGTAAATCATGGTTGGACCAACTAGGAATTAGAACCAAGAGAAAATTTACTGAAATGGTGGAGAAATTCCTATTAGAAATGGATGGATTGTTCACTTGTGAAAATATAATATTTTTCCATTTGGTTCATATGATATTCTCATTAGAATGGATTGGTTTGAAGCACACATAGTTAAACTTGACTACTACAACAAGAATTTTGAATGCATTGATGAGAAAGGGAACCCAAGGGTTTTAAAAGAAATTCCAAAGATAGTTTCTGTTAGGTAGATTTCATTTATGCAGTTGAAAAGGTTATATAGGAAAGTTTCTCAATTGTATGCAACCTATGTTTAAATAAAAAAGAAAATGAAATTCCCAGGTTGGAAGATCATCATGTTTTGCAGGAGTTCAGGGATGTGTTTCTTGATGAGGTGTAGGACTTCCTCCAAAGAGGGACATGATTTCATAATTGATATTTTGCTAGGAGATGCACCAGCATCCAAGACACCTTACAGAATGAGTACACTAGAATTATTAGAGGTGAAAATGCAATTGCAAGAATTGTTGGAAAATAAGTACATTAGGCCAAAAGTGTCTCCATGGGGAGCACCCATACTATTTGAGAAAAATAAGGATGGAACATGTTATATTTTGAGAATTAATTCAACATACTCTAGGATCTTTACTGAGAGAATAACATGTACAGCATATCAATCATGTCAAGCATGTATCAAGCATATCAAGCAATCACATAAGACAATGGACACAAAGAGTTTCACTGAGGAAAACCATAAAGGTGAAAAACCCCACAACTTCCTCAGAGATAGAATGAGAAATGATACAACCAAAGTAAAACAAAAGTACAAGAGATAGACTTCTCCTAGCAGCTGATCCTCCTCCTCACATGTGCGCCACTTTCCGAGTGATAGAAGAGTGAGTAATGAGATGAATGAAATAGAGATCTCCCAATATCTATTTATACTTGTCCTGACCTACCTAATAAACCTATGGGGCCGACTTGTCTAACTCAGCCTAATAACCCCAGGTTACATTAATCCTGGTCGACCCCTCAATAGGTGGCTTAATAACCCATCAGCAAGTTACAACACTTGCAACCCTTGTCAATACAAATGAAGACACTTACATATATAGGAATAATACATCTCTATAGGAGTACAATAAAATACATAGATGAAATACATTCCAAAGTTACATATACATCAACACTCCCTCTTAACTAGGAAGGAATTTCTCGACACAGATCTGTAGGCACAAGTCTTCTTCTCTGGATCATCGTCACTGGATCATTGTCATCGAATCATCATCACTGCTGCTATCTCAATCAATCTCCAATCTACTCATCATAGGAAGTTCTACAGAGCCAATCCTTTTTCATACTGGATGTAGGCTCGCCACCTGCAGGTCGTCATCATCAACATCTCTGCGAGCAAGCCATCAAGTATGTATGCCTCAAGACTAATTACACTGCCTCTGCAAAACCTGCAAGATCTCTCAGGATTGATTATACTGCCACAACAAAACCTAGAAGAGCATCTTAGGATTGATCATATGCCTCTACAAAACCTGTGTACCATACTGTCACATCATCATCTTCATATCATCGTCATCGTCCACGGAGCACAACCCATATGCACACACACAACACTTACACTCACCGGCATGGAAGGAATTTCCTCTAACCATCTAGGAAAGGCTCAACACTTACACTCACCAGCATGGAAGGACTTTCCTCTGACCATCTGGGAAAGGATCACAACACTTACATCAACGACCATGGAAGTACTTTCCTCTGACCATGTCGGAATGGATACAACAATTACATCACGACCATGGAAGGACTTTCCTCTGACCATGTCGGAAAAGCCATGCCCAACACTTACATCTCGCCATGGAAGGAATTTCCTCCAACCATACGAGAATGGCCCAACCCTTACATCTCACCATAGAAGGACTTTCCTCTGATTATGTGAGAATGGCTCCGCTCAGCCCTTACATTTCACCATGGAAGGAATTTCCTCTAACCATGTGAAAATGGCCTAGCCCTTACATCTCACCATGGAAGGACTTTGCTCCAACCATGTGAGAATGGCCCAGTGTGCATCTGTGTATCCAGACTCATCACTTCCCCTTGGAAGGTATTTCGATCTGAAGTACACCAAGTATCCCTCTAAAGTATTCAAACTTCACTCTGGCAAGCGGCTTGGTCAACACATCGGCTATCTGCTTGTCTGTCGCAACATACAGGAGCTTGACTACTCCTCTCTACACCATATCCTTGATATAGTGATACTTGATCTCAATGTGCTTCGACTTGTCATGGAACACTGGGTTCTTCGTCAACTTCACACAACTCTGGCTGTTACAATATATAAAAGTAGCACTCAGCTGGAGATCAAACAAATCGGACAGTAGCTTCCTAAGCCATACTTCCTCACAACTAGCCGAACAAGCTATGACATACTCTGCTTTGGCTATACTCAGTGCCACATAGGACTACTTCTTGCTAAACCAAGAGATCATGCCAGATCCCATACTGAAGCAACACCCCAAAGTGCTCTTCCGATCAATGGCATTTCCTGCCCAATCTGAATCAGCATAACCCTCTAGGTTAAACTTTTGATTCACCTCATACTTGAGTCCATAGTCAACTGTAACCTTCAGTACCTCAGAATATGCTTTGCATCTATCAGGTGAACATGTCTCAGATCTGTCAAGTACTGGCTCAAGGTGTTCACCGCAAAGTAGATATCTGGTATTGTATTCGTCAGATACATCAAGGACCCAATCATCTGACGATACATCGTAGCATCAACTGGATTAGAAGAAGCATCACACAGAAGCTTCAGGTTAGATGCCATAGGTGTGGCCATGGCCTTGCAGTCCATCATCCCGAACCTCTTCAGGATCTCTACTGCATACTTCCCTTGTCCAAGGAAGTTCCCATCTGCACTCTGCCACACCTCCATGCCTAGAAAATAGTGCATCATACCCAAGTCCTTCATCTCGAACTCGGTAGCAAGCTTCCTCTTCATATCGGCAATTAATCTATCCTCACCTGTTACAAATAGGTCATCCACATACAATAGTAGAATCAAAGGATTGCCTTCCTCAACCTTGTAGTAAATGTTGGAATCTTCTTTACTCTTGGTAAATCCCAAACTGGATAGGAAGCCATCTGTCCTGCCATACCAGGTCCTGGGTGCCTGTTTCAAACCATACAGGTCTTTCTTTAGTTTGCACACATGTGTCTCTCTGTCATGTGTCTCAAACCTGAGTGGCTGCTCCACATACACTTCCTCTTCAAATACACCATTCAAGAAAGCTGTCTTGACATCCATCTGGTGTACCTTCCATTTCATCACTGCAGCCAGAGCAAGTACTGATCTGATGGAAGTGTATCTGGCCACAAGAGAAAAGGTCTCTTCATAATCAATCCCTTCTTTCTGGGAGAAGCCACGAGCTACAAACCTAGCTTTGTATTTTTCTATGCTGCCATTTGCAGCATGCTTGATCTTATAGATCCACATGGAAGTCACCACAGACTTCCCATCTGGTCTTGGGACCACATCCCAAACATTATTCTTCATGATCGACTGGTATACGTCGACCATGGCATCCTTCCATTCTTTCTTTTTTGCTGCTTCTTCATAACTAGAAGGTTCTTTGTTCATTATGTCACAGAGTAAGGAAACATAGCCGGTATGTGATCTTGTTCTTTTCCTTTCTCCGTGTTCTTCTTCTAAAATACCAAACCTTTCTGCATCTTGGATGAGCTCTCTAGCCCATGCTGGTTTCCTCTAGTGAGATTCCTTCTCACGAGGTGGATCTACAGGTTGTTGTGGATCTTCCATTTCACGATCTTCTTCAGGAATTGCTTCATTCATGGTGGTGTCTTGAGTTCTGGATATTCTGGGTTCTTCATTCTCTTAAACTGGTGTTTTCCTTGATTTGATGTATGCCAAGATTTCATCAAAAGTTACATCCTGTTGAGCCCAGAATTGGCCCTTTTTAATCACCCTTAATCATCTTTCCTGCCCCTGTCCTACACTACTTATCATGCTAATCAGACCTGTTGTCCTTACTTTATTCCCTGAAGTTGCCAACGTATGACTGATCATTGTTTTATCTTATTAATGCTTATGATTGTGATAATTAAGGCTGTTTATCTCTCAATTGTGCTAACATATTATGATTTATGAAGGTAGTTGAGATAAGTGGACTGCGGGAAGGTGGGGCTGAACAAGTCTTGAAAGGTGTTCGCTGCTTAGAAAGTATCCTCGGGGCTCGGATCATCAAGTAAGGCATATGGTTTTAATGCAACATTCCAGATAGAGCTGTGACAGGGTAGCTGTAACAGAATGTGCCACAATTGGAGATCTTTTAGTTATTTGCTGCTCGAGTTAAGTGTGATCTGGAAAGATCGCCACTCCTGGGCCAATCAACAGATTTCTCATATTTTTTCTATGTCCTTTCTATGCCACGTTTGTAACTGTTTGTAATATTTAGGGCGCCTGAAGATCAAAGATCTTCATGGCTGCCCGATTATAGGATTGGATGTTATGATTTGTATGTATAAATATGGGGAGTTGCCTCGACCCAGGGGGTTGAACAACGCAGAATTTACTTATTGTACTAGAAGTGAGATCAAACTGTGTAGTCTTCCTTTCGTTAATACAAGGAGTTGCCCTCGAGTTAAAAGAAGCTTCACGTTGTTCAGCCAGCATCTCTGTGTGAAGGCTGGGCCCGTCTTCCACAGAGATTGTTGAGTTAAAATAGGATTTCAAATTTATTGTTGTGTGATGCTTTGTTCATGATATTTCTTTTGTACACAGCAGTAGAAAGTGTGGTGTGGATTTTCAGCATAATTCGGATTATATTTCTTTGAGATTGGTAATCGGTGCAGAGTAACAGTCGACTGAGTAGGAAACTTTCTTTATGCATTTCACATGATAATTGTACACAGCTTTGTTCATCCTGTAGCTGAAGATTGTTATCCCATGAACCCTTGCAAGTCATCTTTCCTGTTATGATTGCTGATTTTAATTCCTGTAATTCAATTTCTTAGAGCAGTTGAATTCAATCCTTTGCAATTGTATTGCTAGATTAATATTCAGTTTATGTTGTGATTTTCAGAAGGGATCAGTTTGAAGAAGTTATTGTTCTAGGATATGAGTGAGATTTCTTTCCTGCAATTGTTGATTGGATCTTATATCATTTCTTATTGATGCATGGTAGAAGGGAATTGAGTTTGTAGCATTTAGAAGGCAATGGGATTACGCAGATTCTTGGGATGAACATGGTTGTTAGAAGATAACAGTATTCAATTATAATGATTTAATGTTTAAGCATAGACTGTGCATTTATCCTTTGAAATAAAAGACTTTCTTGGGTTGACAATAAATCTCGTATGTTCTATGTGTTGGTAATAATCTATCTGCATATAGGGTGCTCGACATTTTGGCGCCATTGCCGGGGAAGGATAAAAATTAAACATTAATCATTAGTTGCATCTGGTAATTGTTTCTAGTCAGTCTTTTTCTTTGCTGAAATGATTTGGTTCACATGAATACGAGGAGGATAAAACGCGATCACCTCCCAACTCCCAAAACCCCACAAAATACTAACAGCGCACGTGGTTCGGGTCACGGTCGAGGACAACAATTGGGCAGAAGAACATTCATCGACGATCTTGTTGACAGAACTGATTCATCTACCCGGACTTGTCATCAAGAAACTCCTATCAGAAGAAGCCCTGCAAATCCTGGGATGCCAGCGTCAGGATCCACAGTGGAGAATACACGAGCAGCCGTGACTCCCTCATATACCCCTGCTACGGAAGGTACAGTTGGCGCAGCTGTTACAACTGAATCTGTTGTTACAATTGAGGAATACGCAGCTGTTACAACTAAGGAATATGCAATTGTTACAACTGAGGAATACACAGATGTTACAACTGAGGAATACGCAGCTGTTACAACTGAAGAATACGCAGCTGTTACAACTGAGGAAGACGCAACTATTACAAACAAGCAAAAGAACGCAGGAACGAACAAAGAAACAGAAGAGAAGATGAGTAACAGACACGAGACCGACGAGGAAGAGGCAATGGTGGAATATCATCATGAAAATTACTCCCTGCCAGAAGGAACGACATCTACATTACAATTTCCGATTCAACAGCCAGAAGGGACAGCCCCTATGAAGAACATCTCACCATCGGTGTTTCCTCGCTTCCATGGAAGGGCAGCAGAAGATCCAGACAAATTCCTTTTTGAATTCGATATCCTCTGTCGCAGCTATGATTATGTCACCGATGCCCAAAAGCTAAAACTCTTTCCCGCCACCCTGAAGGACAATGCATTACGATGGTTCATGAGCCTTGGGGGAGGAACTGTCACTAATTGGGATAATATGAAACAAGTGTTCCTAGAGAAATATCAGGAATATTGCAACACCAAGGGCAAAAGAGAGGAATTATTCAAAATGGTGTAGAAGGAGGATGAAAGTCTGGAGGATTTTGTAGAAAGGCTGCTGTACAATGTGCAAAGAACTGGGCAGACGAACATAGGGCTGGACGTGCTCAAGATAATCTTGCTTTGTGGGATCAGGGATGATTGTTTAGACATGTTAAACCTGCTAGGAAAGGGAGATATTTCCAAGGAACCTTTTGGGAAGATTGTGGAACTTTGTAAGAGATACTCCAGGGGGTCTTCCAGGAGCAATAAGCGAGATAAGCGGGATAAGATGCAATGTGATGTCTTCGACAGAACTCAGAAGCCGTCCAATGGAGGAGCTACACGGGAAGAAATAGGCAATCTCCTTGAAAATTTTAAAACAGAAATGATGAGCTCCATCTCTTCGGAGATTGATGTCCTGAAGGCAAAACAAAAACAGGCAGTGGAGGATCTCACACTAGGTGTGTTTTGTCCCCGATGTAGAAAGAATCATCCATTGAAAGAATGCCCTTTTGACAAAATACAAGTATGTCAGCTATGTGAGCTGAATCATGACATGAAGAAACCTTGGCAGCCTCGAAATCAAGGTATGCCTCTAGACTCGTTTCCATTTTTGAATAATATGAGCAAGTGAAATAATAACATGCAAAATGTGAATACACAATTCCCTTCAAATTATGCTCAGTGGAATCCTTCCCAACCTGCAATGCAAAATTATAACTCATGGAGTCCTTGGACACAACCACCACATCAACCTACGTCATGGTCTCCTGGATGGAGGAACTTCCATCTTGGGAACCAATTTCCTCAACCACCTCCACCTGTGCACTAAAAGACCAGGAAGGAAACCCAGAGATCCTCCCACTGTTCATGTCATAGGGAATTTATCTTCTTTGATAACAGGAAAAACCCCTGTGACCAAGTATGACGACCCTGGCAATCCTACTGTCACTGTACATGTAGGACAGACGCAGATACCCAACGTGCTAGTCAATTTAGGAGCAGCGATCAATGTCATAACAATTGAGACTGTAAGGAAGCTTGGACTCACTAATTTTAGGCCGACCCCTACCATTTTAGAATTGGCAGACAGATCCACCATTAGACCCGAAAGGATTCTGGACGACCTTGTCCTCTTAGTAAATTCATGGGAATACCCTGCTGACTTTTTGATATTGCAACCAAAATCACAACTGGGGGGACATCCATTGATCCTGGGGAGGCCTTGGTTGGCCACAGCTGATGCTTGCATCAGCTGTCGATCTGGGTCCATGACTATATCTGATGGTACAGAGATTAAAAAACTCACCCTGTATCCTCCAGCTCGGCCAAGTTTAGAGGCTGAAACTTCCCTTTTGATAGAGCAGGAGGAGGAGGAGGATGTTCAGCCACTATTAACAATAGGGAAGGCCTTAACTTTTAAAAACGAAATAGAAGACGATGCTATCAGTAATTTCATTAGCGAACCTGCTTCAGTGGATAAAGAGGTCTATCAAATCCTGAACATTACCCTTGGTAAGGAAGAACAAGAAAATATTACGGAAGAAGCACTAGTTGGTGACGCAAACATAATCCCAGTTTTGAAAAGCTCAAAAAGTATCCCTATTGAGGTAGAACCTGGAAGAACTTTGAATATCAACCCTGGTCTCTCCTTAGAGGAACAGAAGCGCCTAATCAGTCTCTTGAAGGAACATAGAGGGGCATTCGCCTGGGAGTATACAGACATGAAGGGTATCCCCTCTAATCTGTGCACCCACCATATTTACATTAAAAATTACTCCCGTCCTGTATGTCAACCTCAACGACGCATGAACCCCAACCTGAGGGATATAGTGAAGGAGGAAATCCAGAAACTTTTGGAAGCAGGATTTATCTATCCTATTTCAGATAGTGAGTGGGTTTCCCCACTCGTAATTGTGCCCAAGAAAAATGGTAAATGGAGAGTCTGTGTTGATTATAGGGAGCTGAACAAAGCTACGCAAAAGGATCATTTCCCTCTGCCCTTTATTGACTAAGTACTTGATACCCTATCAGGGAAAAAGTTCTTCTCCTGTTTAGATGGGTTCAGCGGGTACAACCAAATTCAGATTGCTCCGGAGGACCAGGATAAGATCACCTTCACCTGCCCCTGGGGAAAGTTTTCCTATAGGGTGCTTCCTTTTGGTTTATGTAACGCACCGGAAACATTTCAAAGAGCTGTAATTGGCATATTCTCTGAATTGGTTAATGATAGTATGGAAGTCTTTATGGACGATTTTACTCCCTATGGCAAGGATTTTGAGGAGGCACTGGAAAATTTAAAGAAGGTTTTAATTCGCTGCGAATAGGCTCGCCTCTCATTAAGCACTGAAAAGTGCCATATGATGATGAGTGAGGGGGTGGTATTAGCACATTTCATCTCTACCGATGGCATTCAGGTGGATCCTTAAAAAATTAAGGTGATAAAAAATATACCGACTCCTTCAACTCAGAAAGAGGTGCGAAGTTTTCTGGGACATGCTGGGTATTACCGTAGATTTATAGAAAACTTCTCCAAACTTGCTTCTCCTTTGTTTTCTTTGTTAATGAAGGTTGCACAGTTTGTGTGGAGTGAAGCATGCCAGACAGCGTTTGATAAGCTTAAAGAAAAGCTATCCACAACCCCTATCCTAAGGGGACCTAATTGGACCCTACCCTTCCACATTTCTTCATATGCCTTTGATGCCACCATTGGAGCAGTATTAGGTCAGCAGGATGGTCAAGTACCTTACGCCATCTATTATGTTAGTAAAAACTTAGCCCCTGCTGAACTTAATTATACTGTTACTGAAAAAGAATTCCTCACTATTGTTTACTCTATTAATAACTTTCGGCACTACATTACTGGGTATCCTACGTTTGTGCACACTGACCACTCTGCCATTAAATATTTAATGAATAAACCTGTCACCAATGCCAGAGTAACCAGGTGGCTCTTATTATTGCAGGAATTTGATATTACCATTATAGATAAACCTGGAAAAGAAAATGTTGTTGCTAATTTTTTATCTCGTTTTATTAACAATGATGACAGTTCGCCTGTTGAGGATTCTTTTCCAGATGAACATCTATTCGCACTTTCAGCTCATTCCCCCTGGTATGCAGGCGTTGCTAATTATTTGGTTGCAGGAAAGCTCCCTCCACACATGTCTAAACGAGAAAAGAGAAAAATTATCCAGCAGAGTGCCAGGTATTGTTGGCTCAATGGTCATCTCTTCTACACAGGACCCGATCTTGAGATTAGGAGATGTGTAAGGGAAGATGAGATCTTTCATATACTTAAGGCCTGTCATGATGGACCTTGTGGAGGACACTTTGCAGACAAAAGAACAGGGCATAAAGCGCTGCGGATAGGCTACTATTGGCCGACTCTGTTCAGGGACGCTAAAAGGTATGTTCAGTCCTCTGACAGCTGCCAAAGGATGGGCCAGCCTAATAAAACAGATCAGATTCCTCTACAACCTCAAGTAGTAGTCGAACCATTTGACAGATGGGCATTGGATTTTGTTGGCCCTATCAGCCCTCCTTCCAGACAGAAAGTTTACATTCTGGTTTGTACTGATTACATGACCAAGTGGGTAGAGGCTGTAGCTTTGGCTAAGGCTAATGACCAGGCGGTGATTGATTTTCTGTACAGTGAAATCTTTACCCGCTTTGGGGTACCGAAGGAAGTAGTTACCGATGGGGGACCACAATTCATCTCACACCAATTTGAATCCTTGCTCCGGAAGTATCATGTGCAGCATAGGATAGCTTCACCTTACCACCCCCAGGCCAATGGTCAGGTGGAAAGTACTAATAAAGTTATTGAAGCAATCCTTACTAAAACAGTTAAAATCCATCGAAAGGATTGGGTTGACAGGCTTCCAGAAGCACTGTGGGCATATCGCACAACTTGGCACAACACTACAGGGTTCTCTCCCTATGATATAGTGTATGGAAAGAGTGCCATCTTTCCAATTGAGTTTGAGATCAAAACCCTGAAGACAACCACTGAAATGAATCTGGATGTAACAGAAGCCCAGAAGAGAAGATTGGATCAGCTAAATGAATTGGATGAGAAACGGTTAGCTGCAGTAGACCAGACTGTGTTGCTTCAGCAACAGAGATCCAACTGGCATGACCGATTTATTAAAAAGAAAAATTTTCGTGAGGGAGACTAGGCGCTACTATATGACTCCAGGTTCAAGAGGGATTTTAAAGGTAAATTACGTACAAGATGGATGGGTCCATATCTGGTCGACAGGGTATTTGACAACGGCACTGTCCGTTTGGTGACCATCGATGAAAAACGTATACCATTACTGGCTAATGGCCATAGAGTGCGACTGTATCGTAAGCCTATTTCGAAAGATGCATTCACTTCGCAGATTGCTGCCGATCCAGATTATCAACTGACATCAGAGCAGGAATTTCTCCCTGCCCTTGCCAATCCTTAAACTGAAAATCGCATTTTAAATTACTGTACATAAATAAATTTCTGCTGTAGTGTATAATTGTTTTTTTCTCTTTGCATTTGATCTTTTCGTTTGTTGTTGTTTTTTTTTTTCCAAAAAATTTCTAGGGAAGCGCCAGGAGAACGACCAGATTGGGCCTGTCAAAATATAGTCGCCCTGTGCTGTATTTCCCTTTTCCCCTTAAAATATTAAAAAAAAAAAAAAAAATCCGGCAGCTGCGACATATTTTCTTGCGGCTGCAACATCTTTTCCGGCAGCTGCAACATCTTTTTCGACAACCGCGATAGATTTCTTGGCAGACGTAAAAATCCTTTTTTTCCAGCAGCCGTGAACAACTTTTTTGGCAGCTGCAACAACTTTTCCCAGCAGCTGCAACATCATGTCCCAGCGGCTGCAACATCTCCCAGTGGCTGCAATACCATTTCCCGTCGACCCTAAAATCACTTTCCTGGCAGCCGTAAACATTTTTTTTTTCCCAGTAGCTGCAACAACTTTTCCCGGCAGCTGCAACATCATGTCACAGCGGCTGCAACATCATTTCCCAGCGTCTGCAATATCGTTTCCCGTCAACCGTAAAATTATTTTCCCGGCGGCCGTAAACCCTTTTTCCCGACAGCTGTGAACCATTTTCCGGTAGCTGCAACATCATGTCACAGCAGCTGCAACATATTTTTCAGCGGCTGCAACATCTTTTCCCGGCAGCCATGAACCATTTCCCAGTGGCTGCAATATTGTTTTTCCGACGGACGTAAAACCTCTTTCCCGGCTGCCGTGAACCAATTTCCGGTAGCTGTGACATATCTCCTGCCGTCGTAAAACTTTTCCGTGACAGCCGTAATTTTTCCCGATGCCGTAAATTCTTTTCCCAGTTGCCGTGAATCATTTTCCGGTGGCTGCAACATCTTTCCCGGCAAACTGCGACATATCTCCTGCCGCCGTAAAACTTTTCCATGACAGCCGTAATTTTTCCCGATGCCGTAAATTATTTTCCCGGCTGCCATGAATCATTTTCCGGTGGCTGCAACATCTTTCCCGGTGGTTGCAACATATTTCCTGGCGGCTGCAACATCTTTTTCGTCGGCTGTGATATCATTTCTGGCAACTTGCAGTGGTAACTCCTATGTTAATGGAAGAATTGCTCCAAACCTGCTAAACTATGGCTCTAGATCATCCCAGTCGTGCCGGCGAATTCATCATTCCGACCCCGAGGATGCGACGGCTGGTGTTTCATTGGCGGAAGGAATTATTGCATTACTTATGACTATGCACGAGTCTATCTCTGTAACGTCAGAACTGCACGCTCCACCATTCTCCGCAGGCTATTCGACGCACAGTCTCATGAGGTATGGCTTTGATTTATCACGTGATTAAGTGTTGATATCATTTAAACAATATCAGTCGTACCTTCACTCGTACTACCATTATACCTGATTAAACCTTTCCCTCGTACGACGTAAACACTAATAACTGCCACCTTCCCCAATTCGGCATGGAAATTTCAAACGTTTTTATGTGCTCAACTTTCCAAATTTGCCCATTCTCTTAACGTCTCCGCTCAGCGATTCGTGTATCCTCTGTGCTGCAACTTCCATTCTGGGATCCTGTAATCTGTGGGATAGCAACTTCAACTTGCAGCCAGGACCATGGGGATTCCAATTCGTCATGAACCTTTCAATACACGGGAACTCAGGAAAAATCTTCAAGTTCTTGCCATCTTTCAAGCCACCGGCTGGCTCGAATTTTTTGAGCGACTAGATGGATTCGATCGAGCGCAGCCTTGCAATTTGCCTTGAATCTTACCAAAACTCACTCCATGGTGTGGGGGCTGTGCATAGAAGTCTCCGAGACCATTATATCCGAGGTTACAGCCATCCTGCTAGTGGGAAAACCATGGTTTAACCGACGAGTCCCAGCAACGACTGCACGGGAAGCATTTTTACTGGAGGGGGAGCAAGTTGAATCATCCAGAAGAGGGATCGCACTGAACTCACCGCCGCGGCCATGGGACCAAGTTGCTGTTTTTCTCAAGAAGTACATTACTTGTGAAGGTAGATATCAAACTGTTTATAATTCTGAACTTCCCTTACTTTCTCATCTCCGCCATGGCATTTTATTGAACATTCCATATTATTTACTGCATGGCTTGCGTCATATGGCGGCATTTGTCCAGTCTGCTAAGCACCCACTTTCCTCCCTCACCCACCATGGCCTTATCAAATTAATCATTGGAAGAACCCTTTCCCAGCATCATATAACCTGGGAGCAATTCCTAGCTCGAGCTCAGCAACCCGTTCCCTTGCGGGTTGTCCCATTACAGCAGATACGAGTCCCACCACAACAGGAGGACCGGAGTCCCTCCACTGAGGTTGGGGGGGGGGATGAAATGGAAGAAGAACAGCAACCGGGGGCACAAGCAGGACCATCCGTGGGGGATGAAACGGAAGAAGAACAGCAACCGGGGGCACAAGCAGGACCATCCGGGGAGGATGAAACTATAGTAGAAGAACAACAACCAGGGGCACAAGCAGAGCTATTTGGGGGGGATGAAACTCCATTAGAAGAAGAACAATTGGGGGATGAAAATCCATCACAGGCAGAGCCATCGGGGGAGGGTGTAGATAAAAACCTTGTGGAAAATCTAGACAATAGGGTAGCTCCGACAGCAGAAGGTGAAATTGGAGCAGCAGTAAATGCTGCGATAATTGAACCTGAAGATGACAGAGCTAGGGCAATAGAAGAAAATATTGAGCTGGTAACTATTGAATCCTCACCTGAGTGGGAAGGAGGAGCTTTAATTGAAGAAGAACAGCATGAGAGGCAAGAAAACATTCCTTCGACCTCAGCTGTGATTCCCTATGTACCAGCTCCACAAAAGAAAACACCACAAAAGAAAAGAAAGAGAGCAATTAATGAATTTAACATAACCTCACCTATCAGAAAGAAAAGAACTAGATCAGCTACAGCAGCAGAGGCAGCCAGAAAAAGATGGGCAACCCTAGAGGCACAGGTTGAGCCCCCAATCCTTGTACCAAGACCAATGGATGCTCCACAAAGGCCAGTGGAGGAAGAACCCGGAATTGAAGGACTCCTGGCTAAGATAGCAATGTTAAAAGAGGACCTCCAAGTACTTAGAAGGGAGTTGGAAACCTGGAAGGAAACCTGCAGAAAATAGGGTGAAAGAAAAATGTATACATTGATAGAGGCTGCAGACTAACTGGAGGGATCAGATTCTGCTGAGCCTGGCAAGGAAGATGAACGAGTAATTTGTCCCACCTGTGGAGAAATCTTCAAGGAAGCAGGGCACAAAATTATACTTAGCACTTGCTCAGCACAACAGCTCGCGGCCACAATAGAGGAAGCAGCAGAAAAAGAAGGTGTTGCCACACAAGAACCAGCATCTTTAAATATCCTTGCTGAAGCTGCCACTTCCCACGACACAGAGATTAGAGAACAGATAGGAGAAGAACATGGGATGGAGGACACTCTGGAGCTTAATAAGGAATATACTGTAACTCCAGAATGTTCCCATGATATAGTTATTATAGAGCAGATGGGAGAAGAACCTGGAATGGAGGACACTCTAGAGGCCAATGAAGAATTCTATACTGTAACCCCATAATGCTCCCATGACACAGAAATATTAGGAGAAGAGCCACAAAGGTAGGACATTGATAAATTGGAATAGGATGCTGTAACACAAGAACCAGTAAACCTGAGTATACTTGTCCAATCAGCCAAACAGATGGAAGAAGAACCTGGGATAGAGGACACTCTGGAGTTTAATGATGAACTCTGGGTTGTAACCCCAGAGGACTCCCATGACACAGAGCTCATAGTAGAAGAGTTGCAACAACAGGAGGATGAAGAGGCAAGCCAAGATGTTGCCACACAAGAACCAACATCCTTGGAAGCTGCAGCAGGAACTCCTGAATTTCATTTAAAAGATAACCCTGGAGTGGATATCATTCCCGATACACAGTGGAGTGAAGATGAACAGGTACAGACACCATGCTCAGGTGACACCGAAATCTTGGAGGAGGAGCTGCACAATGAGAAAGATATCCAATCTCAGCAGCAGAAGGACAAAGAAGACACTGTTACACAAGAACCAGTGTCTCTAAAAGCAATGAGGGTAGCTGCTGAAGAGAGTCTAAAGGATGTTGCTGTTAGACAAGAACCAACAACCCTCTTATTAAATTTAGATGTGCTAGAAGACACTGCCCCACAAGAACCAGTGCTTCTACCTCCTAGAAGTGTCATTGATTTAGATTTAGATTAAAGATTTCCTTTCAAGCCCTTCCCAGGCACAACATATAATGAGACTGCAGGAAGATTCCCACTACACCAACTGCATTTCTAGACACCAGTAAGTAGCAATGGAAGGGGAACAGTGATGCTGGAAGGTATTGGGTTACTCACAGAGGATTCTCAAAAGACAGATAAGGTGCCTGAGTTTCCTACAATTCTTCCTCTCTCCATGGATAGAGCTCAGTACAGGACTCAGATTCCGAATGATACAAGTTGTTGCATGAGGACATGCAACAGGGTAGTTGGGGGGAGATGTTGAGCCCAGAATTGGCCCTTTTTAATCACCCTTAATCATCTTTCCTGCCCCTGTCCTACATTACTTATCATGCTAATTAGACCTGTTGTCCTTACTTTATTCCCTCAAGTTGCCAAGGTATGACTGATCATTGTTTTATCTTATTAATGCGTATGATTGTGATAATTAAGGCTGTTTATCTCTCAATTGTGCTAACATAATATGATTTATGAAGGTAGTTGAGATAAGTGGACTGTAGGAAGGTGGGGCTGAACAAGTCTTGAAAGGTGTTCGCTGCTTAGAAAGGATCCTCGGGGCTCGGATCATCAAGTAAGGCATATGGTTTTAATGCAACATTCCAGATAGAGCTGTGACAGGGTAGTTGTAACAGAATGCGCCACAATTGGAGATCTTTTAGTTATTTGCTGCTCGAGTTAAGTGTGATCTGGAAAGATCGCCACTCCTGGGCCAATCAACAGCCTTCTCATATTTTTTCTATGTCCTTTCTATGCCACGTTTGTAACAGCTTGTATTATTTAGGGCGCCTGAAGATCAGAGATCTTCATGGCTGCCCGATTATAGGATTGGATGTTATGATTTGTATGTATAAATATGGGGAGTTTCCTCGACCAAGGGGGTTGAACAACGCAGAATTTACTTATTGTATTAGTAGTGAGATCAAACTGTGTAGTCTTCCTTTCATTAATACAAGGAGTTGCCCTCGAGTTAAAAGAAGCTTCACGTTGTTCAGCCATCATCTCTGTGTGAAGGCTGGGCCCGTCTTCCACAGAGATTGCTGAGTTAAAATAGGATTTCAAATTTATTGTTGTGTGATGCTTTGTTCATGATATTTCTTTTGTATGCAACAGTAGAAAGTGTGGTGTGGATTTTCAGCATAATTCGGATTATATTTCTTTGAGATTGGTAATTGGTGCAGAGTAACATTTGACTGAGTAGGAAACTTTCTTTATGCATTTCACATGATAATTGTACACAGCTTTGTTCATCCTGTAGTTGAAGATTGTTATCCCATGAACCCTTGCAAGTCATCTTTCCTGTTATGATTGTTGATTTTCATTCCTGTAATTCAATTTCTTAGAGCAGTTGAATTCAATCCTTTGCAATTGTATTCCTAGATTAATATTCAGTTTATGTTGTGATTTTCAGAAGGGATCAGTTTGAAGAAGTGATTGTTCTAGGATATGAGTGAGATTTCTTTCCTGCAATTGTTGATTGGATCTTATATCATTTCTTATTGATGCATGGTAGAAGGGAATTGAGTTTGTAGCATTTAGAAGGCAATGGGATTACGCATATTCTTGGGATGAACATGGTTGTTAGAAGATAACAGTATTCAATTATAATGATTTAATGTTTAAGCATAGACTGTGCATTTATCCTTTTAAATAAAAGACTTTCTTGGGTTGACAATAAATCTCGTATGCTCTGTGTGTTGGTAATAATCTATCTGCATATAGGGTGCTCGACACATCCCTACTGATATCAATCTTCTTGAATCCTGGGAAGTAGATTCTATAAGCTTTCGATCTTTCACTGTAACCCACGAATATGCCCTTATTTCCTGAAGGATCTAGCTTTGTCCTCTTTTCTTTTGGGATGTGAGCGTATACTGGACAACCAAATATTCTGAGATGGATAACGTCTGGTTTCTTACCAGTGAACACTTCTTCTGGTGTTTTGTTTTCAAGTATATTATGGGGTGTTCTGTTCTGCACATATACAGTTGTCCTTGCTACTTCAAGCCATAAGTGCATAGGTAGATCTTGGTCATGGAGCATTGCCCTAGCTGCTTCCATGATTTTTCTATTCTTTCTTTCGGCAACCCCATTCTGTTGTGGATTGTAAGGAGTAGTCAACTCCCTCTTAATCTCTGAATTACTGCATAGCTTCTTGAAGTCTCCTGAAGTAAATTCTCCGCCATTTTCAGATCTGAAGATCTTGATCTTCATGTCAGTTTGGTTTTCTATCAAGGCTTTGAATTCCTTGAACTTGTCAAACACTTCATCTTTGTTCTTCAAGAAGTAAACCCAAGTCTTCCTAGATAAATCATCAATTAAGGAAACATAGTACACATACCCACTCAGAAAACTGGATGACATCGGACTGCATACATCATAGTGGATGGTTTCCAAGATTCTTTTTGCCTTGTTTTCACCGCTTGGAAATGTCTTCTTTGTGTTCTTTCCCTTTGCACAACCTTTGCAAATGCCTTCATGCTTTTCCTAGATTTCAGGAAGACCTTCTACCGCTTTGCTTGCAATTGGTAATGCCCTATAGTGCATGTGTGCAAGCCTTCTATGCCAAAGTTCACTTGGCTCTACTGAATCATGGACCATGGCTTGTTCTGGTTGGCCCTTCAATTTGTATAATCCTCCCTCTTGCTCTCCAATCACAATTGCATCATCTATAGTCTTACCTTTTGGCCACATTAGGACTTGGCCATCTACAAATGAAACCCTCATGCCTTTTGCATCCAATGCAGATATGGAGAGTAGATTCTTCTTGAGACCTGGAACATAAAGTACATCTTTCATCTTCATAGACTTTCCAGAGTCTAGTTTATAGGAGGCTTCACCGCTCCCTTGTATTGGATACTGGTAGTCATCCCCAAGTTTCACCTTGTGGGGTGATTCATATTCAGATAGATCCATGAAGGATTCCTTGAATCCTGTCATGTGTTTAGAAGCCCCACTATCTATAAGTCAATCATTACTTCCATGAGTAATGGTTCCAGTGAGAGCAGAAATCAAAACATATTCTTCATCACTAGAAGAATCTTCACTATCTTCTCTAGCCCTCTTTCTGGGAGGTTCGTCATCCTCTGCAGCATGAGCATGATGTCTTCTTTTGAAGTTCTTCTTCTTGTGAGAACCATCTTTCTTATTTCTGGGACAATCTCTGAAATAAATTCCCTTCTCATCACATGTATAGAAAAGGTCATAGGACATGTTCCTTCAAGGTTTGGGACTACCTCTCTGATTCTGATGATGATGTCTTTCTTTCTTTCCATGATGGTGAGCCTTCTTGTCACCATGACTTTTGGAGTGTGCTGTGAGAGCTTGGTCTTCATTCCCCATCTTCTCTTCTCAAGCTATGATTCGAGCTTCTTCCTGCGCGCATTCTTCCCATAGTCTACTGAAGGTGATAAGTTTCTTCCTAGCACAAATTCCTTGGATGAAGGAATCCCATGACCTAGGAAGGCCATTAAGAGTGGTCATAACCACTTCTCCATTTTCTATGTCTTCTCCCACAGCTTCAAGTTGTTCCTTTATCTGGGAGACCCTTGAGAAATAGGACTGCATAGCTTGCGCATTCTAGATCTTGACATTCTTCAATTGATTCCTCAGGGTCATCTTCCGATTTATGTTCTTCCCTTCAAATAGCTTGGTCAGGGAATTAGACATCTCCTTTGGTGTCTTTAGGGAAGACACATGGGGTATGAGATGATCTTTGATAGAATCAACAATGATCCTCTTTTCCTTGACCAAGTTCTTCTTGTGAATAGCCTTATCCTCTTCTCCCTCTGGGACATGGACCTCTTCACTTATATAAGTGTCCAACTCATTTTCTTCCAAGATTAATCCAATCCTATACTTCCATGCTCGGAAGTTATCAGCTCCTTCAAGCTTATCCTCAAGCTTGGTGTGGTGAGACATCTTTAAAGAGTACTTCAAATGGAAATAGAAAATTTTTAGGTCTTACCACTTGTCTTGCTGAAAACTGGATCTGGTCCCGGATTAGGGTTTGTTAAAGAAACCCTTAAAATTCAGAAGATGAATTTCAAACTTCTGAAAGGATAGAAAGATGTGCCTTGATGAGCTAATCATCCTGGTATATTCAGAATTTGAGATCTGCAAAGATTCACCCTTCAGAAATGCCTTTTAGTCTTCTTGGATTCACTAGGGAGGACCCTGAATTAGGGTTTGAGTTTCCCAGAGTTTTACCCAACCAAAAATCTCGATCCAAAGCTCTAAACTTTGATTTTTTCAAGGATCTTCCAGCTGTGTCTTCATATTTCAGAAATTCCTATTTTTGTGGAAACCCTAATTTTTAGGGCCAAAACTGAAAGTGCTCAGAATTGAATTCTGATTGGACAGAAAGATTCTCCTTGATGAGTAGAGTCAATATACCTTATTGCTTTTCCAAAATCTGTGGAGAGAAACCCAATAAACAAGAAACTCTAGTTTCCGCCACTGCATAATGTCTTCTTCTCAGGGAAGCTCTGATACCATGTTCTATTTTGAGCATTAATTCAACATACTCTAGGATCTTTACTAAGAGAATAACATGTACAAAATATCAATCATATCAAGCATGTATCAAGCATATCAAGCAATCACATAAGACAATGGACACAAAGAGTTTCACTGGGGAAAACCATAAAGGTGAAAAACCCCACAACTTCTTTAGAGATAGAATGAGCAATGATACAACCAAAGTACAACCAAAGTACAAGAGATAGACTTCTCCTAGCAGCTGATCCTCCTCCTCACATGTGTGCACTTTCCGAGTGATAGAAGAGTGAGTAATGAGATGAATGAAATAGAGATCTCCCGATCTCTATTTATACTTGTCCTGACCTGCCTAATAAACCTATGGGGCCGACTTGTCTAACTCAGCCTAATAACCCTAGGTTACATTAATCCGGGCCGACGCCTCAATAGGTGGTCTAATAACCCATCAGCAAGTTACAACACTTGCGACACTTGTCAATACAAATGACGACACTTCCGTATAGAGGAATAATACATCTCTATAGGAGTACAATAAAATACATAGATGAAATACATTCCGAAGTTACATATACATCAACAGAACACTCAGGTTAATTATTGATTATAGGTAGTTGAACAAAGTGACAGTGAAAAACAAGTACCCATTGCCTCGAATTGATGATATTTTTTATCAAATGAGAGGGGAAAAGGTATTTTTGAAGAGTGACTTGAGGTTTGGTTACCATTAGATAAGAATCAAGGAGGAATATATTCACAATACAAACTTTAGAACAAGGTATGGACACTATGAATGTGTAGTGGTTCCATTTGGTCTCACTAATGCACCAACTACCTTCATGTGTCTCATGAATAGACGATTTTCAATAGTTATTTGGGCAAGTTTGTGCTTGGTTTTCTAGATGACATTTTTTATTACTCTAAGAATGAAGATGAGCATGAAGAATAATTGAGAATGGATTTGCAATTGCTAAGGGAACATAATTTGTATCCATAGCTAAAAAAACGGGATTTCTATAAAAATAAAAATCATTATTTGGGGCACATTATTTCAGATCAAGGAATATCAATGGATCTGGAATGAATCCATTATGAATTGGAAAACTCCAACGAATGTGACATATGTGAGATATTTTATGGGTCTTGTTGGTTATTATAGGAGGTTCATTAAAGGATTCTCCAAGGTTGCACACCCAATCACTTCTTTTCCAAAGAAAGGAATAAAATTTGAATGGACACATAAATGTGAAGAAAGCTTCCAACTGTTGAAGAAGCTTCTTACAAGTGCTCCAATTCTGAAAATTGCAAACCCCCCAAAAAATTCGTGGTGTGTATAGATGCATGTAAATAGGGACTTGGAGGAGTTATTATGCAATACAATCATATGGTGTGTTATCAGTCTAGAAAAGTGAAAGAGCATGAAAAGAATTATGCTACCAATGATTTGGAACTTGCAGCCATAGTGCATGCTTTAAATATGTGGAGACACTATTTAATGGGTAGAAAATTTGAGTTGAAGACAGACCACTGTCACGTCTAAAATATTGTTTGAGAAACCAACATTAAATGCCAAGCAAGGTAGATGGCTTGAATTTTTACGTGAATTAATTGATTTTGAAATAAAATACATAAAAGGGAAGGAAAATAAAGTGGTTGATGCATTCAACAGAAAGATGCATGAAATGCATGTGGAAACCATTAGTAATTTCCAATTAGATTTAAGGCAACAAATTGTTAAATATCTTGCTAAAAATGAATTATATGTGCAATTAAAATATAATTTGCAGCAAAAAAATTTAGAAAAGAGGTATGATTGTTACCGTTTGGAAGACGATGGAATTCTTATTTATAAAACTAGAATTTATATTCCAAATATGGCAGACTTGAGAAAGATTGTTATGGATGAAATCCATAAAATTCCATATTCTGGTCACCCAAGATATTGGAAAACAATTGCTATAACCATGAAACAATATTTTTGGTCGGGGATGAAAAATGATATTACTGAGTTTATTTCTAAGTGTATGAAATATCAGCAAGTGAAGGCTGAACATCAACACCCAACATGTTTATTACGTCATTTTCCAATTTCAGAATGGAAATGGGAAGTGATTTCCATGGATTTTACTAGAGGGTTTCCAATGATTGTGAGACATCATGATCCCGTCATGGTTGTGGTGGATAAATTGTCTAAGGGAACACATTTTATACTAGTTAAATCCACATATAAAATATATGCCATTGAAAATATTTTCACGAAGAAAATTTTTAGATTGCATGGATTGTTTAAGGAAATAATTTCAAACAGGGATACCAAATTTACTTCAAATTTTTGGAAAAGTATTTTTGCATATTTGGGTACACAACTAAAATTTAGCACTTCCTAGCATCCACAAACATGGATAAACAAAAAGAGTAAGTTAGGTTCTTGAAGACATGATTCACATGTATATGATGAATAAACCATCCAAGTGGAAAGATAGTCTACACTTGGTGGAGTTTACATATAACAATGGGAAAAAAACTTCGTTTGGCATGAGTCCATTTGAAACTCTGTATGGCAAAAAGTGAAAAGAACATGTGACTTGGGATAATCTAGTGCTAGGAACCAATTATTCAATTCCTAGCAACAGGAAAGGCACCAGAGCAATTCACCACCAGTCAGAAGAAACAGTTAGTTGTCAAAGTTGCGGACTTCCAACTAATCATAGGACAGTTGTACAAGATGGGCCCCGATGAGATATTACGCCGCTACGTTCTCCCACACGAGTAGGAACGGATTTTAGCCGAGGCACATGATGGAATTTCCGGAGGACATTATGGAGGTCGGGCCACTTCAAAAAAGATCCTGACAGCTAGGTTATGGTGGCCAACCATGCATAGCAATGCCACTAACTATGCCAAAACCTGCGACGTCTGTCAATGCATAGGGAAACCATCGAGATGGGACGAGATGCCATTAGTACCCCAGGTCACGCTGCAGGAATTTGACAAATGGGTGGTATATTTTGTAGGACCCGTTAACCCTCCAGGAAAATGCATCGGATGACGCTACATCATAACTGCAACAAAATATTTGACACATTGGGCAGAGGCCGTGCTAGTCAAGGATTGTACCACATCAACGGCTGCCAAATTCCTCTTTGACAACGTGGTCACCCGATTCGGATGCCCAAATATTTTACTAAGCAATCAAGGGGCGCACTTTCTGAACAGGACAATCACAGCACTAACGGAGGAGTTTCAGGTTCAACATAAGAAGAGTACTCCCTACCATCTTCAAGCAAACGGGACAATAGAAGCATTCAACAAAATCTTGGAACACGCACTCACAAAGGTATGCAACACAAATCGAGATGATTGGGACCTTAAAATTCCAACAATCCTCTGGGCCTATCGAACCACATGCAAATGAATAACTGGCCAAACTCCATTCAAATTGGTCTGCGGTAAAGAAGCAGTTATGCCGATGGAATACATTGTTCCAAGTTTGCGTATTGCAGTTGCCACAGACATGAGCGATGACAATGGGTTGGAAGAACGACTAGCACAATTAGTACACTTAGAAGAAGATGAGTTCATCGCAGGATTTCACCAGCAGGTTGAAAAGGATCGCCAGAAAGCATGGCATGACCGTCACATTAAGCAGAGATACTTTCAGAAAGGTGATATGGTGTTTCTATATGACAGCAAGTTCACGAAACACCCGGGTAAATTACAAATGCAATGGTTAGGACCCTATATCATCAATTTTCTCACTAACGGTGGTGGAGTGCAGTTACAGACCTTAGATGGGGTATTGTTGCCTTGCATGGTGAATGGAAATAGGATAAAGCCCTATTGATGTGATCCACCACAGTAAAAAAAAAAAAAAAAACGACGTAGGACTCGAACAACACGAAGACATGAAGGCCAGTAAGACTCTGACCAGGATAGTGGAAAGAGAGGGGGCGTTCAGTAAGATCGCATGTCACAACTACGTGTGGAGGTACACTCTGCACGTGCAACTCCAAACCTAAGCATGCGACCACAGATAAGCATCACTAGAAAATGGCGAAGGAGATGATGATCGAATCGCATCCGAGCATGCGACCGTAGATGATGGTTAAGGGAAAGGACGATTGAACCGCAAGAGAAGGGCCAGGATTGTACGAATGATGATGGTAACCGACCCCGCAGACACGAAGCACAAGCATAAATACCGATGGAGGAGGCCGCTAGAACAACAAGGTATCGATGAATAAGGAGAGAACATTTAGGAAATTGCATGCTGCAAGTTGATCAGACAATTAGTTGAATAAGGAGTTCCAGGGAGGTTGTGGAAATGGTTCATTTCATTTTGCATGGCAGCACACCAGGTGCACTGAGAACTAGAACGACGGGCATCCATACACAACCAGCGAGGGAAGCAGCGCAGAGACTCCAGGAAAACACCTTTGAGGTATCATCCAAGATGTCTAAGTATGTGGCGAAAGTGTGAAGTTCCGTTGTCTCAAGGAGCACCAGAATGCCAGGAGTAGAGGCTCCACAGCTCTGGTAGAAGGATGCCCAAGGCGCGAAACAGATGTGCCGGAGTAGTCGGCCTATCTCCCACCTTGGTGACATAGATGAAATTTTCCTCAGTCAAGACCAAGCACCAGGCAGGGCGGTAGCGACTCAAGAGGTAGATGATCAAGGTTCCAAGAGACTGGCAGATGAGTGCAAGAAGTACATGACATCAAACTAGTGACCGACGGACGGAGATAGGAAAAACACAACAGCGAGTTCCAGACAGCAAGAACAGTTTCAGAGACTGAGCACAGTACAAGGCGGGCGCAAAATAGCAGCGTCTGGCTGAGGTGGCTTGGGACGAGCCACAAGTTTGTGTTGGGGGCCTGTTGGCATGGGATAGATCCGCAAGAAGTGTGGAAGCCAATAGGCACGAAAGCTAAATCTCGCGAAAGAAAGAATTACTGTGAATTCTAAGGAAGCACAAGAATAGTTTAGAATATTTAATTGCTAAGTCAGCCAACATGGGCCATTTTGTAATAGGATAGAAGCATACAAATAGAAGTATATTGTAAGCCTAAGGGCATCGGAGTTTAGAGATTAATGCGATCTTTTGGATTCTGTTGACTATTCCCTACGAGGTTGTTCCGCATATGTTAATGAATGAAGATGTTCAGTTATGAATTCTGTTGTTATGCGATGATGGGTTATTTAAATACTTTTTGTTGATTTGTGTTGATACATGTTGTTTGTTAACGCGAATATACTGTTGAATATGCTTTGAGATAAATATGCGAATTTTTGGTTGAATAAACTATCGTAAAGATTGTAGTCGCTGGTTAACGTGCACATATATTTTTCGCAACTGCGGAAGCTTGGTTCCTGCAGCACCCTTATCCACCTCGGGTGAGACCTCACCTGCTTTGCAGGTGTTGCTAGGAAGGGTAACTCCTTTCCGGGTCGGTGAATAAGGGGTTGTTGGTGTTGTTGACGACAAAGTTAACCCCTGTCTAAAGACCCTATGTCAAAAAATGGTTCCGTTGCCGGGACCCTAAGAAGAAAGAAGGGTATATGTTGTGGCATCCGATGAAACCAGAGATCCAAGAGTGGTTCAGTTATAAAGCAGAAGAGTTTGTGAAAGACGAAAGGAAGAACCCAGTAGAGACAGTAGAAAGTTGGTTACAAAAGCACATATACTCAGACATCCATGAAATATTCTTTGCCGAATTCCCAATAATACTGCAGGAGTGGCTCGAACAGTTGACATTCAGAGGACATACCAACCAGAGTATCAGATCAGACCAGTGGACTCCATAACTGATTCGATAGCTAAAGCAAGCCTACAATACAGTATCAAGGGTTGTTGATTTCTGGATCAATAGTATCCTAGAGGGGTACATCACTAAGTTTACGGTAGATACCAACAGTTCTTACAGCGACGCAGAGAGACAATTTTTCAGGGGACCAAGGGGTAGGTTCGTCCTATAGTTGAAACTGTGGATTAAGATGTTGGTGTGCGAAAAGGGCATGATGAAAATGAACTTTGATGAGTAGAAAAATCGGTGTGCAGGGGTTGTAGGTATCGCATGGTTACAGATCCGTTAGGAAAGATGCAGGGTAGATGGACATGAGCGACGATGAATTTCTAAGGGAAGTTGAGGAAGATTGTGGAACCTTGAGAAGTGGAATGATATTCCAGCGTCCTGATAAGAGGAGGAGGACTGAGGAAGAGTCCCTTGAGAGGACCGAAAGGGAAGATTATGCAATAGGGCCACAGAGGATAGAGCTCCCTTATTACGAGGAGGAAGGCGGTGACTGGGCTACCCGAGAAGAAGGGTGGATCGTAAGGTAAAACATACCTTCAATCACGCACGCCACTTATCAATTTAAAGGAAACACCACAAGTAATTCGCAGAGATGCCCCACATGTAGTGGGAAAAGTAGCGCATCAGTAAGTAACAATAGTAGGAAAACTGCGATGGCGGACAATACGAAGATGCCGAGTTTTGTAGGAAGCGGGACAGAGGATACCGAACAGTTTTGGTTTTTATGCGAAGTAGTGTGGACCATGAAGCAGGTCCAAAATGAAGACATAAAAAAGGGGCAGTTGGCGACGACCTTTTGGGGCCGTGCGCTGGACTGGTTCATAAAATATACTAAGGTTCCAGGGAAAACGTTGGCAGAAATCAAAGCAGCGATGATTCAGGAATTTAAAAAACCCAAGTCAGAAGCACAATATATTACTGAGCTCAAAGATATTAGGAAATACCTGAATGAACCCGTATGGGAGTTTGATCAAAGATACAAGACATTGATAGCAAAAGTCAGTTTTCCAATAAACAAACTGCAACATAAAGAGTGGTTGATCACCGAGCTGGTACCACATATTAGAGGACCATTGATGCAGCAGAAGGTTGCAGACCAAGCCGAAGCATTAGAAATCACGACGAAACTAGAGGCTTCATCGATCGGATAGACTGGGGCTGGAATGGATAAGATTCAAGCACAACTGGCTACGTTGACTCTCCAATTGGAGGACATGAAGAAAGGCAAAAATAACCACGCAGATGTATGGTGCACCAGATGTAGGATGAAAGGCCATCATAATGACAACTGTTCAGTGTTTCTGCAGTAATTGAATTCAGGGGCGTCAAACCCCCTTCTCCAGGAAGGTCTACCATGGTGTCCCATTTTCTAGGCCAGGGGGCATCGACCAGAGGACTGCATATACTTACAGAAGATAGTGTCGAAACCGACGAGTCTGTATTGTAAATTTTGTCCATCAGTGGGGCATGACGAAAAGGATTGTAGAGCACACGATTTGTTGCAAGAACGAAACATGGACGCATACATAGTAAAGGGAGAAGAGCAACAACTGGGACTGCAGCAGCCGCAGTATGCCAAACAACAACCGTAGTTTATGAAAACGCTACAATTTGACCAAGGAAAGTATGGGAAACTACAGTATGGAACACCGCAGTATCCGCAACCACAATACCAACAGCCGCTATATCAACAATACCCATAACCGCAGTATCAATAGCCACAGTACCAGTAGGTGCAGTATGGACCACCACAAAGAGGATTTGGTGGAGGATTCCGGGGAGGACGTGGTGGTGGTGCTGGAAGGGGAGGGGCCACTGGACGGGGTCAAGGAACTCCTACATGCTACAATTGTGGGAAATAAGGACATTTCCTAAGGGATTATCCCAACCCATCCCCGCAATGCACGTACTGCAATGGAGTGGACCATAGCATTGAATATTTCCCACAGCTCATCTCCAGATGTAAGATGAAGAACCTACCACCTCTGCCTAACCAAAACTAGAATCAGAACCAGAACCAACCAGCAGTACAGAAGATATCGGCGGAAGCTAGGAAGCAAGCTACGACAGTGGGAATAGTGACACAAGGAAAAGCAACAACAGGAGTTGACCAGCCACACCATACCGTTCGACCAGTAAAATGTGTCACCTTCGATGCGGAGGATGCAAAGGATGTCTTCTCAAAGGCATGGCAAGGAATGTTGGGGCGGCAACGGAATGCATCTCCTCAAGCAGAGATTTACGATATGCCACCAATGTTCAATTGAACGAAATCGCGGCAGAAGGCCACTACCGTAAGAGAATTCATCGGGAGTTGTTTAGATTTAGCAAAATATGAGGAGGCATTGGAGGATATATCCAAGCTATTGAGTCGACAAGAGGGAGGACGTAAGGAACCCAGGGTTAATCGCATACATAAGGAAAGGAAGACAAGTAGAGAAATGAGGATGTCGACACAAATCGAAGCATTCGATGTCGACTCCATCATTTTGGATCTAGGGTCAGACGTGAACATTATGACAAAACAAACATGGGAAACAATGGGAGAACCACAAATGACTTGGTCACCAGTACAACTGCGATTGGAAAACAAGAGCAAGGTCACCCCTCTTGGCTGAGTGTGTCAACTTCCCGTCGAAATCAAAGGACTTCAAACATATGCCAATTTCGATGTCATAGAGATAGTAAATAACACATGTCTGTATCCAGCACTATTGGGAATTGACTGGGCAATGGAAAATTAGGCAATCATCAATTTCAAGAAGTGGATCATGTCATTTGAAGATCGAGAAATAAGGTTTGTCGCACCACTAGACCCTGCGAAAGGACAATGATACGTAGAGCATACAAAAGACAAATATAGGGATGGATGGGATAGCCTATATAATATTTGTGAAGATTACATCAATCCAACTGATGGAGGGGAGTTGGAATGGCGCAGCTCTAGCTCAACATCTTTGGACTTAGACGAGGCACTGTAAAATTGGCAAAACCGACTTCACAAAGTATCGTTTTGCAGATGTGCAAGGATTATACAATCCGTACATTGGGTGGCTACTGAGGAGTGAGCATTACCAATGTATGAAGGGTTACTAAATTTTAGCACCTTCTTAACAGAATTCGAAGGAAAGGTAGCAGAGCCACAAAGACTCTTGGCCTTGGAGGAAGCCTTAAAGGCATCTCCTACGTGCTGGTGGGTAGCGCATAAATCAAGGATATCAAACTAGCCACTATGCCGATGCCTCCTAGAGGTACGTTTCGGTGACACCACAGCATGGAACGGACAAAGATACGATGGCCAGGGTAACCCAAATGAACATGTGAAGGCTTGTTAGCATCAATGGGCAGCGCAATTGGAATAGGAGGGGGTGCATGCCTTCGTGCATACGTTGGATGAAGTACCGCGGAGTTGGTATGTCGTGATGGAGCTGCGACTCGGTACACTTTCTTGGGATCAGTTAACAATTGGATTTAGCCAAACATTCTCCTTCTCAAATGAAAATCTCTTCATCCATGATGCACTTCATGCAATCAAGAAGAATATTTTTGAGGTGGAACCAACAATACACTTATCAGAACCCCGATGGACCATGACACCCGAAATGATGATGGACTACTACAACATCTCAGGAGAACTGAACGATGATGACGACGACCCAAGAGCCACATATGTGCCAGAGTCCGAAGGCAGTCGCAACGTGAAGGCACTTAAGCTACCATCCGACACATTAGAGAGATTTTTAGGTCAAAACATGGCCTCCTAAGAGATGTACTACAAAAATATGAGAGATATATTAAAATATTATGAATTGGGGGTTTTGTGGGGTAGGTATATATGACAAATCACCTCCCACACTATTTTCTATGCTTAATATAAATAACCATGGTTGAGTTGCTTTTCAAAATTAACTAGAAATAAAATTAATAAAATAAGTCTACATTGATGTGACTAAGATTCATTGTAAATTCCCAAAAATTTATTGTCCTTTAACATGTATTTGTCTTGAACTTGCAAATGAAATTAAATAATAAAAAATATTTTTAAGAGCTATTTTTTTAATTTTATGTTGACTTTTTATATTTAGTACTTTTCTTATGAATTTAATTGAGAATTTATTTAAATGTAAAATGTTAATAATATTATTATAATCCACATTGCATTATTATTATTATTATTTATTAAATCTATTATTATTCTTTATTAGTTTGACATTATGTTATTAAATAGAATGGAGTGAATATATAATTTAAAATTAAAAACATAAAAATGATAATATATTATTTTATAAAAAAATGTGAAAGGACTTTCTTTATGAATTAAGAGTACTTCACTTGAAAATAACAATAAGATTATTTTATGAGAAAGTGTGAAAAGACATTCATTATGAGTACTTTACTTGAAAATGACAATAATATTATTTTATGAAAAGACTATCATTATGAGTACTTTTCTTTATGACTTAAAAGTACTAACACCACTACCTTGGTTAATTGTGTTTTCATCCACCATAGAAAATTTGACAAATAAGCATTCTTAACTCATGCAATGCCACCTCACCAAGGGGGATGATGTCATCTACTAGAATGTGATTAGTTATTTTTTATAGTACATTTTCTTTGTTTTGAGGCCATTTTTTGACCTCAAAATTTCTCTAATGAGTACAACCAACCACTGAAGATTACAAAGGTAAACATCGGGTCGGAAGACAACCCGAAATTTGCGAGCATTGGAGATTATTGGGACGAATCAACTATCGTGAATATGACAGATATGCTGCACGAGTTTTGGGAATTGTTCCCAACGAAATTCTCAGAAATGAAGGGAATCTCTGGGGACCTCGACGAAATGAAGATTCCCCTGAAACCTAGTGCGAAGCCGGTTAAAAAAATACCATATCTCTTAAGCCCGTGACACAAGGAACGAGTACAGGTTGAACTTGAGAAAATGTTGGAAGACGACATCATTGAACCAATCGAAGAGTTGGAAAGGATTAGTCTGATGGTCGTCCAAGAGAAGAAAACCGGAGAAGTAAGAATTTGTGTCGACCCATGAAAGTTGAACAATGCCTGTTTACACGACCTGTTCCTGACACCATTCACAGATGAAGTACTCGAAGGAGTTGGCGGTCAGGAAATTTATTCGTTTACGGATGTGTTCTCAGGCTACCACCAAATTAGGATTGCGAAGGAGGATAGGCATAAGATCATGTTTGTCACGAAATGGGGGTGTTACCAATATAAAGTGATGCCATTCGGTCTGAAAAATGCCCTCGCAATATTCTCACTACTGGTAGTTGCAACATTCAAAGACTATATCCATAAATTTCTTGCAGTATACATGGACGATTGGACAATCAATGGGATATTCAAGAACCACATTACGAACCTCAAACTAATGTTAGAACGATGTCATCACCACCAGATATCTCTTAACTTGAAGAAATGCATCTTTTGTGCCCCATTCGAGATACTGCTGGCACACATTGTTTGCAAGGAGGGCCTGTTAGTTGATCCAGCAAAGATTGCCATCATTGTTGAACTTCCATTGCCAACAACAGTTAAGCAACTCAGGGCGACATTGGGCCACACAGGCTATTACCGCAAGTTCATCAAAGGATACGCTGCAATCACATAACCCATGGAGAAACTACTAAAGAAGGATGCGAAATTGGAATGGAATGGAGAATGCCAGAGGATCTTAGACGTTTTGAAGACAAAGATGGTGGAAGCACCCATCCTTTCCTTCCCAAATTGGAAGAAAGATTTTCATGTCCACGTTGATGCGTCGTCCATTACACTCGGTGTTATCTTGGCCCAATCAGGAGAAGGTGACATCGACCATCCGATAGCTTTTGCAAGTAGGAAACTATCGACATCAGAAAAGAATTATACAACCACTGAACGAGAAGGACTAGCGATGGTCTATGCCCTACAAAAGTTCCGACATTATCTTTTAGGGGGCCACTTCAAAATGTTCACTGACCATTCAGCGCTGAAGTATTTTGTGAACAAGCCTGTGTTGGGGGGGGGATTTTCCGATGGCTACTGCTCTTTCAAGAATTTGATTTTGAGATCATTGTGAAGCCAGGACAATTGAATGCAGAACTAGACCACCTATCAAGGATCGAGTCAGGGGAGGAACCACGAAGCATTGACGAAGGATTACTAGATGCTTATCTATTTCGAGTTGGAATGATCGACAACTACTATGAAACAATTATTTAGTTCCTAGCAACAGGAAAGGCACCAGAGAAATTCACCACCAGTCAGAAGAAACAGTTAGTTGTCAAAGCTGCGGACTTCCAACTAATAGTAGGACAGCTGTACAAGATGGGCCCCGATGAGATATTACACCGCTACATTCTCCCACACGAGTAGGAATGGATTTTAGCCGAGGCACATGATGGCATTGCCGGAGGAAATTATGGAGGTCGGGCCACTGCGAAAAATATCCTGACAGCCAGGTTATGGTGGCTAACCATGCATAGCGATGCTACTGACTATGCCAAAACTTGCAATGTCTGTCAATGCATAGGGAAACCATTGAGACGGGACGAGATGCCATTAGTATCCCAAGTCACGCTGCAGGCATTCGACAAATGGGCGGTAGATTTTGTAGGACCCATTATCCCTCTAGGAAAATGCACCAGATCACGCTACATCATAACTGCAACAAAATATTTCACACATTGGGTGGAGGCCACACCAGTCAAGGATTGTACCGCATCAACGGCTGCCAGATTCCTCTTCGACAACGTGGTCACCTGATTCAGATGCCCAAAGATTTTACTAAGCGATCAAGGGGCACGCTTTGTGACCAAGACAATTGCAGCACTAACAAAGGAGTTTTAGGTTCAGCATAAGAAGAGTACTCCCTACCATCCTCAAGCAGAAGGGACAGTAGAAGCATTCAACAAAAACTTGGAACACGCACTCACAAAGGTATGCAACACAAATCGAGACGATTGGGACCTTAAAATTCCAACGATCCTCTGGGCCTATCGAACCACATGCAAACGATTAACTGGCCAAACTCCATTCAAACTAGTCTATGGTAAAGAAACAGTTATGCCGATGGAATACATCATTCCAAGTTTGCGTACTGCAGTCACCATAGACATGAGCGATGACAGTGGGTTGGAAGAAGGACTAGCACATTTAGTACACTTAGAAGAAGATCAGTTCATCGTAGGATTCCACCAGCAGGTTGAAAAGGATCGCTAGAAAGTATGGCATGACTGTCACATTAAGCAGAGATACTTTCAGAAAGGTGACACGGTGTTGCTATATGATAGCAAGTTCGTGAAACACCCGGGTAAATTACAAATGAACTGGTTAGGACCCTATATGATCAATTTTGTCACTAACGGTGGTGCAGTGCAGTTACAGACCTTAGATGGGGCATTGTTGCCTCGCATGGTGAACGACAATAGGCTAAAGCCCTATCCCTGTGATTTGCCACAGTAAAAAAAAAATGATGTAGGACTCGAACAATGTGAAGACATGAAGGCCAGTTAGACTCTGACCAAGATAATGGAAAGAGAGGGGGCGGTCAGTCAGATCGCATGTCACCACTACGTGTGGAGGTACACTCTGCACGTGCGACTCCACACCTAAGCATGCAACCACAAATAAGCATCACCAGAAGATGGCGAAGGAGATGATGATAGAATCGCATCCGAGCATGCCACCGCAGCCGACAATAAAGGGAAAGGACGATTGAATCGCAAGATGAGGGCCAGGATTGTACAAATGATGATGGTAACAGACCCCGCAAACACGAAGCACAAGCATAAATATTGATGGAGGAGGCCGCTAGAATAACAAGGTATCGATGAATAGGGAGAAAAAATTTAGGAAACTGCATGCTGCAAGTTGATCAGACAATTAATTGAATAAGGAGTTCCAAGGAGGTTGTGGAAATGGTTCATTTCATTTCACATGGAAGCACACCAGGTGTGCTGAGAGATAGAACGACGAGTGTCCATACACAACCATCGAGGGAAGCAGCACAGAGACTCTGGGAAAACACCATTGAGGTATCATCTAAGATGTCTAAGTATGTGGCGGAAGTGCAAAGTTTCGTGGTCCCGAGGACCACCATAATTCCAGGAGTAAAGGCTCCACAACCTTGGTAGAAGGCTTCCCAGGGCGCGAAATAGATGTGCCAGAGTAGTCGGCCTGTCTCCCACCTTGGTGACGTAGATGAAATTTTCCTTAGTCAGGACCAAGCACCAGGCAGGGTGATAGCGACTCAAGAGTTAGATGATAAAGGTTCCAAGAGACTGGCAGATGAGTGCAAGAAGTACATGACAGAGAACCAGTGACTGACGCACGGAGATAGGAAAAACACAACAGCGAGTTCGAGATAGAAAGAACAGTTTTAGAGACCAAGCACAGTAAAAGGTAGGCACAAAACAACAGCGTTTGGCTGAGGTGGATCAGGACGAGCCACAAGTTTGTGTTGGGGGCCTGTTGGCACGGGATAGGTCCACAGGAAGTGCGGAAGCCGATAGGGATGAAAGCCAAACAAAGAAGGAATTACCACGAAGTCTGAGGAAGCACAAGAATAGTTTCGAATATTTAATTGCTAAGTCGGCCAACATGGGCCATTTTGTAATAGGATAAAAGCATACAAATAGAAGTATATTGTAAGCCTAAGGGCATCAAAGTTTAGAGATTAATGTGATCTTTTGGATTCTGTTGACTATTCCCTGCAAGGTTGTTCCGCAGATGTTAATGAATGAAGATGTTCGGTTATGAATTCTGTTGTTATGCGATGATGGGTTATTTAAATACTTTCTATTGATTTGTGTTGATACATGTTGTTTGTTAATGCGAATATGTTGTTGAATATGATTTGAGATAAATATGCGAATGTTTGATTGAATAAACTGTCGTAAAGATTGTAGTCTCTGGTTAACGTGCACATATCTTCTTCGCAACTGCGGAAGCTTGGTTCTTGCAGCACCCTTATCCACCTCCGGTGAGACCTCATCTACTTTGCAGGCGTTGTTGGGAAGGTTAAATCCTTTCCAGGCCGGTGAATAAGGGGTTGTTGGTGTTGTTGATGACAGAGTGAAACAGTGTCGAAAGACCCTGTGTCAACAGGTACAGTTGACACAATTTTGTCGAAGGGCCTCTCCCCTATGAGGGAAAGTGGCAAGATTGGTTCCGTAATTTTGAGTAGAATACCACTCTCCACTCTGTATTGAAGGATACCAACTCATTTTTCTCGTCGTGCATGTTGGTCCCCATACCATGTGCATAACAGTCAAAGAATTGAAGTTGCAGGACACCTTTTCGGACGTGCCATGAACGGGGTATCTTAGTTTCCATTCTTCTAGGAATATTTTACCCAGAATCCCTCTCGATAGGGGGTTATCCTTTATCCATTTGGTTCTACATTTTGTATTTCCTCACTGCGAATTTCATCACCTTGTAGGGAAAACAATTTGTGTGATCTTCCATATCTTTTAGATAGGTCTTTTCATGCTCCTATACCCCATAGGTTAGTGAGTCTTTTCCTTTCTAGGAGTGCTGCTTGTTGGTATTCTGACCATTTTTTCGTCGCTCCACCTACTACAACACACTGTTGCAATAAGTGTTTTTGAGCTTGTTGTTGGCCTGAGTGTCGTCTTTTTGCGAGCTCTCCTTTTGCAAGCATGGTTGCACTAGTATTTTTTTAGCTCGTTCTATTCCCCACAACTCTTTAGCACTTTTACACCTGTAACCATTTATTCACCATGACACTCTTGTCACCTATAGGGGAAATCCCTGCAGTACAGTCCATTAGAACCCACTCGTCATGCTTCCTTGAGACGCACATCTTCGTATCCACAAAAAAGAATGGCCTCTTGATTGTATCACTGGCCTATTATTGAGAATGTTAGTCCCATGAGATTGTTTTGAGCATTATGTAGGTGTCTTAGGGACTTGGAAATGATTTTCTAGGGAAGAAAATCATTCCTTTTCCCCTAAAGAAATCATTGAGGGATTGAAATCCATGAACACTTCGTAAAAAAACCATGTAGGACTTTAGAGTGGTATCTATTGCATTATAAATCTAGGTCTTGTGGCCTTGGGGCCTTAGACATGGTTAGTGGAGGAGTCTTAAAACTTTGGATATAAAGGAATCTTCTAGCTATATAGAACTAAGTAGGATTACTCCACCAATCACAAATGACCTATTAAGGCCATCACTAGCCTATGGTTCAAGATGTTGGTGCCATTATGTGATTTTGAGAATGTGAAGGTATCTTAGGGCCTTGGGAATGACATTCTAGGGATGAAGACCATGCCTTTGGCTCTACTGAAACCACTAAGTCATCTAGATCCATATGTAATGCCTCAAAGAACCATGCATAACTTTTCATGGGTATCCATGATACTCTATATCTAGGTCTTGTGGTCTTGAGGCATTGGACATGATAATTGAGGAGACTTGAAACTGAAGCCCTAAAGGAATATTCTAACCATCTAAGGCTAAGAAGTTTCCATCCACCAATGAAAGGAGGCCTCCTAAGTAAATCATTTTCGTATTATTGATGATATTTGTTCCATTAGGTGGTTTTTAGAGATATGCATGTGTTGTAGGGAATTGGGAATGGCTTTCTATGGAGGCGGACCATGCCTTTGGCACCAAAAAAAATACTAAGGCATCCAAAGCCATGAAAAATTCCTTGAAGCACCATTGGCCTTTAAATGGGGATATTCATGCATCAATGGTTTTTAAAAATAATACTTAAGGCCCAAGACATGGTTAAGAAACCAAATCCTCAATCCATAAAGGGACCTTCTAGTCATCTACGTCAAAGAACAATTCCTTCAACTACCAAACACAACCTACTAATGGATTCATTTGCATTTTATTGGTGATATGGATTCAATTAAAAAAATTTTAGATATATGTATGGATCTTGAGTCCCTTCACATGGTTGGGATAGGAAAATTGAGTCTTAATCCCTAAAGGAATATCCTAGGCATATCCGACAAAGAATTACACCTCAAACCAGCACACATGGCCTATGTGTGGGTATATGTATGGAATTGGGTGGTTTTAGTAGTAGGTATGATTATTTTTCTTGTAGAGATGATCAAAGGATGAATCCCATTTCTTATATCATAAAGGATGTTTTGAGGAATTTATTTCCTAAAGGATGCATTGGAGCACAACAATTGACCTCCAATAGAATCCTTTCCCTCCAAGTGGGGATGTTAGTTCCTTCAAAAGGTTTGCATAATTAGGTATGTATATTGCGGCCTTAACATGTTCAAGTGTGGAAACCAAATCCATGACCACTAAAAGAATCTTGTAGACATCCAAGGCTAAATGACACCTTGAATCACCACTCATGATCTCCAAAGAGTTCCCTAGCCTACAAGCTATGGGGATATCATTGTCATCATGAGATTTAACACTAGCAATATGCTTTATGGCCCTAGACATTCTTAAAAGAGGAAATGTGTTTTTTATTCCCTAAATGAATCTTTTAGGTTCCAAAGGATAAGAAAAACACCACAAAGAACCACTCATGACCTCCTATGGTATATCTATTTTTAAGTGGGTAAATGTGTGCCATTAGAACATTTTAAGCATTAGGTATGGATGTAAGCAAACTAGACATGGCTAGTGGAGAAAAATAAATACTTGTGTTGTAAGGGACATTCCTAAGCATAAAATGTCATTATTGGTGCCTCAAGGAACCACACTTGACCTCTCTAGGGTGTCATTTGTCTTTGTTTATGTATTTCCATGACATTAGTAGGCTGTGAACATTAGGTAGGGTCCTGGGTGAATTGGCATAGTAAAGGGAGGAATTAAGAGGTTATGAACACATAATATGGATCTTGAGGCCATATATATGATTGGGGGAGGAAACACAATCCTTAGTCCCTATAGGTAACTTTGTGGGCTCAAGGGTTATGAATAAGTCCCTAGACCACTACACGCATCTATATAGGGAATATTTAGCATATAGGTGGGAATATAGAATATTTTTGGAGGTTTGAAGAACGAAACTTGCATCTTAAGATATATAAATTGTCAAAGCTGAAACATGGGCCTTAGGTCCTTGAAGGAAAGCTTCTAGGGACCGAGGGAAATGATTAAGGTATCAAACCACAATAATTCACCTATAACAGGGATACATGTCCTCTAAATCAGTATAGGAGCACTATTAGGATCTTTTAGTCCCCATATATATGTCTTGGACCTAGATAAAATAAATGTAGGAAACCTAGGACTTACGCCCTAAACATACACACCTAGGGATAAATGACTAAGAAGGAGGTTGCAAACCACCACATACGATCTATCTAGGATATTTTTGGATTCCAATTTTGGATATTAAATACATTAGGAGGTTTGATATCCATGTATGTATCTAAAGTCCAAATACATGTTCGTGGAAAGATCCAATGCCTTAATTTATAAAGAAAGCCTATAGGATCAGGGGCCATTAATATTGCCTCAAATTACCACATGTGACTTCTCTAAGGGATCTAGAGCCCCTAAGTGGAAATATGAGAGCCATTAAGAGGTTTTGAGAACCAAGTATCATGTCTTAGTGAAAATATGAGAGCCACTATATGTTTTGAGAGCTAAGTATAACTCTTAACACCTTAAAAATAGATAGATGTAAAAATGAAATCATATGTAGGCCATAAAAGTAGATTATAGGGATCAAAGGCCTTGGATAATATTTCATACCTCCACAAAATAAATTTGTAGGATATATTTATCCTTTAAGTGTGGATATGGGTAGCATTAAGAGGCCATGATTGAGGCCTCGAAACATCATAATTGAATAGTTTCTCTCTTACTAGGTATATGGGTTCCATCGAGAGGTATTTAACATTGTGGATGGGTCTTTGGGCCGATATTACTTAGGCCCTAAAGGAATTTTCTAGTGCTTGAAGGCCATCAACAAGGCCTCAACCACTGTATAATAGTTTTTTAGAGGATATTTGGCCTTCAAGTTAGGTTACAAGGTTTATCACGAGGATTTTTCTACTAGTTTATATGGGTCATGAGTCCTTGATAATTTTTAAGGAGGAAACAGTAGCATTTGGCCATAAAGGAATATTTGATTGCTTAACGAGAATGAATCAAGTTTTTGACTACCAAATAACATTGGAATAGCTTATATTATGCTTTTGATTGGGGATATGGACACCATTATGAGGTTTTGAGAACCAAGTATGTGTCACAAATCCTTTGACACAGTTGGAAAATGAAACTCAAGCCTTAGGCCTTAAAGGTTTATTTGATGGTTCCATAGCCATGAAATAAGTCTCTAATAAAAACATTGAACTTATCTAGGTTATCTTTAGCATTCAAGAAGGAACATGGTTTCCATTGGGAGGATTTGAGCACTAATTATGGGTTTTAGGGCGCTATACTTGGTGAATAGATGAAACCCAAGCCTTAGGATCTAAAGGAATAATTTAGGGATGAAGGCAATGAACAAAGCCTTAATTGATCACATAACATTGATCTAGAACATCTTAAGTATTGTAGTAAAATATGGACACCATTAGTAGTTTTGAGCTTAAGGAATGGGCCTCAAATCCCTAGACGTGGTTTGATGAGGAAGACCAACATCTCATGCCTAAAAGATATTTATGGCAGCTCATAGACCATGCATAAGGTCCAATACCACCACATAATAATTGTAAAGTGATCATTTGGCCTACATGTGTCATATAAGCGACATTACTATTGTTTGTCCCATGTGTATTATTCTCAAGTTCTTTCTCATGTTTTCTGAATAGAAACTAAGGTTGTAGGCCCTAAAATATGCTTCTACATGGCTAATGGGCCATGTATAAGGAGCTAGTTTACCTCATGTTCTATAATTTGATGTTCTAGATCAAATCATGGTTTGGGCAAATGGGCCATGTGAATAGATGAAACCCAAGCCTTAGGATCTAAAGGAATAATTTAGAGATGAAGGCAATGAACAAAGCCTTAATTGATCACATAACATTGATCTAGAACATCTTAAGTATTGTAGTAAAATATGGACACCATTAGTAGTTTTGAGCTTAAGGGATGGGCCTCAAATCCCTAGACATGGTTTGATGAGGAAGACCAACATCTCATGCCTAAAAGATACTTATGGCAGCTCATAGACCATGCATAAGGTCCAATACCACCACATAATAATTGTAAAGTGATCATTTGGCCTACATGTGTCATATAAGCGACATTACTATTGTTTGTCCCATGTGTATTATTCTCAAGTTCTTTCTCATGTTTTCTAAATAGAAACTAAGGTTGTAGGCCCTAAAATATGCTTCTACATGGCTAATGGGCCATGTATAAGGAGCTAGTTTACCTCATGTTCTATAATTTGATGTTCTAGATCAAATCATGGTTTGGTGTTAGAAACTATGAAATTACATGGTATTCATTTCTTTTAGATATATGGCTCATGAGCTATGCATGGGGCCAAAAATAATGGATCATTTATATAAAAGGAATTGTGAGGGAAAAAAAATTGAATCATTGTTATAGAAGGATTTCTTAGTCAATGAGAGGTATATCATTGATTTGAATCTTTAGGCACAATAAAGATAAGAACATCTTAGTCTGAACCATAATTTGGAATCATAAACCAATAAATTACATGATAACCATTATTTCAAAGACTCGTAGATTATATGTAGAGCATAGATATATTATATGTATATGATGCCATGAAATGGGATTCCCTAAGCCTATATTTGAAAAGCAACAGAGAGGACGAATCACGACACATTCGAACCAAAATAATTGAAGGGAATACAATAATTTAAGGTGATATCTTGGCTCCTGCATCACGCCTTACTATTTATGTATAACATGTTTCACAGCTGTATTGTTTTGTTTTCAGTTATCTAATTCACATTATTGATGGCAATAATAATGACACTGATATGATGGGAAGAGAGCTATATTTCAGTTGAGCACTACTGAATGGGTTGTTGGATATAAATTTGCTCGAACTACATGGGTAGATAGATTACATACAGATTTAAAAAATAGTACAAGAAATATTTATATTTGTTTAAAAAAAACTACAACTACAATAATCGTTATGAGAAGTATATACAAATAAACTAATTATCCAGCATGTATAACTTTATATTATATTACAATCATGGGATATTCAAACTTATCCAACATGTATATCTTTATATTGTATTACAATTATGGGATATTACAGTTTGATTTGAGTGTATTCCTAGAAAGTAATGTAGGTATTTAATGGATTTAATGGTATTATGGGTAGCAGAGTATGTACTTCTTTATTGTAATTTTAAAATTAAATTATTATTATTATTATTTTAAAGATATTAATAATATGAATTATTATTAATGATTCATATCTCACATAAAATTAAGTATTATTTTTATTTATATATAATAAAAAGTTGAATTTTAATTGAATATTAATTAGTATAAATTTATGTTTTAATTCTTAATCTACAAAGTGTTAAAAGCCATATCTATTGAGGTACAGATGTTTTTTCAAATTTAACACTATAAAAAAGGTTTACACCTTAAAAGATGTGAATCATCTTGCCACTTGATATATATATATATATATATATATATATATATATATATATATATATATATGACTAACTATGATTTTAGAGTAGTTTGAAATTGGTGAGATTTGATATATATTTATATAAATGTGTCTTAAACAATGTAAACCATGTAATATGTAGTGAATTTAAACTTGTAGACTATATGTACTTGGATTTTATAAAATTTTCATATTTATTGTTTGGAGTAGATATGTATATAATTTTAGAATTTTTTTTATATTTATTTTTTAGAGATTACATGTGCAAGTGTCACATCTCATCGACTTGGACTGTAAAAAGAGTCTTTCAACACAATCAATTCACTCTATTACTTTTATAATTTTAAATTAAAAATTATTAACTATAAACACATCAAACATAAATATGTCAAACACAACACATAGAAAATATATATAAAAATGCTTAAATTCCAAACATATTCATAAAACACTTGGTCCAAAATTATTTTTCTATGTAACTTTCTTAGCTTCTTGTAACATGTACGTTATGATAACAAATGTGTGATACTATAGTTAAATTTATCTTTCTCTGCTTCTTCATTGTAACATGTAATTCTTTCTCTGCTTCTTCATTGTAACATGTAAGATATAATAACAAGTATGTGAGAATATAGTTAAATTTATCTATATTTTAAATTAGGGATTATATATATATATAACTTATTTGAAAAAAAAATTAAAATGAAATTTTTTTTAATTAATTTTAACTCAAAAAAAAAGGTGTTTTTTGTTTTGTTTCATAAATATTTTTCACTTTATTAATTAATTTATATACACATTTTAATTAAAAATTAAATACAATTTTAACAAAATTAATTTAAAAAAAATAAAAATAAAAATTAAGAATAAACATCTTAACATTTTTTAATATATATTATATAAATTGAGTAAATTTTCAAAGATTATATCTTCAACTTTCATTACTTTAATACATGCTCCCAAAACTCCATAAGACATAGATTTAATGTGATATACTTATTTGAATTTCACATTGAACATATTTATTTAGTTGCTTTTTTCATTTAAGTAAACTAATTTTAATTAATAAAATTAATATAAAAATATAAACAAATAAAACAAATTAATATAAATTAAAAAAATCTATTCATTAAACTTGCTTTAATCAAATCCTTCATGTATGAAGTAATATGCATTTCCATTATTTATTGGAACTTAATTAAGTGTTTAACTTTGATAGTTGAAGTCAAGTTTGTAGAGTGTTTAATTTTAATCTCGATACAACACTGAGAATAGCTTCCATTTTGAATTCACACATCCTGAGTGCTCTTAGTCTATAAAATGAATTAAGCCAATATGTAATTGCAACATTGAGAAGAGCTTCCATTTTGAATTCACACATCCTGAGTGCTCTTAGTCTATAAAATGAATCAAGCGAATATGTAATTGTTTTGTCATTCATAAAAATAAGAAAATAAAATAAAAAACCATTTTAAAATATAAACAAGTAAATTGTTTTGTCTTCAAGAAAAATTAAAAATGAAACCCAAGCATTTTAATGCTCAAACTTTATAATAACCTTAAAAACCAATGTTATATTTAAGTTTTTATGAAAACATGTCAATATTTACGAGTGTACATCCATTTAACTTAAGGTATGCATCTGGATGATGAAATGGTTTAAAGTTATGGTCTAATTCATCTAGATGATGATGAATTAGTTAAAATGATTTGTATGATAGATACGTTAAGATGAAGTTAGGTCAGTATATTTTGGCTATAAATATATTTTATTTATTTTAAATTAGTAATTGTTAAATGTTTGTTAAAGGTAATCAAAGATTGTTTCTAAATGGTTAAGTTTTGAAATTTAGATTAGATTAATAAAGTAAAAAAAATTATTTAAATTTTTATTATATATATTGGTTATGATTTTTATAGTACAATAAGGTATTGGATAAATATAATGGATAAATATAAAAACTAGTGAAAGATCATTTCTAAATAATTAGGTTTTGAAGTTTAGGTTAAATTAATATTGTAGTTTACAAAACAAATTATTGTTATATATATATATATATATATATATATATTCTGATCTTTATAGTAAAATAAAGTATTAGATCAATACTAAAATATAGACAATTAAAAATATTTCCCATTTTTGTGAGTTTACCATGACAATTAATTTCTCTTAATACTAAGACATATTAACACATTAGATATTACATATTAACGCATTAGATATTAGAAATATTTATTTTATTGAAAAAAAAAAGCCTATATACTAACAATGGATCTGTGTTGAAGGACAGCTCCATATGGCTTGGGTTTGGATCACTGGTTTGCCTGACAATGCTTCAAAATATTATTCTCTTACGTAAGCCGTATCGCTGGGATCCGCTAAGCCAATGTATTTCCAACTGTTTGGAATGACTGAACTGTTTTTATTAAAGAAAACCAAATGACGTGTTATCAAACTTTACGTACGTCGATGTCATTACTCAAACTTTCTACACACATAAATATTTTGTTACATGGTTGTCTTTATTCTAAAGGTCATGTGCTCCTGGCAAACACAGTCGACCATAAATAATTGAAAGGAATCGTAGAAAACAAGGCCGACCAAAAAAAATAATTGAAAGGAATACAATAGTTTGAAGTGATGTACATAGATTTTGTACTATATTCTTTACAATGTCATCCCTAATGCTACAAGATAACATGTTTTCACTATATTGTTTTCTCTCTCCCTGATTTTTTAAATAAAAAATTCGTTTATATTCGGTTTTAAGGGAAAATAATCTTATTTTTTTTAAATCTCATGTCATTTTGATTTTATTTTTTATTACGTTAATCTTGATTTAAAAACATGATTTGATTTTTTATTAAGTTAATTTTGATTAAAAAATGATTAAACATAATTTTTATTATGTAAATAAAGGGTTTACGATTAACAGAGTTTATGGATCGATGGCTTTGGATAATCAATAGTATTTACCTATGGATTTTTTGGTATAGGCGAGATTAGAACCCACTTCCGCTTAGGGGGCATTTTAAATAAACCTCGCCACCAACTCTTCTACATCTTACAGATTATATAAAATTAGTATTGATGATCGACTCAAGAACAACATATTTTGAGCAGAACACATTAAACTAGCACATCCATAAGTAAAGTGGCCAGTGAACACGGATAGGTATATCCAACCACTTAGTTTTGTGGAGATGGTTGGTTGTTAAACATAGGGTAAACATTAAAATAATTAATATAAATAATTAATTAAACATTAAAATAATTAATTGAGCATTAAAATAATTAATATAAATATTAAACTAACATAAACATTAAATTAACATAAACATTAAACTAATTAATATTAACATAAAAACAAATGCTATTTAATAAACATACCCCTTTTTTTAACCACCGCTAAACTTATTTAAATGTTAATCAAGATGTATTTGAGCATAACAAGATAGGATGACCATGAAATGAATCCTCACTCTACACTTGTTACACTTAGGTTAATCTTGTTGATCCACTCAAAGAAGTCTAAAATCTCACATAATATCTAAACACTTATCGATGTACTTATCCAAAATTTTATTTTAAAAATTATTGTTAAATTAAATAATTTGAATTTATATATATATAAGAATAAAATACTTTTAATTATTTATATATATATATATATATGAATAAAGAAAATACTGTTAATTATTTATTTAAGAATAAAATAAATTTATATTAATAAATACTTTATATTGAATCCCAAAATTAAAATAAATGTGGACTCATAATTTTAGACATATAATAGGATTTTATTTGTAGAAATGAGAAGAGAGTATACATTTTAAAATATTTAAAGATTGGGCAAGGTGTGGGTCTTCCAAACAAAAAGAAAAAATCTCTATCTTCATGGGATCCATTCCCCCTTGACTGACTTTACGAAGTATTTCCACTAACCGTGAAGTATGCGATATTGCATCATCGATGTATGCTCAGACATTGATTGATGACACACAGACTGTAGATGCGCATTGTTCAGAAGTGACATTAAGTTTCACTGAATCACCCATTTTATTTCAAATTTTGATCATCTCTGAGGGACACAGAGATCTTCATCATAAATGCATGAATGGAGTTGTTATGGCTATAGGATTTTGCACTTATGGTGATAGGATCTGGGCCATTGGATTCCTAAAAGGACGATAACACTAACCACAGAACATTTTCCCAAGCTGAATCCAAGACTAGTAAAGGGAGCCGAACCAAGCAGGCTGTAACCTGGTAAATTCTTCCTCATAAAATTGTCATGATTCAGTTTCAAGATATATGGAAGATAAGGCAGACACCACAACACGTCGATTTTATGCATGTATGGTTGACATGCATGCATTTTGTTATTTGAAAATTGCAGATATCAATGCATAGTAATTACTATGCAATATATGGAATTCCATTAATTTCAGTAAACTATGTGTTATCAATCCTATACCCACATTACTTGTTTATCAATAGATGCATGTAAATTTTATTTTAACAATTCGAAAGGTTACTTATGAACACATGGGGCCCTAGCACGAAGTTGAGGGACCTTTTAGATGCAATCGTGCTTTCATGAAACGCGCAAGGATTTAGTAAAATGAAAACACACGTGCGTTTCGTTGAACTAGGCATGGGTGGGCATGAGCCTGCCATGTCACTTAACACGCAGGATAGGAAATCATATCGGGAGAGCGTTATGAATTCAATAATGCGCTAGCATTATGAACTCAATAACACAATAACACGCGAGCGTTATAGAAATTCATAATGCGCGCGCATTATGAATTACTATAATGCTCGCGCTTTATGTATCCAAAAACGTGCTAGCATTATGGTAATCTACACAATTTGTATTTTCATCAAAACCTTATTTAATAGTTTCTTCTCAAGAAAATAAATTTCCTTATTTCCCTAGATCCCTAGTTATCTTGAAAGGTTTTGGGCTTCGTGTTCTATGGGTTAGGAGGTTAAATATGGATTTGGTGTTAGGGGCTAAGGGGTCAAGGGTCTCAGGGGTTAGAGATGGGAGGTGGTTAGTAGTAGGAGAAGGGGGATTGGAGAGAGAGAAGGGGGGAGTAGGAGAGAGAGAGAGATAGAAGGGGGGTTAGTTAGGGGTAAGGGACTAGGAGGGGGGTTAGAGAGGGGGAGAGAGAGAGAGAGAGAGTATGCGAGGGGGTTAATAATGATTAGGGGGGGAGAGAGAGAGAGAGAGAGCGAGGGGGAGAGAGAGAGAGGAGAGGGTGTTGGTTGTAGGGAGTGAGAAAGAGAGATGGGAAATGTGGTTAGAGGTAGCTGGAGGTGTAGGGAAGAGAGAGAGATTGAGAGAGGGGGTTAGTAAGGGCTATGGAGAGGAGAGGAGAGAGATAGCGAGGAGGGGGTTTAGGGATAGGGGGAGTAGGAGAGAGATAGACTGAGTAGGATGGTTAGGGATGGGGGAGAGTTTAGGGTGAATCCATGAATGTGGTTCACCATTTTTGGCAGATCGAATGGGGAAAAATTGTTTTTCGGACCCTCGATCTTCAAATGCTCGATCAAGGGTTTAAAAATACCTCAATCGAGGGCTTCAACGGACCTTGATTGAGGGTGTTTCAAACCCTAGATCGAGGGTCTAACCAAACTCTTGATTGAGCTCGATCGAGAGTTTGGTTAGACCCTCGATCGAGGGTTTTCTCGATCGAGGGTATGCGACAGGAAAAAAAAAAAACAAGGACCGACGAGGTCGACCGACCCTGTTTCTGCAAGTAATCGATAGCAACGACCACATCGACGCATCCGACGCATCCGGACTCCCTCGACCGAGCTCATGCCCACGCCACCTCACCACAGCGACGCCACCTCACCACAGGGCCTCCACCATGTCTTCTATTGCACCGGGTGGGTAGAATTCATCCAATGTTTTGTTATTTAAAAAAAATTATATTTTGTTTGTGTTGTATAAAATTGAGTTTTTGATAAAATCTAGTTTTTATTTGGTTTTTATGGATTGGTTAGGATGTAGCCATTGAAACTAAATGAAGATTGAAACCAAAAACCACCATTGAAACCAAATTAATTGAAAAAAAAAAATTTGAAACTAAAATAAAACCCCTTTCAAACCAAAACAAAAACCAAAACCATTTGAAATTTGAAATAGATTTAGGGTTTTGAATTTAGTTTGCAGTTATCTGTTTAAATTATTTGATTTATTTTTGTTTATATCAACCGGTAGCATTTCACCGCATAAATGCTACCGGTTTTATTTTAAAATGTGTTTTTACAGGCATGCCCATTTTTTTTCAATCCTCCGAGAACACCAAGAGGATTGAAAAAAAAATCATATATTACATTACTTAACCTATAACTCTAAACTTACCAATATAACATAAAAAAATATTAATAATATAATATAAAAAATTAAAAAATTAATATTAATAATATATATAATCATATATTATTTATTAATTTTTACTTAATCTATTTTAAAAAAATAATATTTAATATTAATAATATAATATAAAAAATTATAAAAATAATATTAATAATATATAATCATATATTATTAATCATAACCATAACCTAACAACTTGCCACCATAACCAGTTCATGTAGCATCATCCAACCACTTAATATTGTAACCAGTTTAGATTTTGCAAAATAAAAAATGTCGGATTCCAGTGAAAATCCCTCGTCCAAGTCAAATTGACAAGTTTTTAGACAACTCCTTATCAAAGTGCCATTCCTAATCAATGTGATGCAAAAATGGAAGTTGTATCTTATTACATTGATTTCATGGCATAGTTAACATTTTTCAATAATCATCAAATATGATTATTAGTAATTGATTATTTTTACTAAAAAATAAAATTGTAAAATACTTAAAAGGTTTAAAAGTATAATAGTTATTTTATTGTGTATAATACTTGGGAGTGAGGATCCCCAAGGGAACAAGATCCATTGATTGCTACATAAAGTCCAGGATATGGGGCATCATGTCGCCTAGATGTAAGGGTGTTATCTCATAGCAATTACACACACCAAATACAAATACAATTACAAATACTTTAAATGCATGTATACTAAATATCAAATGCAACAATAAATATATAAGCAAATAAAGTATAAAAACTATGGCATACTAACCTCATCCAAGAAATTGTCCTAAATAAGATCCTCTCTTAGGCCATGAAAAGTATGTCCACAATGTGAGCATCAATGAAGATAAATTGGCCTGGAACCATAATGGATGGCTTGGAAAAATTCCCAACATCAGGTGGCCTAACATCATTAGATGATGTCTCTGAATGATAAGCCACTACAAATGCATTTTGCTGGACTAGACTACATGTGTTTGGATTAGATTTTTCCACCATCTTTGTGGAATACAAACTACAATTCAACAATAAAAACACCTTTTTAAAAATATGGACATTTCTAAATGGTAAAAATTATAAAAATGACTAGACAAATAAAACTTACGGAAATGCTCCTTGGAAATTGGCAATGAATGACTATAGGTCCTCCTAGAACAAGCTCATATTACCTCATACAAAATTTGTTGTTGGTATGGGAGGGTCAAATAAAAAATAGTAATCAACCTTATTTTGTTTGTTTGTATATACACAAAGTAACATGCACGTGTTCCTACTATTTGTATGCTTAGAATCATGTAGCACTTTCAAGAATGCACATGTGTTCCTAATGCATGCATGCTCTTTTAATTATAAAATATGATGTGGAATTTATATTGAATGTGACATATGGTTGCATGCATAAGTTTGTATTTATATTTATGGGTTCATAAATGGAGTGCATTGTTAAATTAACTTTGCATAATCTCCATTAACGTACATATTTATTTTGTAATTAGTTTATTATAGGAATGTTGAGGTTACATAATGGTACCATAGTGAAGAAATTCAATATGGTGATGGTGGATTATGGAGTGCCCCATGGAATCAATAGTGAAAAGAGGCTACTAGGTATGTTACACAAAGTAAGAATCCATAGCTAATATGAGAAGCCAAAATCCATAGATAGAAATATACCCCTTAATGGTTTGATGACCAAAAACCATCCCAATGGAGATGTGGAAAAGGGAAAGAAAGGATTAGGTTGACACGAGTGCCATGTAACCCTAACTTCACAAGAAATAATTGATTGAAAATTTGGAAAGAAATTATTGGATATAAATTGAAGATTTAAAGGATTCAATAAGATTTAAGGAAGACAAAGCTCAATTACTAGAAACATAGTAAGGGTTCACATTTTGCTGAGGAAATAACAGAAAAGTGAGGATGGGACGAACAACCTCATTGTTGTGCCCATTCTTATTTGTAGAGTTAGGAAATGGTTTCTTGAGAAAAAAATTGCTTCTTAGACCTATTTCTTCTTTAAATCCTTTACTTTCTAAGCCCTCTCTAAGCCACTGATGCAGTAGCAATTTTTTTGCAAACATTTGTGATTGTAAGATGCCTCCATAAACCTCCATTTCTAGATTTGTAGTGGAGAAAATCATGATAGAATAGAAGAAATCCCCATTCCATAGTTACCAAGTTCATCCAAATCACGTCAAAAGATTTGAAAATTTGACAATGGTTTGATGTGAACTGATCTAGCCAAACAACACCTCAATTTTGTTTAGTCAAATAGCATCTCAAGTTGGTTTAGTCAAACAACTTTTAAAGCCACCAAATGACCCCAATTTTCTTCTTCTTAGTTCTTTCCCAATCCCAATGGGACTCATGCTTGTGCATGAAGAGTCGAGACTTTGATTGAAATTTTTACTCAATGTATTCTGTGTACTAATGTTTATTTGATACTTTCACAAATCCAAAACATAACATTGAACTCCTTTGATACTTTCACAAATACAAGACATAATCTATATACATAGATGCTAATGATTCCAAACACCAACACATACGACTAAACTAAGAAGTAAATAACTAATGATTTAGTGAACTAGAAAAATAATTAGATATTTCATTTTTTTACAAGTATATGAGTTCATCGCCATTCTCTTATGTTTTAAAGATTATTTAAAAAAAACACAATTCATATATGCCTATGATCCCTGAGAAATAATGCTAAACTAAGAAACATTGTCATCATCTAAAAAAATGATTGTAGGAACCTTCCTCTCACTCGATGGTTAAGGATCAATAGGAGCAAAATCTAGTCCAGTGGTGGCCTTGGATTTGAATTGGAATTGAAATTGAATTTGGAATTGAATTTGAAATTTAAATTTGAAATTTGAATTGGAATTTGAATTTGAATTTGAATTGAATTTGAATTTGAATTGAATTTGAATTTGAAATGAAATTTGAATTTGAAATGAAATTTGAATTTGAAATGTGAAATTTGAAATAGAATTTGAAATTTGAATTGAACTTGAATTTGAATTTGAAATGTGAAATTTGGAATAGAATTTGAAAATTGAATTTGAAATTGAAATGTGAAATTTGGAATAGAATTTGAAAATTGAATTTGAATTTTAAATGTAAAATTTGAAAGAAAATTAGAATTAGAAATTGAAATGTGATGTAGAGAGTTCTGAAGAGAGAGATTCATTGCTTCGTGCTCTGCGAAGCATGAGAGGATCTGATGTCGCCCAACAGGGTGGCCATCAGTAGCACTCCCGTTCACCGAGGAGTGATGACAGGCTAGGGTCGGTTGCCACTGGTGGCGGAAACAGGAGAGGTAGTGTGTCGGTTCATCCCGACGACATACATGTGGATCCCTCAGTGGAGGATGTGCAACAAGACATGAGTGCATTAGGTGCATCAGGTGCGTATTTTTTGTTAGCACATTTTCAGTAAATTTTTAGTATATAATGCATTGAATTTCAGTTGCATGTTATAATATATATTTTTAGTAACATTTGTGTTTTGGTTTGGATCGCAGGTGCCAAGTCAGGGGCATCGTACAACAATGACGTCGCACAGATCACTCTCGCTGATATCACTTCCCAGCGAGAGTGGGTGGCCTCATGTATCTGCACATTGAGGTAGGATTCTCCCACATGGAGATATTTTTCCATGATGTTATCAACAGTTGATGAGATGTTGGCCCTCTACAAGAGGGTAGGACCTCTCAGTGACATTTGGTGTCATGCATGCCAGAGGAGGAGATAGGATGTCATTAGGATCCACAAATGGGATGATGCCAAAGTCTCCATAAGAGGGCATGACATCAAGGGTGCTTTGTTCGACATCCCACCTGACCGCGATGTCGGTCAACTGCTTAGAATCAAGGAGTTTAAGTTGGAGGTCGCTGCACCACATCTATATGATAGATTTGTGGGAGCATGGGGCATGTTCCCCCACCATGACTAGGTCCCATTGTACTTTGCAAAACATGTTTATGCAGAGTTTGTTTTGGACATGCACCCGGATTACACTAGCATAGGGTCCCCGTTCTATGGGGCTAGTAGGGGATGCTCCTACCAACGTCCCGGAGCTCAGAGAGACCCTACCTTCGTGCCACTTGCTCTGAGGTTGGTACCGTTTCCAAACAGGACGGTTATCAGGTCGGGGGATGTGGCACAATTGTCCCATCTTGTTGTAAAGGCTAGACAGGACCTTGTAGAGTTGTTGTTCACTGCCATGGGCAGTGCTATTGTTGCTGTGCATGGAGAGGCATCTAGACCACCCCCTCCACCTGTAGAGCCAGAGATAGAGTATGTCCATAGTGACATGCTCAGGAGTTTCGATGGCGAGGCCCTACTGAGGTATGCTGAGTCAGCCCGAGATGCATACTTTTAGTTGTATCGTAGATGCATCACTACGAGACAGGTATACTTTTGTACAATTATGTATATATGTTCTTCATGTTACATCATATTAATGTCACAAATTGAATGGTCAATAATACTTAAGGGAGTTGTATTCTATTGATCCATGCAGGGGACCCCATTCATGGATCAACTCTTTGGTAGCAAGCCATCGGTTGGTCCATCCGCTCATCCCCACCCGCAGACGACAATAGTTGAGGTAAGTTATAATTTATGTTCCAATTTAATTTTTGTTTGAATACTATTTCTCAGTTTAAATAATTTGTGTTTTATTTCTGAATTTTCAAGATTTTATGTTTTAGATCTTAACTTCAAATGAATTTCAAATTGTACAGGGCAAAGGAAAGGGGGTATATCCTGATTATGGACATGAGGACTGCGAAAGTCCTCACGAGTCGGGTTCAGACACAGATGTGAGTTTTAATTTATGTTCCAATTCATGTTATATAGTCACATTTAGTAATTGATTTTTGTACTTTATGTTTCAATTTTTGACGGATAACTTTTAAATTATGTTAAATAGTTTTAATTTTTAATAAATCTAACTTATTACATGTAATGCAATATTACACAGGCATCGCTACGGGCGGGTGTCAATGCTGCAATGGATTTCACATATGGTTGGGATGTAGCTCGAGTACATGGTCCTTATGAAGGGCCATCTACCCGTATTCCTACCCAAATCCTAGATATCACCTTTGACATGATGGATATGGAGGAATTCCTTGAGGGTTTAGCGTCTCAGAGACAACAACGGGTTACTGCACACGAGGGAAGTCAGAGGGATGACCATAGACCTCATGGGGGTTGTGGCCAATGAGTTGATGATCTATACATTTCTATGTTTTGGATATTTTCATATTTTATATATTTTCATGTGTTTGGATGATTTATGTATACGTTTTCATGTTTTGGATATGGAGTTCTGTCATTTATACATGAACTTTTATCATATATGGACTTTTGGATATTTTGTATATTTTATCATATTGATGTTTTCATGTGTATTTTTTATCTGATTTGAAATCGATTGCTTTTTATATTAGATCTGGATATAGTTATTACAGTTACAAATTTATGTTTTGTCGTTTCAAATGCAAATTTAATGTGTAGTTACAATTTAGTTCAATTTAAAATGCAAATATCGACTACATTACAGAACATCTTCCAAAATTTAGAATTGAATACATACATTACGTTTTAAGATTGAAATTACAATTCCAATTCAATTACAATGTAAAATTTCAAATTTAATGTGTAATTTCAATTCCAAATCAATTACAATTTAAAAGCTCGTTTTCAACTACATTACAATTGCATAAATGAAATCAAAATGTAAAATTAGAATACATTTGAAATTAAAAATTGCAATTGCAATTACATTATGTTGTCTACACATTATAATTCAATTACAATTTAAAATTAAAATCTCAAATTTAATGTGTAATTTCAATTGAAAATTCAATGTGTTGTTCCAATTTACAAGTTCAATTTCAATTACATTACAATTGCATTTGAAATAAATTTTTTAAATTAGAATACATTGTACAATCTAAATTTTAAATTTTACAATTTTACATTGTATAGATGTATTTTAAATGAACTCAATTGTATTTGAAATCAAAATTTAAAATTAGAATACATTTGAAATTGAAAATTGAAATTAACATTTTGCATTATGTTGTCTACACATTACAATTCACTTACAATTTCCACATTCCAATTCAATTTCATGGAAAATTTAATGTGTAATTTCAATTGAAAATTCAATGTGTTGTTGTATACAAGTTATATGGTATGTAGGTAATCTTTGTGTTATTTTCTTTTAAGTGTGTGCTCTAATCTAAAGTCATAAAAGTATGGTTTGTTTACTTGGCAATGAGCATAACCACCTAGTCAATTTGTATCTTATGGCCCTTGTTTTTCTTTTTCGAACATGGTTAAGACCCCATGACCCATTCCTACTACATAGAATCTCTTAACGATGCATGTGTCCCACTGAGAGGCCAGTGATTTGGGTATGTGTGGTGGCCTAAGGTCTGGTTCAAGGGATTGAGCCCCTATTAGCTTCATTTTGGACCAAAGGCCCAAAGCCCATTTCTCATGTGCGAAAATTTCTAATGTTACCCATATCCCACTTATGGACAAATGTAATTTCTAAAGGGTTTTTGTGGTGGCTGGAAGAATATTTAATGTCCCATAAAAATTCTAAGATTCATTTATGGGTTAATGACCTTATTTTCCTTCTCTAATCATGGTCAAGGACCTAAGACCCATCCTTACTACACAAAAAATCCTATTGGTACCCCTATCCAACTCGCATATAAAATATCACTTTTAGAGTGCCTGCATCACAATTCAAGGCCTTGATCATCACAATTAGCCCAATAATATTCATTTAGGGTCTAATTCCATCGATTTATCCCCAAATCATGGTTAAGGCTTTGAGATTGATCCTAATGCACAAAATGTTGTAATATTACCCATATATTACTTGAAGAATACATGTTATGTGGCTTATGACATTATCTGTGGCTTATGACATTATTTGTGGCCCCTACATAGAACATGTTATGTGGCTTATGACATTATTTGTGGCCCTTGATATTTAAAGGATTCATATAGGGACCAAAGCATTATTTTCCTCCCTCGACCATGTCTAGTTCCTAATTCCTTATTATGTTCAAGGTCTTAAGACCCATCTCTATCATGCAAAAAATTCTGATCATGAACTTATATCCCATTTCTATGCCGAAAATTGACTTTAGAGGGTCTAGATGTTGTGTTTCAAGGCCTTGATCATGACCCTTTAGCTCAAGAATTATAATTTAGGGTCTAATTCCCTTAATTTCTCCTCTAACTATTGTTCAAGACCCATCCCTACTACATAAAACCTTTTATTGGCACCCTTATTGAACTCTAAGGACAATGATCTCCTCTAGAGGGCATGTTTTGTGGTTTGTGGCCTTGTTCATGACCCTAGGTCCATAGAAGCTTCATCACCCTTATTTTCCTCTCCCATCGATTGAAAAGGCTTTAAGACCAATCCTTACTATCCAAGGCATTATTATAGAAACCATTTTCCACTTGGAGGTTGAATATACCTTTTCGAGGCCTCGCATGGTGGGTTGAATCCTTGTTCATGGCTCGTGATCTCTAAAAGATTCATTTAGAGCTTAATTCCATTTCCCCTTCCCTTATAATGGTCAAGTCTCTGAGACCTACCCCTTATGTGCAAAACATTCTGAGCACACCCATATTAGCAATGGAGGTCAAATATATGTGGTGGTTTGAGGTATCAATCATGGTTCAATGATTCATTTTCTATTATCTTTCATAATAATAAATTATTTATGCTTAACATAAAATTATCTTCAAGATCTTTCCAATTTGTGAATTGAGTTTAACTTCTATGATTGGAAGAAATATTATTATCCTCTCCACATATATTCAATAATGTTTTTTAATATTTAAGTGAAGAGAGACATTTCTGCAATTAAATATGAGAGTGTTGTGTAAAGTATAAAAAATATGAACCCATAACTATCATGTAAAAGCATCAATAAATTATTTTTTTTAATCACATTTTCAATTCCTAAATTAATAATAGAATCTAAAAACTGGGTTGAGATAAGAGTAGTATCTTGAATTAAACTAACCATTTGAACTAAAATAAAAACTTATTTACCTTACCAATATTCATAAAATATATTTATATAATATCATACAATAAAATATATTTTTATAATATCATGTACAATTTTTATATGTTACAATGATACCTCCCATTTAGATTTCACCATAGGGATTTATAGCTGACATTTATCCACATCTTTTATTTATCTAAGAAGTACGGAGTAACCACCCCTATATTTCCCATAGAGAAACCAAATCAGCATATGAGCCAAAAAATGGAAAGAACTATGTCATGTCCATGGATTGATGTGGAGGGCACTGCCACCAATACCCATGATTCTTGTATTTTTGCTTGAATACCTACATACATTAGAGTCAATTTACAAATAAAGCCAATAATGCAATCTCCATGTTATATCTCTAGCCACAAAACCCATGATAAAACTATTGGAACATGCAATGTTCAAGACAAATACACTACAAATAAGATAAGCATGAGATATTTTTCATTACGGATATGTACATATTTTCTATGTTATTATTACGTTTACGTTTCAACTTTCATTATTATGTAATCCATGTCTATAAAAAACAAAGGCATGTACAAGTTGTGTTTTGGTTTGATAATTGAGGTTTTTTTATGCAATCAAGGCCATATAATACTAACTAATTTCTCTCAAAGAGATTCCATGCCTATGCGTGCAAAACTGCATGATAAAGATGGTTTTTGATGCATGTAATCCAAAAATTGAGAAGGTTTGATGGTTAAAAATTATAGTGAATGTTTGTGAGTTGTGCCAACAATGGGTATTGTTTGCATGAAAATATATTCAAAGATTAAGTGTAAGTGCCAATATTTTTATTAAATGGAATGAGGAGAGGCAAAAAAAATTGGTCCTAACTTTGATATCTTCTTGATAACAAAACTAATTGATTATTGTTGAATGAAACATTTTTTCAATACATTGGTATTTGATAATATTTTTATATAATTGATAATGAAATACAATGTAATTGATGAGGAAATACAATGAATAGATTATAATGTATAAAATTTTGCAAATTTGAAATCAAAATTTAAAATTAGAATAGATTGTACAATTCAAAATTTAAATTTTACAATTCCACATTGTATAGATGTATTTTAAATTCTCAATTACATAACAATTGTATTTGAAATCAAAATTTAAAATTAAAAGATGTACATGTTCAAGTGTATTTACATTGGAGCACCATGACCCAAATTTCACAAAAGCCTCCCATCTAGTATTTGTATTCTTGACATTAAAGCATCTACAAAAAACATTTATAAAACAACCTCCACAAAAATCTCAAAAAAAAATATTACACAAGACAACATGAAAACTATGCCAATGATGCAAGTGGCATACATGTAACTCATTCATCTGGCCAATGGGTTATAGGAATGCAAGTCTCTATAATATGATCATGGTCATCTTCTGTCATCTTCCATCTCTTTGGATCACCTCTCTTCACCTTGATTTCTGTTAGATGTATCCAAGCTGCCACCACCAAATGACTCTATTGACATGATATATATCCAGGCATAAAATCTCTGTAAATAATATGATCACCCTGTTTTTTAACTTTTTCAAAAAAGTGTCCCATTAAAACCATGTCTCCTGTTTGGTATGTGAACTCCCCATCTTGGTAGGGTCGCACCAACCTACTTTTTATTTGCGTGCACCACATCAAATAGTATGCCACATTTTCTTGGTTGTGGGGGGGTGCAATGACAATGAACACATCACCTACAAGATACATTCCAAATATTATTCAAATGTCCTACCTGCATTTCTACAACATTTGTATATGTGTAATATATAATGAACTAATTAACTTAATGAACACTCTTGTACCTTCCCTAACCATATCGAAAACTCGATCATGATCTAATGAGACCATTGCCTCTTCAATGTGCATCTCTTGCCATGTTGGAATTGGATGTGGGCCCTTTGGATTAAGAGATACATATTTCCATGGTTTGACATATACATCATTTTCACAGTGATCAAGCCCGCATCCATTTGCATCAATGCAAAAATCGCAAAAGCATGCATACTTCCTCGTTTCAATGGAAAATATGTCACCCATGTCTTTACTTTGAACCGAATGCAATTCCCTCATACCAGGGATGGTCTCACAATACCACGGAATGGATCTATTAACATCTCCAAGGGAAACATCCCAAAAGAACCTGCATGGAATTCAGTTTGTCATATGTAAATTCCTATTGAGTATGTGTTCTTTTGGAAATGATGATATTGAATGTTATTAGCTTATTAATTGAGTTTGGAGTTTATTACCTGCACACCGGCCTTGCTTGTTCATGACCTTGATGTGCCAAATGACGTGTGCACCAATCAACTACTTCAATGGAGCATTTGAGTTGGGTTGCACCATGACTCATCTGGTACCTATGAAGTGCTCATTTCACACATGCACCTACGCCATCATGTTCACCCTTTCCATGCCCTGTCTCAAAAAATATCCAGGTGTGTCAGATTCCTGTCTGTTTTTGAAGGCGACTCAACCAATCAAATGAGCGTGCCGATTTGAATTGCCCTGCACACCCATCTGACCAAATCTACTGTTCAGTAAATGATACACCTCTCTTCCTGAATGAATCATAAATCAACCCAAAGCAGTGTTGAATGAACAATGTGTCATGCTCACGATCATCACTAACATAAACATAGTACTCCTTGATCACTTCACATGACTGGGGAGTGCTATCCCTACCATCAATGCTTTCCTGAGCATGTCTGTACAATACATGTACGAAGATAGACACCTGATCAGAGTGATAGTACTCACTACGTATCTCTCTCTGAGGAGAAAAGGTGTAGTTCTCCGCAAAGTCTACCACTGATAATATTGTTCCTGATTCAAATACGTCACGAGAATGTTTGAATTCTAAAGCTTGCCACCTGGACCTATGGGAGTGTTTTATGTATTTATAAATATGACTTTGAAACTTCTCCATAAAATCTGAAACATGAATCTCATCATCGAGCAAGTCGATCCTCTTGGATGGAATGGATGAAGAAGATGTTGGATTCATGGTGACGTACTTGTACCTCTTCCAGCTAACGATGATATATGACAATCCATAGTGTGTTGGATCGATAGGAAAGTTCCTATGGAACAATGTCAAATACCTACATTCATGGCATTTTCTCCCACCTACACACCTCTTATTGAAAAACACGTGTTCAGGATTCTTGTTGCATAGTATCATACAAATAAAATCTAGCACTGTGTGAATAGCTAGTACACCATTCCAGTGCATTTTGCAAAAATCCAGAAATGTGTCATAGTATAGTTGAAATTCAACGTGGTATCGACAGCAACAAGTGTCACGAATCGTATTTGGCCTAATATACCATGGTTTCAATTTGTTGAACATGCTAAATAAAATTTTTACACCAGGATTGGTTTCTTGAAATTCCTCGTAAAGTGCAACTTCCGTTATCACCATCACATGCTTATAGTGCTCCTGATAAATGCCTCTGAATAAACGTTGTCACGGGACATGCTTTCGATCTGGAATAGCATGAGAATGGTTATCCCAAAACTCTATCACCTTCTCTCTAATGCCTGCTGCCATCCTGCCTCGATATGATTCCCTACAAATAAGAGCCCAACAAGCAACTTCATCATTTTCACCTACCGGACCCTGAATTTAGTATATTTGAGCAATGTTCTTTTTGAAATGTTGAGCAATGATGCCATTGTTGACACAATTCGATTGTAATTTCCCTACGAGCAGCTCGGGTATCATTGTTTCTTGATTTTCCAAAGAAGATAATGTAGTTCTTATATTTTCTATTGCATTCTCGGATATCTTTTTTTTTTTAACATCTTGAAAACCCAACAACTTCATGGCATGTTTCAATTTTTTGTGTTTTATCAACCTATGTACTACAAAATATGTTTGAGCTTGTGCCATCGTTGAATATTGTTCAAAATATGACTTGATTATGTTATTGACATGTTCTCTAACTCTTCAACCAGGGATCGAGTTTCCAATCTCTTCTTGTGCAGAAACAACTACACAATCCTCTAGAAAATTTCCACCCCTTGCAACCCCACTGCAACTCCAAATTATATTTTCAATGTGAGATGGAAAGGTGTCATGTGATGGCTGATCATGATCATGAGGGTGCACAGGGTCATGTGATTCTTGATCACCATGATGTGATGTCTGGCCGTAATCTCTCCCTACATAACATGTAAATTAACAAATTGAAAATTGGTTACTTGATAGTTGTGCATTGAACTTTAAAATTGCTAGTAACTTAAAATTTGATGTGGAAATTGAAAAATTGAAAAATGCATGTGAATTGAATTTTCCAACTAATACATTTAGCTTGAGAATTGTTCTAAGTAAAAATTGAAATTGCTAGTAACTTGAAATTTGAAATTGCTCAAGTAACTTGAAATTGCTAGTAAATTGAAATTTGAAATTGCTCAAGTAACTTGAAATTGCTAACTTAATTAAACTTGAGAATTGTTTTAGAAGTAGAGTTTGAAATTCCTAGTAAAATTTGGAATTGCTTGTAACTTAAAATTGGTAGTAACTTGTACATTTAACTTTAAAATTGCTAGTAACTTGAAAATCAAATATATATATTTAAGTCAAGATAATTATTAATAACTTGATAAAAATTATTGTGGGCATAAAAATTAATATTATTTATAATCATCACATTATATAATTGTGGACAAATTTTCTTTATGAAATTTATGTCAATTTTACAAAATTACATTACAAGAAAAATGTTATTTTAATTTTATGGTATACAATAAATAAATAAATATTTAAAATACAAGTTGCAAATCACCACAAAGAATAAATGATTACAACACTTCTACCCTAGAATTTCAAGGACAACATCATGCATCCCATGTTGTATATATGTGAAATAAAAATTTAAGATTGGTTTTTTCCCCATGATACCATACCTATTATACTTTAAATGTGGGGAAAAAAACATTGATTTAGAGATGAATACGATATTTAATTAAAAACATTGTAGTGATATGATTGAGGAGAAATTCATAATTTTTAATGCAAAATAACATTTTCATTAGTTGATGATTTTGCAATTTCAACAATAGATAATTATGGAAATTGTATTTTTTATCATAAATTACAATTTAAGGATTTTTTACCAATAATGCTTTACATATCAATGCACAAGGTTGCAAACATTGCGAATAATTATTTCCAATTTGTCCTAACAAAATATATGATCTTCTAATCAATAATCTTATCATGGTAATATGTCATGTTATGTAAATAAAAGTACATGTGATAGATGCAATTTTTTTAAAGTAAACATTATAATTAAATAGCTCTTTGAACATTCATTTGTATTCAAATATTCATTACTATGAAAATATTGCCAACCACCATAACTATGAAAATGTTCATTCATTTATTTTCAAATTGAATAAATTCTAACTAATACATAACTATCACAACATGTTCATTTCAAAATATTCATTCATTTGTTTTGAAATTGAATTTTCTAACAAAATAAGAATTGAAATTACATTTAACTTAAAATTGTTAGTAACTTAAAAAGTTGCAATTAGTTAAATATGTAAAATTTAACTTGAAAATAGTATCCAAGTGTACATTTAATTTGAAAATTATTCTAATAACATTGAAAATTGTTAGTAGAGTTTAGAAATTTGAAAATAGTTAATATGTACATACATTTTAACTTGAAAATAGAATATAAGTGTAGATTTCATTTGAAAATTGTTGGACAATCAAATTCAAAAATTGTTAGTAAACTTTGAAATAATTTGTAACTTGTTATGTAAGCAACTTTGAAACATAATTTCAAAAATTGTTAGCAACTTTGAAGTAATTTGAAAATAGTTAAAAAATGTACATGTATTAACATGAAAATATAATATAATTTACGTGTTTCATTTGAAAATTGTTCCAATTTAACATTTGTTAGTCACTTGAAAATTGTTCATTTAACATAAAAATTGTTGCAAACTTTGAAATTTAAATAACAAATGGATGAAATAAATAAGAATATCATTACAAATAAATATGAAACAAATTAAATTATGAAATTTCGTTAAATTTATTGGAAAATTGTTACTAATTTTGTAAATTATGTAGCATGATATTTAAATTATGATAGCATGTAATTCAATAATTTACCTTGGTTGTCCTCCATTGGAATTTGTTGCACCAAATGTGCATCTTCTTCTTCTCTCAACCTTGCTCTTTGTTGTCTCATTCGTTCTCTATTCTTCTCACGCTCTTTATTGTCATTTTGTTGTCTAGCATGTTTTCTTTGTATTTTTTTTTTATTCCCCATCAATCTACAATGAAAACAAACCAAAAAAATTTCAAATTGTTATAACAACAATATGTTAGTATGAAATGTTGAAATATGCCTATAAAGAAATCTTATATGTCTAATGAGGTCTAATTCAATAACATGAAAATGACAAAGCTCTAATTCAACAAGATCAAAATGACAAAGCTCTAATGGAAAAAAAAAACTAGCAATGAGTTAAATTGTTGTTTTTGATTAATTGTTTGTTGGTTATATATAGTTTCGTTGATGGTTTTATGAGGGAAGGGTAGTTGGAAACATTAATTGTTGCCAACTCATTTCACGGTTTCACCCTGGTTCATTTATATATTTTTTTTACACAGAAGAACCCTCGATTGAGCCTATTTGATAGACACTCGATCGAGCAAATACCTCGATCAAGGGTTTAACAATACCTCGATCGAGGTCTTTCTAAACCCTCGATCGAGGTGCTATTAAGCCTTCAATCGAGGTATTTAAAATACCTCGATCGAGCAAATAGCTGGATCGAGGGCTTAAAAAATAGGCCGAGAGCCCTTTTACCTATAGAATGGAAGTTTGGTTTGTCTTCCAGAGAGTTAAACCATGCCATTAAATGCTCATTAATGAGCAGACTTGATACCATTGGATTCGTCAACGAATTCTCTATCCAGATATATAAAATTTATGAATTTTTATTTTCATATGTCTTTTTTTTTAAATTTCTACTAAAACTTGCCCTAAAAAACCCTGCTAACAACTTCGATTAAGCTCAAAGATAAATCCACAACATTCAAAATACACATCCAAAAAATTTGAAAAAATACACAAGCCCTACATAAACACATTCTCTTTAAGATGGTATTTTTATTTTTTAAATTATGTAAAAAATCAAAAGATTTCGTGCAAACACACACACATGTGTACAAAATGCGACTTAAATATTCATTGGTCATTTTTGAAAAATAATAATAAATATATTTTTTCGAGAAAAATTAAAAGAAAAATATGTAAGCCCTAGTGCATTCTGTCTAGATCATGTTCACATATTTCATTTTTAAAATTTTTTACTTTAACATTAAATTATTGTGCACACACAGAAACTACTTGTTAATTTCTCTTAAAATTTTTAAGTACACACGTTTCATTAAATTAAAATTCGACATGATATATGAGATTGGTATATTTCGAAAAAAATATCATTGGAAAGCCAACATAATTCTCTACATTTCATTTTTCAACCGCATGTCAAAATTCATGTGGCAAGTATGAGTTTCAAGGGATTCAATTTAATACATGGGTAAAATTTCTATTTTTCACCGTCATATTTGGCCAAAAAGAGTTACCCATCTTCATGGAATCACCCTTTAGGGAGAGGGAGAGGGGGTTTAGAGGAAGAGACAGATGTAGAAGTACGGAAGAGAGAGTGAGAGAGGGGGTTTGTAAGGGTTACAAGGATGAGGGGATAGAGAGAGGGGGATTAGGAGTATGGGGAGTAGGAGAGGCAATGAGAGAGGGGAGGTGGTTAGGTGTGGGTGGGGTGGGTTAATGGGTTATAGAGAGATAAAGAAGGAGGAGGGTGCCAGGGGGTTAGAAGAGAGAGAGGGGTGGGGGATAGGGATTAGTGTTGGAGTTCAAAAGAGATATAGAGAAAGGCATTAGTATGGGTTAGATGTAGGAGCGGAGAGAGTGAGCGAGGGTTAGCCGTGACAAGATTAAAAGAGAGATAGAGAGGGGGGGGTTTAAGAGTGGTGGGGATTAGGGAGAGGGAGAGGAGGGTTTAGAGAGAGAGAGGGGGCGTGGTGGTAGGTAGGGAGGTGTTTTCAAGGGTTTTTCGATAGATAGGGGTGGGGGTTATGAGTAGGTGGAATATGGGCTTAGGGGTGGGGGTTATGAGTAGGTGGAATATGGGTTTAATTGTTTCTAGGGTTAAGGGATTAGGGATTTAGGGATTTGAGTTTTTTAAGTAATATCTAGGTTAGATTTTTTAGGGGTTAGGGGTGGACTAGGTATTAGGGGTTGTGGGATTATGGATCAAGTGGCTACGAGGTTTAGGTGTTAGCAGCCTTAGGGTTTAATTGATTTAGTGCTCCAAGGTTAACATGTTAGAGTTTATAAGGTTAGGCATTAATGGTGAAGGGGCTTATAAGGAGTAAATTATATCTTAAAGAGACTAATGCACAAGCCCGAGCAAGAATTTGAAAGCTGAGAGAGGAGCGATCAATTTAGAGGGAGAGAGCTCAAACAAACATAGAACTCTCATGCAAACAAAGACCACACATGCAAACATAGAGCGCACAAGCAAATGCAGGGCATGCTAGCATAAGAGAGGTTGCACATGCAAACATAGTGTAGAGGTAAATAATTATTTTACCTCTATAGGGTAAACTAGAGCTTAGAGGGATATTGGTTATTTAAGGATTACATGTAAACAATAAAAAAACTTAAGGGGTTTAGTAGTTTGGGCTTTAGGGGTAAAGGGATTAAGGACTCTGGGTTTAGGGGGTTAGGTTTTAAGAGATTAGGAATTGAGGTCTAAGGTGTTATAGGGTTAAAGGCTTAGGAAATTAGAGGATAAGGACAACAGTGAGGGGAGATAAAGGATTAATTAAGGGACTAGGGATTTAATGAGTAATAGGTTTATAGGTTAAGGTATTTAGGATCAACTATTAATTGGGTAAGGGATTATGTGTTAATGGATTAGGTGCTTGGAGGTGTAGGGATTTAATGGGTTTGGGACTTAGGACTTATGGGTTTAGGTCTTTAATTTCCATCCCTTATTATTACTCTCACCAACTCCTTAAATTTATGTCCTTTGCCCCCCCTCTCGTATCTCTCTTCTCTCTCTCACCCCCTTTATCTCCATTCAACACTTAAAAAGATAAATTTGTGAAGTTCATAACACGCGCACGTTATGTGAAAAATAACGCATGAGCGTTTTGTATAGACAAAACACGCACGTGTTTCTTCTAACACCAAGCGCACCAACCAAAATATTTGAATTTAAATAGAATGCACCCGCCTTCCTGAGAACCTAGTAACCCCCTACTCCCGCGCCTGCATTTCAACCACAGTCCTATGTGGTTGGTCTAGACTTCCCAAACCTATGCTATGGAATTTACTGAAACATAGCTAATTAGGCATTTCCACCATTTTTCTCAATATGTCTGTTTTTCACCGCTCTCTACAACATAACATACATGACTATTATTGACGAAATTTTAGGCATAGATAGAATTTTTTATGCAAATTCCAAATATGTAATTTAAAAAAATATTGATTTTTTCTATTTGTTTCCTAATTTTCTTGTGTCATCACTCCTTAAGTCAAAAAACATGATGTTAGTGTTTATTCCGTAACTTTTTCATTTCACAACCATTTTTTTTTTTTTTTTATGTTGCACTAGTAGATATCGACCTCTACATGATATAAAAAATCCAAGTCAAAATAACTGCATTAAGACCTTCAAAGGCTGCACCCACATTTGACATCCCGTTCTCAAGGTTTGATCACTTACATACTTAAAAATAAAAATAAAAATTAAACATTTAATTTTGGAAAAATAGTGTTGCACTCTAGTGCTACGGGTTCTATACATGTATACCAATTTTTGTAGCCCGAAAACATCATTTAGGCACTCAAAGGATGCACCCACAAAAACATATATCTTAGCATTTTCCAAAAAAATAAAAAGTCACTGTTAAAAAAGATGAAATTTGACATAGTTATGTAAATTTTCAATACTTAAAACTTATATATTTGGAAACGTGACTCAATTGACTACATTTCATATTTTTTACTCGATGCAAGCTATCTTGTGTAAGTATCTCAAAAAAACCAAGTGGAAGGATACATTTTTTTTCAATTTTCTATTACATCGAACGTGCCAAAAGTGACCCTCATTAGCTTGCACATGCCCCGTGGCTAAGGTAATAGGACGTTGCTAGGGTGAAAATTGTGCCCACTATCATGGCTATTGCTATTGTGCCAACAAAGCTTTCCAGTGATTTACTCATGTGGTAGAGTGGACGACAATCCTTGCAAGTTGATCTAATTAGGTGGTAGAGTGGAGACTACCACGTGACCTGTTAATTAGATTCCCATCTCCAACCGTTCTTCAACACGGTGAGGATGACACCTTTATTCGCTTGTGTCCTTCACATAATATTTGAACAAACTGTAACTCCAAACAAGCAACCATTAAGAAACGATGCCCGAGATTATTATACTATCATGTAGATTCAACTTTCGAGTCACTACTATGTGACTTTGTAATTATGGTTATTTATTTCCTAAGTTATAATTTTGAATTGTAGACTTAGGAGATTGAAGACATGATGCAGCCAAACGACGAGACAAGAATCCACTAGGGGAAGAGGTTAAAGGATAGTGAAGCCCCAAGAGTCTAACTTATATGACTGGGGTTTATCCTGGTACCTTGGGTACTTAAAGGAAAGTGAGTTGTATATCTCACTATTTGACATGAATCCAATACTTATAGATATGAACTTACTATTTAGCATTAGGTGTTGCGAGGGAGGGAGCGAGCGATAGAGAGAGCTCTCTCTCTCTAGGGCACCTCCTTACTATGACAGCTGCCATTTTTCACCTCGTTGGGAGCAAGTGAGAGAGAGCGAGCGAGCGAGAGAGAGCGCTCTCTCTCTCGGGCACCTATCTGTCATTATGAGCGGCCTCTCTCATGCGAGAGCGAGGCCCATATTTCATAAGGGGATATGGGCTCAAGTAAAGGGGGCGATTATTCTTTCCTTCTTGTTAGTAGGTGTGTCTGGAGAAAGCCTACATTTTTAACTTTGATTTTTGGTTGATGAGGAAGGGTGACCTCTTGCGATTTCTTGGGGGGAGTCAATCTATATTTTGTTTGTTGTTATGACTGTTATTTTGTTAGGGATGGAGGGTGATCTGTCTATCGAACCTCTTGTATTAAAAATATATATGCTTTTTGTTTCAACATTGAAGTAGAAGGGACGACTTTCTAGAGCTAGATCCCGGGCTTTGAGTGGATGTCAATATGCTTTGTAGTTTCTGTGCGTTGAAGAGGGGAGCGATTAGCTCTATTCGAGTTCGATTCTAGTCCTTTGTTTGTTTATTTAACCTGCTTTCAAAATATGTGTTTGAACGAGAAGGGACAACTCTCTAGAGGTCGATCCCAGACTTCGAGTGACTGTCAATATGCATTGTATTTCGTGCGTTGAAGAGGGGAGAGGTCAACTCTAGTTGAGCTCAATCCCAGTCCTCTGTTGTTTATTTAACCTGCTTTCAAAATATGTGTTTGAAGCGGAAGGGACAGTTCTCCAGAACTCGATCCCAGACTTCGAGTGGTTTTCAATATGCATTATATTTCATGCACCAAAGAGGGGAGAGGACAACTCTAGTCGAGCTTAATCCCGGTCCAATGTTTGTCTATTAAAACCTGTTTTCTAAATATGTGTTTGAAGTGGAAGGGACGGATCTCTAGAGATCGATCCAAGAATTCGCGTGGATGTCGATATACCTTTTATTCTATGTGTTGAAGAAGGGAGAGGACGGAAAAAGATGAGCTCGGTCCTTTGTATTTCTGTTAATAATGATACATTTTATATGCGTTGAAGTGGGAAGAGGACGGATCCATGAAGGAGCTTGATCCCAAATCACTTACTACCTGTTATTACATTTGTAATCTACATTGGAGTTGGTAAGGGATGGCTCCATGGAGGATCTCGATCCCAATCCATTCCTACCTATTGAATACATAATTTATTTATGCGTTGAAGTGGGAAGGGACGGCTCCATGGGGAGAGTTCGATCCTAACTTTTGTATGTATATATTATGAGTGCTTCGAATGGGAGAACTCGATCCCATTGTCTGTTAGTGTACATTATTATTGAGCATCCTTCTCTCATCGTTTTCATTTGCATCTCTTATGGATTGTTGAAGGGCGCAGAGTCCGTGTGCATTGTCTTTGTTGCTGGCCACTCTTTTTGAGAGTTGCACCTCTCTTGGTGGCAGAGATATTATTTGTGGTTGGTGTTCCTTTCGAGAGTTGTGATTGAATGAGGTTAACTGGGCATATCCCTATCCTTCCATGATTGCTTGTATTATACTTTTCAATATATATATATATATATATATATATACTCTGTTGAGATGAGGCTAAGAGGGCTTAGCCCTAGGCCTTTGCTTGGTTGTGTTTTACATGTACTTAAATTATATTGATGCCTTCCAATAAAAGGTCATTGCACCTTGAGGCAATTTATTTATAAAATCATATTCTAATTAATATATGCATTTGGATGCATTAAGAGTGCTTGGATTATATGCATGCTTGTGCATGCTTAAGGATTAGTTATTATTGGTTTCAAACTAAAAGAGTGGAAGGGATCTCGAAGAAGTCATAGTTTACCTTAGTGGATTCTTGTTCCAGTTTAAGGATGGTCTCTCGACATCAGGAATATACGTCGGATAGAGATCCAGAAGGTTGGGTGGAATGTTGTAGTCAATCCTTCAGTCGCTTGACTCTAGTTGATTCAGATAAGTACCATTCATTATTGTATAGTTATTAAAAGATGTCAATCTTTATAAATATATATTCTTCATGAGTTTCCATTGTTAATTAATTTCACTCACATGTATAGATGTTTCCTTGTTATGAAATATCGTTTGTCAGTTGCTGATGTGTTTTTACATTTAGTTGGTCATTGAGATTGACATGATGATAATCAATGTTAAAATATGTACATTTATATTTAGTTGGTTTATGAGATTAGCATGATTATAGTGTGTGTTGTGTACAATTATAACTAAATGAATGTTGATATCCATGTAAAGGTAATGTGTGCATATAAATGTGGAGTAATACCTTGAAATGGTCAATGTTATGTAGAAATTGAGTGGTAAAAAATGATATGGTTAATTGGATAAAGAATGATTCAATTTTGTAAGAGTACATTATGTGATCAAACAATTGTTGTGCATGCATATTCTAGGACAACGATCGTGCAAACAAATAGACAACCAAAAGAATTACTCTATGCTAACAAAGTGTTATGCTGTCTTTGTATGGTAAGTAGGAAGGGTGAACTGAGATTAAGTAATTTATTGAGAAGTCCATGATGAATCCTTATAGATCCTTGATGTGAATGATGAAGTTATGTAGGATTTGCTTCTATGTTACCCTGAGGGTTGATTTGCAAAGTGATTATTCTTTTACATCATGTTATCAGTGAACTTTGGTTAAGGACTGGGAGTATTATAATCTTATAAGTCTAATTGGATAAGCATCTAATATTATGACATTGAGTATGTTTTAATTAGGGAAAGATTAAGGATTAATTTGGTGAGGAAAATCATTACATGATGAATCTCAAGTTAAATGGGTCTATAGGGAAACTAATGAAAATGTTTAACTTTGATGATTAATATTTATAAGACGAACATATTGTTTGTTGGACGATGCAAAGGAAAATATTTACATCCCATATCCGAATTAGTATATCGAGGGTATCGGGTGTGTTATAGAGTGGTTTCAGAGCTGATGTTGCAGCACTTAGGCCTATTTGGGCTAAAAAATGAAGTAGATGAATACAATTTTTTGATGAGCTAACAATTGAGTTGTGTTTTCAGAAAACGGAATTCAACAAGGTAATGATCAGGGAAGTCTCAATTTAAATGGGTCTATAGGAAAACTAATGAAATTTTTTAACTATGACCATTAATATTTATATCGAGGGTATCGAGTGTGTTACAAAGTGGTATCAAAGCTGATGTTGCCGCACTTAAGCCTATTTGGGATAAAAAAATGAAGTAGATGAATACAAATTTCTGATGAGCTAACAATTGAGTTGTGTTTTCAGACAATGGAATTCAACAAGGTAATGATCGGGGAAGTCCTTATATCCCTCACCTTGACTCATTCTTATTTTAAAAGATGAATGGTAGGAAAATATCCAAAATCTTCTTTCATTCACTAATGTGGATTTGAATATGATGGGGTGCAGTACAGGTAAAGGAAAGTCTCGTGGTAAAATGAATCATGATTATCTATGTTTCTTTACCTTGTCATTATTATTAATAATGTAGTTCTGAAATTTGTGGCATAGTAAGAAATGCATAGAACATAAAAATATTTCCATTATGCTTAGGATTGCTTGATGAAATTCATATGGATACAAGTAAATATATAAGGCTAGTATAAATTTTTTATTGGTCTCATTAATGGTTGCTGATGATAACTCATAACATGTCAAGACGCTTTAGAAAGGAAAACATTGTTGGATCGTATTTATTTCCTTTGTTTAGTTATATGTATTATATTTGAAACACGAATAGGATTATGAAATAATACGAACGTCAGATGGAATAATCCTAGAGTATTGATTCACATCGTTGTTTTCTTGATTATTGTTACTAGACTCTTGAGTATAAATTAGCTAAGTTAGGTTGTGTGGTAAAACACCGTCCACATATAGAAGGATGAAGATCATAATGTGATTATTTTAGAAGTATGCAATGGCAATGTATATGAAATGAATGCACATGCATAAATAGGTCAAAGGGATATTAGTTCATTATAGGATATCTAAGGAATACGAGGATTAGAAATCACAATATTGCAAAGATTTGAATTATGATTAGAGTTTAAGAATGAACATATAAGTGATGATATGGTTAAATACCAAAGAATATGAAATGCAATAATTAATGGTATATACTTGATTTGAAGTTGATCAAAAGTTGATTTAGTAAGTATGTGCAATTATTGTTGATATCATAACAATTTGATGTTGCGACTAACTATTTGTGAAATTGTAACAGATTTAGAGGACTTGGTGATGGCAATAAAAAGGGGAGCCATGATGAGAACCAAGTTTATGCATTGCAAGGAGTTAAATGTTGTGATTGACAGTGAATACTAAATAATATGGTTGATCCATGAATGGGGAAAGAAAATATCAAGATGGAAAAACACCAAGTGGAAAAATTGATGATTTAGCCCTGAACATGCTAAAGTATTTTCTAGGACTCAAACAAGAAAGATTGAGTGGAAGAGAAATTAATTTTCTTGGACTCAAGCAAGAGATCTTGTATGGGAAAAAGAGTAAATTACTAGACTCAAGCAAGCGAGCTTGAGTGGAACAGAGACAGGGAAGTTGATCATCAATGGCAATACATAGGCAAACTAAATTAAAAATAGCATTAGGAGAACATGACGATGCTTGATGTTTTTTGAGGATGAAATGTTTTGACTTGCAAACAAAAGAGAAGTAATGTCATCATTCATTGCGGAGAAAATAGTAAGTTCCGAACCTATTCTTGTATCATTTATGCTTTTTTTAGAGTTTATGATGTTTCTTATATCAGTTTGTTGAAATGTTGACATTGCTAGAATCAAATTGAATCGGCACAAAATGAGTCAATGTCTCCTGCATATGCTACAAAGCAAGATGCCCTTGCTATAGTTTTGGGGCCTGAGAGGAGGGGTCGTGTACGTGGGGTTGGATTCGGAGTCACTCCAACAGTATTATTTGGAAAAGAGCGTTCGTACAAGAAGGAATTTCATAATACTAAAGAGAAATTAAGAGAAAAAGACAAGGAACTCGGAAGATTGAAAAAAGTTGTTGAAGAATTAATGGAATGGAAAGCTGCCATGGAGGTGGGGAAAGAAAGTGGCAGAGTTGTTCCAAAATCCAACAATGTAAGGATTGCATGTGTAGACTTTAATTTTTTATGTAGGCCATCTTTAAAGTTGGGGATTTCAAAATCATAATGCTAACATGAACATGATCGTATTGTTGTAGGGTGTGCAATATATGAATGATTGTTTTTGCATCCTAACCCTTTATCTTCTGATTTCATGATATCTAATGCAAACTATTATATTGGCAGAGTAATATTTCCATGTCAGATGGTGAATCAAATCGACGACCTCCGCAATTGTCACCTCTTAATCCAGTCACCCCAATCCTTGTAGTTTTTTAAACCAACTCTTATTTTTTCCATTTTTATTTTCCATTATTTGAAAATCGCTCACAAGTATTTATTTTTTAGGAGAGTCTCCAGAATAATCCTAGTCAAGGTTCATTGGAAAAAAATACAATGGATCCTAGACCATCTAATACATTTGATACTCCAAAGTCTCATACATTTCATACTCCAAAGTCGATGGTGAGTTTTGAAACTATTTCATATTTACTGCAATGTTATAATCGTTATTTCACTATATCTTACAAGTATTTATTTACTAACAAGCTTCTCTTAGTCCTCATCATGCTTTTCCAAAACAAACTCCTTTGACTTTGGGAGAACATAATTGTGACCCAATTGGAAAATCAATACAACAGGTAAGTTCTAAGCCTCTTTATTTCTATGTTTAATATTCCATTCTTATTCCGAGGAATCTTACAGGAATTTGTTTATTGGCAGGTTCAACTGCAATTACCATCTTCAAATGCGGGATTGAATGGAAAAAAATGTTTACTGACATATTTTAATGGTCAATTGAAGGTTGCAAAGGGTTACATCAAAATAATTGAACCAAACTTTTTCATGCCTAATGGGGAAATATTAGGTGATGGATATTATCTTGTGTGCCCACAATCAATTTTGGTTGATCCTGATTATGAAATCAAGCTTAGGCATAGAAGTAATCAATGCAAGTATTTAGCAGATGTAATTAACAGTTTTATACCTTGGAAAAGCAATGACATTGAATTGATCAAAGATTGAGAAGAATGTGAACTCAGAGTAAACAACAGGAGGATGGCCTAGGTGACAGGATTCCAAATAAGACCCCTGTGTCTGATTTCCATTTGTGCATATGTAATTATAAACAACAACTCAACTTACATGCTTAGTCCAAGCCTATAGACAAGCATGGACAAGCATGGCGAGCAAGCTGGAGGACAAAGACATGGCAAAGGTGACATGGAGGATTGATGACAGAGAATTCACTTTTGGAGAAGCCCAAGCAGTGTCTGATTTTGATAATTCCACAAGTACTGGTATATCTCCGTCTCGCAAAAGTTGTGTCTGATACAAATAACTATCTTCACAGAGATAGATTAAAAGGGGCAGTGACTGCAACTATAACCTTTTCAGCATTATTTCAGGTTTATGGAAAAAATGGATCTGTAAGAGGTTGCAGGACTAATTACCTTGCAATCAATGCTAATAGTTTCATGTCCAGCACATAGTCCTAGTGAACATGACCCTTCTATCGCTAGTTGTAACAAAAAAAGTATAGTTCAGTTCGTGCATTTACATGAAATAAAAGGTCGAAGTTTTTCCGAAAATCACCATAAAAATCCTTCACAACACCCCTATAATCCCCACAACTAGATGGTCATCTTGTTAAACCCATAATAATATCTAAAAATTATAAATAAATTTAAAACTCAAATATGAAAACATCAAAATTGCATTCACACATTTGTAATTTTTATCCCAATGAATACACCTTCAAAACCAGGCAAAAAAAATTGAAAACTTATCATGAAGATACCCACATCCCACATACGAAATCCTATATGCATCAAAATATCTCTTGGGCTTATCCATTTACATATAAATGTTGGTCTAAAAACACTAAACAAGACAGTCATCGGATCCCATGGGAAAGCAACTAAAAAAAATCATGATATCCACAAACATGTATATATTATGCTTAAAACATGATTCAATGAACTAAATCAATGAAACACAATGTAACTTACTGATTTTTTCTATTGTTACCTATGTTTAAACCAAGCCATATTCATGGCAATACAGATGTAGTGATGAACCCTATCACGCCTTAGAAAAAATGTAAAATGAAACAAAATGAGGGTTCCCAAAACCCACAAAATCTAAGATCAATGACTGTGGTGGATATCTAGGTGGCGGTGGATATCAGTGCATTAGAATTCAATGGCCACTGATGTCTACTTGGACACCTATCAAAAGAGTCCCCTGAGCTTATATTTATTGAATACATCATCAGTGCAAAGCCAATGAAAACAATGGAAAAAATCCAAAATTGTATTTCTAATGTCGAACATTGGGTGTGCCTTACCAGAAATCTTGAACAGACATATAATTGTGTCCCTGCAATCGCTATATTTCCCATAGGGACATAAAAATATTAGAGATAAAGCCATGGTTCACTATATTTCTTCAATACATAGTTTTCTTATCCAGTTGGTTCACTGTAATAGTGAGGTGGATGCAAGGTTAAATCATGGGTTCCCTTCTCATGTTGGTATTCCCTACTTGTATGCCATTACTTTCAAAGACGTAAGGATAAGTACAAGACCTAGACCAGGAACCTAAATAGAAGGAATTCCACTTTGTTGTGCATCCATGTTACTTAAGAACTTTAGGAGCTAGGAGTTAGTTCCATAAATGTAGGAGTTAGTTCCATGTTACTTGCAATGAGATAATTTTCTGTGTTCAAGGGAATAGAAATAATGAGACAAAGTGGACATGTGGTATTGTTTGCAAGGAACCTACCAATGTAGTCCAAGTGAAAGGTAGGCCCATAGACAATTAGTTGTTGTAGCTTTTCATCTATTTGGTCATCCCCAAGTTAAGGTTTCAAGATCCAAAACATCAACTTCTCCTAAGTAATGGTATCCAGAATATCCACCTTATACCACAAGCATGTTTTCAATAGCAATTGTAGTGTGGCTATCTCTGGGAGCAATAAGATCCCATTCACATCAAGGGAAATTCATTTCATTAGCTTCAGGTCCATAATATGAACATCAATCAAGTAATTTCCTCCCCCTCTCTCATGGGGATGGTGGAGTTCCTCGAATGCAACCATGCCTCCATTCATTGGTCTACAAGTCTAAAGTGTGCAGATCATTTATCTTATTAGACCTGTTTGTTCCTCCAAACACTATGATATTGTGGTCTAAGAGAATGGCACTATGGATGTCTCTTGTACCTAGCTCTTGCCTAGTTGATACTAATAGGATACAGTACACCATCCAATGCGGGCATTTGAAGCCCCTTGCATTTAAGGTCTCTAAAAGACCTTAGGTACTGATGAATATGTTTGTCTATGATTGTCATTGATGAAAACATTAATGACAAAGGTGTACATGGCATGAAGATAAGCAAGCTAGATAACATTGACAAGCATGCATGATAAGCATGAATGACATGGCAAAAGGAATATGGGCATTGGATGACATACGTGGACATGATAGCTTGGGAAAATAAACCATGTCACATGACAAAGAAGTGATAAACATTAATGACATGGCGTGATTGGGATTTGGAAAACCAAAGTGGGAAAATGGCCCAATCTGTGGTCATTTGTGGGTTGATAGGGTCATGAAACCCTTGAAGATGGTCATGGTGCATGTAAAGGTTTGGAACCCACATATATGGTGGCATGATGGCACTTGGATGATGACATGTCATAGCTAGATGATATGAAGCTCTTAGAATTTGATGGATGAAGTTCTTAATTATGAAGTTGGTCTAGTATACCACTTGATGATAGCAGCTACAATAAACAGTTTTTTTTTAACTCTGATTTTTGGTGTGACTGAGGAATTTCAGACTGATATATAGCAGCAGCAAAGGGTGGACAAGTGGAAAATCACAGGAGCATGATAGGAGTCTAATTTTCTTGTATATTATTTCTGATTTCACGTATATAACTTCTGAGAGATTTTGGGACTGTCCATAATTTGTTTACAGCAGCAGAATGATGCCCTAACAAGTCTGTTGACCTTGTTCACACCTTCAACAATCTGAATGATGAAAGCCCAGTATGTATGCTACCTTATGATGATGATGCATACTACAGTATGGAGATAGGTGAAGTATGAACAGTGATGTACACACAATTGAATAGAAATGAGATGATGCAATATGCATGTTCAAACCTTGATGTATACAGACCTTGATGATGATCTACCATGCCATGATTTGATGAACACTTGATGTTTATGTTGCCTACACTGATGTTGATAATGATGATGCATAGAATTACACAATAGATACAGTGATGTATATACTGGTAATGGTGTATTAATATGATGATATCTCAGTGATATACATGCACAGCGACCTTGGTATGAGCAGCAGTGAATGTGACATACATGACCAACTTTAGCATTGAGTATGAGAAGTATATGGACTAATTTGACATGACAGCCTTATATAGCAATGCAAACCTTGCCTTAATAGTAACAATATTGGACATCACTGTGGATGATGTGATAGTTCGATATGATAATTAACATGACAATGATGACAGTAACAACATGATGAGCAGCAGTTGGTTGGTTGAGGAAATGATGATAAGCAGAAGTTGAAGATATAAGCAGATCTTGAAGATATGGGAAGACCTTGAAGATATGGGCACATTTAGTTGATGATAAAACTTTTTTAATATGACTGAACTGTTAGACTGATGATATTACTGAGGACAGACTGAAGACATGGTTGTGACTGGTTGATAAAGTGTGACATGACAGAGATAATGAAATTTGATAAGATATACATATGTACATATAATACAAGCAGGGTCTTGTATCCAATTTTCTTGGCCGGGTCTAAGAAAGACTAGGCAGGGTCCTAGATAAACACATAACCTACAGGTGATGAAAGTAAGCAGTCTAGAGAGTTATGAGAACAGGAGGATGATCTCTATAGGAACTCTACAAACCTAAGAGTAGAATTGAAGAATTGTATGAAGCATTTTTTTTGGCACAATAATTTGTGAATGCATTTGAGAACTGTTCAAAGGCAGGTTTGAAGGCTTTGAAGCTAATTGGGAATGTTCTAGTAATTCCATAAACAGTGAAGAATTAGCTGCATGTGGATATACAAAAGTATTGACAATAGGTTGCTTGAGTTCAAGCTTGCTCAAGGAAAATCTACATCAGAATGAACTTGGAGCAACCAACAGGAGGATGGGCTAGGTGACACGATTCCAAATAAGACCCACGTGTCCAATTTCCATTTGTGCACATGTAATTATAAACAAAAACTCAACTTACAGGCTTAGGCCAAGCCTATAGATATACGTTATTAAACTTTCTAAAAACACTAAACAAGATAGCCATAAGATCCCATCGGAAAGAAACTAAAAACAATAATGATATCCACAAACATGTATAGATTCTGCTTAAAACATGATTCGATGAACTAAATCAACGAAACACAATGTAACTTACTAATTTTTTCTATTGTTACCTATGTTTAAACCAAGCCATATTCATGGAAATACATATGCAGTACTAATGAACCTTATCACGCCTAAGAAAAAATGTGAAATGAAAACAAATGAGGGTTCCCAAAACCCATAAAATCTAAGATCAATGAAAGTTACAGATCTCTGGGTGGTGGTGGTTATCAGTGCATTAGAATTCAATGGTCACTGATGTCTACTTGGACACCTATCAGAAGAGTCCCCTGAGCTTATATTTATTGAATAAATCATCAGTGCAAATCCAATGAAAACACGAAAAAATAATTATTTAAATAATGGAAAAGAACCAAAATTTTATTTCTAATGTCGAACATTGGGTGCACCTTAAGAGAAATCTTGAACAAACATATAATTGTGTCCCTGCAATCGTTATATTTCCCATAGGGACATAAAAATATCAGAGATAAATCCATGGAATACAATAGGGTATGGAACCATGGTGTGGATACAGCTTTAAACACCAAAGAGAACCAGACTAACATGAAACGTAGTCAAAATACGCAAACAAAATTCCTAGATGTGAAAACACCTCCAGAGATGGCTACATGATAGTCCACATGATAATGAATATGGCTATGCCTTAAATACATTGTACAATCGCCTAGGAGGAAAGAGGAAGATGCAAGACATTGATAAAAAGTATAATCATACTAATTGTATGCCAATCATATCGAAGTTAAAAAGGGCAGTGACTGCAACTATAACATTTTCAGCATTATTTCAGGTTTATGGAAAAATATGGATTTGTAAGAGGTTGCAGGACTGATTACCTCGCAATCAATGCTAATAGTTTCATGTGAACATGGCCCTTCTATAACTACTTGTAACAAAACAAGTATAGTTGAGTTGGTTGATTTACATGAAATAACAGGTCAAAGTTTTTCCTAAAATCACTATAAAATATCAGATTATGGGATTTAGTAAGTTTCCAAGGAAAAAATTATACAATTCTTTTGAACAAGTTCAAATTCACATAAACATAAAAAGACATAGCAGGGTGAATCATTAGATTTGAAATATCATACATTAGAGTCTAGACAAACAAGAAGGATATTTCCACTATTATGCATTGAATAAACCTGAAATCCTAACAAAACAATTACAGGTTTTTAACATCCTCTGGTATATTATCAAGTAACAACACGATGGAGATCCAATTGAAAACCTACCCTTTGGGTAACAATTCAAGCACCAAGCATATGCCCTAGAAGGAATTTTGTTGCATGTCCCTATGCAACTTATTCCCCCCGTAGTAAATTCTGATGTAGCTTGGTCCAACTGTAAGATGGGTGACTTACTCCATTTCTTTCTCGAAAGCCTAAATGATGATCCACTTCCATCCATGAAGAGTTCTCTGCAAAATCATACCACTACCCAACCACACTGTACTCAGTTTTGCTGCACCAGAGAAAAAGGAAATGGAACCTTAACCCAAGCCATTGAGTACCATTTCTTCGTAGAGAATTCACATACAAACTTGTTCTTGAAAAGGCAACCTGGAAAAATGGGTATCCCATGGGGTCCCATTGTTGGAATACTGGAGGAAGCAAATTCCAACGAGTCTCTGAGGCCTGCAAAGAGGCCAAAGTCCCACAAGATATAAGTTCTTCAAAACTCTGTAATGATGATCTCTGATTCATTCTAAATTGTTTCACCCTCATAGGATCCCTGAGGAATTGACTGTGACTAGAAAAGGCCACTTCAGCATCTGGATGCTCTCCTCTGACGTGAAGTTCAGACTGGAATTCCAACTTATAAAAGAATTTCATCCCGATTTCTCACTTAATTTGATTATGAATAAAAGATGAAAAGGCTCGTAACTGAATATCTCCTACTATAGGATTGGGATTCCATTCCAATTCATGTTCTAGAAAGAATTTAAACTGATAAAGTTCACACAACAAATCCTTTTCCCTTGTATATGAGTCATTATAGATATCCACAAAGTCATCAACATTTCCCATCATGAACTTTTTGTTATTATTCAATCTAATCATTTGAAGTCCTACCCATTGTTCATGCAGGTACATTGAATAAAATCTAGCAGGACTTCTACAAGAAATGGCTTGCTTAGCAAATTTAAACATTTTCTTCTTTTCTTCTTCTTTAATCATTAATTGCTGCTGTAAAGACTGTATATTGGACTTCCACTTTTGTTCTTGAACCAAGTAAGTAGAAAACCAAGTTTCCTGCATACGTTGTACTTCAAATTTATATCATTGTTGATAAATAAGGCCCAAGTCATATAATTCATCATTTCTTCCAATCCATTTAACAGTATTTACTTCAGCTGATGCTAAAGCCAGGGTATTAGTCCAAACATCATCAAGAATTTGATTAAAAAATTCATAGAGAACATCTGTGACTTTTTCTTTATCTTCAGAACTTTTAGAGGTACTAGGAAGAATGTTTTCTGCAGCTGTGTAGCCAATAATTCCAAACTTGTATTATCCTCAGCTAGTGGTACTGATTCCTTTAGTACTGATTTATCTCTAAGAAAATTATTTTGTTTCCTCAACCTTTTGTTTTGCAAACTCCATCGATGAGCCTTATTTCTAAAAAAATTCAGTCTTTTCTTAAGAACACCATTCTTTATCTTTAACTGTCTACTCCTCTGTTTTAACTTTTCATTTTCATTCTTAACATGTCTATCCAAAACTTGAAATTCACGAACTTGCTTCTGAAGTTTCTTAATCCTCTTCTGTAACTTACTTGAAATTAAACCAGGAGAATCAGGCCTTATTGCTTGATTAGATTCGTCTTCTTCCCTTTGAGCTTGGTCTTGAAACTGAGTAGCTTCCAATTCTGGAAGGGGTGTTGACTCTAAATTCTGACTCTGTGTGTAACGGGTTCTTGTATGTTTGGGTATTGTCGAAAACATATCTTCAGATGTTCTAACTTTTTCAATAACTTCTTCAAAAATTCCTTCTAGCCTTGCAGATCTTCTTCTCACCGTAACTGAAATTTTATTAACCTCTTCATCATCTCTATGCCTCTTTGGAGATGGTTGGGATTGAATTGGTTCAGAAAATGTTGGTGCTGGATCAAATTATGTCTGAACTGTTGGAGGGGGAAATACAGAATCTTGTGGATCATCATTAGCCTGCTCCTGAAAACCTTTTTCCACTAAAAATTGTTCCCACGTTAGGTTTCTCTTCTGTAATTCCTCCACAATCAACAACTTAATTAAACCATGATGATACAAGCTATTACCAAGTCGCTGATCAGGCCGCTTTTGGGCAGCTGAAGCCATTTTAGACAGGCTCTTCCACAAAAAGTATGGAATGTTCATCAATTCTTCTCCTTTAATGTGAAGGAGAAGCCGAATATGATAAAGAAAGACAAGGCTATATCGTCCTTCACAAGTCAAATATTTATGCAAAAAGAAAATGACATTACCCCATTCAGCAGTGAAACAATTGCGTTCAGCTCCCTTCTTCCAATGAATACTAGAATTAGCCACCTTCACAAATTGTTTCCAAGAGTTAGGGTTTTTCAAACGACCAACTTTAAACCATATTTCCCCTATTTTTGGTAAGCCTGCAGCGAGAGCAATGGAAATTTCTGAAACTGGAAGCAGAAACCCTCGAATGTTAGAACAAGCTCCATCGAAATTGAGAAAAAATTCCTTGGTCACATATTCATTGTGCCCTCTGAATTTACTAAAAAACACATACAATCCAATTTGGTGAAAAATCCTCTTACTAGAGGGATCTTCATCCAACAATTCAATGGAATATGGCTCCTCCCTACGTGCAGCACTAGCCATGCCAACTGAAACTTTCTTTGCTGAAAGGAAGTTAGGTGATCAAACCGGTATCCTTTAACCCAAATTGGTATTTACAGGCTTAACATATGCTAACAAAGAAATACAACTTTCAAATGGGGTGTACATATAATTATTCAGACATGCAGGGACAAAAGGATAGAGCTAATTACGACAATTGATGGGGTCAAATCAGCATATACCCATTCGTCCAAAAAGCAATGAGTTAATGGTCACTCCATTTATGGAAATTATTTGAACAAAAATACTTGGTCTCACATGTCACAATATATAATAAGCCATGAAATGAGCTTGAAAAGCTAATTGAAATGTATAAAAATCATTCTTATATGCTAGAATTTATACACATTATTAGGAAAAATATATTGAGTTTAACCCTACAGGAACAATACTTGTCTGGAATTAAGAGAAGACTTTGAATAGCATACCACATAGGCAGGGGATAAAACCGAGATCCAACCCTTCCAATTATGCAAATACAGATCCTCCATGGATTTTAAAGACATAACTCTGTTGGAAGAAATCATTATATCTGCAACTTGAAAAGAATAATTCCAAATAGAACTGAAAGTTTGCTTGTACTGGGAGGGATGAATCCAAGAGAGTATCAAGGTTCTGTTCATTTTCAGGATTCCCTTCCCCATACATGAGACATTCCATTTTACCAACAATCTGTTCATCTTCAGTATTTTACTAAAATATTTAAAATACACAGAAACTGGAGATTCTACAGGCTTGAGTCAAGCCTGTAATTGTCTGCTAAAACATGACGAAATGCAAATTCTTAAACCAAACCATTTGTCATGCAATCCAAACCATGTGAATTAAGGTGTTGGAGTAGAACATGGATGAGTAGACATCCCTCCATTAATGCCAATGGCTTTCAAAGCTTGTAAGTACAATATAACAGGATATATGAATCAATTTTGTTGATGTCGAATACCCAAAAGATCAGATTGCTTATGGATCCATTTTGGAATGGTACTTATAAATTGCTAGTGGTTTCTTATGGAAAACCACTAGAGATTGCTTATAGACCTTATGCGTGGGTATTGTGACTAGTATGACCTTGGAAACATATTAATTACAAAGAATCCATAACAATACTAGCTGTCTTAAACCATTATATTCTTTTGTCGAAAAATATAGCAATGCTCTAATAGTGTCGCCAAAAACCAATTATAATGATAATTGGTGACAAACATTTACTACACCCACCAAAAGTAAAATAAACATGTATTAGTGAGGGCTACTAAAATATTGTCACCATAAGTGTCACCAAAGAGAGAATCAATAACGGTCCTTTAACAACCCTCACCAAAACTGTCCCTGAAAAGGGATTTGGTGACGAGCCTTAAAGGACCATCTCAAAAGGAACTTATAATGACGATGTTTTAAGGACCGTCATCATATACGACATTAGTGACAACCCTTAAAGGTTTGTCACAGGCATGACCCTCACCAATGACCTTTTTTCTTGTAGTGAATGGCAATGTATATGAAATGAATGCACATGCACAAATAGGTCAAAGGGATATTAGTTCATTATAGGATATGTAAGGAATACGAGGATTAGAAATCACAATATTGCAAAGATTTGAATTATGATTAGAGTTTAAGAATGAACATATAAGTGATGATATGGTTAAATGCCAAAGAATATGAAATGCAATAATTAATGGTATATACTTGATTTGAAGTTGATCAAAAGTTGATTTAGTAAGTATGTGGAATTATTGTTGATATCATAACAATATGATGTTGCGACTAACTATTTGTGAAATTGTAACAGATTTAGAGGACTTGGTGATGGCAATAAAAGGGGAGCCATGATGAGAACCAAGTTTATGCGTTGCAAGGATTTAAATGTTGTGATTGACAGTGAATACTAAATAATATGGTTGATCCGTGAATGGGGAAAGAAAATATCAAGATGGAAAAACACCAAGTGGAAAAATTGTTTATTCAGCCCCGAACATGCTAAAGTATTTTCCGGGACTCAAGCAAGAAAGATTGAGTGGAAGAGAAATTAATTTTCTTGGACTCAAGCAAGAGATCTTGTATGGGAAAAAGAGTAAATTACTGGACTCAAGCAAGCGAGCTTGAGTGGAACAGAGATAGGGAAGTTGATCATCAATGGCAATACATAGGCAAACTAAATTAAAAATAACATTAGGAGAACGTGACGATGCTTGATGTTTTTTGAGGATGAAAATTTTTGACTCGCAATCAAAAAAGAAGTGATCCCAAAAGCTTAAATCCCATAAGACCACACTTAATTTGGTGACAGTTCTCAAGAGATAGTTCCATGTTTAGCAGAGTGTTGTTGAAGTCCTAGTTCTCAAGGGAGAGATATATGTTCAACAAAGTACTACTAAAGTCTTTCATCCCCATGGTATGATAATGGGACATATGGGTAAAATTTTCCAAGTAAATTGGTTGTTAGCTTCCCAATTGTTTAAATATGATGTATGCAAATATTACCGTACCTAATGCGAAATTCATCCAAAGATGAGGGTGAATGTCAAGTTTTTGGGTTGGTGCCCAAAAATATCTGATATAATGCTATTGACTTGTGATTGAAGGATATGTCTATAGCAAGTTGAAGACTGGCTAAGAGGATTATCATCCAAGAATAAAAATGAAGTATGGTCCTCCAGAAGATAAGTAAATGGTTGTCCTACCTATGCATTATTTTTTTTATGATCATACACATGTATGTATATGTTTTATGTTGTCTTATGGTGATAAGAGCACAAGTGTCGATGAAAAATACTTGAAGAGTTTCCAGGAACAACAACAATAGTATGTTGCAAAAGAAATTATTACTTACATTCTTATTGAATTTTAAAAATCATGTTATGCATATGTTATGCTTAAAATTTTGGAAGACCTTGTATGAGTTGTGTAAATTGCAGGTTATGAAAGGAAGAAGAACAATAACAACATGCAAGAAGCGTAGAGGATCAAAGATGATTAAAAGTGGAAGATAAAGATCTAAAGGTTACCAACACCGAGGATGGTGTCATCTTTAAGGAGGGAAGGATGTAACATCCCTCCTTACTCCTAATTTTCTATATTGAAATACAAATGTAAGTGTTTTCCTGGAAAAGAACTCAAGGCCAAGGCCTTGCCAGAAAAAAATTGTAAGTATGGTTATTGATTTCCTAAGCTATAATTTTGGATTGTAGACTTAGGAGACTAAAGCAATGATGCAAATTTAAATGATGGGGGCAATAATCAACTAGGGGGATAGGATAGAGGATAGTGAAGCCTTAAGAATCTAACTTATGATGATCAGGTGTCATCGTGGTACCTTGGGTACTTAAAGGAAAGTGAGTAGTATATCTTGCTATTTGACATGAATCCAATACTTATAAATATGAAGTTACTAAATTTAGATTTAGGCATTGCGAGACGATGCACCTCTCACATGAAAAGGAAAAAGGATTAATATTCGCCTATGAGCAATAAGAAAGCTCTTATGGAATGCTTGTTTGAAGAGTCTAAAATAACTTATTACTATAAGAACTATTGATCTTGGAGCACACATATATTAGTATTATCGTGAGCATATCTTTATGAACATCTCTGAAATATTGTTATGGAATCAAAATCATATAGGGAGAGAGATAGATAATAAAAGAAAATTATTATATACTTTCTTATTAAGGAGCCCAAAATCAAATTGAGACACTAATTATTATGGAAGGAAAAGTACTTAGTTCTAGTAGGAACAAATACATGGAAATAACCTTCTTTTCATAATTATCTAGTATTTGTGGCAGCAAATACTTTTAAAGAGCCCTCTTTTAAATAATTAACAAAGAGTTTAAAATACAATTTAATATTATGGAAAGACTCTTTATAAAAGTATATATATATATATATATAAAGAAAAAGGGGGATTTAGTATTTGTTAGAATGGATATGAAAATCGCAATGGTAAGTCCTTATTTCATTGAAATTGCGAGGAAAGGCTAAGATTGTTGGCGGTTGTCTATTTGAAGGAGCGCCATACCCCAATTAGTATGATTACTAATATTTATAAGACTAACAATATATTGTTTGTTAGAGGATGCAAAGAAATTTTTTACACGCCATACCCCAATTAGTATCTCAAGTATATCAAGGGTATGAGGTGTGTTACATTATCACCCTCCTAAGTATCCACGACCTCTTTTGTGACCTCCTCCTCCTCGATGGGCTGATCGACCACTTCAATACCGGCATCACCTCGACACCGGATTGGACAGGAAAGCATTAGCCAGCAGAGAAACCAAATAGATTTGGTACTTGAGTATGACAGCAGCCGAAAGAACAGATTCTGCATATACGTTTAATAATCTCAAACATTAAAGCTAATTCATATAAGAAAGTCCATGGCAGTTAGTTCAAGCTTACTTGTCTCACTTGAAAAGTTTCTTCCAAAAAGATCAAAGTCGTGTTGCAATAAGAGTTAGTTTAATATTTAAACATAAAAATAATGGAGGCAATATTGTGTACCAGTATAAGTTAATCTAAGTCGTGTTGAAATAAGAGTTAGAGTAATATTAAAAAAAAATAATAATGGAGGCAATATTGTGTACCAGTATAAGTTAAGTTATATAATTATGGAAGAATTGCAGAAGAAGATAGGAGACTGCAGTAGATAGTTAACTTTTCATTCTCATCATTATTCTTAAATTATAATATTCACATAATTGGAGTCTTTCTAAAATAGGTAAGAGATGTTTGTCACTGAACTTAAAGACCGGGTTGGCAGGGAATTGTACCACAGACTTTTTATTGAATGATCTTAAGAAAATTTTTAGAAGTATAATAAACTTCTAATGATTTCAGCAGAACAGTAGGTTGTTGTAAATACTTACATTCTCTGTTTTTATTTGCTCCTTAAAAAACATGTACAAGCAGGCTTAAAATATTTTTGTAAAACTATTCATATGCTACGGATCTTAACATTCCATTGTAATAGATGTTATTGCTCACGTGGTGAGAACATCACTGCTATTTTCAGACAAAAGCTTAAAGCTATATTTAGTGGCTACATCTTCCACTCAAGCTGAGTGATGATGTTCAATGTAATTTTGTACTCGTAAAGATGAAATGAAATTAGGCTTTTTTTGGGGAAAAAAAAGGTAAGAGATGTTTGTTCATATGAAATTATGGCTATTCATGGAGATGATAATGTGAGCTGTGGGTTTTCTGACATCATACTGTTTAAACATATTTTTTCTTTTCTAACGGGCTATTAGTTAAAATATAAACAAATTTTTATGAGTTTCATAATGAAACATTCTTAAAACTATTTAGAATGAAAGAATTTGTTATCTTATGACATCAAGAGGGTTGAAAATGAAAATCACTTTACCATTAAATATACAATTTCAAAATATTTAATATAAAATTGGACTTTTCAACCTCTTAACTCATCACAAATATAGTAATTTAAAAATAATTATTATAAATCTTTTAAAATTAAAAATAAAATTTTAAAAACCAAGTGATTCATTACCTTTTTAAAATCCAATATTTTTAATTTAAAAATACATAATATATAGAATTTATAATCATACCACTCAGATACATGTTAAGAGTGGATTTAGCTGTCCTCTATCTAAACGAAAGAGCCTAGATGGTAGCAATGGATCTGTTTTTTAAGGACATGTCCATATGACTTGCATTTTGGTCGCTTGTTTGCCTGACAATGCTTATAAGAATATTATTTTCTTACGTAGGCCAATTATCTTATGTATTTCCAACTGTTTGGAAAAGACTGATTTGTTTTTATTAGACAAAACCAAATGACTTGTTATCAACCTTTACGTACGTTAATGTCATTATTCAAACTTTCTGCACACAGAAATATCCTGTTGCTGGATTGTCCTCATGGCAGATCCCACCGTCATCCTCACAGCCCCTGTAAGTAGAAACGGTTGACCAAAAATAATTGAAAGGAATTGAATAGTTTGAAGTGATGTAGATAAACTGTGTACTATTCTGTAAAATATTATGGCTAATGCAACACGATAACATTTTCTTAACCTAATGTATATAATTTTTTTTTTATATTCTTTTATGTTTTAAAGGAAAATAATTTTCACATTTAACATCTTATTATGTCATTTTTCCTGCTAAAGAGAATTCAAAATAAATCAAATTAATTTTATATATCTATATCTATATCTATATATATATATTTACCAAGTTTTACAAGAAGATCCCTTCCAACTTTGGAAATAGGATAAAAACTTTAATAAAATAAAAATATTACGTAAATAAAAATTTCATAATATGGATTTTAACTTAAACTTTAAAACAAAGAGATATATATTCCAATTAAGTAAAACTAAAAAACTGTTGAAACTTTGATACTTCTTGATATAGGATATGAGAATTGAGCTATCATTAAACCATTATTTATGCATTAAAATATTATAGATCCATTTTAATTATGTATCTACCAAGCTTTTGTGGAATCAAATTCCTTAAAATACAAACTTAAATGTAAAATTTAAGTAAAAATTTATATCTCAAAAAAATTATTGCTATTGACAATTGATAGATTCTAAGTTAAAATTAATCTATAATAATTTAGAAACAAAAACAAAGTCAACCATCATACAAAAATAAAACAACTAAAACATCCCATGAAATCCTTTGACTAGTGGATTGGATTTTAAATTCATGTGGGTGACATCAATACATAACTCTAACTATTTGAAAAAGACTGATTTGTTTTTCTTAATAAAAAAACAATAAGATTGGCTGGCGTTATGAACCTTTAAGTACGTTGACGTGATTATTCAAACTGGATAAATTTGTTTTCTCCTCCTGTAAGGGTTCTTTTCATATTCTAAAACTCATGTGAACTTCCCTCAACAAACAGAACAGAAGGAATCACAAGAGACTCAGTCGAACCAAAATAATCGAAGCGAATCTGTAGTAGTCTGTCGATTATCATGTCTGGTAGCTTTCTATTTATGTACAACATGTTTTCACTATTTTATCATCTCATCCTATATTTCAAAAGCAACAGAGAGGACGAATCACAACACACTCCAACCAAAATAGCAACAGAGAGGACAAATCATAACACATTCGAAGCAAAATGATTGAAGGGGATACAACAATTTGAGGTGATATAGATACAGTTTGAAGAATATCTTGGCTCATGCATCACGTCTTATTATTTTTCCATTTAATTTATGGAAGTTATAGATATAGATGTACCTAATTACTCTTTAAAACATAATATAAATTCAATTATTATAAACAAATTGAAATAAAAAAAAATTTAAAAAAATACAAACATTATTTTTATTATTTTAATTTTTAACTTTATAAAATATTATATTAAGTCAACATAATATATGGATACAAATGTTATAATATTTTTAAATTTGGAATTTACTTGATTTAAAATAAGTTTATTTTGATATTATATTTATGTTAGTCTAATTATAATCTCAAAATTAAAAACAATAGGCCTTATCCTATTCTCCTCGTATAAGTGGATCTTTCCTTATGAGAGCATGACTATGACTAGGTACTTATGTACAAACACAAGATAAATAACATGGGGGACTAGAGACTTCCTAAAATTGCTTTAAAATCAAGTAAAAAAATATTGAATTATCTCTCTGTTTTAACTAGTTCAAAGAAAAAATTAATATAGCCAATATAAGAACAAACTCTCATGAACTACATAGCCAAACATGGATTCCTAAAAGGTCGGTGGAAAAGGTTTTCCATCTTTGTGAATCTATGAGTGTTGATGATGAAAATCACCCTCTTAGAGTGTGTTGCTTACACCCACATTAAATATACAATATAAACATTTATAACCTCCTAACTTGCCAAAACTATACTGAGCTATGAAAGCTTCTCTCCAAGTTTTTTGAGCATAGGAATAAATTTTTTAAGCAAACCAAATAATTCCCTTATTTCTTCTTAAGGTTCAATAGAGAAAAATAATCCTCCTCCTCCTCATCATATATAAATAATCATTTTATTTAAAAACAAAACATAATAAATTTAATTACTAATAAGATATTCAATGATAAAATTTTATCATCATTTAAATTATTATTTGTTGTGTTGATAGGTGCTTTCTATATCTCAATATGAGATAGAAGTATAATTCCATATTCAAAGTGGAGTGGAGTTAACACATGACACTTTGATAAAATATAAAGTATTAAGTAAATAAAATTATTACAATGTTTGCTATAAGCTAGAAGGTAAAAGTGGAGTTGACAAATGGCACTTTAATAAAATAATAAAATATTAAGTAAATAAATTTTTAGTGAGCCCCAACTTAAACTTGACAACCAAAAAGATATATATTTCAAATAACCAAACTAAAAAAATCAATGAAAATTGGATATTTCTTGTTACATAGAGTTGAGCAATCATTAAACCATAATTTACATATAAAAAACCTGAACAATACATATTAAAAAATAAAAAATAAAAAATAACTTATTTTTATTTTTATTTTAATTAGAGTGATGTTTAACTTTTTAGTTTATATTTTTTTTTTTTTTTTTTTTTTTTAATTAGAGTGATGTTTAAATTTTTAGTTTATATATAATATTTATATATAAACTAAAAATTTAAACATCACTCTAGTTAAAATAAAAATAAAAATTATAAGTAAGTCTCATTTCTATTTTACCTAGATTTAACCGAGAATTAGGCTAAATTTCTTATAATAATAAGATAAAATCTTATTTCTTATTACAATAATAATCTTGATTTAAAAATATTATTGAAGAAAACACACGGTATACGTCATAGACTTGAAACATAAATATCTTAGCTTTAAATATATCTCGATCTATTTAGAATAATAGTAAGAAATCCTAAAAATCGGAGCACACGTCTTCATCCCTTATATTCACAATCTCTTTAATTTGGCAGTTAAGCATGGATTCCCTAAGCCTTGGACTCAAAGCCTTATAGTTGCTATCTTTAAAAGTTTAGATAAAGATAACCCCTCTAAGTACCGAACAATTATGACTAACCTTCTCTTAGCCTAGCTATACGGCATTATCCTTGAAAAGAAGATTAGCATATGGATAGAAAATTAAGGAAAGAGGGATAAAGTCCAAGTAGGCTTCAGAGGGCATCTAATGTGCTTCCCATCCCTAGTGATATGCGTGATGGTCGTCAACAGCAAAGAGAGGCACCTAACATCCTCTCTATGAAAAACAATAATGGAGAGCTTCCCACTCGTGACCTAAAACTGAGAAGGCTCGGGAATGTTGGGATCAACATATCTCTGACCATATACTTGCTGATACGGTTCTACAGATCCAACTGGGACCTCAGGGAACTGAGTAAAGTTCTCACCTCTCATAGAGAGCCCCGTGATAAAATATATGTCCTCCTCAGTGGGTCAGAACCACTTATCGGGACTAACTCGAAATGACTGCCTATGATGATCCCAATGTGCAATCAACTGGGTGAGGAATGTAGTATTCCCCTTGAGTGATGTGGCCTCCTCATATAAATTCAGGAGGCTGACAACTCTCAAGAGGTCTCTTCATCTGTGCAATAATGGGACAAGGGTATAAATCTCTCTTTCTCTCTCCCTAGCCTCTCACTCTCTCTGGAAGTTGTACTGGTCAACCTGAGCTTCTTGTTTTTTCCTCACCTCGCCACACTCACATCTTTGTTTCACATATAACTTGAAATAGCTAGTCTCATAACACTAAATATAAAAACATTATATGAGAATTATATGTATTAAAATAAAATTTGTATTGTTTGCAAAAAATTGACAAATGGTGCACTTCGATAAACATAAAGCACCGTTGACAATGCCCTATAGCTTTTACCGCACTGACAATGGTGCGCTATGTTTATCCAAGTGTACTGGTAATATATTTCTATAAATTTATAATTTTATTACCAAGCCAGTGCGCTATAATCTACATGCACCGGCATGTTATCAAAATTGTTTTACCAGTGCACCTACTGCACATCCGAGCACCAAGAATCGGTGCGCTAACGTGCAATAGCGCAACGTATAGGTTTTTTTTTTCAAATTTTTGGTGTATTTACCGGTGCGTTCTATACACGTAAGCGCATCGTATTTTTGCTGTGCTTATATGTAATGACCGCACCGGGTATTAATTTATACTTTTAAAAATCAATTTATGTTAAGGCGGTGCATTCTATACATGTAAGGGCATCGTATTTTCGGTGTGCTTATATGTAATGATCACATTGATTATTAGTTTATAGTTTTAAAAATTAATTTATGTTATGGCAGTGTATTTTATACACGCCAATGCACCGTATTTTTGGCGTGCTTATATGTAATGACCGCACAGATTATTAGTTTATAGTTTTAAAAATTAAACTATGTTATGGAAGTGCATTATATACAAATAAGCGCAACATATTTTCGGTGCACTTATATGTAATGAGTGCACCGATTGTTAGTTTATAGTTTCAAAAATTAATTTTATGTTATTGCGGTGCGCTACGGAGTGCAGCCCACCAACACTGCAGTGCGCTCAAACTATTCAGCTCGCCCCACTTGCGGTATGCGTCGTAACAAACTACAGAGTGCACCGACGGCCAGTGCGAGCCGAACGGCTCGAACGCACCAGGCAAGTTTTTAATTTTTTTTTTAAATGGGAAATATGGCCTAATTGGAAAAATTAAATTATCGAGTAAGCTTTGAATTACCTGTTGAGCCGTACATCGGGGAGACATCCTCGCTATGTATGGAGAATTTGAAAATTTTCCCACTTTTTGGAAAAATTCAAAATCAATTCACCAGCCAATAAAAATGGGAAATGTGTCAGTAGCAGGTGCAATGAGCACCAGTGGCAGGGCGTCTAGGAGGATTAGGAACGACACCGGTGCAGATGGATAAGACACACGCACTGTGGAGGGGTTATAATGATTTTTACGATGTGGTATTTTTTTTATAAAACCTTGTTCTGGTGCGCACGATAGGGTAACGCGCTGGTGCATTGTACTGGAACTGCATCGCATGCAGGTTTTTAAACCATAGTTATCATTTTTAATTTTTAATTTTTTAACAAATCCTAAACCATTTTGTTTTAGTATTAGGAACGCACCAGGGCGTTTAGTAATAATGAATGCACCATGTTTAGGGTTTTTTATTTTGTTTTTTATAAAACAACCCGGGGCATTTATTTATCTTAGGCTCACCGGTGCATTTTTATCGTTGACCCACCGGTGCATTTGGTTTACCAAAACACATTGTGATGGTTTTACAAAATGTCTAGTCGTTTTGCATTTTTTTAATCCATTTTTTTCTTCATGCGATGTTTTTTTGGTCATCCCAGTGTGTGTTGATTATAGATGCACCGGTGTGTTTGGTTTACCAAAATGGACCGTGACGGTTTTAAAAAAAATTATGGTTTCCTTTCATTTTTTTTCTTAATTCATTTTTTTTTCTTTTTTCTATGTCGTGTGACGTTTTTTGGCCATCCTGGTGTGTGTTGATTATAAACGCACCGATGCGTTTTATGTACCAAAATGCACCATGCCAGTTTTTAAAAAATTCTATCTGTTTTGCATTTTTTTTTTAATTCATTTCTTTTTGCCATGCGACATTGGTTTTTTAGCCATCGTGGTGAGTGTTTATTATAGACGCACTAGTGTGTTTGATGTACCAAAATGTACCGTGATGGTTTTGCAAAATTTCTAGCCATTTTTCATTTCTTTTAATTCATTTTTTTCATAGTGCAACATTGTTTTTTTGGTCCTCTTGGTGCATGTTGATTATAGACACACCAGGGTGTTTAAGTTATAAATGCACTGAAAAAAAACATCTTCTACAACCTCCGACAACGTGCCTCCACTAGTGACCTCCGCTATAAATGGATATATGAGCTCTTTTGAGAGGATAATTTTCTATAACCTCCACTATAGGGTCTTTTCCTTATAATGTAACCCCCACTCTCATTCTCTTTCACTCCCATACTCATCCACCTACACCTAACCCCCACCCCCTATCTCTTCCCCAACCACCTAACACACCACTGCCCCATTGGCTCTCTCTCTCTCTCACACACACACACACACACAATGACACATCCCTATGTCTCCCCCTACCACTAACACCCCCCCTCCCCCCCCCTCTCTCTCTCTCTCTCTCTCTCTCTCTTTCCCCCATATCCCCCCTAACTCATACTAACCCCCTCTCCCATTCTCTCTCACTCCCCTACTCCTCCACCTTCACCTAACTCCGATACCCCCTATCTCTCTCTCATCCATTCCCTATACCTTACTAACCCCTTCTCTCACTCTCTTTCTCCCCTACAATATTTACCCCTCCTCTCCCTACAAGGGAGAAAGAGAGTGAGAGAATGGGTTAGTAAGGGTTAGAGAGAAGAGGGGAGAGAGAGATGGGATGTCGGGGTTAGGTGTAGGTTGAGGAGTAGGGGAGTGAGAGAGAATAGGAGAGGGGGTTTGTATGAGTTAGGGGGGATATGGGGAGGAGAGAGAGAGAGAGAGGACGAGGAGAAGGGGGGTGTTAGTGGTAGTAGGATACATAGGAATGTGTTATTGTGTGTGTGTGCGTGTGTGTGTGTGTGTGAGAGAGAGAGAGAGAGAGAGAACCAATGGGGCGGTGCTGTGTTAGGTGGTTGGGGAAGAGATAGGGGGTGGGGGTTAGGTGTAGGTGGATGAGTAGGGGAGTGAGAGAGAGTGAGAGAGGGGATTAGTAATAGTTAGAGAGAGAGAAAGAGATTGGGAGATGGTAAGGGGCAAGGAGAGAGAGAGAGAGGGTTAGAGGTTTGGGGAGGAGAAGGGTGATTAAGGAGAAAGGGGGGTATAGGTGAGGAGCATGAGTGTTTGGGTTAGAGAGAGAGAGGTAAAGGGAGAGACTTTAGGGGTTGGTAAGCGGTTATAGGTAGCTATAGAGGGGGATTACTCCCTCCTCTCCCTGCAGGGGAGAAAGAGTGTGACAAAAGGGGTTAGTAAGGGTTAGGGAAAGGAGGGGAGAGAGAGAGGGGGGATTCGAGGTATTGTTAAGGGGTTAGAGATAGAGATAGAGGGGGATTCTTAAGGGGTTAGAGGTAGATATGGAGGGGTATTATTAATGGGTTAGAGGTAGAGATGGAGTGGAGTGTTAGGAGAATGGGGGTAAGTGGAGTAGGGGAGAAAGAGTGAGAGAAGGGGTTAGTAAGGTTTAGGGAGTGGTGGGGAGAGAGAGATAGAGGAGGGGGGTTAGTGGTAGGGGAGGCATATGGATACATGTGTCTGTGAGAGAAAGATAAGGGGGTGTGAGTGAGTTGGGGGGGTGTTCTATATTAATGTGGGGGTTTTTGGGAGTTGAATGTGGGGTGTATTAGAGGGTTTGGTGGGTTAGGAGCATAGGTAAACATAACGTGCACACATTTTGGCTAACCAAAAGGAGTACACATTTTGGTTAACAAAAACGACTATGCATTTTTGTTCACTAAAACGCGTACGTGATATTTAACATTACAATTTTACCGTGACATTTAACATTGCAATTTTGTCACGATATTTAACATTACAATTTTATCACGATATTTAACATTACAACTATATTGTTTGGTTTGATGAGAGAGATATTCAAAGGAATTGGGGGTTGGTAAGGGATTAGAGGTAGAACGAGATGGGGGGATGTGAAGAACCTGCAACAATTCATTGATGAAATACATGACATATCAAATCACATAATATTTGTATTGATTGCAGGCCACTTCGAGGGGGAAACCTCCTTTGAGAAAGCTCAATACAAAATAAATTCACGATGCCTTCATTGGCCTCAACACAAACTTATATACTAAGTCTAGGCCCCAATACTATGGGTCAAAACCATGGGCCAGTACAAACTATGGATCAACAAATACTACGGGACAGCTTACAAAGCATATGTGTCCATCAACAATAATACAAAGTATGGATCAACAAATACTATAGAACGACTTACAAAGCATATGCATCCAACAACAATATACTAACAAAGTAAATAGAAGAGTTGACATGGGTTCCTAACATCCCCTCCCCCTTAGAAAAATCTTTGTCCTCAAAGCTTTAGATGTGGAAATTGTTGTTGAATCTGAAGGAGTGGTTCCCATGTAGCATCCTCTAGTTGCATTCCGTGCCATTGAATTAAGACCTATGTGATAGAGAGAGAGAGAAGATGACGAGTGTGCTTATGGAGGACAGCCTGCGGATCAAAAAGTATGGATACTTCATTATCCAGTTCTAGTAAAATAGTTTGTCCTCTGATGTTGGTGCCAAGAACTTTCTTCAGACAAGAGAAATGAAATACTGGATGAATGCGGGAAGAAGGAGGAAGTTCCAATTTATAAGCAAAGGAACCAATCTTCTGAAGAATCTTATATGGCCTATAGAACTTTGGAGTTAGCTTATGATGCCCTTTGAGTTTTAGGGAGGATTGCTTGTAAGGATGGAGATGAATAAAAACCATAACACCTGCTTGAAAAGTGCACTCAGAATGGTGTTGATCAGCTTGTTGCTTCATGCGATTTCTTTCCATGTGAAGATTGTCCTGCAAAATGTGAAGAATATGATCGTGGTTCCGAAGGACCGTGTCAACTGCCTGGATTGGTGAACTGCTGGGGGTGTATGGAAGAAGAACTGGCGGTGCCTGACCATATATTGCTTCATATGGATTCATTTTAGAGGTAGTATGGTAAGAGGTATTGTACCACCATTCAGCAAGAGGAAGCCACTTTTCCCACTGATGTTGTTTTTCAAAGGTGAAACAACGAAGATACATTTCCAAGCATTTATTGATAATTTCAGTCTGACCATCTATTTGTGGGTGATACCCTGAACTCATCTTCAATTTGATGCCAGTGTGTCGAAATAATTCTTTCCAAAAATGACTGTTGAAAGTCGCATCACGATCCGAGACAATGGAAGAAGGGATTCCATGAAGGTGAAAGATCTGGTCTAGGAAAATTTAAGCGACTGAGGAGGATGTATAAGGATGGATAAGAGCACAAAAATGACTATATTTGGAGAGGCAATCAACCACAACCAAAATAATTGTCTTCCTGCCATATTTAGGGAGCCCTTTAATGAAATCCATAGAAATATCTGTCCAAATCCGTGTAGGTATGGGAAAGGGTTCGAGCAATCCAAGAAGGAGAGTCGTTACACCCTTATTGCGCTGGAAGGTATCACATTCAACCACCATTTGTTGAATTTTCCTTTTCATTCCCTTCCAAAAGAAGTTACGTTGTGCCCGCTCATACGTTTTGAGGAACCTAGAGTGCCATGCCAATGGAGAACCATGGATTTCATAGAAGACATCCTATTGAAGATATGTGCTCTAGGGAATCACCAAACGACCCTTGTATCTTAGGGAAGTACCATCCCAAAAGTAATTTGGTACAACATAAGGGTTGTTGGCCAAGCGTTGGATGATTTGAGATAATGAAGAGTCTTTGACATAGCCCTATTAAATATATTGCAACCAATTTGGAACAGGCATAGAAATAGTTGAAAGAGAACCATGGTCATCAAATGTGTGAGAAAGAGAATCTACCACAATATTGTCCTTACCCTTCATGTAAGTGATCTCATAGTTATAACCCATGAGTTTGCTAACCCATGAGTTTGTGCTGGGGAGGATACATGTTGTTCCAGGAAATATTTCAGACTATGGTGATCAGTTTTGATGCAGAAATGATTCCCTAATAGATAGGGTCGCCACTTCTAGACTGCATGCAAAATAGCCATAATTTCCTTCTCATATGTAGAGGCATCTAAATTGTTACCTGAAAAGGCTTGGCTGGTGAGCGCAATGGGGTGTTCATCTTGAAGGAGAACAACACAAAGTCCATTCCCGCAAGAATCACTCTCAATAGTGAAGGGCTTGGAAAAATTAGGCATAGCTAGAACAGGTGTAGTACACATAGCTTGTTTCAGTTTGGAAAATGCACACTCAGTAGCAGGTGTCCATGTAAAAGCATCCTTTTTCAATAGAGCAGTTAATGGAGCTGCAATCTCCCCATAATACTTGACAAACTTGTGGTAGTAGCCAGTCAACCCAAAAAACCCACGAAGGATCTTGAGTGTCTGAGGATGCAGCGATTTTGGCAGGATCCACGCGAACCCCTTGTGATGAAATAATGTGCCCGATATACTCTACTTCCTTTTGTCCAAAAACACATTTAGACTGTTTTGCGTGGAGATGATGGTCAGAGAAAAGTTTCACTACAAGATCCAGATGTTGGAGATGTTCAACTCATGTTTTACTATAGATGAGGATATCATCAAAGAAGACCAGAATGAATTTCCGCAAGTAGGGCCGAAATATTTTATTCATCAAGGCCTAGAATGTGGAAGGAGCATTAGTGAGGCCAAAGGGCATGACCAAAAACTCATAGTGGCCATCATGTGTGCGCAAAGTTGTTTTAGGGATATCATCCTCATGAACCCGAATTTGATGGAACCCAGAACGAAGATCCAACTTGGAGAAAAATTGAGCACCAGGAAGCTCATCAAGAAGCTCATCAACAACAGGAATTGGAAACTTATCCTTGATTTTGAGGTGATTAAGTGCTTGGAAGTCAATGCAGAGGCACCATGACCCATATTTTTTGTGGACAAGCAGAACTGGTGAAGAAAAGGAACTAGTGCTTGGGCGAATAATACCTTGCTCCAGTAAGTCCCGAACGAGCATTTCAATATCTGTTTTTGGTGAAATGGGTAGCAATATGGCCTGATGTTGGGAGGAACGCTTCCAAGAAGGAGAAGAATACGATGGTCCTCTGGCCTTGAAGGTGGCAATCCCACTGGTTCAGAAAAAACACCTGTATATCGATCCAGAATTTGTTGGAGATCCAAAGGAGTAGTGGAGACCGATAAAGGTTGCATCTGAATTGAATGGAGTTGAGCGATGACACCATGTGAATTATTCTTAAGGTGTTTTTCCATGCGATGTGAACTAATGATGCTGAGAGACCCTAGTTGTAAGCCTGTTAATGTGTGTTTTTGTCCATTGGGTGAAAATTGCATCCAAAGTTCAGCAAAATACCATAAGATGGGGCCAAGTGTGCATAGCCATTGAGCACCCAAAACCACATCACATCTGCCTAAGGTCAAGGAAAACATGTGAGAGCGCGGGTTATAATCTCCCATAGAGATATGAACATTGCGACACTTCCCTTTAGAAGGGAAGGTGCCCCCATTGGCAACCATGACTTCAAAGTTGGAGCAAAAATGGACAAAACAATAAGCCTGTTTGGCGATCTGAGGGTCAATGAAGTTATGAGTGCTACCAGAATCAATGAGTATTGTAAGAGGAAGCTTCTTGATGTAACCCCTGAAACACATTGTTTGGGGGGTGGTGATTGCAGCTAAAGCATGGAGAGATATCTCTGGGTGGTTGTCCTGAGACGGAGGGTCAATATGAGGCTCCTGAATGTTGACCTGATCATCTATTGTATCTAGAGATTCTTCACCAATTTCAGAGGAAGGCAGAGAATCCACATCCAAGAGATAGATATTTTGTTGAACACATCTATGCCCCCGAGTGAATTTCTCATCACAATTATAACAAAGCCCTTTTTCTCTACGTGCCTACATCTCTGTTTTAGACAAATGCTTGATAGGAGTTGGGTGAGGAGCTGGCAAGATGGGAGGTTGTTGAGAACCCATATTACAGAAGGGAACAAAAATGGTTTTAGAGCATTGTTGGGCTGCAATCTTGTCTTCTACCAACTTAACCAACCCCAGGGCTTCCATCATTGTGTTGGGATAGAACATTTTGACCTCAGAGTGGATTGCATCCTTTAGACCACTGATAAAACAAATCCGATAGAATTCAGGAGGAAATCCTTCGGTGTGGTTCACTAGTTTCTCAAATTCGGTTTCATACTCTCTCACAGTTCCAATTTGGCGAAGTTTAGTGAGGGCTCCTGTGAAGTCATCAAAAGCACTAGGACCAAATCGTTGCAAAAGGAACTGGCAAAAATATGGCCATTTTGGCTCTTCATGAGCCTTGATGTACCAATGGTACCATTGAAGAGCTTCATGTTCCAAATGAAAGGATGCAAGTAGAACTTTATTAACATCAAAAGTATTATGCAGACTTAAATACTATTTTGCATGATAGATCCATCTAGTCGGATCAGTACCATTGACGCGAGGAAAATCAAGCTTCGGACCACGAAAATTGCTGGAAGAAGAGAACCCGTTGTCTGAGGAAGAGTCAGACTGTCGTTTGTTGTTCATGGTTGGATGCTCAAGATGGAGGCCGAGAAATGTTTCATCCAGATCCTGAAGTTTGGTTTGGATGGCTGCAAGTGTTTCCTCCATGGTTTTTACTCCTGCGCGGGTGACAACCATAACCAAGAGTTTTTTTTTTTGAGTGGGTAGAAAAACAAAAACAGAAGTTGTTTCAGTAAAGAAAAATCTAGATTTGGGAAAAAATCCGATGGGTAATTTGGGTTTGACTAGGTTTTGGACACTTTCGAATGGACAAGGAAGCAAAAAAGGAGGATTTCAGAAGCGGGGTGAATGAATGAGAAGATTTGGTAGTGAGGGACAAAGAAGCAGAACTAGTAAATGAACTCTGTGGTAAAATTTGAAGGCAATTGGGTGAAATTGGAAGAAGTTATGGAAAACCCTAAAAATAGGAAAATGTGGGATTTTTGGCTTTGGGAAGTGAAATTTGGGATAGGGTCCTTAGGAATGAAATATGTAGAATGGGATTACAGGGGTTTCAAGGAAGTTTCAAGGGAAACAGAGTGAAAATAAGGGAGATATGGCGAAAAAAAAGATTTTTTTCTTTTCTTTTCAGAATGGATTTGCTATGATGCAGAAGGGATCGGAAACAGATGGATCTACAGCGACGTGGAAGTGATCGGAAATATACGGATTCGCAATGGCGTGCAAGTGATCGGCAACAGTTCTGGACAGAGGAAATTTGCGATTTATCATCTGAACAAAGATATGGACCCTAGGTATGCTCGACTTCCTAATGGTTCAAGGGATTCACTCGACCACCAATGATATCTGACGTCTTGCGTATTGGGGAAGTACCCCTCACTCCAAGGCTTAGGTAAAACTGAAAATCGCTTTGCCACAAACGACAGCTCTTGGATTACCTCACAAGTGGGAACTAGTCAATCAAGTAGGGGTCATTTCCCTTTTCACTAGCAGGTCCTCTCAATGGTCCAACTACTTTGGGGTTCCTGTGGTACTACTCACAATGAGTTTTAGGGATTATTCCCAAGTACTTCCCATAGTTAAGCGGATAGGGATTATTCTCAGATTCGAAACTGCAACAGATGCAAAAGAAAAAATTGGCAGAAGTTTCACCCAACGAGCCTAAGAAAGTGCTCTGATACCAGATGTGAAGAACCTGCAACAAATAATTGATGAAATACACGATATATCATGTCACATAATATTTTTATTGATCGCAGACCACTTTGAGGGGGAAACCTCCTTTGAGAAAGCTCAATACAAAGTAACTTCGCAGTGCCTTCATTAGCCTCAACACAAACTTATACACTAAGTCTAGGTGCCAATACTATGGGTCAATACCATGGGCCAGTACAAACTATGGATCAACAAATACTACGGGACGAATTACAAAGCATATGCATCCAACAACAATAATACAAACTATGGATCAACAAATACTACGGGACGACTTACAAAGCATATGCGTCCAACAACAATATACTAACAAAGTAAATAGAAGGGTTGACATGGGTTCCTACTAGGGGTGTTAAAGGGTTAGAGGTAGATACACAGGGGGGTTAGTGAGAGTTGTAGAGAGGGGTTAGTAAGAGAGAGAGAGGGGGGGGGAGTGTTAATGGGTTGTAGGATAGGGTTTATTAAGGGTTATGGAGAGGACGGGGAGAGAGAGATAGGGGGTGGGGGTTAGATTGTATTTTAAAATTTGTTTCACACCCTTATCCCATTTTGTGGATTTGTGATGAAGAAATTGTTTGGAGGGATTTATCCTTCCCTTCAAGTAATAAAATCCACAACCATTTTCCATTGGATTATGTGTATCAAATTAGAAAAAATTACAGCATTTTAAAGCATGGGAAACAGCATGAAGATTTCCTTTCATAGGAAATAGCTCTAGAATATCTACTACATCAAGGTGTCTTCCAATTAATGGAACCAAATCATTAACTGAATACATCAAATCTCCTGCACAAGGTTGTAATGTAAGTTAATCTTCAGAAATGGTTGAAAATCCCATAGTAGTCCAGGGATTCCTTTTGTTAAGTTTAGCATAAAATTCACAACAAGAGCATAATAAGGATTACTGAAAGAAACACAATCACAAGATAGAAACAGATTTATCCTGGGAAACCCTCGTGGGGTAGAAAACCTAGCAAAGCTTTCCTCAATATAGATGACCACCAAATACAAAGACGTAAACCCCAAACATGTGCTCCTCCTCCTCCTTTGCATATCTCTCTCTCTCCTATGCACAATTCACAAGTGAGTGAATCAGTGAGTGATTGTGATAAATGAGGATCACACATCCTCTATTTATACTTTACCTTACTTGACTTTTTCCCTAACTAGGCCGACTTCTCCTAGGAGAGTCTAATAACCCCTAAACAGTTAACTCGGGGATGATCCCACTAAGGGAGTCTAATAACCCTCGTTACAACATCTCGAGAGAGGAATAAACATCTCCGGATATACAATAAAGTCCCGACGGAGGAATGAAACATCTTCGGATAAAGTACAAATAGAATATTCTTAGAAGTTACAATATTTCAACACTCCCCCTTAACGAGAAGGATATTCTAACAACATCTGCAGGAGAAAGGAGTCATCAACATCATACATAATACATCTATAAATCATTGGAAGCTTTCTTCAATCATCATTAGTAACTCAACCAGTTACTGGAACATAATCAATACTGGATCATCAACATCATCAGTACTGAGTCTTCATCTTCTGCAGCACTTGATCAATTACAGCAGCATCATCGTCTAGATCTGCCAATCAACATCATCATCTGTATCTCTCGATCAACAGCCTCATCGTCTGGATCTCCCGATCAACAACATCATCTGGATCTCTCAATCAACAGCCTCATCGTATGGATCTCCCGATCAATAACATCATCTGGATCTCCCAATCAACATCCTCATCATCTGTATCTCCCGATCAACAGCATCATCTGTATCTCCTGATCAACAACATCATCATCTGCAACACACATGATCCTTCCTTTCAAAATTACAGGATCACTATCTAGGGATGATCAATCTCATCACAATAAACATTTAAGACTATCCTTCCTTTCGGAATTACGGGATTTACTGTTTACGGATGATCAATCCCATCACAATCAACATTTAAGACTATCCTTCCTTTCGTAATTATGGGATTTACTGTCTAGGGATGATCAATCCCATCACAATCAACATTTAAGACTATCCTTCCTTTCATAATTACGGGATTTACTGTCTAGGGATGATCAATCCCATCATAATCAACATTTAAGAGTATCCTTCCTTTTGGAATTACAGGATTTACTGTCTAAGGATGATTAATCCTATAACAATCAACATTTAAGACTATCCTTCCTTTCGGAATTATGGGATTTACTGTCTAAGGATGATTAATCCTATCACAATCAACATTTAATATTATCCTTCCTTTCAGAATTACAAGATTTTATTGTCTAAGGATGATTAATCCTATCACAATCAGCATTTAAGACTATCCTTCCTTTTGGAATTATGGGATTTACTGTCTAAGGATGATTAATCCTATCATCCCTCTTAGACAAAGTCTAAGTACCACTTCATTGACCTCATCGTCGGAACAAGTATCCTCATCATCGACCTCATAGTCGGAATAGGTAACCTCATCATCAATACAAGTATCCCTATCATCGATACAAGTATCCACATCATCAATATAGGTATCCTCATCATCAATACAAGTATCCTCATCATCGATACAACTATCCACATCATTAATACAGGTATCCTCATCATCGACCTTACCGTCGATATAGGAAACCTCATCATTGATACATGTATCCACATCGATACCAGTATCCAAATATCATCATCAACCATATCACTCCCCCTTTGGAGGAGGGTCCTTCTAAACTACACCAAGCTTGTCTCGAAAATACTCAAAATTTACTCGAGACAGAGGTTTGGTCAATACATCAGCAACTTGTTTGTCAGTGCTCACATACTAGATCTTTATAACTCCTTTCTGCACCATATACGGTATATAGAAATATCGGATCTCTATGTGCTTTGACTTATCATGGAACACTGGATTCTCAGTCATCTTGATACAACTCTGGTTGTCACACAAGATCATAGTGGGGTCCATTTCTAAGTCAAATAGTCCTGATAACAACTTCTGAAGCCATAGCACTTCACAACTAGCAGAGCAAGCTGCTATGTATTCCGCTTCAGCTGTGCTGAGAGCCACACTAGACTGCTTCCTGCTAAACCATGAGATCATAGCAGATCCCAGACAATAACATCCACCTGATGTGCTCTTTCTATCTGAGACACTTCCAGCCCAATCTACATCTGTATATCCATACAATATGAAATCATTATCTCCAAGATAATATAGACCAAAGTCTATCGTACCTTTTAGGTACCTAATCACATGCTTTGCATCTATCAGGTGAACACGTCTAGGCTCAACTAGATACTGACTCAGGGTGTTCACAGTAAAGCATATATCTAGTCTAGTATTCGCCAGATACATCAGTGACCCAATAATCTGTTTGTACTGACGCATATCCACTAATTCTAATGATTCATCAGCCAACAACATTAAGTTGGTATCCATGGGAGTGGCCATGGATTTACATTCCAACATATCAAATCTTTTTAGGATTTCCACAGCATACTTTCCCTGATTGATAAAGATACTTTCTGGGCCTTGCCATACTTCCAGACCTAGGAAGTAATGCATCAATCTGAGATCTTTCATCTCAAATTCTGTAGCCAGCTTCTTCTTTCTTTCCGTGATCTATTTTTCATTTCCTATCAAAAAGAGATCATCCACATACAACAATAGTATAACATGCTCATCATCCATAACCTTAAGGTAAAGGTTAGGATCAACTTTAATTTTGGTAAAGCCCAAGCTTGTCAAGAAGTTGTCAATTCTTCCATACCAATCTCTGGGAGCTTGCTTCAACCCATACAAAGCCTTCTTCAGTTTGCATACATGGGTTCTTCTATCTTCAACCTGAAATCCTTGTGGTTGTTCTATGTACACTTCTTCCTCAATCACACCATTTAGGAAGGCTTTCTTCACATCCATCTGGTGTAATCTCCACTTCATCATAGATGCAAGTGCCATGATGGTTCTAATGGAAGTGTACCTTGCAACTGGTGCAAATGTTTCTTCATAGTCAATTCCCTCTTTCTGAGAGAATCCTCTGGCAACAAACCTTGCCTTATACTTTTCAATGCTACCATCCGTAGCATGCTTTATCTTGTATATCCACTTGGAGGATACCACACTCTTGTCTTTTGGTTTGATAACTACATTCCAAACATCATTCTTCATTATTGACTGGTATTCCTTCATCATTGCTTCTACCCATTCTTTCTTATGATCTGCTTCTTCATAACTGGTAGGTTCTTGATCTATAAGATCACACATCAAAGCCACATAGCAGGAAAATGGCTTTGGTCTCTTGCTTGCTCTAGTGGAGCCTTCTGGAGCTCCATATCTTTCTCCTTCTTGTATAATTTCTCTTTCCCATGTTGGATTTCTCTTCCGTGATATGTTCATAGGTGGGGGTTCTTGAGGTTCTATCATATCATGGTCTTCTGGTGTTTCTTCTTTAGGGAAGGAAACAACTTCTGTATTTCTAGGAGATAAATCTTCTTCATATACTTCTTCACACTTGCTCTTTCTAGATCTTTTGAGAGCAGCTTCTTCATTAAAAGTTACATCTCTACTTATTTCCATGTGATGGAATCCTGGGATGTATATTCTGAATGCTTTGGATGCTTCACAAAACCCAACAAATATTCCCTTCATTCCGGAAGGGTCCAACTTAGTTCTCTTCTCTTTTGGTATGTGGACATATATAGGGCACCCAAATATCTTGAGATGGCTTACCTCAAGTTTCTTCCCTGCGAACATTTCCTCTAGAGTCTTGAATCCAAGGGCACTATGAGACAATCTATTTTGGACATAGACTGCGGTTCTTGTTGCTTCAACCCATATATGCATAGGAAGATCTTGATCATGTATCATTGCCTTCACTACTTCCATGATGATTCTATTCTTTCTTTCCGCAACACCATTTTTTTGAGGATTGTAGGGAGTGGTTAGTTCCCTCTTGATTCCAGCTTCTTTACAAAAGACTTCAAAATCCTTTGAAGTATATTCTCCACCATTATCTGTCCTGAGAATCTTTATTTTCTTTTCTGAGTGATTTTCTATCAAGGCTTTGAATTCCTTGAATTTTCCAAAGACTTCATCTTTTTCTTTCAGGAAATATATCCAAGTCTTTCTTGAATAGTCATCGGTAAATGTAAGGTAGTATTAATATCCACTCAAGGGTGTGGAGGGAATTGGACCACATACATCTAAATGAATCAATTCCAAAGTACTTTTAGTCTTTGTTTCACTCTTTCGAAATGGATTCTTGATATTCTTCCCTTTTGCACATCCTTTGCAAGTTAATTCATGATCAACCTTCAAATATGGTAATCACATTACTACTTTACTCAAATAGGGTAATGCCTTGTAGTTGATGTGAGCAAGCCTTCTATGCCAAAGCTTACTTGGGCTAGTGGCTTCATGAACAAGGGATGCTTATGAATGTCCCTTGAGTTTATATAGCCCTCCTTCCTCTTAACTAATAACAACTACATCCTCAATTGATTTTCCTTTGGGCCACATGAGTACTTTTCCATCTATGAATGCAACCCTATAGCCTTTGTTATCTAATGTTGAGATAGAAAGTAGGTTCTTCTTCAAACCTAGTACATATAACACTTCCTTCAATTTCATGGGGGTTCTAGTATCAAGCTTGTAGCTTGCTTCACCAATTCCTTTGATAGGATATTGATAGTCATCTCCTAATGAAACTTTCTATTGAGAGGTCTTCTCTTCAAGTCTTGAAAGAGTTTTCTTTTGTCTCGTCCTGTGCTTTGAAGCACCACTATCAATAAGCCATGTGTCTTCTCCAGGTGTTATAGACCCAGAGAGTGCAGAGAATAGAACATACTCTTCTGCATCTTCTTCTTATACTTTAGCTCTTTTTCTTTGAGATCTTTCCTCTTCTTCATCTTCACTATCATCTTATGCTAGATGTGCTTGATGTCTTTTGTGGTGGAAACTCTTTTTCTTCTTTGAAGGACAATCCCTAGAAATGTGTCCTATTTTGTGACAAATGAAACATTGAAAAAAGGAGTAGTATTTTCTTGAATGGTTCCCTCTTTCCTTATGGAACTTCCTGGGAGGTTGAGACTCCTTGTAACTTTCCTTCTTGAAGTTGGATTGATTCCTTATTCTCTTGGTATGGGTGGCTAATGCTTGATTATCTTCTTTGAGTAGGGCCTCTCTATTGGCCACTCTAGCCTCTTCTTGAATACAATCCTCCCATACAATATCAAATTTCATGCTTTCTTTTCTAGAACACATGGTTTGGATGAATGAATCCCAAGGTCTAGTGAGACCATTGAGAGCAGGCATGACTAGTTCATCTCCATCAAGGTCGTCTCCAATGGCTTCTAGTTGTTCCTTGAACTGGGAGACCCTTGTGAATTAATCTTGAATATATTCTCCTTGATTCATCTTAGTGCTCTTCAATTGAGCTCTCAGGTTCATCTTCCTATTGATGTTCCTCCCTTCATACATTCTGGCTAGGGAATCATACATTTACTTTAGGGTCTTCTTGGAAGACACTTGGGGAATCAGTTGGTCTTTGATAGAATCAACAATGATTCTCTTTTCCCTAATCATATCCTTCTTGTACTTGTTTTTAGCTTCATCTTCCGCAGGTTCTACAACCTCATATTTAATATATTGGGCAAGATCATTCTCTTCAAGAATGAGACATATCCTATATTTCCATGCCCAGAAATTCTCTATACCCTCTAGATTGTCCTCAATCTTAGTGCTTGGGGCCATCTTATCCAGGAGGTCACCAAAAATTGAAAATTCTTAAAATGCAAAGTTGACCTTACCAGGAGATGTGCTTGATTGAATTGAGTTGATGGGTGTACTTGAATTTTGAAAACTTCAACTTTTCACCCTTCAAGCTTGACCAACAAAATTTGGATCTGCAACAGATTTTCTAGTTCATTGGTGCGCAACTTTTTTGGTTCACTAGTGCACAGGTTTGCAGCTTTTTGGTGCAGAAGTTCGTCGTTTTCTGGTTTACTAGTTTTTCCTAGTTTTCTGGTCCAGAAGTCAAACTAGGGTTTGACTTATCCTGGGGTTCTACCCACTCAAAAAATTTGATCTAGGGCTCAAAATTTCGTTTTTATGTAAGAACCTCCAGCCATGCTCTCAGATTTCAAAAATTCCAACTTTCGCAGAAACCCTAATTTTCACCGGAGGAGGAGAGAGAGGTATTTTCACCTTGTGAAAGATGTCCTATTCAGGCTAGCTCTTATACCATGTTAAGTTTAGCATAAAATTCACAACAAGAGCATAATAAGGATCACTGAAAGAAACACAATCACAAGATAGGCACAAATTTATCCTAGGAAACCCTCATGGGGGAGAAAACCCTCATGGGGTAGAAAACCCAGCAAAGCTTTCCTCAATATAGATGACCAACAAATAAAAATATGTAAACCCCAAATAGGTGCTCCTCCTCCTCCTTCGCAGATCTCTCTCTCTCCCATGCACAATTCACAAGTGAGTGAATAAGTGAGTGAGTGTGATATATGAGGATCACACATCCTCTATTTATACCTTACCTTGCTTGACTTTTTCCCTAACTGGGTCGACTTCTCCTAGGAGAGTCTAATAACCCCTACACAGTTAACTCAGGGCCGACCCCACTAGGTCAGTCTAATAACCCTAGTTACAACATCCCGACAGAGGAATAAACATCTCCAGATATAAAATAAAGTCCTGACGTAGGAATGAAACATCTCCGAATAAAGTACAAATAGAATATTCTTACAAGTTACAATATTTCAACACCTTTCCATTAACTTGGCCTAGTTAATTGTGGATGCAGGAAGGAAAAAATTTAGAGATCCTCATTCGTTGCTGATATTCTCACATTCAGCTACAAGGAGAATAAATTATGGATGATAGCATTTGATACACTTGCCAAATCTGTGTTGTTGGAAGAACTTACATACTTCAACAAAGGATCGTTTTGTAGGTGATTTGAAAATAACTACATTGTGTCATCGAAAACTGATCTTCTTCTGCTAACAAATGCAAAATGAATGATTCATTGTCATTGCTCCGAGAAGTTCTAAGGTTAGTTTCTCGTAAGACATAGATTGTATAAATCTTGTTAAGATCCATATGTTCCAACTCACGAACTGAGAGCTTCTTTATCTTAGACATAAAAAAATAACTTCTGGATGAATACTAGAGAGTTGTTGCTTTATAGCTTCAACCTTCTCAGGACGTAGGGGTAGAACTATAACAATATTGGGAAGATGGCATCCATATATTTCTTCGAGTTGTGTTGTGCATGGCTTATCTTCTATCCATTCGGGAATAATATATCCAATCTTAACATCAGGAGGGGTTCATTGAATCTTATTTTATATTCGTTTCTGAGAATGCAAGGCTAGCTTGTGACTAATAAAACACTCTTAAATCCAATACCTACAATGAAAACAATAATTTTCCATTCAAAACAGGAAAGAAATCCAAAGGGTTATATATTTGCACTAATCTCTGATTTGGAAAAAAGGACGATACGCATATTATTTTGGTTGTATTTTAAAATTTGTTTCCCACCCTTATCCTGTTTTGTGGATTTGTGTCGACAACATTTTTTGGAGAGAGTTATCCCACCCTTATGGTGATAAATTTCGTAGAAATTTTATGTTGCATTGTGTGCATCAAATTAGAAAAATTACAACATTTGTTTCATGATGGTTATCCCCTTGAAGCCCTAGATTGGTGATATTTGAAGGCCTAGGTTTTCTATATTTGGAATCCGTGGATGCGCTAGATGCTACTGGTGAATATAGAGGTAGGGGGGTGATGGAAACTCTCCAATACAATCATCTCTCTCTCTATATCTCCTACCCCCCTACCCCTAACCCACTAACACCCCCCTCTCTCCCTACCTATAACCCCCATCTCTATATCTCTCCTACTTCCCCTCTCACTCATGCACACTCTTTCTGTCTCTCTCTATCACCTCCACCTACAACTTACCCCCACCCATCTCTCACTCCCCCAACCTCCTAAAAGCCCCCTCTATATCTGCCTCTAACCCCTTAACACCCTCATATCTCTCTACCTCTAACCCCTTACCAGCCCTCAATGTCTCTCCATTTACTTCTATCTCACTCTCTCTATCCCCTTAATACCCCCCTCTCTCTCTATCTCTAACCCCTTAACACCCCCTATCTCTTTTCCTCTAACCCCTTACAAACCTCCAATCTCTCTCTCTCTCTCTCTAAACCCTTAACAAACCCCCTCTCACTTTACCTGTAACCCCTTACCACCCCCTATTGTCTCTCCCTTCACCTCTCTCTCTCTCTCTCTCTCTCACCCATTAACATCACTCCTCTTTCTCTACCTCTAACCCCTTACCACCCTCCTCCCCCACTTCTCTACCTCTAACCCCTTACCACCAAGGATGATTTTTAATGTTATAATCGATAGACAATAAAATTATCGGGTTATAAATCACCCGCCCCCTCCCTTCTCTACCTTTAACTCCTTACCACCGATAATTATTTTTAATGTTATGATCGGAAAAAATTAAAATTATAGTGTTACATAACGCTCACGCATTTTGTTTTGGCGGGCTTTAAAATTTGAATTTAAACCAAATGTGTACGTGTTACTTAGCACAATGTTCGATCCTCCACACAAGTTGGCATGGCATTCCTATGCCTATGTGTCTACTTTGGACTTTGCTTCGGCTTTACCATGCTCGTTCCTTGGAGTATGATATACCATGGCTAATTGAGCATTGTATCCAATTTTTTCAATATGCGTGTGTTTAGCCGTTGGTTACAGTGTGCTACACACCATCATTTTTGCATATTCCAAATATGTAATTTTTAAAAATAATATATATATATATTCTATTTTTTTCTTATTTTTCTTGTGTCATGACTCATTAACTCAAAAAACACATTCTTAGTGCTTCATCCATAACTCTTCCGTTTCTCAACCATTTTGAAAAAAAATTGTATGGTGCACTAAAGAAAACGGACCTCTACATGATATAAAAAAACCCTTTCAAAATAATTACATTAAGACCTTCCAAGGATACACCCACAATTGGCACATTGTTTTTTTCCAGGTTTGATCACTTAGATAATAAATAAAAAAAATAAAAAATTAAGCTGTCCATCTCTAGCAGCATGGGAATAATAAGTTAGTTAATGTGCTTGGAAGTGGTAAACCTGGTAAGCACATGTCTGCTACAAACCGAATGGCTCGTTGGCGCTGCGTTAGGCTGAAGCTTTTCTTCTGGATCTTTTGCAGTGCCTGGAGAAAATGGTGTAAGTAGATTCGAACTCTGAACATGTTCATGCACTTCCCTTCCATGTAAAGCATATATGTGAGCTTCCACTCCTCAGTGATCCAGATCCGAGATGCAGGAGATCATAAGGTAGTGAGCAAACGAATATGCAATGGATGCATATATAATATCCATAGAATATCAAAGTCACATGAAATGGACTCGGTGGAATGCTGAAAAATCCTTTCTACCGTGCCTAGGCTACGGAAAGCTAACGAATAGCTCTAGGAACGCCACCTTAGAGCCGTTCATATCCATATGGTGCCCTGGAAGCTAACCAATGGTAGAGACACATAGAGCCATGCAGAGAATATATTTTTATCGGCATAGACGCATACGGACATGCTAGCATTAAGCCACAATGGCAAGTCCAATTTGTATGCCATTTTTTATTGTTGTGTCGAGAGGCGCTCTACAGCCCAGTATCAGCCCAGGGAGATTGTGTAACATGTGTTGTTTGTTGAGTAACAAAATAATACAAAGTAAACAAAAAATAATAATACAAAGTAAAAAGTAATAAATATTATGTTGGCCATAAACAAAAAAGAATAATACAAAGTAAAAATTAAATATGAGACTTAAGCTAGAGATTTTAGAGCTTAGGATTAGGTGGTAAATATTATGTCGACCATAAGCAAAAAAAAATAAAAATAATACAAAGTAAAAAGTAAATATGAAACTTAAACTAGAGACTTTACTTTTTACTTTTAATACAAAGTAAAAAGTAAACATGAATGTTTCTCATTCCAAACCGTAGTAACCATGTGCATGGTTGGGTTCCTCTCCCACCTACCTTTATCTCTTTGGTTTTAACATCTCAGGAATGTTTGCATCTGCATTTGCTGCCAAGTTTATTTGGACCAACCTTGCGTTCAATGAATTTGCCAATGACAAAACTAAGATAATAATAAATGTGGCCACGGGCGTTTCTCCCTTTCTTTTGCATGTGTTTAGGTTGGCGATAAAGATTTCCTAAAAATTCAAGATTATGACAACTCCAGGTTTATGTAATCACATTTAGGGTTATAAAGGATTTAATTTGGGGATTTTATATTCGGTCTTTGTTTGGTGGCGTAGTTTGAGAAATTGGCGATGATGCTTCATATAAAGTAGTCTCCAAAGTACTTGTCCATTCAACAAGGGTACGCTATCACTGCCTTGAAAACATGCTTGGTTATTTGTGGGGAGAGCTTGGATGGCGAGGCGACAGAGGGTTATTTGTGGAGAGAGCTTGGATGGCGACAGAGGGTTTTTGCAGGTACAATGAAAATCTTGGAAGCAAGGTGATTTGTTCCATGTAATACTCACACATGACATCATGAACCAAAATAGAGGATATAATAATCTCTCAAGAAGGTAAATCGATCTTCCGGCCTAAAGTTATAGTTACATGAATTAATTATGTGGATAAGTATTTTTCTCTATGTAATAATGCAATTTTCCAGCGCATATTAAGATTGCTCCCTTTGGAGAAATATCTTGAGAGAGCGTGATACTTGTAATTGAGCAGCAATGTGCCTGTAATTGAGCAACAATGTGCTAGTAAGTGTTGCCAAAGTTGTGATTGTGCAAGAAGGTCGAGGTGATGACTTGAACTATAACCTATCTAAGAGAATGCCTAAGAAGGTTAAGGACGTGGCTGTAGATGGTGAGGGTGTGGAAGAGGAAACATAAACCTATGTCACCTATTACTCACACATCTACCATATCATGATGAAGCAAGGGATCCTCCACCATGATTCATAAGAACTATGAGATTATGTGTTGGAAATATGTTATCCTATATTATAGCCATATATATGTTTATTAATATTTTCTTTTTTGTGTGTTTTATTTCAAATTTGTAGTAGTTAAGTTTTCAATAAATATATTCTTTCCACAACAGTTTGTTTTTTATAATTATGTTTTTTTCATTAAGTCTTTGTTGATTTGAATCTCAATGGCTGCTGAAATTTTAGTGCTTCTTATTATTCTGGGGCAGCTTGTTCTTGAGAGCATAACTCTTTTTCATTATGTCTTTGTATGATTTGAATTGATTTGAATTAAGGTTAAAACTTTTTAAGTATAATAAAATTTTAAAAAATGTTATGCATTATGTAAAAATTTATAATTCAATATAGTAAAAATTGATAGAAAACATTTTTATGTTTGAATTTTTTTATTCATCAAATTTATTTGTAAAAATTTGTTAAAACTATATTTTTAATATAAAAATAGATAAATATAATTACACCAATAGGTGTGGACTAGCATCTATGATTTTCCTAAATTGCATTAGTATGAGACAAGTGTACTCTCTAAATCAATTTTATGGCCTTCCAAAATAAAAAAAATTTAAAATAAAAAAGAATATCAAAAACTATTGGTAGCTTATGTATGGAGAACTAATAGTTGATGCATGGATAACTCTTAGCTATGTATGGATAACGGTCTTCATGGTAGACAACCTGTTTAATTAGAAGAATGAAAGTGATAACATGTAGCTAAGACATAGACAACAAGTGATTACAACTACATATAAGAACAGGTAACAAATAAGTTATTTGTGGCACTTAACTTATGGCCTATGAGTACTCACTGACCACAAGTTAGGTGGTTGTGCTAGTAAATACTTTATATTCAATCCCAAAATTAAAATAAATGTATACTAATAATTTTAGACATATAATAGGATTTTATTTGTTGAAATGAGAAGAGAGTATACATTTTAAAATTTTTAAAGATTGGGCAAGGTGTGGGTTCTATTTGTCGAAATGAGAAGGGATTATAAATTTTAAAATATTTAAAAATATGGTGAAATTATGAAAGTGTAATAATTTTTTATTAAATTATGATTATTAATTTTTAAAAATTATATATATAGTGTAAAAGTTAATATCTTTGAATATTTGGACTTTAATTTTAATTATAATACTATTCTTTAAAATTATGATAAATGATATAGAAAACTTATTTAATAGAATTTTTATTATTTTGATAAAATTGATATTTTATAGGTTATTGTATTTACAATAAATTTATTTAAAATATTTAGGTAAAATTAAATTATAAGTATCCTAATTACTTTTTATAGAATCAAATCCGCCAATTTACATTGAAGATTTGAAAATTACATTGATATGAAAATCATGCACAAAGAGGATAAGAGGATTGATCAAAAGGTGAAAAAAAACATTCCATAGATTTATGATGAGAATTTGAGATTCATAATTGATAATGATTTTTTAAGTTTGATATTTATATAATTGTTATTATTATAAGTTGAAACAAATAAATTTAATTTGTTTCTATTATCTTTTTTCATTTCGTTGTGAGATATTTTGATGGAGCAATGTATATAAGTGAATGTGATGGAAGGATGTTTTTAAAAATTTATGAAGATCATAATTTTATATTATTGATGGATTGTTAAGAATTGTAATTTCATTGGTCCACTATCCGTTATAGGTGTATTAATTAGTTGAGTCATTAGTTAGTTAAGTATGACTAGAACACTTTGTTGTCCCATAGTATTTATTGTCCCATAGTACTTACTTGTGATTTTTGGTGTGATGTAATGCTATATAAGATTATGCTTAATAATGAGAAGGCAAGCCATTCCCCATAGTGTTTCCCTCTTCTTCCTGTGTTGTATATATAGTGCTAACCACACCATCCCACTTGAGATTAAGGGGGTGTGTTAAGAGTTGTAATCACAATGGTCCTAAGTTGGTTAGTTAGTTGAGTCAATCATCCTAAGTTGGTTAGTTAGTTGTTGACTAGGACATTAGTCGTCTCATGGTATACACTAGCCCATGGTATTAGCTGGTGGTTTTGGTCTTATATGAAATTATATATATCTGAGTTTAATAATGAGAAGCCCATAGTATTGCCTTTTCATTATTAAACTCAAATATATATAGTTTCATATAAGACCAAAACCACTAGCTAATACTATGGGCGAGTGTATACCATGGGACTATTAATGTTCTAGGTCAACAACTAATTAACTAACTTAGGACGATTGACTCCACTAACTAACTAACTTAAGACCATTGAGATTACAACTCTTAACATTGTGGATCATCAACCAATACTAGAGTGGAATTATTGGCTCTTTACTTATGAAAGATGTTTAGAGAAGTATATGGATTTGTTTTCTTTGATTTTATAGAATATAAAGAAACATGTTTATTTTTGTTGAAAAAAATCCATAAATTTAATATTTATATGGTGGTTGTTGTTAATTAAAATAAATTTGGTGTTATTTATAAGTTAAAACATTATTATTGGTTTTTATTTATAATTTAAATATTATTATTGATTAACTCTGTGTTGACTAATTAGTTTAAAGTGTGATTGGTAAAACAGGTAAAGCTGGTTAGATGAGAGTAAGTTGGGGTTTAATTGAAAAACCCATTAACTACGAAAATTTCTGTAGGTAAAAATAAAATATAGTTGTGAGTATTAATCTTTCAACAACTTTGTAGGGAAATAATTGAAGCTCGTTTCCATTGAATAATGGAAGATGAGCTAGCTACCATTTGGATTCAATAACTATACATTGCTGTTTATGGGCAGCATGTTGTACCAGCACTGAGAACTGGAAGGGAGGTTCGTTGGGCAGTAAAAGAAAATACCTGCACTGAGCACTGAAGAAGCTTCGTGAGACAGTGAAAAGAACAAAATTCTAAATACAACAGTTACTGCAGTATCCTTTTCCAAAGTTACTTCCTTGTCTTTTTGTCTGTGGATAGGGTTTCTATACCTGCAGACCCCAGCAGTTGCAAATACAATATCCTTTTTCGTTCTCTTTTTTCCTGTAGGCATCATCACAAAGGATTTACACTGCTTGTCGTTTCCTGTATTTGCAGTGCACTGTGTTTACTTGTAGTTTTTAAAGCTACTAAAGGCTGGCGTACACGCAGTACACCAGCTTTTCAGAGCTACTAAAAGCTGGCGAAGCAGAGATTTTGAAATAGCATAGACAAATTATCAGTTTATGTAGATGATTCAGAGTGCATGTGGTCATATATTGATTCAAATGAGTCCATAATAATATACATGTTTCCCATTGTATACTGCCTGCCATATAAAAGTAAACATATCCATTAGTAACTAATCTAAAACTTTTTTTCATTAATAAACTTTCATTTGTGCATAGCTTTGATGGCTATCCTCACGAGTCATCTCCTGTAACAAAAAAATCAAGTCACATACTATTTGTATTACACCATCACAAGGCAATGTGATATGTTCTTCAGCGAGGCCACATGCCCAACACACTACCGTATATCAACCATTTAATGTATTCGTTGATAGACAATAAATTCAGGTAAATAAGGTATTAATGATTCTAACAATTTTTCACATGACTTGGCTGGTTTGTTTTACAATGCTTCTTAAGAATATTAAACCGTAAGGTGCTCTAGAGCTCAGTATGTGGGAGATCTTCTAAAGTGTGTGATGTAGCGTTATATCTATTAAAACTTAAAAATGTAGAGTTACATCTAATAAAACGTAAAAAATGATTGCGTGTAAAAAGAAGTAGGTAAAGTAAAGTAAAAAAAGTAAATTAAGGTAAAAAAAGTAAAGTAAAGTAAGTATGGGGGAATTTGTTGTAAGGTTTGTTATGTAATGTTTGTTAATAACAAAATAATTAAAAAAATTCATGTCCACTCATAAAAAAATTATGGAAAGTATTAAAAAAAATCCATGTTGGTTCATAAAATAAAATATTATGAAAAGTAATTAAAAAATAGATGTTCGTTTATAAAATAAAAACTTAAAACTTAAACCTGGATCTATCAATCAAGAGAGATCAAATTTTTTGAGTTTAAATTTAAAAAAAAAAAATACACCTCAAAAAATTGGATCCCTCTCAGTGCTTAATAAATACGGGTTTAAGATGGATCTATACTAGTTAATATCCAATTGTTAGATTTTCATAATAACCACACTTTTTTAAAGTAAAAAAAACCAACACAACCCTAACCAACCATCTAAGTGTCATGTAACATGTTTTTTTAACATATCGAACCTAAATGAAAAAAACCACAAGCAACCCTCCTAACCAACCCAAAGAGTATAATTCTGTTACGTACGCTAATTCTCTGGTATCACCTAAGTGAGTGTATTTCCAACTTTGGAATGACTGATTTGTTTTTATCATACTAAACCAAATGACGTGTTATCCTTATCAACCTTTACGTACGTTGATGTGATTATTCAAACTTTTCAGAAATTTTGCGTGACAGTCGTCTTCATTCTAAAGGTACTGAATAATTGAAAGCTGTAATACAATAGTTTGAAGTGATGTAAATAGATTTTGTACTATATTTGGGGGGCCGCCGTTATGGCCGGGTGACTGGGGCGGTCAGCTGTGGCCGTCCCCACCCAGGTTCGACCCCGAGACCCTGCTCGATTCGGTGTCCTCACCCACCATTGGGCGCCGGTTACACTGCGCATATGAAATTCCAGTAGTGAATCAAGGTCTAATCAAGGCCTGTCAACCATAACCAGAGCATCTCAAAGAGCCCCATAATCACCAGAAAACCACAACACATAAAACCAGAGGTGCCAAAGAAGTGCACTCAAAGACAAGAGACACAGATCTCCATCCAAAAAGAGAACGTAAAGAAAAGGGTGAAAGAAACAAAGGCTAAAAAAGAGAAGAAACAGAGAAAAACAGAGAGATATATCAACTACCTAAAAACAAGAAAAAACCCTAGTCACCAACTAGAAAATGATGAAAGGAGCAAAACGCCCATGTGAACTGAGTAAAGAGTGGGACCAAAACTCAAAATGAATACAACTGCCATCTGCCAAGAGAGCCAATTTCGACAAATGGTCCGCTTGTGAATTGTGCTCTGGATATATGTGATCAATGGATAAGAGGGGGAAGTCACTTAACAGTAAATCCACCATCGTCACCCATGGAAAAAGAACCAAGGAGTGTAGGGAGCTACGACCACATGCCCAATCGATGATAGCAAGAGAATCACCAACAATTTGAATTAAAGGGATACCTTTCCTCTTTGCAAAAAAAACCAACCAAAGAACTAGAAGTTCTCCACGAGTATTTGAGCCCATGCCCCCATTCATCCAAATATGGAAATATTGAAACTAGTTGATGACGATGTCTGCACCAGCACCATAGAGAGCTCCCCCCAGCTGCGAAGCCCCATCAATAAAAGCCAAAAAATCGGATCTCATGGGAGTGATAGCACGTAAACTTCTGGATATATCAATACTTTAATTAACAGTGGTAGAGAAGACCGAGTAGTCCGCAGCAACCTTCCTCGCAAGCCACTCTGGAGAAGTAAATTTTCCTTCGAATAAGAGGAGATTTCGTGCAAGCCAACTTTCCCATAAGGTGAATACAGCCAAAGGGATATATGCTTGGGATTGTTTCGGATGCAATTCAACATACAGATGTGTAACGAGTCCCCATTCCAAGCACCAAGACCGGGAAAAATGAACCCAACAGATCTCCAAAGACGGGCTGCATATAAGAATGAAGTAAAAATATGATTGCAAGTTTTAGCCTCAATCCCACATAAAGCACCAAATTTGGGGCCAAAAAAACTCGCTTCAGAAGGTTATCCCACGTTAATAGATTATTTTCCAGAGCCATTCATATGAATATTTTTAGCTTGTCAGACAGATGCCATTTCCAACATGCAAAATACCAGCAGCAGACATTTCCTTGTGACACCGCCAAGATTTAGTCGTAAGCCTATTTTTCCATCACCACACCATCCTGGGTGTTCCAGGACCATGGTAGAGTGTCATCCTGCTCGGTTAACCTCACAAACTCGTGGATCGACCCATCTATATAACATGCCCACTCCTCCGCCAAGACACCGGATAATCCCAGGCGATCCACATTAAGCCAGGTCGTGGGGGCACATGATGAACAGGCGCAAATTGCAATATGAATACAAGGTATAGTATCCCTTTTCCCGCAAGAACGACAACAGGAAAGGATATCATCTTAAAAGTTTCGGCCCCCCAATGATCGGGTCCACCCCAAGCACAATTGATCGCTCGTTTCTTGGTTGCCATGCAATCCAACGGTTAATCACTGGAAGGGCTGAGACCAACCCCGACCAAATAGAAGAAGCACCTATACATCTCCCTCTAGGCGAACGTAGCCACTGAACATGTCTTTTTTTATGTATTTGCCCCTCATGATGGCCCTCCAAAAACAGTCCACGGTGAGTACTCTCCACAATGATTGGGCTCTAAGTGCATCGGCAAAAACAAAAATATTCTTTAATGACCAACCCCCAGAAGATTTTGGAGTTGAGATCCTCTGCCAATTGCTGAGATGGATCTTCGACTTATCTGTTCCTGCCAAATAAAATTTATGATTTTTCTCCTAATACCAGTAAGAATATATTTCAGAACCCTACATAGAGATATCCAATAGACTATCAAGTTTTGTAAAACTGACTTTGCCAGGGTGACCCTTCCCCCAATTAATAGCCACTTCCAGCTCCACAAATGGATTCTCTTGTCAAAATGCCGGAGTAGCCAATGCCAGTCGTTGGTTTCATAATTGTTTGGTTTTAACCGATACCCCAAATAAGTAGTGCCCTCATTCAAGTCTTTCAAAACACAGAGCAATTTTCTCCATAATGTTCTTCTCAATGTGATGCTGCAAAATGACCGATTTGGACGAGTTAATTACCATCCCAGTGGCCCTGCAAAAAAGATCAAGCAATTTTTTGATGGCCTTCCATTCATCCAGAATGTTATTCCCATATAGCATGACATCGTCAACCAATAGCTGGTGAGTAATAACTATATGTTTCGAGACCCTTACACCACTGATCTCAAGGTTCCTCGAAGCCTTATTTAACAGTCTACTCAAACCATCCATTATAATCAAGAATAGAAGAGGCGACAGTGGGCACCCTTGAGAAGGGTGTATGGTGACTAATTATTGTAATTCTAAATTCAAATTGAAAAACTTTTATGGTGTGTAATTGTAATTTTGAATGTGCTAAATCATCAAAATGTGTTGCAACATGAAAACTATTAAAACGATTGGTAGATTATTCTTTTTTATCACAATTTATGTTAGCTATAAATCACGTTTTCCATAGTTAATTCTAATTATATTAGGGTCATTCATTTTCATTTACAAAATAGATCAGCAATAACATGTTGTATGCAAGATGTATCATATATAGCCGTTGTTTAAATTTAGATATATATTTTTCCCATTAACAGAAAATGGGGTGGTATGTATAGAAATAACAAAAACGAGTACTGCATAAATCATCCTGGATGGGGTTTCGGATCATGCTTTATCAAGAGATCACACTCTATTTCTTTAATAATCCAGATTCCATCATTTGTTGCAAGGCCATCTTTGGAGAGTTGGTTAGCAATCATATTTCTCTCTCTGTAAATATGATGAAAAGAAATATGTGGGATCAGATTGGCGAGCCCATATGTTTCCTCAAAAATCGGTTGGAGAGTGATGTTCCTTGAGAAATGATTGAACTTAATCCACTGAATCACTACTTTAGAATCCCCAAATATCTGAAGGGACTGTATACCTTTGGAAATAGCAAGCCCAAGAAGCAATTTGAGGACCAACAATGCAACCCAATTATTGGTACTCAAACCAACACCTGTAGAAAAACTTGTCCATGATTGATCATTTAAATAGAGGATACCTCTTGCGCCACCGATGGAAAGGGTCCCCTATGACGCACCATCAAAATAACCCCAACTTCCTATTTTGTTGATGTCTTCTTCCATAATAACTCAGTGTATCTTAAAGGATTTTTCTGGAGGAAGGAGAGCATGGACAACCAAGACCATGGTAGCTTGAAAAGATGGATTGATGAATTTATATTCAAATATAACAGAGTTCCTTGATAACCATGTAATCCAAATGAGAAGGATAGGTAGTTCTGGTGATGTCATAAAAGAACCTGATTCCATCTAGTTACGATAGGATTCATTAATATCACTGCCACGCCACATAATATTTAATCCTACGATGCAATTAACTGTGTCCACCATTCTTTGCACTTATGAACAGGTTATAAAAAGATGGTATGATGTTTCATTGTCATATTTACAAAGAGGACACCATCCATGTCTAATCCAAAAACACGCCTTTAGAACTTTCCAGACTAGAACTCTTTTATGGAGCAAGAGACACATAAATAATTTCATTTTGCTTGGGCTGGTTGATTTCCAAAGGGTCTGAATCCACCATGGAGAAGCTTGGTGATCTTTGGCCTCTCTAAGAACTTGATATCCAATCATGGGTGGATAATCCCCATTTACTGGATTCCTTGACCATAAAATTTTGTCCTCATTTCCAGTAATTCTGATATTATAGTCCTTTAAATTCTTAAGGAATAATTCCCATCGACCAACATTAGGATTAGTGAATCCCAATTGTTCAGCATTAGTCCAACATTGATATAAAGAGGATGTAGCAAGAACATCATTAATTTGATAAGGGAAATGAATCCCAAGATCCACAAGATGATTGATTGAATATGTTGGGGAAGTCTGTAAGCTTTGGTGAAACCGGTCCATAGATCCCTACCAATGCGCAGTTTGTGTCCATCACCTACTTTTCATATAAGCTAGTCACCAATGAGGTGGAAGATTTTTATCAAAGCTATCCACATCATAGATATGTCACTCAAATATTTATGTTGAGACCTTATCCATTCCTCAATCGTGAGTGGGATGATGTGTTTTTGAGTGACCACTTTTACCCATAAGCCATCTCCTCTGATAATACACCAAATACCTTTGGCCACTAATCTTTAAGCAAATATATTAGAATCCTTTGGTCCCCAACCACCTATTTCCTTTCGAAGAGTGAGTTTCTCCCAAGAAATCCATGAGAAAGATCTATCTTCCACATTGATTGCCATAAAAATATGGAAGCTAGCTTCCTGATCTGCTAAGAAATACCCATAGGAATGGATATGAGAGAGACCCAATATATAGGAAGGGCCTCTTGCACATGTTTCAAAAGAATGAAATCACCACCTCTGCTTAACCACTTATTACACCAGAGTGAGAGTTTTCTCTCCACTTTCCTTACAAACCAGAGTTATTCCTGGCAATGATAATCATTTGGTTTTAAAATAAAACTGAGGTATTTCATACCATCACTTAAATTAACAATAACAAAATCAAATTGTGAAGAAATCTAAGTAGAACACTCCAAATAAAGATTCATAAAAGTGATGGCATATTTTGAGATATTGATCATCATTCCTGACGCTTCAGAGAAGGAGTGAAGCAAATATTTGAGCTTGATAATATCTCTACATGACCCATTAGAGAATAACAAGATATCATTAACGGAAAAAAAAAAATATGTGTTAAATTTAAGTGACCACCCAGTGAAATACCTGCTAGCATACCATTTTAACGAGCCTGTGTGGGAGCTTTACTGAGACCCTCCATTATAAAAATGAAAAGTAGTGGAGCCAATGGGAATCTATGACGTAAACCTCTGCATGGATTAAAAATTCCTGAAGCACACCCATTGATGAGAACCAAGAAAGAGACTGAGTTAACACAGGAAATCATCCAATTCACAAAATCCATCCCAAATCCCACTTGTGGTAGTTTGAGGCAGAGATATGTCCAATTAACTCGATCATAGGATTTCGAGAGATCAACTTTAAAGATTGCTACTAGTAAATTCTGAATATTTACAATGTGGAGAACCTCTTGAGTTTTCCCAACAGCTTCGTGAATCTGTCTATCTTTTAGAAATGCAAACTATTCTTGGGAGATAGAGGCAAAGAAAATGGGTTTTATCCTGTTTGCTATGACTTTATCTATCAGCTTATAAACATAGTTGCATGGTGAAATATGCCTCATTTCCTCCCAAGTTGTCACATTTTCAACATTTTTAATTAGTGCAATGAATGTTGAGTTGAATGCTAAAAGAATATTTCCAATGCTATGAGATTCCTCAATGAAATCTAAGAGATCAGAGCCCAATATATCCATAAAAGCTTAAAAGAATTCGACTAGCCATCCGTTGGGTCTGGGACTTTTGTCACCCTGCAAAGTCCGAACTGCTTCTTTCATTTCCTCCATTCAGGTACATTCCATAAGCTCTATATTAACTTCTTTGTCCACAAAGGAAGGTAGAGTAGTTGTCAAAGCTAACATTTGGGTTACCTTTTCATTTACGTCCTCCTTGTATAACTTTTAAAAATGTTGAATACCAGATCTAGCTAGATCATTGAACCCCGAAATATGATTACCTTCTACATCCACCAGGTGGCTAAGAGAATTGGTGTGATGTCAATGTTTGACATAATTATGAAACAATTGTTGTTATTATCCCCATTTTTTATCCATAATGCTCAGCTCTTGAGCCGCCAAGTAGCTTCATTCTCATCTAGGATTTGAGTGCGACGAGTCTCGATACCAATGAACCGATTCCTTTTCTCTAGTGTCGAGTGACCACATGGGTGATTTGAGTAGTAGCTATCAAGGTCATTCTCAATATCAATAAGTTCAACATCCATGTTTTTTCTACGTTCAACAGCCCAAGTGATGGATCTTAATTTAATCCTTTTAAGATTGTTTAGAAATTGTATGCTTGCAAATTCCCTCTGATTTGAGTTAAAAGGAATATAGTTCGATCTGACCATAAAAGAGTAATCATTGTCTTCTAAACAGCAGGCGCTGAACTTATATGGGTTGCGTGCCTTACCTACAAGCATAACCAATTCCATATAGATGGGGAAATGGTCAAAATTACCCCCTTCACCAACCCACTGTCTGTGAAGAACCTGCAACAATTAATTAATGAGAATATGCAAGATAGAAGAAATAACAGAACTCAGAATCATTTTTATTGATCACAGGCCACTTCGAGGGGGAAACCTCCTTTGAGCAAGCTCATTACAATTAAATTCATGGTACCTTCATTGGTCTCAACACAAACTTATATACTAAGTCTAGGCACCAATACCGTGTGTCAATACAAACCATGGGCCAATACAAACTATGGATCAACAATTACTACGGACGACTTACAAAGCATATGCGTCCAACAACAAACTATGGATCAACAAATACTACTGGACGACTTACGAAGCATATGCGTCCAACAACAATATACTAAAAAAGTAAATAGAAGGGTTGACATGGGTTCCTAACATCCCCTCCCCCTTAGAAAAAGCTTTTTCCTCAAAGCTTTAGATGTGGAAATTGATGTAGAATCTGAAGGAGTGGTTCCCATGTAGCATCCTCGGGTTGCATTTCAGGCCACTGGTGCCTTTTGAGTTTCAGGGAGGATTGCTTGGAAGGATGTAGACGAAGAAGAACCATATCAGCTACGTGAAAACTGCGCTTAGAACGGTGTTGATCGACTTGGTCTGTCAGCGGAATTCTTGCCATGTGAAGATTGTCCTGCAGAATGAGAAGAATCTGATCATGGTTTCGAAGAACCGAGTCAATTTCCTGAACTGGGGAGCTGCTGAGGGTATATGGAAGAAGAATTGGCGATGCCTATCCATAGACTGCTTCATATGGTGTCATTGTAGATGTGGTATTGTACCACTGGAGCGCTTCTAGGAAGGCCATAGAAATAGTTGTCCAAATATGTGTAGGGATGGGAAAGGGTCCGAGTAGTCCCGAAAGGAGTGTTGTTTCACCCTTGTTGACCTGGAAAGTATCATAGCCAACCACCATCTGTTGAATTTTCAGGTTCAGTCCCTTCCAAAAGAAGTTACATTGTTCCCGGTCATATGTTTTGAGGAACCCAGAGTGCCCTGCCGATGAAGAAGCATGGAGTTCATAGAAGAGATAGCCCTATTGAATAGATTGCAACCAATTTGGAACAAGCAGAGAAATAGTTGTAAGAGAAACTGGGTCATCAATTGTGCGAGAAGGAGCATCTGCCACCATATTGTCCTTACCCTGCTTGTAAGTGATCACATAGTCATAACCCATGAGTTGGATAACCCATTTCAGGTGTGCTGGGGAGGATACCTGTTGTTCCAGGAAATTTTCTAGACTTTGGAGAGCAGTCTTGAGGTAAAAATAATTCCCTAATAGGGATGGCTGCCACTTCTGTACTGCATGCAAAATAGCCATCATTTCCTGCTGAGATGAGGATGCGGCTAAATGCTTACACGGAAGATCTCTTGAAGGCGACAATCCCACCGGTGCAGCAAGGACACCTGCATATCTATCCAAGGAAGTAGTGGAGACCGTTGGTGGGTACATCTAAATGGAATGGAGCTGAGCAATGACACCATGCGAATTCTTATTAAGGATCTTTTCTAGGCAATGTGAACTGATGATGCGGAGAGACCTTGGTTGTAAGCCCGTAAATTTGTGTTGTGTCCCATTGACTGAAAACTGCATCCAAAGTTCAGCAAAATCCCATAAGATGGGGCCAACTGTGCGTAACCATTGAACGCCCAAAACCACATCACATCTGCATAAGGACAAGGAAAACATGTCAGAGTGCAAGTTATAATCTTCCAAAGAGATACACAGATTGTGACACTTTCCCTTGAGAGGTAAGGCGCCCCCATTGGAAACCATGACTTCAAAGTTGGAGCAAGGATGGACAAAACAATTAGCCTGTTTGGCGATCCGGGGGTCAATGAAGTTATGAGTGCTACCATAATCAATGAGTATTGTAAGAGGAATCTTCTTGAAGTAACCCCTGACCCGCATTGTTTGGGGGGTGGTGATGCCAAATAAAGTGTGGAGAGATATCTTTGGTTGGTCGTCCTGAGATGGGGGGTCAATAGACGGCTCTTGAATGTCAACCTGATTATCCATTGTCTCTGGAGCTTCTTGACCAATTTTAGATGCAGGTGAAAAATCCACATCCAAGAGATAGAGCTGTTGCTGAACACATCTATCTCCCTGAGTGAATTTCTCATCACAATTATAACAAATCTCTTTTTCTATGCGTGCTCGCATCTCTGCTTCAAACAAATGCTTGATATGAGTGGTGTGAGGAGCTGGTAGGATGGGAGGTCATTGAGAACCCAAATTTATGAAGGGTACAAAATTGGGTTTGGAGCATTGTTGGGATGCAATCTTGTCTTCTGCCAACTTAGCTAACCCCAGGGCTTCCATCATGGTGTTGGGATAGAACATTTTGACCTCTAAGTGGATTTCATCCTTAAGACCATTGATAAAACAACTCCTGTATAATTCATCGGACAATCCTTTAGTGTGATTGGCTAGTTTCTCAAATTATGTCTGATACTCTTGCACAGTGCCAATTTGGTGAATTTTAGTGAGGACTTTGGTGAATTCATCAAAAGAACTAGGACCAAATCGTTGCAAAAGGAGCTAGCAAAAATCTGGACATTTTGGCTCTTCATGAGCCTTGATGTACCAACGGTACCATTGAAGACCTTCTTGTTCCAAATGAAATGATGCAAGTGGCACTTTGTTGACATCAAAAGTATTATGCAGACTAAAATATTGTTCTGCCTGATATATCCATCTAGTCGGGTCAGTACCATTGTAGCGGGGAAAATCAAGCTTCGAACCACGAAAATTGCTGGAAGAAAAGAACCCATTGTCTGAAGAAGACTCTGACTGTCGTTTGTTGTTCATGGCTGAATGCTGAAGATGAAGGCTAAGAAATTTTTCATCCAGATCCTGGAGTTTGGTTTGGATGGCTGCAAGTGCTTCCTCTGTGGTTTTTTCTCCTGCGCGGGTGACAACCATAACTAAGAGTTTTTTTGTTTTTTTTGTTTTTTTTTTAAGTGGGTAGAAAAACAAAAACAGAGACTGTTTTAGTAAAGGAAAAGTTGGATTTGGGAAAAAATTTGGTGGGTAATTTGGGTTTGACTAGGTTTTGGACACTGTCGAATAGATGGGGAAGCAGAAAATGAGGATTTCAAAAGCAAGGTGAAAGAATGAGAAAATTTGTCAAAGAGCCACAAAGAAGTAGAAATATGGAGTAAACACGGTGGCAAAATTTGAAGGTGATTGGGTGAAAATTGAAGAAGTTATGGAAAACCCTAAAAATAGACAAATGTGAGATTTATGATTCGGGGAAGTGGAATTTGGGATAGGGTCCTCAGGAATGAAAGATGCAGAATGGGATTACGGGGGTGTTAGGGAAGTTTCAAGGGAAACCGAGTGGAAACAAGGGAGATATGGCGAAAAAACATATTATTTTTTTTGTCACATACCCCAATTTTATTAAAATAATGTAATTATTTTTAATATTCCTGAGAACATTATGTTAAATTTAATGCTAAGTAGGAATGGATGACTCAGCAGAGTCTCCAAAAAAGGAATGTAAATTCTGAATAATTATTATTAATAAATAAATTATGGAGACAACAGCATGGGAGAGCTGTTAAAAGAGGTTACTGGTCTAACTGGTGGATGGAATTAGGTGGAAGGACAAAAGACAAGTGGCAGCATCCTCAAACACTTCCTGAGTTGCAGGTGGCAACTTCCCTATATTTTGGGGTCATGATTCCCCAAGAAAGTGGAATCTGAGCAGGTGGCTCATTAATGATAGTTAGCCCAACTAAGACCTAGGCAATCTTTTAAATACTACTCAATAAACTGAGCTGGGGGTTCAGCAATTGTTCTAGAGGGAGAATACATTCAGGTGAATGTTATTCAGGAGTCCCATTGAGGAAGTGGGAAAATAGTAAGGAAGTGTTTTGAGCAGGAAGTTGCAGTAACTTGGTTCCAGTATAGCTGTTTTGGCTGAGGGAATTATTGACCGTACTTAGATTCCAGCCAGTTAGACCAGAGCAAGCTCGGGGGTCCTGAGAAGTGCTGTCTGGGCACTCTCCAGGAATTGGTAGGGAGGAACAGCCTCCCATTGCTGTTATTGTCTACCATAGTTACAGGTTCTGTCACTCTTCCTGTTGTTGGTTTAATTTAGTTTCATATGAGATATTCTAGCACAGCTATGTTTTGACTGTTTTCAACTTCAGTAAATCAGTCTCTGTACTTTCTTTTAGTATAAATTTCAGAATGCAGATGTTGTAGAAAATTCCTATTTGTATTTAAATGGAGTATTTATCTTATACAGAACCTAGTTGTTACTGTTACAGTTAACAATACCAAGTTTATGCATATTCTAGAATTTCTGTTATTTGTTAAATAATAGACAGAAATGTTAAACAGTAGATATTCCAGATTTATAGCTATTAACAATCATAAGAACAAATCTAGATAAATCTTAGTTTTACTTCGAGTTATTTTCCTGTTAGAGTAAGCTACCTGTATATATATATATATATATATATATTGCATATTTCAGTTAACTTTAGTTTCATGTCATTCTTTTATCGAGTTAACAGATAAACAACACTTATCTTAAGGTATTGTTCTTACTCAGAACATGTTTACAGTTGTTGATTAACTGAAGGGGCGACTGTGATAATATTTCATTGTTACCAGCTTCCACATAATATCAAACATTTACACAGTAGTCAAGTACAAACACTAGCAACTGTAGATTATTATTTTTCCTTCTATCTAGTTTTAGAACACAGTAATCATGTCATTATAATAGAAATAACAGAGTTGTTTTTAAACAAATCAAACATATTAATACAACAGAGAAACAGTCGACGAACGCAACCATCATTGGCTGTTACAAACCATCCTAATTTATACACAGTAATAATATTTAATCAATTTAAATGTCTCTCTTGGAGTTTTCTCAAAAACCTACACGGCCGTAGCCATACAATAACTCTACAACAGACTTAAAAATAAATGAAGGATGCCTTATATGGTAGACAGACTTATAGTATCTTATTACATAGTCTATGTTTATATTATTCTACTCACAGTGTTGTTTAATAACAATACAAGAATCGAAATAAACATTGTTACAATTCATTCCCGGTCGCTATCTAGTTAACAAACTCCACATATATAGGTTGAACACAAAACAGAACCCCATTTCGCCAGAACCACCCTATGATTATAACTATTACAGGCACAGTCGATAAACTTTCACCATGTTCTATCTAACTTTTCCAATAGAATAAAAACGCAGAGAAATAATTTAGGGTTTCATTTATAAACAGAGTTATCATCCATTGCACGTACTGAAGAATACATCTATCCATACATTCCAAACACATTCTAATAATTTAACAAAACATAAACACGACCATACCAGGCCCAGTATATATTAAGTATAAATATCATATGGCGAGGTTAAAAAACCCCATGCTCAGCCATTACAAAGTACAACAACCGAAACCCTGGCCTCATAAGTCTTGGCCGTGAATGGCTCTCCATAAACTTAACAGGGTTTCAACCCCATTTCATTCAAACAAAACAACTTCATACATATGACTGCACCTACAAACATCAGGTCGATAATGACCTCAACACACAGGAGTTGCCCTCCGAGACACAACCCTAACCACTAAAACCAGCAAAGGAAGAGACAGCCGTGGATAACCAGGCTTACCCGGAGGAGCCTGCGTGGGTGACAAAGTCCTGTACACCATCAAGAGCCGCGTGACCTGTTAAATAACAAATGCCGAGGGTTTTAGTCACCACTTTGAATGCAGAGAATAGAATTAGAAATGTAAATATAATTAATGATTATAAAACATAAAGACTGTAAAAAAAAAAAAGACTGTGATTTATCTTACCGAGACATGGAGGAAGTTAACAGTGGACAATCGGTAGCTACAAGCTGAACAAACAGAGAAGCCCCATCATCTTCATCAGATGGGTGAGCAAAAGAAACTATCATAACATTCTTGACAGCCGAGACAAGGTAACAGTTCCCAACGAAACCCTCACGCTGGGATTGAACCAGTCAAGAAGCAAACCCAAAGCCCAATTGCATCAACCCTCTCATAACCTAAAGACATTACCGAAACCCTATCTCATACCCACACCAGCACAGTGACGAACTGTAAATAGCTGGGACTTAAACCTATAATGAGCAACGAGACCACGAAGCAGTAAAACTATAGCAGACGCTATCACCAGAGCCGAGGACATACCCTATTGCCGAATGGAACCACGAGGCCATAACCACCACACTCTGCACATTGTTACAGTGCCTTCATTACAAAACTCAGACAGGGAGGGTTTCATCCTTAGGACCCGAGCCCGAAGGCAACTACAATAACCTGTAGGGTTTCGATAGCAGCTTATATATCGCCCATCACATGGAGGAGATTCAACCACGTAGCACACAAATACATCAACGTAATATGGGTCGAGATTATATAGTTCAAATTGCAATCCAAATCATTATACACCGATTCCAAATCATTTCATATATAAGTCAAACGTATAAGATAACAAATGATATATAATCATTTGGCATATAGTGCATGCCTTGCAGATGAATCGTCGAAAATCCCAAGCGCTTGGAATGTATAATCACTACAATGATATAAATAAGAGTTAGTCAACATCACATATGGATTATTCCATAACTTAATAGGGTGGATAATACCTTAATATATTTTGGTTATAAATCTTATCCATGGTAAGGGAAAAACATTAGGACTATGACAAAATCAAGTTAATGCACATTTACAATGAAACCAGGGCATAGGTTAATGTCATTAGCATATCACTTTACACAAGGTGGTGGTCAACTTCAACCCTAGAGTTTTCTCTATGGCCTAGTATGATAAATACAACCATAACACTATATTGAATATAAAGTTTGCCAATGTATGGAATATTATGATTATTGCACAATCATTATATTATATATATAAATTAATACCAAGCCATAGATTAATGCCATAGTCATATTACATTTCTATGTTCATATAAGTACCAAGGTAGTCAACCTTCAAATGAAAATGCCTCGTTATTTAATACTTGAAATGTTACCAAGTCTTTAAGACAATATATACATTGCCATTATATACTATCATCAGAATTGCTACCAATACTATTGTTAACAGTAACAATTTGAAAAATAAACCTCTATTATTAAGATGTTGAAATAGAGCTTCATCTACAGGTTTACATCGTAAAGATAGTTAAAATCAAGGCACCGTCAGGTAACATAAGTTAAACTCTAAGTGGACATTGGACTTCGATGCATAGGATTATATTGAAACAACGCTAGAGGCGTCACCTTCTCAACTCGCATTATCAATGCATGAACAAAACAGTAGTCACCGGTATTAAAGTTGACAACAGGTCACATGATGCAAAGACACTTTATACAGCCAAAAATTCTGATATCACAATTGTTTCATTGTTAGTTACAACAGTAACATAGCATAATAATTATAAAAACATAATTATAACTGAGACAATGTAAATCTTCGTAACACTTGACGATACTAGCTGAATAAGAAATATCATGACGATCATTAAGTTTTGAAGTATAGGGAGTATTGATGCTCACCAAGTTTTACATACAGTGATCCTTACTTCACTGGCGCACCTGAGAAACAAAAGACGACGTATGCATTAGCTCGTAAGCTAAGTAAGCCAGTCAACTACGACTAGCTCTTCCCTTGCGGTTCAAAACAAAACAGTCATTAATTACAATCACCGAAATCAAATCTTTAATAAAACAGGGTCTTTAAACAGTTTATGTTAGTTATTTAAATTAAAACAATATCAGAAATACTACCTAATTAACATTTATTGTTACGAATAAAAATTTTAAATTTTTCAGAAATAACGGGTTCTGACATGTGGTATCAGAGCCAGGTTCAGACACTAGGCCTGGATGTGACTCCACTAAACTTCCGCAAACAGCGATCATAAAAGAAGATTTTGTTTTATTTATAAAATACTAACATATATTTCGGTTTCATGTACAGTACAGAAAAATTCTCTTTTCTGAATTTTTCAGACAGATATGGAAAAACTGGGAGAATATGCTGAGGAGGAATCTCCCAATGCTGGGACAAGACAGATGTCAAAAGAACTTGAGGCAGAAGAAGAAATTGCTCCCACCACTGAGCTGATGCAGACTATAAGAGGATTAAAGTACAGGCCTTATGAAGAGATTTCCGGGGAGTTTAAGAAGATAAAGCCCCCAACTTTCAATGGAGAAACTGAAACTGGAGAAGAGGCAGAATCCTGGTTATCCGGGATGAGAAAATATTTTCAGATCTATAACTACTCAAATCAGCTAAAGGCAAGAATGGCCATCTACAACCTCTCGGGAAAGGCGGACATATGGTGGCAAGACCTGAAAAGGGTCAAAGGGATCAAAGAAAGAGAAGTTAATTGGAGTACCTTTAAAAGGTATTTCAAGAAGAAATTCCTGTCCGAGCAGTATTATGAAGAAAGGGCTAAAGAATTTTATGAACTAAAACTCGGATCTATGACGATGAAGGACTTAAACAGTAAATTTTTAAGTCTGTTGCGTTATGTACCGTATTTTGTCGAAGAGAAACCAAAAATACAGCGGTTTCTTAGTTGCCTGCCTTATCATATCAAGGACAGAATTGAATATGACAACCCCAAAACACTGGAAGAAGCTATGCGCAAGGCAAACTTCTGTTACGAACAGAATAAAAAGAAAGAAGGGATAGCCAGTTGGAAAGCCAAAAAGAACAGCAATCTGATCGAGTACAAGAAAAAGGAATTTGTTCCCCATAAAAATTTCAAGAATGGCAAAAACGGGAACCACTTTAATAGTAAAAGTTTCCAAGGAAACAAAAATGGAGCTGTCAGCCATTCAAACAATTACAAAAACAGCAAAGAGACTCCTAATAACCATGGAAACTACATCAAAAATTTTGAGCGAAAAGAACCTGTCAAGTGCTGGGAATGTAATGGGCCACATTATGCTTCAGTCTGCCCAAACAGAAAGAAACAAGTCAGCAATATTCATACTGTTCAAGACGAAATGACAGTTGGAGATTTTGCAGGAACTATGCCCCGAATCAATGCAGCGTTGGAAAACCGCCAGGCTGACTACCAAACTTCCATGGTGGAAGTAGGAGGTATGATTAACAAAACCCCAGTTACTATATTAATAGATCCCGGTGCTAGTCTTAGTTATATTTCACCTCAGCTGGTAGAAAAATGTAATTTGACTGTTGAAAGGTTTGATAATTCTTGGTCTGTACAATTAGCTACTGGGGCTAAGAAGAAAGTAAACTGCTATGTAAAAGAATGCATCTTAAACATGACTGATTTTAGAACTACAGTTAAACTGAACGTTTTACCACTTGGCTCTTATGACATACTTATCGGAATGGACTGGTTGGAACAACATAGGGTCGTTTTAAACTGTTTTGACAAAACTTTTAGGTGTATAAACAGTAGTGGACAGCCTGTAACTGTTAGGGGTATTCCTAGGAAAACAGTAGTTAGGCAAATTTCTGCATTACAACTTAAAAGAGCAGTCAGGAAAGGATGCAAGACCTATGCTGTAACTATTACAGACGAGACCGATAAATCTGAAAACAACCAGAAAACAGTAGAGAACATTCCTGTCGTCAATGAATTTATTGACGTTTTTCCTGAGGAAATTCCAGAATTGCCTCCCAAGAGAGAGCTTGACTTTACCATTGAGCTGGTACCAGGTGCTGTTCCCAGTTCAAAAGCCCCGTATCGTATGAATATCTTGGAGCTTAACGAGTTGAAAACTCAGTTGAAGGAGTTAATAGATAAGAACTATATCCGACCCAGTGTATCCCCTTGGGGAGCACCAGTGATTTTCGTTAAGAAGAAGGACGGAACTATGCGACTTTGCATAGATTATCGTCAACTAAACAAGATGACGATCAAAAACAGGTATCCGTTACCTCGTATTGATGATCTGTTTGATCAACTACGTGGCGCTACGGTATTCTCTAAGATCGATCTGAGATCGGGTTATCATCAGGTAAGAATTAAAGAAGAAGACATTTTCAAAACAGCCTTTAGAACAAGGTACGGACATTACGAATTTGTCGTAATGCCATTTGGACTTACTAATGCCCCAGCGGTTTTCATGTGCTTAATGAACAACATAATGCACAAGTACTTAGATAAATTTGTGGTTGTATTTATCGACGACATTTTAGTCTATTCTAAGAGCGAGGAGGAGCACAAGGAACACTTACGTATCGTTTTACAAGAACTAAGAGAACAACAACTTTTTGCGAAATTGAGCAAATGTGACTTCTTCAAAGATGAAATCCAGTACTTAGGACATGTAGTCACTAAGGAAGGGATTTCAGTGGATCCCGAAAAGATTCGGGCGATTGAAGAATGGCCAGTACCTAAAGATGTGACGGACGTTAGATCTTTCATGGGAATTACCGGTTACTACCGGAGGTTTATTGAAGGCTTTTCAAAAATAGCCAACCCAATCACTTCTTTGCAGAAGAAAGGCAAGAAGTTTGATTGGAATGCGAAATGTGAAGAAAGTTTCAAGAAACTTAAGACCTTATTGACAACTGCACCTATTCTTAGAATAGCGGACCCAAATAAAGATTTCATAGTTTGTACCGACGCTTGTAATGATGGCTTAGGCGGAGTGCTGACTCAAGAAGGACATGTCATTGCTTACGAATCTAGGAAGCTGAAAATCCATGAAAAGAATTATGCCACTTATGACCTAGAATTAGCTGCTGTAATTCATGCTTTAAAGATGTGGCGACACCACCTAATAGGAAGAAAATTTACCTTACTAACAGATAATAAAGGTCTGAAATACCTTTTAGACCAGCCAAATCTAAATGCAAGACAAGCCAGGTGGCTGGCATTCCTAAGTGAATACGATTTTGAAATCCAACACATAAAAGGGAAGGAGAATAAGGTGGCTGATGCCTTGAGTAGGAATGCAAAACTGAATTTTATATCAGCTAGCAGCGCTTATACCTCTGATTTAAATGAACAGCTGGCTGAAGGGATAAAATTAGACGAAAATTATCAACATTTACAAATTACAGCCCAAGAACAGCCCACAGAAAGTTTGATAAAAGGGCATAGTTTAAACGAAAACGGATTTTTGCTGTTTAAAGACAGGCTGTATATCCCTAATGCACCTACAGTTAAGCTGTTAATTTTAGACGAAATACATAAAACCCCTTACTCCGGGCACCCTGGCTATTAAAAGACTATCACTATGTTGAGAAAAGAATATTTTTGGCCTAACATGAAATCTGAAACTGCTGAATATTTAGCTAAATGTTTGGACTGCCAACAAGTAAAAAACAGAACACCAACATCCAGCTGGATTGCTGCAACCTTTACCTATTCCTAGCTGGAAATGGGAAATAATCAGCCTGGATTTCATTACGGGTTTACCCAAAAATCAACATCAGAATGATTCAATTATGGTAGTGGTAGACAAATTAAGTAAATCAGCACATTTTATTCCCGTTAAAACCACATACAAGGCTGCAAACATAGCAGATATCTTTCTAAAACAGATTTTTCGGTTACACGGTATTCCAAAGGTTATTATATCAGACAGGGATCCTAAATTTACAGGAAATTTTTGGAGATCCTTGTTCAAAGGATTAAACACCACTTTGAATTTCAGCACCTCTTTCCATCCTCAGACTGACGGACAAACGGAAAGAGTTAATCAAATATTAGAAGATCTGTTAAGGATGTATGTTAAAGATCAACCAGGTAAGTGGGAGGATTATTTACACTTAGCCGAATTTGCATACAATAACAGCTATCAATCATCAGCTAAGTTTAGTCCTTTTGAGGTTTTGTATGGACGAAAATGCAACACTCCTATCTCTTGGAGTAATCCAGTAGATAGATTAGTGTTAGGACCTGATTTATTGAAAGAAATGGAACAGATTGTGAAACAAGTGCAGGAAAACTTGAAGATTGCCCAGGATCGGCAAAAGAGTCAAGCAGATTTGAAAAGAACTCCTAAAGAGTTCCAGGTAGGTGAACATGTGTTCATCAAGGTAAGACCAAGGAAAAGCTCCCTAAGATTAGGAAGTTGTGCAAAATTAGCACCACGTTACTGTGGTCCATTTGAAATTTTAGCCAGAATTGGTCAAGTTGCTTATCAGTTAGCATTACCGCCAAATTTAAAAGTACACAATGTTTTTCATATCTCTGTTTTGAAAAAGTATATTCATGATGCTACTCATGTTATTGATTGGAACATTGTACAGGTAGAACCAGAAGGGGAAGTTCTGGTAGAACCGGATTGTATCCTCGGGAGGAGGGAAATTACTCTACGGAACCGGATAATTGGACAAGTGAAGGTGCAATGGAAGCACCTTAGTCCTGAAGAATCTACCTGGGAGCTGGAAAGTAAGATGCGGGAAGCATATCCCCATCTATTCCAGCAGGTAGCTGAAGAAGAAGAATAAGTAACATCGAGGACGATGTTACATTTTAAGGGGGTGTGTATGTCACATACCCCAATTTTATTAAAATAATGTAATTATTTTTAATATTCCTGAGAACATTATGTTAAATTTAATGCTAAGTAGGAATGGATGACTCAGCAGAGTCTCCAAAAAAGGAATGTAAATTCTGAATAATTATTATTAATAAATAAATTATGGAGACAACAGCATGGGAGAGCTGTTAAAAGAGGTTACTGGTCTAACTGGTGGATGGAATTAGGTGGAAGGACAAAAGACAAGTGGCAGCATCCTCAAACACTTCCTGAGTTGCAGGTGGCAACTTCCCTATATTTTGGGGTCATGATTCCCCAAGAAAGTGGAATCTGAGCAGGTGGCTCATTAATGACAGTTAGCCCAACTAAGACCTAGGCAATCTTTTAAATACTACTCAATAAACTGAGCTGGGGGTTCAGCAATTGTTCTAGAGGGAGAATACATTCAGGTGAATGTTATTCAGGAGTCCCATTGAGGAAGTGGGAAAATAGTAAGGAAGTGTTTTGAGCAGGAAGTTGCAGTAACTTGGTTCCAGTATAGCTGTTTTGGCTGAGGGAATTATTGACCGTACTTAGATTCCAGCCAGTTAGACCAGAGCAAGCTCGGGGGTCCTGAGAAGTGCTGTCTGGGCACTCTCCAGGAATTGGTAGGGAGGAACAGCCTCCCATTGCTGTTATTGTCTACCATAGTTACAGGTTCTGTCACTCTTCCTGTTGTTGGTTTAATTTAGTTTCATATGAGATATTCTAGCACAGCTATGTTTTGACTGTTTTCAACTTCAGTAAATCAGTCTCTGTACTTTCTTTTAGTATAAATTTCAGAATGCAGATGTTGTAGAAAATTCCTATTTGTATTTAAATGGAGTATTTATCTTATACAGAACCTAGTTGTTACTGTTACAGTTAACAATACCAAGTTTATGCATATTCTAGAATTTCTGTTATTTGTTAAATAATAGACAGAAATGTTAAACAGTAGATATTCCAGATTTATAGCTATTAACAATCATAAGAACAAATCTAGATAAATCTTAGTTTTACTTCGAGTTATTTTCCTGTTAGAGTAAGCTACCTGTATATATATATATATATATATATATATTGCATATTTCAGTTAACTTTAGTTTCATGTCATTCTTTTATCGAGTTAACAGATAAACAACACTTATCTTAAGGTATTGTTCTTACTCAGAACATGTTTACAGTTGTTGATTAACTGAAGGGGCGACTGTGATAATATTTCATTGTTACCAGCTTCCACATAATATCAAACATTTACACAGTAGTCAAGTACAAACACTAGCAACTGTAGATTATTATTTTTCCTTCTATCTAGTTTTAGAACACAGTAATCATGTCATTATAATAGAAATAACAGAGTTGTTTTTAAACAAATCAAACATATTAATACAACAGAGAAACAGTCGACGAACGCAACCATCATTGGCTGTTACAAACCATCCTAATTTATACACAGTAATAATATTTAATCAATTTAAATGTCTCTCTTGGAGTTTTCTCAAAAACCTACACGGCCGTAGCCATACAATAACTCTACAACAGACTTAAAAATAAATGAAGGATGCCTTATATGGTAGACAGACTTATAGTATCTTATTACATAGTCTATGTTTATATTATTCTACTCACAGTGTTGTTTAATAACAATACAAGAATCGAAATAAACATTGTTACAATTCATTCCCGGTCGCTATCTAGTTAACAAACTCCACATATATAGGTTGAACACAAAACAGAACCCCATTTCGCCAGAACCACCCTATGATTATAACTATTACAGGCACAGTCGATAAACTTTCACCATGTTCTATCTAACTTTTCCAATAGAATAAAAACGCAGAGAAATAATTTAGGGTTTCATTTATAAACAGAGTTATCATCCATTGCACGTACTGAAGAATACATCTATCCATACATTCCAAACACATTCTAATAATTTAACAAAACATAAACACGACCATACCAGGCCCAGTATATATTAAGTATAAATATCATATGGCGAGGTTAAAAAACCCCATGCTCAGCCATTACAAAGTACAACAACCGAAACCCTGGCCTCATAAGTATTGGCCGTGAATGGCTCTCCATAAACTTAACAGGGTTTCAACCCCATTTCATTCAAACAAAACAACTTCATACATATGACTGCACCTACAAACATCAGGTCGATAATGACCTCAACACACAGGAGTTGCCCTCCGAGACACAACCCTAACCACTAAAACCAGCAAAGGAAGAGACAGCCGTGGATAACCAGGCTTACCCGGAGGAGCCTGCGTGGGTGACAAAGTCCTGTACACCATCAAGAGCCGCGTGACCTGTTAAATAACAAATGCCGAGGGTTTTAGTCACCACTTTGAATGCAGAGAATAGAATTAGAAATGTAAATATAATTAATGATTATAAAACATAAAGACTGTAAAAAAAAAAAAGACTGTGATTTATCTTACCGAGACATGGAGGAAGTTAACAGTGGACAATCGGTAGCTACAAGCTGAACAAACAGAGAAGCCCCATCATCTTCATCAGATGGGTGAGCAAAAGAAACTATCATAACATTCTTGACAGCCGAGACAAGGTAACAGTTCCCAACGAAACCCTCACGCTGGGATTGAACCAGTCAAGAAGCAAACCCAAAGCCCAATTGCATCAACCCTCTCATAACCTAAAGACATTACCGAAACCCTATCTCATACCCACACCAGCACAGTGACGAACTGTAAATAGCTGGGACTTAAACCTATAATGAGCAACGAGACCACGAAGCAGTAAAACTATAGCAGACGCTATCACCAGAGCCGAGGACATACCCTATTGCCGAATGGAACCACGAGGCCATAACCACCACACTCTGCACATTGTTACAGTGCCTTCATTACAAAACTCAGACAGGGAGGGTTTCATCCTTAGGACCCGAGCCCGAAGGCAACTACAATAACCTGTAGGGTTTCGATAGCAGCTTATATATCGCCCATCACATGGAGGAGATTCAACCACGTAGCACACAAATACATCAACGTAATATGGGTCGAGATTATATAGTTCAAATTGCAATCCAAATCATTATACACCGATTCCAAATCATTTCATATATAAGTCAAACGTATAAGATAACAAATGATATATAATCATTTGGCATATAGTGCATGCCTTGCAGATGAATCGTCGAAAATCCCAAGCGCTTGGAATGTATAATCACTACAATGATATAAATAAGAGTTAGTCAACATCACATATGGATTATTCCATAACTTAATAGGGTGGATAATACCTTAATATATTTTGGTTATAAATCTTATCCATGGTAAGGGAAAAACATTAGGACTATGACAAAATCAAGTTAATGCACATTTACAATGAAACCAGGGCATAGGTTAATGTCATTAGCATATCACTTTACACAAGGTGGTGGTCAACTTCAACCCTAGAGTTTTCTCTATGGCCTAGTATGATAAATACAACCATAACACTATATTGAATATAAAGTTTGCCAATGTATGGAATATTATGATTATTGCACAATCATTATATTATATATATAAATTAATACCAAGCCATAGATTAATGCCATAGTCATATTACATTTCTATGTTCATATAAGTACCAAGGTAGTCAACCTTCAAATGAAAATGCCTCGTTATTTAATACTTGAAATGTTACCAAGTCTTTAAGACAATATATACATTGCCATTATATACTATCATCAGAATTGCTACCAATACTATTGTTAACAGTAACAATTTGAAAAATAAACCTCTATTATTAAGATGTTGAAATAGAGCTTCATCTACAGGTTTACATCGTAAAGATAGTTAAAATCAAGGCACCGTCAGGTAACATAAGTTAAACTCTAAGTGGACATTGGACTTCGATGCATAGGATTATATTGAAACAACGCTAGAGGCGTCACCTTCTCAACTCGCATTATCAATGCATGAACAAAACAGTAGTCACCGGTATTAAAGTTGACAACAGGTCACATGATGCAAAGACACTTTATACAGCCAAAAATTCTGATATCACAATTGTTTCATTGTTAGTTACAACAGTAACATAGCATAATAATTATAAAAACATAATTATAACTGAGACAATGTAAATCTTCGTAACACTTGACGATACTAGCTGAATAAGAAATATCATGACGATCATTAAGTTTTGAAGTATAGGGAGTATTGATGCTCACCAAGTTTTACATACAGTGATCCTTACTTCACTGGCGCACCTGAGAAACAAAAGACGACGTATGCATTAGCTCGTAAGCTAAGTAAGCCAGTCAACTACGACTAGCTCTTCCCTTGCGGTTCAAAACAAAACAGTCATTAATTACAATCACCGAAATCAAAGCTTTAATAAAACAGGGTCTTTAAACAGTTTATGTTAGTTATTTAAATTAAAACAATATCAGAAATACTACCTAATTAACATTTATTGTTACGAATAAAAATTTTAAATTTTTCAGAAATAACGGGTTCTGACATTTTTCCAGAATGGATCTGCTACGACACAGAAGGGATCGGAAATAGATGGATCTGCAACGACGCGGAAGTGATAGGCAATGGATGGATCTGAACCGGAGCCAAATGGATCGGAAAAAGCTGGATCTGAAATGGATTTCAGAATAGATTTGAAATGGCTAGATCTGGAACGACTTTCAGAATGGATCTAAAACGACTCGGAATGGATCTGAAATGACGCGGAAGTGATCGGCAACAGTTCAGCTGAAAATAGATATGGACCCCAGGTATGTTTGGCTTCCTAACAGTTCATGGGTTTCTCTCGGCCACCAATGTTGTTTGACGGCTTGCGTATTGGGGCAGTACCCCTCACTCCATGGCTCAGGTAAAACTGATAACCGCTTTGCCACAAATGACATCTCTTGGTTTACCTCATGGGTGGGAACTAGTCAATCAAGTAGGGGTCGTTGCAATGTAGCGGGTCATCTCAATGGACCAGCTACTTTGGGGTTCCTGTGGTACTCCTCACAATGAGTTTTAGGGCTTATGCCCAGGTGCTTCCCACAGTTAAGCGGATAGGGATTATTCCCAGATCCAAACTTGCAACAGATGCGAAAAAAAAAATTGGCAGAAATTCCACCCAACGAGCCCAAGAAAGTGCTTTGATACCAAATGATACGAACCATTACACCAAAACCTCGAGATGTTAGTGAAGGCCGTCCACTAGGATCTTAACATCCCACCACACTCTGCAGTATCGACTCTGGGCTAGATGTGCGCCCATACGGTGGTGTCACCTTTGAGCCATACGAGCCCTGGATGAACACTGCAATGCCGATGTTGCCACCCACTCCGTGTCTTGAACTTGGGTGGAGGCCTTGATACCAGATGTGAAGAACCTGCAACAATTAATTAATGAGAATACGCGAGATAGCAAAAATAACAGAACTCATAATGACTTTTATTGATCACAGGCCACTTCGAGGGGGCAACATCCTTTGAGCAAGCTCAATACAATTAACTTCACGGTACCTTCATTGGTCTCAACACAAACTTATATACTAAGTCTAGCCACCAATACCATGGGTCAATACCATGTGTCAATACAAACCATGGGCCAATACAAACTATGGATCAACAATTAATACAGACGACTTACAAAGCATATGCGTCCAACAACAAACTATGGATCAACAAATACTACGGGACAACTTACAAAGCATATGCATCCAACAACAATATACTAACAAAGTAAATAGAAGGGTTGACATGGGTTCCTAACACTGTCGAATACTGACTGCAGATTTTATGATACCCACTTTTTCAGATTGCAACATTTCACTACAACCCTTTATGAGGCCTGGGTGACAAATTCCTCTTTGGTTCGTGTTTCTAATTTTTTAATATTTGGATATTAAATTTTTTTAAATTTTATTCTAAAAATAATGATTAAATTAAATAAATTTAAATATTTTTATAATTAATATTTTATATATAAATTTTATTATGGATTTGAAATAAACATATTTTAACTTCTGTATAGGAAGAAACTCTTATTTGAAATTTTATAGCTTTGAGATAGGAAGAAAGTTATATTATATAGTTGTACAAAGAATCATGAGAAAGAATAAATCAAATCCAAAAGTTCTTAATAACATATAATCTCAAAAGTAAGGCAATACACCCTATTCTATCCTCTTCGTAGAAGTGAATCCCCCCCATTGAGAGCATGGATATGAGTAGGTCGTTAATGTACAAGAAAAATATAAATAAAATGGAAGACAAGAGACTTCCTATGATTTCTTCATACTCTAGCCGAAACCACCTAAACTTAAGCCAGGTTGGCATAAAGATGTCAAGCATTGGCTAAATAATTGGGGAGTCAAGGAATTGGTCACTATACAAAATAGTAATAATATGAAAATTATTATTACATATAAATTTAAGGAGAAGATGTAGTGCGATAAAAATTAGAGGATAAGATCAAATTAAGATATTATAAGAAGGTGATCAACTATAACCTAGAAAATCAAAACTTATCTCCCAGTAATAATTGGCATAAAGAAGAAAATCAACATTGCCAAAATAAGAACAGACTCTCATGAGCTTCATAGTGAAACAAGTTGTACAGGCATGGTCCTAAAAAACAATTTCAAAATATTTGTTATAATATCGACTTTTATAACTTTATCACAACTATGTTGATTTATGAATGTTTCTCTTAAATATTTTTTAACATAAAAATAAAATGTTATAAAAACCATACCTAAGTTGGTGTGTCTCTCTCTTTTGGAATAAAATCTATTTTTTTTATTGGGTAAGAAAAATTAATTTAGATTTATTTTAAGAATGAAGGTTTAAGCAATAATGTTAATATAATTTAAAATAATAGATATTATTTTTTAATATAATTTAAAAACATAAATCATTTTAATTTTATATATTTTAATGAGGATAAATAGTTTTTTTTGTAGAGAATTAGTTAAATTTATGCTAATAAATAGGTAAATAATCAATTTAAAATTAAAAGAAATATATATATATATATATATATATATAATTTTAAACATATAGTAAGATCTTTTTGTGCTAGTGAGAAGAGACTATAAATCTATAAATTATAGATTGGGTAAAAAATTTTGTGGTAATGAGAAGAGAAGCTTCATTATCCCTATCTTTAAAAGTGGCGATAAAAATAACCTCTCTAACTACCAAACCATTATGATTAGACCTCTCTTAGCCAAGCTATACGGTATCATTTTGGAAAAGAAAATTAGCTTTTGGCTTGAAAGTGAAAGTAAGTGGGCTAAAGGTCAAGCAGGATTTAGAAGATATAACTCTACCACAGACCATCTCATTGCATTTAGTATCATTGCAGAGGAATGTCGTAATGGTAAATCCAATCTCTTCTATTGCTTTGTGGATTTTAGGAAAGCTTTTGATACAATGCCTAGAAATAGAAATAAGTTATGGAATAGATTAGAAGATCTAAATGTTCCTTTAGAGTTTAGAGTTGTCGCGATAAGTTTGTACAAGAAAGTTATTTCCAAATTTAAGAGCATTGAGGGTGGCCGAAAGATATTAATTGTAATATTGGAGTTAAGCAAGGATACCCCCTCTCTCCTACCCCTTTTCGACATTTACATTGATAAGCTAAAAAGTTTTTTAGAATAAGCAGGGTGCATTGGAAATGCCTTAGCTAGCATAGGACCATGATCCTCCTTCTCTATGCTGATGATATTGTTCTTATGGCTAGGTACCCCTATGACCTTGATAAACAATTAATGATTCTCAAGGATTTATACTCTGACATGGGTATGTCTGTTAACACGGACAAAACTAAAGTTATGATTATCAAGGCCAAGAAAGGCACTTACACTAATTTTGATTATGACAATAACAACTTGGAGGAAGTTTCCTCTTACAAATATCTTGGAAGTGATATCCATCACAATCTCAATTGCAACTATAGCATTGAGAAAAGAATTAATGGATGGTGGAAAGCTTATTTTTGCCTAGAAATAATTGTAAATAAACAAACATTGTGATGTGGGATAAAAAGAAGTTCCTTTTTTAAAATCCTAACGCTCATGTTATCTTGTACGGTTGTGAAGTTTGGGGTTGCAACATCTCTCGATAGTCCTGGAGAAAGATCGAGCAAATCAAAAAGTGTTTATCACGTATACCTCAAAATCAAAGTAAATACACCCTATCCTATTCTCCTTATAGAAATGGGACTTCCCCCCATCAAATGCATTGCTATGACTAGGTACCTGATGTACAAGAATATGATAAATAACATGGGAGACCAGAGACTCCCTAATTTTTTCTTAAATTCTAGTCAAGATCATTTATGCCTCAAGAGAGGCTAGTATAAAGACGCCATGGCTTGGTTAAACCATTCAGGGATTAATGAAAATGTCACTTTCCAAAATATCAACAACATCAAAAATACCATGACATCTAAGTTTAAGGAGAAAATGTTGGACAAGAAAGTTGTAGAGGTTAAAAGAAAATTAAGATACTACAAGGAGGTCATTAACCCTATGTTGGAAGATCAAAAGTATCTCTCTATCTTAACTAGTACAAAGAAGAAATTAATATAGCTAAGATAAGAATGAACTCCCATGAGATTCATAGTGAAACAGGGCGTTGGTCAATTCCTAAAACACCATCAGTGGAAAGGATTTTCCAGCTTTGTGAGTTTACGAGCATTAAGGATGAAGACCATTTTCTCTTAGAGTGCACTACTTACACTCACATTCGAACTTAGTTTCCTAAACTTTGCTACAATTCTAACCTCCATGATATTCTAATGTGTCAAAATTGTGACGACCTAGGTTTGCTTCTTTCTAAGTTTTTGAGAGTAGGAATAAAATTTTACAGCAATCTAAATAATCCCTATGTATGCTCATAAGGTCCGATAGACAAAATAGATCTTAGTGGACATTAATCATCATCATAATCATCATCATTAAAAAATTGATATATATATATATATATATATAATTCAAATTTTTAAATTTATATGTTTCAAATTTTATTAATATTAAAAATATATATTATTTAGTATTTTAAATTTAAATTTAATTATAATATTTCTTTTGAAAATTATGATAATTGATAGAAATAAAAGAAAATTGATCAATTATATTTTTATTTTTATTTTATTTTAAAAAATAATGATTATTTAAAATCAAAATGGAATTTTATAGATTTTGTGTTTGGAATATTTTTATTTATAATGTTTACATAAATTGAAATCACACGAGTATTTCAAATATTTTTTACACTTAAATTCAATGCAATCATCCATCGTCTTACATGCCTAGAAACTTCTACATTTTATTAAAGGACAAAAATAAATTATACAAGGAATATCTATGGTCAGTAAGATTCTGTAAGGTAAGCAAACCGGATTGGACCTTACTCGGCCTTCGGGACCTACAAGCATGAAACCTGAAACCTGAACTTGGCCATGGTGGCCTTACCTGAACTCAAGGTCTTCTCGTTTTCTTTCGTAAGATGTTGAGACTAGGAAAAGAGACTTTTTGGTGGGAAACCGTGATGGCATTTGTTTTTTGGGTGGAATTGAACCTGATATGATGGAGGTAGGGTTTTTTTGGTGGGTATATCTATTCGGTATATAGTGGTGGGGTTTAGGGTTTTGAACCGTGGTTTTTCTGGGGGTTTGAGATTGGTCAGTTGTGGTGATGGTGATTGGGGATTTAACCCACTAAGTTTTAACATTATATATTTTATTGGGCTTGGGTTGAAAGGGGCAGTTTTTCTTTATTGTTTTTAGTGGACTACTGTAAGATATCATTTATCTGTTGATGTCAGTAAAAGGTAGCAGTAAAAACAAGTTTTACTGACTAGTATCTGTTCCTTTTTGTTTTTAGTGTTAGATGGAGGGTGCTCCAAAACTTGATAAAACGTCTTCCCTTTCTGATGGATGGTGGGAATGAGAAGTCTTACAGAAAACCGACAAGGAATATCGTGCCATCCTTTGTGGTCGTGTCGGAAAGGAAACCCTAAAGAATGACATGGGTCCCTCAGTGGTCGGGAGGAGTGGGGGCTCCACTTTCTCGACGGGGATATCCAGGACTCTTTGTGATGAGGGGAAAAAACCATCTGAAGCTTCTTCGTGTCCTTTGGCAAGTGGTTCATTTAGGGTAGGTCTGCAGTGACCGGTTCTAAAGGTTGGGAACCTTAGAAGATGCAGAAATTGGCATCTGAGGGCAGAGGAGGTGAACATGATCTTGGATAAAACTGTTGGGTTGGAAGGGGTGGTTGCATTATCCCTGAAAGCTTTGCTGAAGAAGTTTTCATACAAGGAAATCAACCCTCAAGATATTGGTCGTTGGGTTGCTTCGACCTGGTCAACTATCATTGGGTATACCCCTGATATTTTGATTCTGAACAAAGGGTGGTATGTGTTTTATTTTAGACTGGAGGATCATGCTACAAATATTTTAATCCAAACATTGATTAAAGGAATTGGTAGCTTAGTGCTCAAAAGATGGAATTATGGTTTTGATCCGGATAAGGAAAGGATACGTTTTAGGCACCTTTGGGTGCATTTTCCAAGGTTTCCGCTATCATTATAGAACCAAGAGGCATTTGAGGCAGTGGCTAATCATCTTGGAAAATTTCTAATTCTAAGGGAGGGTCACCTTAAGGGTATGGATAGACAAGTGGGTCGGGTCTTGGTGGAAACAGATATGGCTAAAGGTCTCCTTCAGAAGATGGATATCCACTGGAGGGGTAAAATATTTCAACAAACCCTTGACTATTGGGGCCTTCCATTCCGTTGTTCTAGATGCTCAGTTGTGGGACATTTGTGGAAAGACTGCCCGAGGTCATCTTCGAGTACTGATGAGGAATATTCATCGGAGGAGGTCCTTGCTTGGTCTTCTAATAGCAGCGATGGCTCGGTTGACACCACCCAGTTTGGTGATATTCATCCTGTGGATTTACCCATAACGACACCTTCTACAAGTCTGTCTGCAACTACTCTTTTGGGTAAGCTGAATCAATTATACCCTCTATTTACTATTTCATTGAATGAGGAAGAGAAAGCATTTATCTTTTCCCTAGAAAAAAAGGGAAATACTATTGGGGATGTGATTATTGGGAGGGGATTATTGCGTTGAGAGGTGCTCTACAGCCCAGTATGAGGGAGATCTTGTTAGTCGAGTGTTTGTTGAGTTTGTCGAGTAACAAAATAATACAAAGTAAACAAAAAAGAATAATACAAAGTAAAAAGTAATAAATATTATGTCGACCATAAACAAAAAAGAATAATACAAAGTAAAAAGTAAATATGAGACTTAAACTAGAGACCTTAGAGCTTAGGATTATGTGGTAAATATTATGTTAACAAATAATAATAATACAAAGTAAAAAGTAAATATGAGACTTTAAAGTGTTTGTCCAGTTTGTCGAGTAACAAAATAATACAAAGTAAACAAAAAAGAAGAATACAAAGTAAAAAGTAATAAATATTATGTGGGCCATAAACAAAAAAAATAATACAAAGTAAAAAGTAAATATGATATTCAAGGAGAGGTTTGCACCTCGGGAGATTTGATCCCTCTCAGTGCTTGATAGAGCCTAGGATTTGGATCTAGGCTGGTTTTTATCAGGGGATTTATTTTGGGGATAGAGTTTTTTTAAGAAATGTTTCCCCAGCTGGGTTTGTGGGTGAGGACCTCCTTGTCTATACTTCCCCATATATTTTAGAGGATCCTCCATATCTTCCTCGAACAGGCCCTACTGAGATAATTCCCTCTTTGGTTCATATGGGCCCTGCTAATTTTCCCACAAAGACTCTACATGTAGGTGATAAATCCATTAAGGTCCCGGATCCACTATCTATCAGCCCAGTTATGGAACACTCCTTAGAGTTGGTTGGAGGTGGTAACTAAAGGATGAATCCTCTCATCACCTATGTCGACAAACTTCCTATTGATTTGGTAATTGAGGAGAATAACCATACTTATACTAATATTCCTTCTATGCAAAAGGCTAAGGGAATTGTCCAGGGGGGTTTGGAAAGGAATTTGTCACCACTACACACTCGTAGTGGTCGGAAGGGTGCTCCTCCACTCCCTAAGTCTTCTTCTGTAGGGTTAGATGCTGCTCTCGATCTTGTCTCACAAACATCTTCCACTAAACGGGCACTTAGAGACCTGAAAGCCCAAGGAAGGGTGAAGCGATGAAGGTCCTCTCTTTCAATATAAGAGGGATTGGGGGCCCTTAGAAAAAATTGTCCCTCAAGCGTTTGACAGAGAAGGGGTCTCCGGATGTCATTTTTTTGCAAGAAACCATGGTCTCGACCGAGAAGGCCCAGACCTTTTTTCACTCTCTCAAAAGAGACTAGGTTGTAGCCTCAGTTAATGCTATTGGTCAATCGGGGGGCTTATTAACTGCTTGGAACACTCGGAATGTTTATTTGATGGCTTATGGGACTCATTGGGGCATTTTAACTAGTGATCATCTCTTGGGTTTATCTGGTGAATGTAATCTTCTAAATGTATATGCACCCTATGTGAATAGGAAATATTTTTGGTAGGTGGCAGACTTTGGAATTCTATTAAAACTTCCTAATCTAGTTGTTGCTGGGGACTTAAACCTAACTTTATCGATTGCATAATGCTAGGGAGAAAATTGCAGACAGGATCCTTTATCTAGCTATTCTCAAGACTTCCTCTTTGCGTTGAGTTTAAAAGACATTCAGCCTTTACCTATTCATCCTACCTGGAGCAATGGTCGGATAGGTGCAGAATGTGTTTCTAAACGACTGGATCGCATTTTGGTTGGAGATTCTCTGCTGGATAAGATCTTTAGATATAGATCTTGGATAAATTTGTCAAAGATATCAGGTCATTGTCCTATACTCTTGGAACTTGACTTTGAAGATAAGAAACAATGTTATCCATATAAGTTCAATCACTCATGGATAAAGGAAAAAGAATTTATTGAGTTGGTTCATAAGTTTTGGGAAAATTATACTATTGACATTAATGAGTCTCCTACTTATTATCTGATTAGAAAACTCATTGGATTAAAATCAGTTGTAATGAACTGGGAAAGGCATAGGAAAATTGAGCAATCTCGGGAGATCCGATTGATTGAAGGAGAACTCTCCTTGGCACTTCACATTAATAATCAGGGGTCCCTACAAGCTCAACAGTCATTTTTACTTCTGGAACAAAGAATATTGTATTTACTCTCATGGAAGGAGGAGACTTGGTGTCTTAAAAGCCGGGCATTATGGATTGCATTAGGTGATAAGAACAATAATGTTTTCCATACATTTGCTGACAGTCAAAGGGTGCATAATTCTATATGATTCATTAAGACAAGTGCCGGTAAGCTTGTTAGTAGACAAACAGATCTCTGTGAGGAGGCTGAAGCATATTTTAAGCATTACTTTAAGGATCTAGGGACTTTCTTAATTGGTGATCAGATTAAGGTTATTCGAGAGATTCCCCATTATTTTACAGACCAAGAAGGTATGGAAATTTTTAACCCGGTTACTCTTTGTGAAGTTCATAAGGTAATTAATAAATTTGCTAGAGCTAAGAGCCTTGGTCCAGATGGCTAGACAACAGAGATGTTCACTAATTTTTTTGACATAATGGGCCTTGATTTGTTGGCTATGGTGGAGGAGACGAGGATCAAGGGCAGTATTCGAGTGGCACTCAACTCAACTTTTATCGCTTTGATCCCTAAGTCCACTTTGAAGATTTCCAACCGATATCACTATGCAATTTGGTTTACAAAGTGGTCGCGAAGCTTATTGCAAATAGAATCAAGCCAGTACTTTCAAAGGAAATATCTTTAGAACAATTTGGTTTCTTAGAGAACAGGCAGATTCTAAATTCTATTGGGCTGGCACAGGAGACATTTCACAGTATCAAGACTAGGAAAAAGAAGGCACTGATCCTACAAATTAATTTGACCCAGGCTTATGATAAGGCCAATTGGGGTTTTCTTCATTTGGCTCTCATCCAAATTGGGTTACCTTGGACTGTTATGAAATGGATAATGGCATGTGTCTCCTCGGTGCACTACTCGGTTCTGGTTAATGGTAGCTCAACGGATTTCTTCTCATCCTCTAGAGGACTTCGTCAGGGATGTCCATTATCCCCATTACTTTTTCTGATTGTGATAGAGGGTTTGAGCAGGCTTATCTCTAAAGCTAAGACAACCAATCTGATTGAAGGGGTAAAAGTTTCAAAAAATATTTCAGTGACTTACCAATTTTTTGTGGATGACATTTTGCTCTTTGGAAAGGCTTGTTTGAGTGAATGGAAAAAGTTGAAAGAGTTACTGGAACTGTTTAGTTCCTCAACGGGTATGATTATTAATGATAATAAACCTTTCTTTTTGGAAAATCAGTTGGATGATCAACTTAGATTGGATACTTGATATGAGGTGAAAGGCCTTTAGGGTGAAAGAGTATTATTGTCTTTATTGAAAATCTATTAAATAGAGAAATGACCCTCTAGCAGAGTTAACCATCTCTTCACAGATAATAGATTTATATGTATTTCAAATAAAGAGAATAGGGCTCACTCGGAACACTAAACATGACCAATAAGAATTGTTCAAAAAAGAGGAGCATTGCCGATATCATAACCTTTCCCTCTGTGCTCCATTTTTGTTTCCAACTTATTCAAATTGAGTTGAGTCTTTAGTCATTGAGATTATGCCCCCAATAAACATGGGAAAGCCCCAAAACATGTGCCAAAAAATAATGACATTAAAATCGCCAACGTTAAGACCATTTTTTAGATGAACTTAAAGGGCCACCTAAATCATGACAATTTCTATCCCTCTCAAAAAATGAATGAGAATATAAATTCTTAAAAGTAAAAATTTCCATTTCCCTTTATATTTCATGTTACCCTTTTACATAATGCTTTTATTAAATTATAGTTTTAAGATGAAATTTTGTAATGGCCCATTCTTCATAACCCTCCTTGCTTGGAATGGAGTCATGCCAAACCTGGAATGAAAATATCCCTTACAACCAAACACCTACTTAAAACAAAGCATCCACCGTAAATTTTATATAATATTACAAGGTTTTTCTTTTAACAATAGTTGAATTGTTGCACCGTGTCTTATTTGATGGTTAGATGAATTATAAGCTATTTAAAAATTTGATTTATCTTGTAGATTTGGAAACTAGCTTTTTATTTATCTTGTAACACAATTGAATTGTTAAATTTCATTTCATGAGATTAATTTTGTATAATAAAATGTTGTTTTATACATTTATGTATGTAAATGTTAATTTATTTTTATCGAATGAGTGTTCCTACAAAGATGGGTGACATTTTTTTTTTTTGGGGCAATGGCAAGGGTGGATGGATAGCTTAATTGAGGATTAGTTTCAAATTCATTAACATAAAAAGTAAGAGAGTTATTTTACTTAGTTAATAATTATTTTTTTACTTTATAGTTAATAATTATTTTACTTTTACTCTATATTTCACTCAATAGAGTTATATAGTACAAAGAGTTATTTTCAATGAAAACATGTATTTGGTGGGTCGTATTAACATTTAAAATTTGGGATATAGAAACAAAACTAAAGGTATTCTTTAATATCCTAAGGAAACATTTTGAAAAAAGTAGCATAAATAAGCATATATAATACATACATGCCTTCGAAAACCATTTACTGCACAACTAGCAAAACTATATCTTCTATCACTCTATTACCATGAAGATGACCAAAGAGGAGACATATTAAGGCATTTTACAATGGAGTTTTCCAATCATTTAAATATAATTCATCACATCAAATACCATGGGTTACCAAAACCATGGGCCATAAATCACTAACAACAAACATGGGTTATGCTAATTACTAACAATCAAATATGAAGTTTCTACTAATTACTAACAATCAAATATGAAGTTTCTTTTTAACATTTTAAAATGGATGTTTTCAATCCTTTAAATATAACTCATCACATCAAATACCATGAAATACCAAAACCATAAACCATAAATTATTAACAATAAATATGAGTTAAACTAATTATTATTTCAAGGAGTTAAATAATAACCTTACTACAAAATATTTAAAATTATAATTACTTAAAGTATACATTTAAATGTTCAACTAGTTGATTTGAAACTTTCAAAATCATATGTTACGCTAAAGTAATAAAAAATGTTATCTAGAAAAGAATAAACTTAAAAACATTAAAGTAATAAAAAATGTCATCCAGAAAAGAATAAACTTAAAAATATGTATATTCTTAAAAAATGGATCTTAAAAGTTTAGTCTATATGAACTTCATAGGGATTTAAAAATAGGTTGGTTGTGCCTTTTTTCTGCATATTTAATTTTATTGATCTCTTTGGAACGAATAAACCCTATCATTAATTGTCCATTGGTTGTAGTTTGAGTGGTTGGGAGGAAAGATTGTTGCCCTCCTCACCCAGGTTCAATTCTTGTAAGTGACATGATACTCTTGTTAAGCCCTATTGTAATGATTGTGTCCAAAGTTGTCTTCATATTCTAAAGTTCCCATGAACTTCCGTCTTAGTTTTGTTCTCATCATCTCTGTCTACATTTTCAATGCAATAGGCGGGGAATGATAATAGACTCATTCTAACCAAAATAATGTAAGGAAATACCACAATCTCAAGTAATCTCTGTGTTACGTAGTACCAGTACCAACACACATTCCAGATACACCCCAGGGAGGTGGCACCCTATATTTTGACTTGGAGGATGTGATATAGCCATATTTCATGGATGGGATCATGGCCAGGTTCTTTAGCTCCCCTCTAGCGGTATTATGGCTTAATGGCACTGCTGACTGCCTCATAAAAGGGTTTGAAACCTTGAGGTTGGTGTCCGGGGCCCCCAAGGATGGGTTATTGAACCACATGGATTCCCCAAGCACCTTTTACATTGATGGCATGTTTCTTTCAGTACTAGGGCCTTTGTCATTCACCTAGGCTTCCTTCTGCATCCTCCTATTGCTCTAGAACTCCACCACCATGCCTCCCTGGCCTCTATAGAGGATGACACCATCTTCCATTGGCTGTTAGAAGTATGCTTTGAGGGGGGGCTTTGAGGGATTTTCACTATTTCATGGGGTTAGTAGGGATATGATGAGCCCCCCTCTGCATCTCAGCCTTCAGTTTCGTCGAATTTGGCCTTGTCTAGCCATTTTTACTCAAGTAGGTGACATTTTAAATATTAAATTCACCTTATTTTGTGCAAAAGTGAGTGTGAGAAAGATATAAATTCATCTTCTCCTCACTTCAAAAATTAACAAGTGAAGGGATCATATATATTTTTCTGATTTTTGACCTCCTTGGGTTTTTGGAGGAGAAGCACTTTCTTGAGGATGAATGTATGAACTGATTTTGGGACTTATCTTTGAAGATTCTTTTGTTCTTGCATCTTACTTGGGTGATTGCTAAGAGTTGTTTGCTTGACACATGCACAAAAAGGTATCCAAGTTTCTCTCTCTTGATGTCTTTTTGCTAAATACTGGAGTTATGCTTATTTAAGGTTTGAATGGTGGTTGTAATGCTACATTTTTCCCTAGAATAGTCAAATGTCAGTGTTTTGTTTCCCTAGCTAAGAAGGCTTGAGCTTTAGGTCTCTTGGATTATTTACGTCATTAAAAAAAACTTGTCAAAAATTAGTTTTTTGTTTGTAAACCTATCCTTCCACAGCGCTGTGCTAATCCACGGCCTTCTGCACAGTATCCTCGCCCTCCATCCAAGCTCCTTTCAACCTGCGGCTCCTTTCCTATCCATAACCGCCACCCTCTTTCGACTTGCCACCCTCTTTCGACTTGCCCGCGGACTCGCTTCAGTGGCTTCCGTCGCATCCTTCACTCCTCCAAAACCTGCAGCTCCTCCCGTCGTCTGCTCCCTCATCCTTCCTCTTCTCGGTCCATCCCCTGCGTGCTTCCCCGTGCCCTCTCTTTTCATCCCGTCCACGGCCCCAGCCCGTCTCCCATTCTCTGCCAATTCGCGGGCCCCCATTTCCTCAAGCATTTTTTGCTCGCGACCCGTCTATCCCTTGTGCGCAGCCACCCAAACCCGCGGCTTGACCAATCCAGGGGTCTTCCGCCCGAGCCTTCTTTCCATACTCGCGGTCATCCATCCCCTTCGCGGCCCACCTTTTTGTTGCTCTCCCTTCGACCTCGCGCCATCCGCGTTCTCCATCTCCCTTTTACACAGGTCTTCCCTTTTGGGAATCCCTTGTGTGCCCATTTTTCCATTTCTATGCACACAAAACACAAACAACAAAAACTCGGAAAATTATTTTAACAATTAATGATATTTTAAACCTATGATGTGTATTACAAATGTTGCATTACAAATCTGAAAGTGATCTAAGTTTAGCCACTGAATGATTATTATTGGTCTTATTTGGACATACACTTCGATAAGTTTTTTTCTTACTATAATATTGAATTTACATTGAATTACATGGCTTAAGTGCTACATTGGTTAATGGTGAATATATGACACTTTTTATTAAAGAAAGATATCAATTGATATACATCTGATTGAGTCTAATTAAATGGTGAATGACATGCATTAGTTAATTGCCCTATCACATGCTTCGAGTTGACTAGTGAATGATATTAACAGGTTTCCTCGTAATGTTCATTTGGTTATTGATTGGAGTATTTTGCCAATATAGTCTTTTGATCTAATATTGGTTAATTTAAGTGCATGCGTACCTACTCGGACATCTCATTGGATGATCTGAATTGACTATAACATAATTGACTCCATTAGGCACTGGTCTAACTATAGAATTGCGTAGAGAATACATTTTGTGGGTGTTCTCGTGTCTTCGCAGGATTACATAAGGACACTTTTCCTTGGAGCTTTGGACTTCCGAAGAAGTTAGACCATAACCGAGGTGACAATTCGGTCACCCTTTTTATTTATGCTTACTGGAAATTAGCCCTGCTAATTTGCCCAGTAACACTTCCAAATATCATGTCTCGTCCATCACGATTTCTATTTATGTACAACATGTGTAGCTACTTTATCATCTGACTATTTATGTACATGTATAGCTACTTTATCATCTGAGTCTATATTTCAAAAGCAACGGAGAGGGCGAATCACAACACACTAGAACCAAAGTTTGTGAAGGGAATATCACCTTACTATTTATATATAACATGTTTCCGCTATATTGTTTTGTTTTTAGTTATCTATTTTACATTATTGTTTGCAATAATAATGATAGTTTTCTCATGGGAAGAGAATAACTATATTTTAGTCCAAACTGCTGAATGGGTTATTGGGTATAAATTTGTTGGTGTTGTAAGGGGTTTTAGTTTCCTCGAACTACATGGTTAGAGATATTACAACAACTATATACATAGTCAAAAATATGGGAAAAATAAACACAATTAAATTAATTATTTATGATATATACAACTTTATATTATAATTATGGGATAGTCCAAATATATTAATCATATGAATTATTATTAATGAGTACTTTAAGGGATTTGATCCCTCTCGACGCTGGGTATATCTAGAGTTAAGATAGATTTATACTAGTTTAACATGTCCAGTATGTGCTAAATCCATCATATGTAAATCCTAGTTTAATGATGGCTCAACTCCCATATGGCAAAGCAAGAAGTTTCCAAGTTTCATTTTTTAGTTTTAATTAATTGGAATATCTATCTCTTTGGTTTTTAACTTTAAGTTAGGGCCCAGATTGTGCTCTACATTGAGCACATAATTACACTTTTCCCTCATACTAGTATTGAACTTTAGGTTAGGGCCAACATTGTTAAATTTTTGTTTACTTAATATTTTATAATTTTATTAAAGTGCCACATGTCACCATGTTTAGCATGTAAGTACACTTCTTCTTTATACTAGGTTGTAGAAAGCACCATGCTCCAATAATTTATATCGAACATAATATTAAATATTATTTTTATTTACAAATAGAATAAAAAATTCGACTCCTAATTAACAAATATTAAATAAACAATAAAACGAGAAAGACCAATAAAGAAGATGGTGGAAAGGGAGCATAAGCCCATTCAACATTTATTATTCACATGAACATAACTTATATACAATGTTTACAAATAACTACATTACAACTGTAAAGTAACAGTAAGGTTGTTAAGGTAATTAGGACTTTATGATTAGAGCTAGGTTTCTAATAATCCCCCCCTTAAACATAAGTCTAAACAAAACTACCAGCTAGCAATGAAAACTAGTGCAAGAGATGATATCATGTCCATGTCTTCAGCCTATAACCCATGGTTTGAAACCTCATGGGTTTTGATAAAGAACTGCCTAAAAAACCATCAAAATTGGATGCTGAAGGGTGAAAATGCAAAGCTAGGAAACAATTTCTTGACAACGGAGTGAAAAACAAAAGAGGGTGTGCGGATGAACAGGGGAAAAAAATTCAACCTCAAACTCTTGGCCGAGAGTTTAAAAAACTCTAGGTCGAGAGTTTTGAGAGTTCAAACTCTAGGCCGAGAGTTTGAACCAATTGTCGCGCTGTATTTTCAAAAAAACTCTCGGACGAGAGTTTGGAAGGTATTTTTAGGCCGAGAGTTTATGGTCAACAAAACCTACGAAAATATCAGGCATCTTTTTGGAACCTGCAACTTCAGCAAGCCTGAACCCCTGCAAATACCAAGTATTATTTGTCGAACTTGATAGCAATGGATTCATCTCTGAATCTAGTTTCCAATGATATAATAATTGTTCCATTTCGATTTGAATTACTATTTATTAATAAATTGTTTCTAAACCTTGTCCCTTAAGAATTTTATTACTCTGAAAATCACCCGAAATGAAAATTCAATATCATAACAAAGACAACACCAAAAAATTTGAAATTTCACAGAGATCATAATTGGCTCGTCCTCTTCAAAAGGGTACTTTTAGTTTTTCCAATAAGAGTCACGTTTGAAAGAAAATGTGAAGACAAAAACATGTGTCGATAATGCACCATTTTCTGAACATACGTTGTTTCGATAAATAATAAAAAATAGTTTCCAAGTCTTAAAAAACTCAAAATATAGTCCATGATCAAGTGTAGTGTGTGTAGATTATGAGCCTACAATTTTTTTCCCTAAAATGAATAACCATCTATCAAAACACCGTTGTCAACATAGGTCACTCATTGTCCATACCTAAAATTTTCAAGTATATGCCATTGGTTGACAACAAATTTGTCCCACGATATGTCCATAAAAAAAATTTAAAAAAATATGAGTAGAAATCTAATTCAATTCTCTAAAACCTTTTTGGTACCTCAAGTTGAAATTCCTAAGGGAGATATGGGTTTGAAGAGGTTGAAGTTGAAAAACATAAAATTTAGCAGTTTTGTTTGTCAAAAACAAGCCAAAATTGTTTCCCAACTTCATGTTTTCACCCTGAAACCAAGTGAAAACCTATAGGATTTCATTAAAGTGAACTGAAAAATCGATGAGAGAAAAACCCTTGATGAGAACGGAGTTGGATTCAAAGTTCAACACATCTCATAACCTAAAAATGCTTGACAAATCTGGATGCGCCAAGCAAAAATGCAAAAGAAACATATGTCTTCTGCAAGATCCGAAGATCATCCATGTAAGTGAAAAAATAAGTTCACAAAGTGCTCTCAGAGAACAACACATAAAACACTGCCAAAAATCAGCTGACAGAAAAAAGTGTCGAAATGCATCCAAAACATGTATCCATAAAATCTTGTGTGTAGCAAACTAGGAGAATCACTGGTACTATTATAAATCCTAAAACTGTTTCAAATGTGACAAATACATCAAATCCAATAATCCAATTGAAAACATGTCATGAAACAATCCAATCTTGAACAACCCATCAAATCCAACAATCCAATTAAAATTTTTCATGAAACATCATCGATCCATCATGTCGTGAATCCAACATGCATAAACCTAAAAAATCACTAGACAAACTTCTAAACTTGAAGTCTAACACATCGTCAACATCTCCCATTTGTCAACTAAAAATGAAAAATCCTGAAGCAGCCCCCCTAAAAGAGGAAAGGGATAATAAAACTATCTTTGAGCGGAGTTTAAAGACTCGATCTTCAACTCAAAAGACTATAGCATAAAGTGTGGGCCCTGGTCTTGCCATGTATCATCAAATCCTTAATCAAAACACTCTCGTCGATGTAGACAATAGTAATATATCCAATCATACATCTTTGTAATCATGTATGGATCCAACTGTAATATCACACTAACAACTTGGCTTCCAATGACCAGCGCCAAGTACATAACCAACCAAAATGCACCATTTTCCTCCTAATTTTTGGTTGCTTCCAACATTTATTTGAAAAATGATTTTTCTTCCCACAAAAATTGCATGGGTGAAGATCAAAACATTAGAATTCTTGGTGTCCAACTCGATGACATTGTTGGCACTATTCACGTTGACCATTCAACAAATCATCATCATCATCACTACATGTACCATCATCCATATCAACAATTACATTAGCACCCTTATCATCATCCTTTACATGTTCATGTTCCATACCATCGTGTACATATTCTTGATCATCACCTTCACATTAATCCTTCCTATCAACATCAAACAAATATCCACCACTCACAAACTTGATTGGTTTTCTATAATTAGGAATATGAAAAATATTAGCATCAGTCTTTTCATATCCTAAACCATATTTGTTTTGTTTAAATTCAACCTCTTCCCAAGCCGAACAAAAATACACTAATTTGTATGCCAATCCTTCAATTCATCATTTAATGCATTCACTTTATCTGCTTTGTTGTCAATGTCATAAGCTGGTTCTCACAATCAATAGGTACATGTTTATTGTTTGACTCCTTAGTGACATCATTTTCATCTGATTTAGTATAAAAAATGGATTATGCTGAAAGAGAATGAAATTAGGCTTTTGATGTTGAACAAGAGTTAAACTTAATTCATATGTTAACAAGTTATTTTGAACTTGTAAAAACTACACCTTTTTATTCATTACATATGTAAGAACATTTGTGATTGACCCTTTGCTCATACAGATTTTAGATTCTGGAGTGGTATTGATCAATAAATGTAATGTTTTGAAAATTTCTTCAATGCGAGTCATTCTTGAAGTGAAAGATGTACAAAAAGAAAAAATACACAAACTCTTTTTTAAACCCCACACAAAAATTCCTACGACCCCCTTATTCAATTTCTAATGGGTCTAAAAACCCAAAAAAAGAGAATTTTATTAAGACACAATTTACTTCTTATAACTCCAAAGTGCCACAAAATCTCTTATAACTCCAAAAACACCATATAGTTCAACAAATTTGAAAAAACATTAGAAAAAAAAGACAATTCAAGGGTTTCAAAGTCTTTTGCAAATTTTCGTGCTCTGGTTTTCGTTCTTCAACGTCTATTTTTTTCTAACAGTCGCCTCCTTCACACAATCAAGACGGAGGCTTGACTCAAAAAATGATGTTCACAGCAGGGTGACGTCTCTTACCAATCCACGAGCGGCTTCTTCAGTGATTTCTTTTGTTCTGCAAGAGCCTTTTCTAAACAATGGGGACAAAATCCTCCATAGTAAACAACACTAAGCATACAAAAATCTTCATCTAATGAAGTCTTTTCCCCAACTTTACAAAGAGAACAACGACCAGACAAGCACGTAGGTATCACCTTTATATATTCTTTGTTGCACCACGATGTGAAGAGCACCACAGACTCAGTTGCAGCCTAAAGGAAGACCACCTATGCCATGATCTCAAAGACACTTCTCAATTACAACAACAATTTGAGCCTTCAACTCCATCTCCTGGTCATAAGTTAAGATTTCATTAAAATATTTCCCAATCCTTTTAATTAATTAGTATATCAAGGTTTTTACTCTTTTATAAAATTAGGATTGAAATAGTGAAACCTATCTTATAGGGTTTCTTATGAGCAACTTATTGGCAACTTATTGGCTTTCAGAAAGCAGTAGGAACAAGGAATGGAAGTCAAAGCCAACAAATCAAAATGTGGTACCTAATCCTGGAATAATTGGCACTTCCAAACTGCAAAACACAACTTTAAAACTGCAGAAAAATACGGAAGAGTCGAATGGTAGGGATAAGCAGCATGTAATCATACCAAATCATCTTCAAGTTCCTGATGCAGAACTTATAGATCTTCGTTTTGGAAGCTTTGATGCAAACTTCATATATCGAGCCAGGTTGTAGTCCGGACATGAGTGTCCATAAAGTTCTGATAGAATCATGAATAGAATCACCATATAACTGAATATGATCATTAAATATTACAGTGGCACAATTAACTTGCTATAAATGTAACAGCATTCATAGAATTTGAACGGATGACTAGTAATGTTGTGTGTCTATCTAATAATGTAATATTATAGTTTTTTTTATTTAGTGTTCATAATAGAGAATTATTTTTGTTAATGCGTTAGTGATAAAATTGTTCATTTTTATTTTTCTACTCTTTACATTAAACAAAGTACAACTTTTCACATGGATCAATCACATAAAACATGATTAGTGCATATGAATAACATGTATACAATTTACAACCAAATATCATAACATGTATACAATTTACATGATAAATGCCTATGCTTTAAGCAAATTTAGATAGAGTTTAAGAGATTTTTTTTTTCATTTTTTCCATGGTCAAAGAGACTCTAGGAAAGAACAACCAAGTACCTATTGGTATGATTCATATCCCAAAATATATAGCATGAGAAGTGAACAAAAAAATCATTGTTTTTGTTTGTTTGTCTAATCTTGGTTTATTTGCAGGGAAAATATCTAGTTTTCATAGATTGTAATATTGCATTTTATATGAATATGGTATATGAATTAATGTATTTATTTTTCTCTCTTCCTTAATGTCGTAAAAGAGTTAATTTAAAGGGAATTTTTCATTTCACAAAAACACTATATTTTCCGTTTCTATTATGCCTAGATTATATAAATGTAAATTGAGAGGTATGTTGTTTTTTAGACAATTGATGAATTTTGAATTATTATACTCAAATATTTCATGGATATTGAGGGTATAACTGCATTAGTATATCTTTAAGTGATTTTCCAACTCTAATTTGAGTTCTTATTGAGGAATGGAAACTAAATTATAAATATAACCTTACCCCTAATTTATGTTAAAGATCTCTGATTTGTTATAATGCACAGGGAGCTTGTGATATGCAAAACGAAGATAAAGACTATCCTGATGCTACTATGGTTGTTGAGTTGGGCATTCACTGATATAGAATGTCCTATGAATATTGATTATGTGAGCCAATTGCAGTGGGACAAGTCTTCCTGTAAATCTGCTATCATTAAGTCTGATTGTTGACAAACATTACAGGACGCCGCTTGCTTGGCATAGGATTAGCTCACTATCTTAGAGATGTTAGATTTTCATCATTTAATTCAAAATGATCTAGGATATTATCTGAGTGAATAACAAGCACAACAAATCAAACATAAGAGAGAAGACACACAAAGAGTTTCATCAAGGAAACCATAAAGGATAAAACCCCGCAACTTCCTCAGATATAGAATGAGCAACAATACAATAACCCCAAAAGTAGAAATGGTCACCAACAACTTCTCTCTTCTTCACTTTTGTGAACTCCTCCACTCTCTCACAAATGCGAAGTGAGTGAGTGTGTGTGAATGAATAAATAGAGAGCCTAGCTCTCTATTTATACTTTACCTTTTACTTTAACTTTACCACTTGACAAGTCAACCTCAACTAAAGTTGACTGGGCAGACTCCTTTAGAAGACTTAAACACCGCAATACAAATAAATGATTTTATCACTAACACATTAAAGTTATACTTGTTTAATGTAAAAAGTAAAAAAATAAAAATAAACGATTTTATCACTAACACATTAACAAAAATAATTCTCTATTGTGAACAATATCATATAGACACACAACATTACTAGTCATCCGTTCAAATTCTATGAATGCTCTTACATTTATAGCAAGTTAGTTGTGCCACGGTAATATTTAATGATCATATTCAGTTATATGATGATTCTATTCATGATTCTATGAGAACTTTATGGACGCTCATGTCCGGACTACAACCTGGCTCGGTACATGAAGTTTGCATCAAAGCTTCCAAAACGAAGATCTATAAGTTCTGCCTCAGGAACTTGAAGATGATTTGGTATGATTACATGCTGCTTATCCGTTTTAACGGGCACCTTTACTCATCAATATGATTGTTTTCTTTCCAAAAGTGCCCATCATACGATCTCTAATATTTATTTTTATAAGTATTAAAAAAAATTGATTGGAAACCAAAATTAAATTTAAAAAAAATCCTTACAAAAAATATCATTATATTGAAATCAATACAATTCTTAATTTTTATAAACTATTTAAAGGCTCTTTTATGATTTTTTTAAACCTAGTTATTGTCTTCAATTAACCCACAGACACAACAAATACAAATGTAAACCAAATTCTCACAATGAAAATATTGGCTATGAAATTCACACAATAAAAAATTCAAAGTTCTTCATGATGATTAATGAAACGGACAAAATTCAAAACCCACTGTACTTCTACCATTAAAGTTTTAGTCTGGTCCAAAAGCACTCTAGAAGCAAGGGAATAACAAGTCTACTGATATTTAATAAAAATATTGCAGAGACATCAGGCTTACCAAAGGGTCACGAGGCTGCCACGACTTCCATTTTCGGAGAATTTTCAACTTTGAAAATCTTGGGCTTCCATTTTCAGACCATTGTAAATTTTAAGAATTTGAAATAACTTTTATATTATTAGAAGAAAAAAAATATTGTTAACAAACCAAATACTGTTAAAATAAAATGTAAAAAAGCATTACTCTGCAACCACCCTCTATGATAAACAATAATTTAACAAATCAGAAGACCCCCATAACAAACAAACAAAAAATCACAGACTAATTAAGAGAGGAAATGCAATTAAACTTACCATATGTAAATTCTCAAACATGGTATATCTGGAAACGTCAAGCCACAACCACTTTGCAAACTCAGCAAGATGGAGTAATGGGCCTACCAACAGGTCATAGAGCTGACAATAGAACAAGTCCTCAACATGCCTCTGTTTCCCTCCTCTCTCTTTTTCATTTTCTGACATCGATTCCCATTTCAACGCCTCTGTTTCCCTCCTCTCTCTTTTCATTTTCAACGACATCGATTCCCACTCCTCTGGAGACTCAGGTGACGGGGAAAATATTATTCAATATCATTTTACTGTACAGTAAATATTATTTAAGTTTGATTGGGGGGGTAGAGTAAATATCACGTTGTTATTACTGTACTGAAAGGAAAGATGTTGCCACGACAATTTAATCTGCATAGTGAGACTTATTTCTCCTCATAAACATTGTCCACGCACTGGGATTCCCAACTGGTACTCCACGCGTAGTACTCGGTCTCTCAACAAACCCACTCGCATCTATCAAACAATAGTTTTATGATTGTTGCAGGTACCAATCTCCAGTTCAACATCATGTAGGGTTGATAATTGGAGAGCTCACTCACAGTGGAGAGGGCGCACGGGGAGGGAGAGTTAATGTCGCAGCTCAAAACAACTTCAAGTAGTAGCTCCAGAGTTCGTTGCACGACTGAGTCTATTGTTTGTTGAGTATAATACGAACAGATTTAACTTGAAAATGACAGTAAAACCTTTTGGTAGGATTTGGATCGGTCTCATGCTTATGCGTGGGATTTTGAATGGCGTTATTGGTACGTCTTGGCACTTGAAAGATGGTGTTTGGTCCTCAAAACGTCATGGAACTTAATGACTATCGCAAAGACAAAAAGAGACCATAGGAAAAATACTCAAGTGCGTAGAATGAAACACTGGATACCACCATGATGTGTCGCAGGAGAAAATGCGCAAGTTGGAAAGGGCGTGCAGTAATGGAGAGTGTGCTAGGTCATGAAGATATCTGGTGAGAGGCACCTCATGCAAAGAGAATCCCGCAGACGAATTGAGAGAGAGAGAGGTTGCAGATCGCAGGTCACAGGAGGAGGTGTCTAGTCGTGGTGGAGGAGGCCTGAAATGGAGAGGACGAAGCCTGTAGTTGGAAAGGAGGAGGCTCGAATAAATGACAAGGATGATATGATACGTGGGTTGGAGAACTGTTCAGTTTGCACTTACTGTCGTGAACGTTACGACATCGAGCACATGTTGCACATAAAAGGCATGCAAAGGAAAACACACCAATAAAATGGAGTCTCGATAGAAACTGGTGACCTCGAGGACTTCGACCACTCCCATAACATCAATCGCTTCCCACAGATGGAACATAGGGCAGAGCTAGGATATCATGCTACCAAGAATGAGAAAATTAGGTTTTTGTAGATAGTGGATAGAACGTAAGGGTTTGTTGGGCAAGGTAACGTATAGCTGGCAGAGGATTATGCAGGACTGAGTGTAGTAAGACTGGTGGAGGAATCTTTGCAGAATATCACATGCCACAAGTTCAGAAACAACTCTAATACCATTGTTAGGTGCCTAACAAAGCAACGCACACAAATAACTAAACACAAAGTCAATACACATCAAATATGATAAGTCTGACATATATTTCTCATTTACAAATGTACATATAAATACATGTGAAATGACTCTTGGTTTCATATTCTAAGTGGTCTCTTGGACTCCTTCATTACTCTTCATATTCACCATGACTTTTGGTCTTCGTGAATATGCCTAACCCTAAGGATTAAGTTTTCAACAAAAATATCAAATCAATATAATTTATTTTTTTGTTTAAGCCAACATCATTTACATTTTTATTTCTTTTTAACCGGGAAAACATATTACATAACAGTACACTAAGTTAAGTGTTACAACATCTCCCCCATACTCAATTGTAAGCACCTAACTATAGATTGGCAAAATATGCCATGTCCATAGATTCTCATTTTTTAACACTCCTGAACTACGTTTGCTGTGTATATCACGTCTATAATTTTGCCAATCCGCTTATTCATTTCGCCACAGGACTTAAAACAATCCATTTTTCATTGTTACAATCATTTCTCGGATTCAATAACCTGTATATTAATTTGTTGGTTACTGAATGAATCCAGGTGGGTACACAATCGGGCGAGTTCGTTGCACATTTTTGGAATCACTTTAGAATGTACGCCTCGGGTTCATGGGTTTCCAACTTTCTCAGTGGTGTTTTCCTTTTGATTTTGTATATATTCAATCCAGATCGTATCCACGACAAGTTCTGAGGAAACCGTGGTAATAATCAAATTCTGTTCACGTAGAAACTAGCTATATATTCTGGGCTGCAAAGTTTTGGTAATTACATGGTGAATTCTCTTCAGAATTTGTTTTTCGGTAAAGTATACAAGCCATTGCCTCACGAGTATAATCTGGTAATGGCTATGCTGTGGCGACACCCAGAAAGAGTAGACATCCACAAAACCAATGTCGCTCATTACTGTGTCGACTTAAGTTCTTTTTTGCTTTATTTCAATTGAGCTCTTAATTACAGTTTTGCCATAGGATTATTGTGCCTATATGGACATCGTGGTGGTGCAGGGATCGAAACCGTGGAGGTTCACTGGCAAGGAGGCAAACATGCATAGAGGAGACATGCATAGAGCAAACATCAAGGAGGAAAACATGTATAGAGCAGACAAATGGTGGGATATTTACAACGATTCATCTCTAGATTTTAAGGAACAGAGAAGTAAGCCGTTGGGATCTGCCATACCAACGGCCTCCATTACCAGCAACGCATCTACTCCGCCTGCAGCTTAATCAGGGTTGTTTCTGATCCACCTTTTATTAAGTATGTACAGGAGATATAAAAGCTACAAGCCCATCTCGATCATTTTCGATCATGATAATTATTATCAACATGTACCCAATCTTAGTCGTATTGGTACATTTTATCGAATGGAACAAATTCTAATGGCTCAATGGAACTATTTCATGCGGTATTGTCCTTGCAGTCCTAAGCATGTAAAACCTTGCCAGCTGAAATCGGGTATCTCTAACAAGATTTTTGTGGGCTTTAGTATAACCCAGCACTATGGAAGTACTAAAAACAAGGCCTTTCCACGCAATTGAAACATTTGACACAAAAGCATAATTGAGAGCTGAGATTCAGTTGGTGAATAGGCACATCAAGCAAACATAATTACACTACATATATTTATGATATATAATGGTCATTGATAGGGGACAAAAAAGTTCTTCGATATGGAAATTGCCTTCAAATAATAGTTCATCTTTACGCAGTGTGAAATTCAAATAAATTCAAAACATGGGCATCCTTTCAGCCAACGAAATATAAAAGAAACATCTGGAAACTAACATTTCAATTTGGATTATGGCCCAAGAACCGCTTAGGTACTGCCAACAATGAAACCCATAATTAGAGGAGTCACTATGATTGCAAAAGCTGATGATTGTAGGAATGTACAGAGTTATGATGTCTGTAGTGTCTGTCATTTGTACACTGCCGCCATTGTTATATGACGCGACCCTTGAACGAGTCCACTATCTAAAAGTTGTATTAATTGTTTATTGTATTCAGAATATGGCCCGTTCTTTTATGTTTTTGCAAATTTTGTGAAAGTTTTGCATGGAAATTGACGTTATAGTCGACTTAAATTGGATTATTACTTCTATAATGCCTTTTTGGGATGAAGTCTGAGATAAATGAATAATTACTTCTGAAATTTCGTTCCCTATGACTATCATTTTTATAATGTGAATATAATGTTATTTTTAATAATATTAATGGTTAATAATATGGTTATAATATTATAATATAGTTATATTAATAACAAAATGTAACTAATATTAATATATCTAAAATATTATAATCATATTAATATAATTAATAAAGTTAATAATATTAATTTTCAAAACATTAACAATATTAATAAAGTTAAAAACCTATTAAAATGAATATTAATACATTAATAATAAGATCAATAAAATTATTATTTATAAAATTAACAACATTAAAATGTTATTAATAATAACTATATCATTAATAAAAGTAAACATAATTAATATTTTTATTAAAGTTAATAATATTAATTTTTAAAACATTCACAATATTAATAAAGTTAAGAACATATTAAAATGAATATTAATACATTAATAATAAGATCAGTTGAATTATTAGTAATAAAATTAACAACATTAAAATGTTATTAATAATAACTATATCATTAATAAAAATAAAACATTAATAACATAATTAATATAACTAATAAAATTAATAATATTTATTTTCAAAACATTAACAATATTAATATTAACATTAACATTAATATAACATTAACAATAATACTTATATTAACATTGATAATAACATTTATATCAATATAGCAATATTATTAATCCTATAGTTTAGTACTATTACAATAAATGAATGTTTTTTCACTTTAAAAGTATATCCATATCAATAATAATATACAAAAACTTTCATAATTCTATTCTACACATAAATTAAGAATAACACATTTTCTATTTAGAAGCTACATAAATATGAATCCACATGCAACATCCTTGATTATGGATCATGCCCATGAAATTTGAATTTGGATATATTTATCATTACAATTCCCTTATTAAACCACATCCCCAAAACTAAAGAACTTTTATATATATATATAACTATTGTAATTGATATTTAATAATCAATACCACATATATATAACTATTTTCATTGATGTTTAATAATCAATACCACATATATCTAACTATTTTCATTAATATTTAATAATCAATACCACAATGAAATGGGTTTCATTAAAAACATGTTTAGAAAAACAATCACTTGACTTGTGGTTAGGTCACAAGTGCCACAAATAGGTTATGTGTTACTTGTTCTCCATGCATACTTCTAATCATTCATTGTCTATGCTTCAGCTAGATGTAAACCATGGTTAAACATAGTAAACCATGGTTTACCAAAGTCAACCATGATCAACCAAAGTCAATCATTCCCAAACAACCAAATTCAACCATCCATGACAACCAAAGTCAAACAATCTCAAAAACCAAAGTCATCAATGCCCAAACAATAAAAGTCACCCATGCCCAACCAATGTAAGCCAAACCCAACCAAAGTCAACCATGTTCGAATAACCAAAGTCAACCAAACCAAAATAAACATGGTCAATACAAATAACTAAAGTCAACCACACCAAAATAAACATGGTTAATACAAATAACCAAAGTCAACCAAACAGCTAAAGTCAATCATAGTCAACCAAAGCCGAGCAAAGTCAACCATAGTCAACTAAAGGGAACCAAAATCCAACCATAGTCAACCAAAGACAACAAAAAGTTAACCTTGGTCAACCAAAGTCAACCCAAGTCACCCATGGTCAACCAAAAATCAAGCTAAAGTCAACCATAGTCAACCATGGTCAACCAAACTCAACTTTTTTAAACCATGCTCTAACACAGTCAACTAAAGCCTAATTGTTGTCAACCATGCTCTTCCACGGTGAACCATGTACAACTAAAGTCTACCAAAATTCAACCATGGTAAAAAAAGTCAACCAAGGTAAAAAAAAGGTCAACCATGGTTAGCCAAAGTCATCCATGATCAACCAAAAATTTCACCATAATCAACCAAAAATTTAACCATACGTCAACCATGGTCAACCAAAGTCAACCAAATTAACCATATTCAACCAATGGTCAACCATAGCCAACCAAAGTAAACCAAAAGTCAACCCATGGTTAACCAAAGTCCACCATTGTCAACCTTTTTAAACCATGCTCTAACACAATCAACTAAAGTCTAATTGTTGTCAACCATGCTCTTCCACGATGAACCATGTACAACTAAAGTCTACCAAAAGTCAACCATGGTAAAAAACGTCAACCAAGGTGAAAAAAAGGTCAACCATGGTTAAACAATGTCAACCATGGTTAGCCAAAGTCATCCATGATCAACCAAAAATTTCACCATAATCAACCAAAAATTTAACCATACGTCAACCATGGTCAACCAAAGCCAAAGTGAACCACGACCAACCAAAGTCAATCAAATTAACCATATTCAACCAATGGTCAACCATAGCCAGCCAAAGTAAACCAAAAGTCAACCCATGGTTAACCAAAGTCCACCATTGTCAACCTTGGTGAGGAATAGTCAACCATGGTAAACCAAAGTCAACAATGGTCAACCAAAAGTCAATGATGATCAAACAAATTCAACCATGGTAAAGCACAGTGCACCAAAGTCAACCAAAAGAAAACCAAAGTAAACCAAATTCAACCATGATTAACCAAATGTGAACCAAAGTCAATCGCTGTGAGCCATAGTTAACCAAAAGTCAACCATGGTCAACCATAGTCAACCAAAGCCAACCAAAATTCGATTGTGGCAACTAAAGTCAACCAACCCTAAACCATGGTCAACAAAACTCCTACATGGTCAACAAAAGTCAAGCATGGCCAACCAAGGTCACCCATGAACAACCATGGTCAAACATGGTCAACCATAGTCAACTGTGGTCAACCTTTCTCAACCATAGTAAATTAAAGTCAACCAAAAGTCAAACAAAGTTAACCATGGTCAACCATAGTCAACCAAAAGTAAACCAAACTCAACCATGTTTAACCAAAAGTCATCCAAGCTTAACCAAAGTTAACCATGGTGAACGAAAGACAACCATGTTCAACCATAAGTCAAGCATGGTTTACAAAAAGTCAACCATTGTTAACCAAAGAAAACCATGGTCAACCAAAATCAACCATTTTGGACCAAAAGTTAACCATGGTTAACCATAGTCAAGCAAAATCAACCAAAGTCAACCAAAAGTCAACCATGGTCAACCAAAATCCACCAAAGTCAACCATGGTCAACCAGAGTTAACCATTGTTAGCCAAAATTCAACCATGGTTAATCCTGGTCAACCATAGTCAACCATTATCAATAAAAAATAAGCCAAAGTAAACCAAATTTAACCAAGGTCAACCAAAATCCACCAAATGTCAACCATGGTCAACCATGGTTAAGCAAAAGTCAACCAAAAGTTAACTATGGTCAACCAATGTGAATTGATCTCAACCATAGTAAACCAAAGTCAACCATGGTCAACCATAGTAAACCAAAGTCAACCATGGTCAACTAAAGTCAACCAAAATTCAACCAAAGTTAATTTTTTACAGCCAAATTGTCACAAAACCTACCATGTCGCATTCAACCATTCTCAACCATAGTTAACCAATGGTTGGCCATGATCAACCAAAGTCAACCATAGTTAACCATTGTCAAACATAGTCAACCATGAGCAACCATGGTCAACCATAGCCAACCATAATAACCCATGGTCAACTAAAGTCAACCATGGTCAACCAAAGTCCCCCATGGTCAACCATCATCAATCATGGTAAACCATAGACAAGTCAACCAAATCCAAGCATGGCCAAGCAAAGTCAACCATAGTCAATAAAGAATAACAATGGTAAACCATAGTTAATCAAATGTCTACCAAAGTCAACCATGGTAACCCAAAAGTCAACCATTATCAACCATAGTGAACCATGGTTAACCAATGTCAATCATGGTTAACCATAAACAACCATAATCAACCATGGTTCACCAATCTCAACCATAGTGAGATCCAAAAAGAGATTACTTAACCATAGTCAACCATGGTTGACCATGGTGAACCATGGTTGCATGGTTGACCATGGTCAACCATATAAATAATCTTAATTCCTTTATAATTTGTTCATGGTTGACAATGGTCAACCATGGTCCACCATGGTCCACCATAGTCAACCATGCTCAACCATAGTTAACCATAGTAAACCAAAAGTCAACAAAACTTGCCACGTCGCATTGTCACAAAACTTGGCATGTCGCATTCTACTATGTTTCACCATGGTTAATGATACTACCTACTCCTTCCACTAATGCTAAAATATGACATTTTTACAAGTCTATTTCATAATGTTGCAATGTCACATAACCATTCATCTACTTATTAGGTTCACATAGAGATTTATAATATCTATTATTATTATTTTATTTTTTTTATTAAAAAAATTATTATATTTTTTTTTTGTAAGAAGTATAAAATTCAAATATATTATAGTACAAAAAAGTTACATTTACATGAGAATCTGTAGATTCATGAGCAAAGTCAACCATGGTCAACGAAGAATAACAATGGTCAACCATAGTTAACCAAATGTCTACCAAAGTCAACCATGGTAACCCAAAAGTCAACCATTATCAACCATGGTTAACCAATGTCAATCATGGTTAACCATAAACAACCATAGTCAACTATGGTAAACCATAGTGAGATCCAAAGAGACATTACTTAACCATAGTCAACCATGGTTGCATGGTTGACCATGGTCAACCATATAAATAATCTTAATTCCTTTATAATTTGTTCATGGTTGACAATGGTCAACCATGGTCCACCATGGTGGACCATAGTCAACCATGCTCAACCATAGTTAACCATAGTAAACCAAAAGTCAACAAAACTTACCACATTACATTGTCACAAAACCTAGCATGTCGCATTCTACTATGTTTCACCATGGTTAAGGATACTACCTACTCCTTCCACTAATGCTAGAATATGACATTTTTACAAGTCTACTTCGGAATGTTGCAATGTCACATAACCATTCATCTACTTATTAGGCTCACATAGAGATTTATAATATCTATTTTTTTTTTTTTTTTATTAAAAAAATTATATTTTTTTTGTAAGAAGCATAAGGCTCAAATATATTATAGTACAAAAAAGTTACATTCACATGAGAATCTGTAGATTCATGAGCTTTCAGAAGCTTCTCATGGAGCAGAAAAAGCAAGTAGGAGCATCCATAGTCCTGCCCATAAGTGGGCTGAGTAGTATTGACATAATTACAGCCGACCATTAAAAACATAGACTGAACTAAATTGGAAGTAAAAGCTAGAGTGTGACAGTAGACCATATGGCTAAAACAGGGGAAGATAGATCACGCTAACCGCAAAAAAATAGGAGCTAGGTTCACACAGAGCAGTTCTATGTGCTAGCTTCTGCATTCATAGAACCAAGATTGTCTTCAATTATTGGACAATTGCCAAAGAAGTCCTCTTCCCAATTCTGGAGTGAGAGTTTGATGGGCTGTGGCTCAATTTTGCGTTGTCCTCAGCCTTTCTGACCCGTTTGTAGTGTAAGGTGTCAATCGTTAAGGGCGTTGGGAAGAAAGTCCTAGGGGGAGAGGCTCCCTGAACCCCACAACAATAGGAGAACTCAGGCCTGAGGAGGGGCCTAGAACTGGAGTAGCGCCTTCCGCAGTAGCAACACCGAGGGAGTCGGGAAGGGAGCTGTCTGTACAATGGATTGCAGTGGCAGTAGCAGCACCCTCAGCATGGACAATAAGTTTTCCAGCCTAACGTTTAGAATGACTAGCGGGACCAGAATCACAGGGAGGAGTAGAATGGTGAAACAGAGAGTACCTTCGACCTGCCAAATTGGCTTCGAGGGCAGCCAACATTCGATCCAAATGGGCCATGTGTGCCCTGGTGTCCATAATTGCCACCTTGGCCAAGTTCCAGTTTGTTAGCATTTCCTCCACCAAAGTTCCCAACATATTTTTCATTAACCAGTAATAGTTTACTTGGTTTCCTTCGTTGCCAAATGCCAGAATTTCGGTAATACTACGAGATTCCCAATCATCCACCAACCTGCGGACAGGGACAAATGCATTGTCTTCATAGTCGCTATTGGCGATCTTTTCCTTCTGAGCAGAAGTGGCATCTTTTATGAATGTTTCAGCCACCCTGTCCCATAGCATGGAGGCTATATCACAGGTATCGAGTAAATGATTAGTGTTCTCAATGTTGTGGCGGCACATGACATAGTGGGAGGGTCCAATGAGACCCTTTTCTATAGATTATCCCATGTATGAATGCGTCTATGAGTGAGCAACCAGAGGAAAGTTGAGATTTTTGGCCAGAGAAAAGGATTCTATATCTTCTTCCAAAGAGGAAAAGGAGTGTCAACTACTTTAAGAGCGAGAATGGAATATGCCTCCTTCATAGTGAAGGTTCCCTTAGGGAGATGCCCCCACCGAATGATGTCGTTGCCAGGAGAGCTATGGATTTTCCTTGTTTGGAGATCACTTCAAACGACCTCAAAGATGTCAGATGCTAATCCTCACTGCCAGAGCTTAGGATCCTTCGAGGTTCTGATCGAAGAAGAATCGACTTGGTCCCAGAAGTCGCGGATGACTGAGTTGGAGGTCGGTTGCAAAAATAAATTATTATTAAAGTTGCAAATCCTTATTATAAATTATTTTCATTTATTATTGTTATAATTATATTTTCTTATTTTCATTTACAATTAGTTTAATTAATAATTAATAATAAATTATTATTTTTATTGTTTTAATTAATTTCTTATTTTCATTTAAAATTATTATTATTATTATAAAATAACATTTTTTAAATAAGAAAATTAATTTTAAATAATAACAATAATTATTATTATTTAAAATAATAATAATAATAATATTCTTATTTTCTTTTATTTTTTAAATATTTTATAATAATAAAAATAATTATAAATAAAAAAAATACAATTATAATAATTATAAATGAAAATAAGAACTTAATAATAATAATAATTAAATAGTAATAAATATTTATTTATTAATTATATATTATTAATTATTAATTAAAATAATTGTAAATGAAAATAAGAAAATATATTTATAACAATAATAAATGAAAATAATTTATAATGAGAATTGACAACTTTAATAATAATATTTATTATTGTTATTATTATTTTAAATAATAATAATAATGATTGATTATTATTATTATATATTTTTTAAAATTTTATAATAATAATATTCTTATTTTCTTATTTATTATTTTCTTTTATTTTTAGATATTTCATAATAATAAAAATAATTATAAATACAAAAAAATAATTATAATAATTATAAATGAAAATAATAACAATAATAATAAATAAATAATACTTATTTATTATTAATTAATAATTAAAATAATTGTAAATGAAAATAATTTAAAATGAGAATTGTCAACTTTAATAATAATAATAATAAAATATATTATTAAATTTATAAAAACATATGTCACATTGCCAAAATAGTATATGTGTACACAATAATAATTTTTTTAATTATTCTTATTATAATATATTTCAATCTTTCTTATTTATAGTAATAATAATAATAATAGATGATATTATTATTATAATTAAATAGTTATTCAATAATTAGTATTAATATTTTCACAACCATAATATTAATATTAAAAGTCACGAAATATTCCCCGCGGGTCGACTGTCAACTAGCAAGCCATATTAATATTAATAATATGGTTTATATACGTCGATCGGCGTATATCAACCATGGCCAGAAATTTAAATACGGTTGATATACGCTGATCGGCATATATAAACCATATTATTAATATTAATATGGCTTGCTAGTAAGTTAAGTGTTACAACATCTCCCCCATACTCGGTTGTAAGCAGCTGGTGCAATAATGCAATATTCAGTAATAATTTTTTTACAATATCGACTCTAACCTAAACTTCAAAACAAAAAAGATATATATTACAATTAATTAAAACCATACCACTATCTAAGTAGGAGTGGTACTATCCATTATTTTTATAATAAAAAGAAAATATAAGAATGAAATGATATTTAAATATATGCCCTCAAAAGTTGAACTATGTAGATTGGTTGATTCGAGTCCATTCAAAGTTTATAAGAACAAATCAAGTATGCTTTGAAAACACGATATCATCTTCTTAAGAATCTCCTTGTTGCATCTTGTAAATCTCCTCATGAACCCCTAACAAATCCAAGTATGCTTTTAAAACACGATATCATCTTCTTAAAAATCTCCTTAGTTGCATTTAAATACATTTAAATAGGTCTTGTAAATCTCCTCATGAACCCCTATCAATTTATTGCATGTGTGAGGCTAGGAACTATGAGTATAATATTAGAAACCCTATAAGAAGGTTTCACTATTTCAATCCTAATGTTATAAAAGAGTAAAAACCTTGACATACTAATTAATTAAAAGAATTCGGAAATATTTTTATGAAAACTTAAGTAAAGAAATTTGGAAGCACTTTTGTAACTTATCTTTGAAGAATCTTAAGAACTTGATTCCATTGAAGAGGTGCATTCTATAGCCGAGTAGGGGGATGTGTAAATTCTTTTGTTCTCATCCTGGAGCTGACATGTGTCATTTAAAAAAAAAAAATTATAAAAAAACATCTCAGCTATCTAAAACATTTACAAGGGGATATATATAAAAATACATAAATTAGATAAATTAAAACGATTCCTCGACAATCGTTGATAATGAAAAAGTTTTTTTGGATGCTCTAGAGATGAGGTACAGTAAAAAGAGAAGAAACATAAAGAATTTGCAGCATATTGGTACATTAGAAGAAGCTTCTGTATCTAAATAAGAGAAAGAGAAAGAAGGCAAGAAAGTTGAAGAACTCCTTGCTAAAGCAGAGGAGAAGATTGAAGTCCTTGTGTGCACAGTAGAGCATGAACATGAGGAAGGTGAATCCCACTACATAGATACACCAGTGGATGATGAAGTTGCAGTTGAAGCCAATGTAGCATCTTGTGACGATGAAGAAACTTTGGTGAATCCAACAATTGATATTTTCTCAGGGAACCCAACAATAGATTTTGTTGATGACAAAGTAGATCTAGCAGGGAAGATTGATGAAGATTGTAAAGTTGAATTTGATGAGAAATAAGATGACGATATTGTAGAGTTTTTGGAGAGTTCATTCCAACACAAAGAAAAGATGCCTGAAGCATCAACCAAGACCAAGGAATCTCATGATTTTGGAACTAAAATTTTGTGTTTGTATGCAGATTATGCAGGTACTGAGAAAGAAGAAAAACACTTGGATGTAGTGCTGTAACATACACTTTAAGATAGAAAAGATTTTATGTTTAGAAACATTATGATAACTTTTATTGTAAAGTTTGTATTGGACAGGTGTCCAAGGATGACTACAATTTGCACAATATATTATTATTTAATAAATAAAATAGGAGACAAACACCTAAGAGGACTGTTAAAAGAGTGGTTACTGATCCACTACGTGGAATGGAATCTGGGGTAGAAGGCAATGGACAAGTGGCAGCATCATGATGCAACTAACTAGTTGTTGGTATGGGACAACTCCCTTGAAATGTGGTCATAGTGCCCTGAAAGATGGGACTGGAGCTTGAGGCTCATTTATTCCAAACTGACCACTAAAAGACCTAGGCAGTCTATATAATAGCCATCAAATATTGAACTGAGGTTCATCACTTTTCTTGACGAGGAAATTTACCTTGGTGTTTTGCTGTGTTTGCACCCAAGAGATTTGATGAGGGGATATGTTGTTGTTGATCATGTTATGAGTCTGCCAAACTCTTATTTGACTTCAGGAGTTTGATGCTGAGTGGAGAAGGCATTTGTTTAAGGAGTTTGATACCGAGTGGAGAAGGTATTTTTGAGTGCCTTGCTTCTACACAGATTCCACCCACTTACTGGATCAATAATCAGGCTCGGGGGTTCACTAGAAGTCAACAGTTGAGCTGCTTCTTCTGAAGCAGGTTGGGAGGAACAGGCCTCCTTGGGTGTTTGTCGGCCCTATCGTCAATTACAGGTTCTATTGTCTTATCTAATTCATTTCAAGTTCTAATATCTATTTTGTATATTTACAGTTCTCTTATTTTAACTTTCACTATTTATTTCTAAGTCATTTAAGTTCCTATGTAAGTTAATGATTCTGTATAAATTCGAAATAATTGAATGAAATAGCTTCTGTATTTTTCCACATGCAAAAAGGAATAGCATCGTACTCCAACAGAAATAGATTAAGGTCGATTAGATATGATAGGCAAACTGCCATGGTGATGGAAGTATTGTTTTATATATTCTGTTTAAATTATCTGTTGTTAATTATTATCAGTAATTACAGTATTTGATTCACAGTACTCTCCTTATTTCCATTCCTTCCATAAAGACAGTAAATCTAATTTTGTTTAAATAACAGAGTTTATAGTAGAATCCATTTCTGTTCTTTTCAAATGTTTATATTCAAAGAATATTATAGTTGCTGTTGTTATCATTAATGCACATATAGGACCGATAGAAAATCAAGAAAACACCACATTACCAACTTAGGGTTTTCTGAAATATTTACATCTTAAATTCTTTCCAATCTACTGTTACTACTGATAATTCCATTACTATACATTCAGAGTAGAAAAATCAAACAAAGTCCCTTATCATAGAGCTAGGGTTTCATGTTTTTCTTTCGCATGCAAACATAACTTTAAAAAAAAAAATTGCATATTCAAATGTTGTTACAAAATCAAGTCAGATGAAGAAGCTCACTGTCGTTTTCTTATCTTTACTCAGAGTAAACATTTCCTTTTTGTAAACAAAACAATTACAAGAAACGTGTAAACCCAAATCATGCATGTAGATCATTTAAGATTTACTTATCAAAATAACTGAAGGAGTTAGTGAACACATGCTTATACCGAGACTTTCATTAACAGCCTCGTTAAAATTTTATTTCCTGAAAAAGGATAAACCCTAGTATTAGAATTAAACTAGGGTATGTACCTAGTTTAAAAACGATGTTGATGCGTCTTAAGGAATAGGTATTGCCCCAAGCCACTTTCATATTATCATCTATTCATTGTTCTAATAAGCAAACAGTTATTATTGTTTTACAAAACATTCATCCGTCGATTTTATAACCAAAATAAACACAGAGGTCTCCAAAGCATTATATGTTCTTTAATCCTCGATAAGTTAAAGGTCGTCATAGTAGGCCAAGACCCATCATTCAAATACAAAATAGTTACAGCCATTCGAGATTTGTAAAAAGAACTCTTATTTTATCACCTCAACAGAGTAAAAAACCTCATATAAAAATAGAGGGTTGTTGCCAAGATCAAAACCCTGTACTTAAACCATATAACACTACCAGCTAGAACAACGGTGCTTTAAAATAAGAAAACAACTCAGGGTTTGTAACCATGACCCCAGATTGACGATACAACAGTTTGCCACGTTTTCTGCCAGGAGAACCTATGAGGGTTTGCCACCGGGCTTACCATTTTTTCAACTGCTTGCTCTCCATTGTCTCCGAACGTCATTGCCACCAAAAGCATTGAATATAGAACCTTGGCATTACCTGCCACAAGCAAACTGTAAGGAGTTAGCAAAGTATTGTTTGATTGTTGATAAAACAAAGGGAAACACCTTACAAAACAAAGAAAAATTAGAAGGCTTACCATGCTTTCAAACAAACGATTGGAATGTTCTCAGCTTCCAATTTTCTCCATCCAATGCAGCAGAGTTTCCATGCAACAGAATTCAAAATCGAACTCGGAGTTAAACTTTACTATTAACTTATCTTGCCACTGAACGGAAGCTACAGAAATTCCATTTATCCTCACATAAAACACTCACAGCACTTATACGCTATTTCCGAATCGAAATCACACAGATTGAAGGCTCAGATCCATCCACAACCGCCAAGGTCGAGCCCTATAAATCAGCGGCCTGTCAGCCTTCTTCTCCCAAAAAAAACCACAACAATGAATGCACGAAGGTAAAACATTCATTAAGCCAAGTCTAATTTAGGGTTTACACACCCCAACTACCAAGACCCCAAGATCAACAATCAAGATTCATCAATGAGCTACATTGGAATCAATGCACAGATACAATCAAATCGAATTCAATGACTACATTTAATTGCAGCTTAGTCGGATGCCTTTTCACCCAGACCTAAGTTCACAGGTCGGCAACACTTCAGTTTCCTTAGCATGATCATTACATGGAGCTAGCCACGTTGATGCCAACGTTCCAGCAACTGACATCACTTCAGGGTCGAATTCAATGCTGAAATCTCACGGAGATTTATACCATGTCTCGACTGCATAAATACATAACAGAGTTCAAGTTATGTGGCAGCAGATGCCTCGGGATTTCAAATGTCATACAACTGTTACAAACACATCGGGTAAAGGCTTAACGATAACATAAACAAGATATAAGATTCAATTCATAAGATTAACATGACACCATTCGCACTAGGAGTATTAACCTTGTCCCAAAGTTACATATCACATAAATGTATAGTTCACCGAACTATAGTTTTACACATAAACATTACCATGTATTCGTGTGCACCATATAACATTGCAACAATGTTATTAACAATAGTTTCCATAGGATATCCAACGTAGAATTGATATAGTTATTATATCAACTATGTAGTATAAACCATTACAAACCATAGTATAGTATGGATTATCACAAAGCTAAACATTTGAACGTTACATTTAAAATAACTAGGTTATTTGCTTAAGGATAGAATAGAGAATACTTAACCTTCACACTTTATTAAAAGCTAGGGTTTGATACAAACTCTACTGTGTAGTGTACTATTATGTCAAAAACACACTGAATTCATGTGTGGACGCAATACAAACGTTGTCCCTAACATTACAGGACTTTTTACCTTGCAGCCGTCATTTTCAGGAGAATCATTTATTCTATTGATGATACTATCCTTCATATAAACCAAACATGTTACAAATCCAGACAATTAAAACTAGACTATACTACCAGTGATTTCACCATTTGTCATGACAAGTAAAGTTCTTAAATATTGCTAGCGATACATGCAATTGTTATCTTAAAAAGCCGATACAAGTGGCAAGGCAAAACTGAAGATACATACCATCGATATCTTCATGCACAGTAGATCATACAAATTATCTTAAACATAGAGACGGCAAGCTGAAGCTTATTTCTTGTCTTGTAAAAACTGGAATTACTCTATAACCTTACCTGTAGATCTGCGAAAGAAAGAATCCAATACTTTAGCTTCCAAAGCTAAGTAAACCCTTGGGCATCCGGTAGGAACCCCTTCAGAAATATGCAAACAATTTTATCAGTACTTGTAGTGCCCCTAGACTACTGTAGACATTGAGGGAACTTGTTTAGTGACCCGACTGTTTCAAACATTAATAAAATAATCCTTTGATTTTATTTTGAGTATATTTATGATTACCATTGATTGTAAATCAATAAAATAATGATTTATGTTTGTGAGAAATGTGTGTAGCGATAGGTGAAACGGTTCACCGAAGGACACATAAAGGAACATGAAGGGTCGTAGAGTACGGGTAAATCACACACAGGGGGAGCGACGACGATGTCGACTTCCGACAAGAATACCACGCATGAGCAGATAAGCATTGATCCGCTTGCTCAAGAGGAATGCGTGAGGGCGTACGAGGTGGGCCACGACGGAGCTGGTCACGTACGAGTTGAGGGGCGCGCAGTGAGAACGGACTCACTCCTCAGCGCCATTAGTCCCTAGATAGCATGTAGACGGAGGATGGATGGTAACGATTCCTAAAAATCCCTACAAGAGTTCCCGCAAGTCAAAACGGAAAGACGGTGGCAGAAGGGCCCAACGATGCGGTACCCTGTCGAGAACGGAAAGAATGGATGCAAGGACCCAACGATGCGGTACCATGCCAAGGAATGGAAACCATGGATGAGTGGGCCCGACGGAGTGGTGCAATGTCAGGGAATTAAAAATTAAGGAACCAGGAGCCCAACGGCGCGGCACCGTGATCCTAGTGAGTTTGATTGTTAAATTAAACTGCATAAAAACTTAGGAGAATAACTCTAGATTATTACTTGGCAAATGCATAAAAATAGTTTAGACATTTGCACATGAATAGTTATTTTGTTGAGCATTTAAAATAATAGAAATCATTATTTAGGAGCAAAATAGAATCCTAAGATTAGACACCTAGTCAACTAAAAGCTAGGAGTTGATTAAAATATCTGGGGGACAAACTAGAGCAAACTTAGGGGTGTAGGTGCACTTCCCAAAGAAACTGACACTTGGATGGGTGAGTGTTTTAATTAAATAATTAATTAAAAATAATTAATTATGCATGAAGCGACATGTGTCGCATGAGATTTTCCTTTATAAGGAAGGCTTAGGGAATGGGTAAAGGGCCCATGATTTGGACGATTGTCGTAATTTTCGAATGCCTCAAAGACTTGCTGCTATCTAAGGGTTTGGCTGAGAAATCCTGGTGGGAGGGGAAGCCCAAGCTGGATTTCTGAAAAACGTGTGTGAGATCTACGACCCAAGCTCGGGGGAGGCCATGCGACTGAAAGCATGAGCCTATGGTTGGGTGGCGGAGCTAACGGTTGCTTCGCCTATGGTTAAACGAGCTTTGCTGGTTATGGTTATGGTTTGTTTTAATTTGCTAGTTTATTCATTTATTTAGTTTATTTATCTAGTCTTTATGCTTCTAATCTCTTTTGTATCAAGTGGTTGAGTTTCAGGTTAAACAGCAAAGACCCTAGAGGAGGGGCTCTACATTTGGTATCAGAGCGAGGTTGAGCCTTGAGGGCACCAGAATCATATTATGCAGGGGTTGTCGGTTTCTTCGTCGAAGGTCGAATCTGGACAGCTGAAACAGACATTGCTACAACGATTTACTCCATCTCGGACTCGACAAGCGAATCAGGTTCAAAACTCTTTTAAAAATTATTCTGTTTTCAGTATTCGAGATTATATTTTAGTTTTATATATGTGAAACCGTAGAGATATTGGATTAGTTCTATAAAGTTTAAAATCTGTTTTTCGTTAGCATTCTAGTAGGCTCATGAACAAAAAAGAACTGACTTCATCTTAAAATTATGTTTGTATTTCATTAATGTCTTCAGATCTATTTCTTTGAACTCTGCGTGTTCGACTATTGTAAATTATGTTCACATTCTACTAAAGTTTTCAGAACTACCTGAACGTCGATTTAGTTCAATATTTTTCAACTCTGTTATATGCTCCATTAGTATTTCCAAAATGACATTATCAAGGATTGATTGGGGTTAAGTTCATATTTATCAGAGTTCTAGATTCACCTTTATTGTAGATGACTTAGATTTAAATTCACTCTAAGGATCTGCATGCATTCTGATTAGCGAATCTAGATCCTGATCAAAAATTGACTTGGAGTACATAAAAGAGTCATTTGAATTCTGTTGAATTTTTTTTTTCGCATTCCAGATTGTCTTATTTGCAGTAGGTTGAAATTTAGTTTCATTCTAAAGTTTGTTTCATTCTGTTTGGCGAAAACATCCAAACTCTGTTATAATTATCAGCATTTCAGAAATATTCTTTTTAACAAGTCGAATTGGGTCAAATCGATCAAACCCTGTGTATTTTACTTGCACGTTTCCAGATTTATTTTTCTTCAAAATCAATTTGATTCAAAACTAATCTAACCCCGTGTACATCTTAACTGTGCCTCCAAGATTCATTCCATCAAGTTGATTGGGGTAAATATCATTCCAAACTCTGTTTTTATTTGACCCACGTTTCCAGATTTAATTCTTCAAAATCGATTTGGTCCAAAACTAACCAAACCCTGACAATTGCTGCATCCCTGCGATCTGAGGTCGATCTCTGTAACTTGTAATGCACTCTTAAAATTATGTTGATCCCATAATCATGGCATATCCAGAGGCATGTTCCGATTTCAAAATCTGATTGTGATCTTCCTCTTTAAAGACTCTATGGATCCAGATCCATTTTTCTGATTAGTGAATGAGAATCGTGAACCTGGTCTAAATCTCTGTGTTTTATGTTTTTGTACCTCTTTTAAACCTAGCTGTGATCCACCCTGCATCTTTTCAAATCTGAGCGCAGCCTGCTTAGACCCAAATCAAGACCCGTGAGACAATCCCATCCTGTCCGTGAATGCATCAGCAGATCGGTGGTTCCTCTGGACTTGTGGTAGATATTGACTCTAGAACCACGCCTCACGATGCCCAGGTCGATGGTGGGTTGAAGTTCTTCTTTAGTATCAAACGGATCAGATGAGTCCATAAATCTGCAGGAATATCCTTAAAAATATTAAAACTCTGCATCTCTGCTTATTTTGTAAATCTAATCTCTATTGTTTGTATTCTATTAAGTCGTATTGCATTTCTGAGATTGTGGTTGTCTAGCTCTTAATACTTGGTTGCTAGGACTTTCGAATCGTATTTATTTTCAATCCATGCTGAGGACCAAACCGTGATCTTATCGAATTGAAACTCTAACTATGCATTCATTCGAAGATCTTTTGGTGTTCCAGAAATTGATACCAATTATAAATTGATACCAATTATAAATTGATTGTTTTAATTCACTGTGCATTCATTTGACAATCACTTAGGCGTTTCCAGAAATTAATACAAATTATAATTTATTGTTTAACTCACTGTGCATCCACTTGATGATCACGAAGGCACTCCCGGAACCTGCGAATTGAATGCTCTGTATTCTATTCAAAAACCGGAATGTGTTTTCCAGAATTCTGAATTTATGGATCTTAATTTTTCAAATTGTTGTGTTAAATTTCCAAAACCGAAAGGCTTGAATGGATCTTAATTTATCAAATTGCTGTGTTAAATTTCCAAAACCGAAAGGCGTGAATGGATTCTGATTTATTAAATTGCTGTGTTACATTTCAATTATTGAAAGGATTTTCCAGAATTCCTAAAAAGGTTGTAATTGCTCTCCAAAAATCTGTGTGTGCCTTTAGTGGAGAATCCAGGGGAATAATCACTTCACTCCTACTGCGCCGAACTGATAGTTAACCCTACAAACCGTTTCTTGACAAGATGTAGATCACTGTGATAGAGCTGCGAACAACGGACCCCAATCGAGGAATTGATCACGGAAGGTGGGCCGTGAACATAGGATCCCTGTCGAATATTTGGTTTGAATGTAATGTGATGTTAGGATTATGTTTCTCTAATTCCTAAAAATCTTTGTGCTCCATTTCAAACGGCGATCCAGATTGTACTGTATCATGATTTAAATTTCTGAAACGTTGAAAACTCTCTGTCGCTTACCACTCCTGACCGGCATATTTAATTTGATATGGGATCTCTGCATTCTTCTATTATATCCGTCTAGAATGATCTGCGTTTCCAGACCTCATAAGAAGGATTTTCTGTGTGTAACTAAATTCTATAGCGAATCCCCTGCGTAGATCTGATTTAAATTTCTGGGTTTGTTGTGTAGTTATCAACTGCCCTTTCAATGCTTTTTATAATTACTGATTTCTGCATCTTGTTTATGGGGAATATTGAACTCATTAGATCGCTGTATTAATGTATGAATTGTCTTCCTATTATTATCCCTGAAATTTATAAATGTATTCTATCTCTGTACATCGAATAACAGGGCATTTCTAGTCCTGTAATTACAAATTCAGATCCGATCTTGGCTTTTGATTTTATTAAATTGATGGTTTCGTTTTAGAACTCAGAGTTTTCAAATCCGATCTTGGCTTTTAACTTGTACTTTTAATTTGACTCTGTACCCATTTGTCTCTACAGACCCAATTCTTAGGTAACGGAATCTGAATCTAGGGGTCAGAGTTTCAAGACCAATGGCATTTTTCCTTGGCTTTGCCCTGCTTTGTACACGTTGATAGAAAATCTGTTTCAAACTGTGGAAGCAATTAGCACATATTCTTGTAGATCGGAAAGCATAAATGTGTTTGCAGACGAATGGATATGTTCGTGCTTGGAGTCTGGGGGATCGAGCACTCTGTCTTTACATTTTTAAACTATGTATGTAATTTGTTTTATTGAGATCCAATTGATTTCACAGATCTCACGAATTGGGGGTCGAGCATTCTGACTTGGCATTTTTAATTTCGTATGTAAATTTTTATTGAGATCCAAATAATTTTGCATATCTCTCGATTTGGGGTCGAGTACTCTGTCTGCGATTTTATTGAGAGTCAATTAACTTTCTAGGTTTTAGGTAATGGGTCGAGCATCTTAGATTCAATTATTTGCCATCGTCTTGGGCGTTTCAAGGGTTTCTCCAAGAAGGTCGACCCGACCGAATTCATTTAACTCTGTTTTTATCAGATTGTACCTCTAGAATTGATCTGCGGTATCAGATCTTGAGTACCCTTCTATTAATTTCCTTTAATTATTGTTTGCCATTTGTCTCGGGCGTTTCTAGATTCGACGAACTATCTCAGAATCTCCACTGCCTTCTGTCATTCAAACCTTGAGGTTCCATCCCGATTCTTTGTGGCAAATTTATTGATACGAGTTTGCATAACTGATGATTGTGTTTAATGTCTCAACATTTCCCAACAATAGCGATTTTATTGATAAACGTTGGCAGATCTGGGGAGTGTGTCTAAATTCCCAGCACTTATCCCTTATTCAGAAAAAAAAAAATCGATTTATTTATCCAAATCTCTGCGATGGTAGCTCGGTTTCAGTTATTAATTCTCTGCATAAGTTTCTTGTTGATAATCTAAAATTCTTCATGTGTTTCTGTTGATTGGATTTCTTGATAACAAGAAGCTGTTGTGATTGTCCCTTAGAGTTAAGTGCATCTATTGAAAACACTTAATGACGGGCTCAAGTTCTGTTAAGATCTGATTATTAATTTCATTAATCTTTTATTTTAGAAGGCGTTGCTGAGAGATGTTGATCCCATGCCTTGAAGGAACGGAGATGTCTTTTAGTTGTTGAATATTTCTTTTTATATATGACTTTTTCTTTCCTGTACCGAAAAGATCAACCATTTTATTATAATTGTTTATATTAATGTGTTAAATCTACATTAGAAAAGTTTAGATGAAAACGATGGATGTTTTACATCGGAATGATGGATAGGAGTTATTTGACTTAGTTTGGGACTTCTCGTTATAATCGTTTATATTACATTCATCATTAGAATCATGTCTAAAGTTATAAACCATGTGTATTATTTGTACTTCTTATAGCTTCCTTGTTATATTTGTCATGGAACTAATGTGTTGCCAATATAGTTTATGATCATCGAATTCCACACATATTATAATACTACTGATGGCATGGTGTGAAAGGATAAATGCATGAATTAGAAGTTATACATATTTTTAGTGACAAATAGAATTACTACTTTTAGTGTTCAACATATTAAATGAGGTGGCATTTTAAAATAGAATTAGTGACATCAAAATAAAGTGGAAAACATCATGTTATTAATTTGTATTTGAATGTCACCACATTCATATCTCAATGTCTAATAATGGTAAAATAAAAATTAGAATATGTGATAGGAAATTTAGAGCACAAAATATTATGCTATTAAATTATAGTTGAAATTTGACTACATTACGTACTCTAATGTGAAGGTAGAGTTGGAATATTACAATTAGAAAGATTTCAAACTATAAGTTTTATTTTTTTGAAATGATATTCTTTTATTTAATAAAAAACCTATTAATGAAGATAGTATGTTTTGGTAGTACATGAAGGTTGGGAATATTCTAGTTAATGAGAATTCAAATTATATGCCTTGTCTTTTTAAACGAAATTATCTTTCTTGATATAAGGAAAATAGCAGTTGTGTGGTAACTGGCCTAAATGATTCTAAAAAAAAAACAAATAAAAAATTCACTTGCTCATTTAGAAAGACCTTACACTTGTGCTCAATATTCTTCCAGTGTTAACCATTCTTCATATACATGAATCGACGACCTAGCCTTTGTAGGTTGAATATTTTTACAATTCCCTCATAAATGAAGGGGTGACCGACCCTTCTTGTGCCCAATATTCTGTTCATAATAGTTCTTGACTGCAAGAAGGGTGGGTCGATCCTTCTTGTTTTCACTATTCTGGATACAAGTGAATTCACAATTCTCTACTAAACGAAGGGGCGGTCGATCCTTCTTGTCGGATGTCAGAATTCAGGATAAATATTTTTTTATATATGTTATAACTTATCCAATTTCCAGTTCCAAAAGTGTCAATTCTGGTTCCAAAAGTGTCAAATCCAGGTTCCAAAGGCATACTTTTTCTTTTGATATCCCCACTTTTGAAATTGGTTTTTGCACTTTTCCGATATGATAAATATGATAATGTCACTTTTTAGGACCTGATTTTTCCCTCTTGGAAGGCTACTTTTGACACTTCCACTACTTAAATTTGCAATTTTGAAAACCGATTTTGGCACTTTCAAGCTCTGAGTTTTCATTTTCGAAAACCAAACTGTAATGCCCCTAAAATGACTGTGGACCTTAAGGGCACTTGTCGAGTGACCCAGCCGAACAACTTCGATAAAGTGGTTTCTTGAGCCTTGATACGTCTTAAAAGATTGAGGAAAACCTGAAGATGTGAATGACGACAATAATTGATAAATGAATTAAGGATTTAAATTATATATGTGGAGTGGTATAATTGATTGATTAGTTCTTGCTTAATGATTAGCCCTGATTGATCAAGTCAAAGTATAGTAGGACAGCTACAACCTTAGCTTTGTGACTTGGGAGGATGCAACTGAGATGCATCATAGCTTTCGGCATTTATTCTGAACTTCGGGACGAAGTTCTAAATAAGTAGGGGTGTATGTAGTGCCCCTAGACTACTGTAGACATTGAGGGAACTTGTTTAGTGACCCGACTGTTTCAAACATTAATAAAATAATCCTTTGATTTTATTTTGAGTATATTTATGATTACCATTGATTGTAAATCAATAAAATAATGATTTATGTTTGTGAGAAATGTGTGTAGCGATAGGTGAAACGGTTCACCGAAGGACACATAAAGGAACATGAAGGGTCGTAGAGTACGGGTAAATCACACACAGGGGGAGCGACGACGATGTCGACTTCCGACAAGAATACCACGCATGAGCAGATAAGCATTGATCCGCTTGCTCAAGAGGAATGCGTGAGGGCGTACGAGGTGGGCCACGACGGAGCTGGTCACGTACGAGTTGAGGGGCGCGCAGTGAGAACGGACTCACTCCTCAGCGCCATTAGTCCCTAGATAGCATGTAGACGGAGGATGGATGGTAACGATTCCTAAAAATCCCTACAAGAGTTCCCGCAAGTCAAAACGGAAAGACGGTGGCAGAAGGGCCCAACGATGCGGTACCCTGTCGAGAACGGAAAGAATGGATGCAAGGACCCAACGATGCGGTACCATGCCAAGGAATGGAAACCATGGATGAGTGGGCCCGACGGAGTGGTGCAATGTCAGGGAATTAAAAATTAAGGAACCAGGAGCCCAACGGCGCGGCACCGTGATCCTAGTGAGTTTGATTGTTAAATTAAACTGCATAAAAACTTAGGAGAATAACTCTAGATTATTACTTGGCAAATGCATAAAAATAGTTTAGACATTTGCACATGAATAGTTATTTTGTTGAGCATTTAAAATAATAGAAATCATTATTTAGGAGCAAAATAGAATCCTAAGATTAGACACCTAGTCAACTAAAAGCTAGGAGTTGATTAAAATATCTGGGGGACAAACTAGAGCAAACTTAGGGGTGTAGGTGCACTTCCCAAAGAAACTGACACTTGGATGGGTGAGTGTTTTAATTAAATAATTAATTAAAAATAATTAATTATGCATGAAGCGACATGTGTCGCATGAGATTTTTCTTTATAAGGAAGGCTTAGGGAATGGGTAAAGGGCCCATGATTTGGACGATTGTCATAATTTTCGAATGCCTCAAAGACTTGCTGCTATCTAAGGGTTTGGCTGAGAAATCCTGGTGGGAGGGGAAGCCCAAGCTGGATTTCTGAAAAACGTGTGTGAGATCTACGACCCAAGCTCGAGGGAGGCCATGCAACTGAAAGCATGAGCCTATGGTTGGGTGGCGGAGCTAACGGTTGCTTCGCCTATGGTTAAACGAGCTTTGCTGGTTATGGTTATGGTTTGTTTTAATTTGCTAGTTTATTCATTTATTTAGTTTATTTATCTAGTCTTTATGCTTCTAATCTCTTTTGTATCAAGTGGTTGAGTTTCAGGTTAAACAGCAAAGACCCTAGAGGAGGGGCTCTACAGTACTGTTACCAGATCTTACACTTATCCAAACAACCATTGTTCTGTTGCATCCTACTTATAACCAAATACATATTCGTGTTTAAAAAAATTAAGACAATAGTATGAGGCAGTTATCATTGTTAGCTAAGTATTATCATTCCGCAGTTAGCATTTATCTTATAAATTTTGCTACATCAATTTTTTTTATTTTGCGATTTTTGGGATGTTACATGTGGTATCAGAGCGCAAGTTTAAACTCTAAGCCTGAATGAGGCTCATGCACGCAAACAGAAAAATAAATCAGAAAGTTTATGTTACTAACTTTTGCAATTTAATTTCATCTTTTTACATAACAGAATTACTTTTAATTGCAGGTATGGAAATACCATAGGAATCAACAGAGGACAGATCTCCTCGTAATGAACAAATTAATCATAATAACACTGAAGGAATTTACGTTGAGTTAAACAACCATTCTTCTGAAATTTTACGCACTGTGCAGAATTTAAAATCTAAGTTAAAAGATGTTAAAGAAGAAAATTAACGGATCTTAAAAGCACGGGAAGAGCTGCAACAGAATTTAAAAGGAAACTGTTACAGTGATGAAAGAGGCAGAAAATCAAAATTTAGAGCTGATTCTGAAATCATGTCCCACCAACATAAGCATAAGAAAACAAGGAATGATAAAAGGAACAATTACTCATCTTCTAAGTCTGATTCAAGTACCAATGATGTAAATCATGATAGTAGTAACAGTGAGTTCTACTCTAAAAAGAGAAAACATAAGCATCATGAATAGATTACCGGTGAATTTAAAAAGATTAAGCCACCTACTTTTAATGGCGAAAATGAGAAGGGTGAGACAACAAAAGCTTGGCTATCAGGGATGAAAAAGTACTTTAATATTTATGACTACTCTTCTCAACTGAAAGCCAAGATGGATATTTACAATCTGACCGGAAAGGTAGATATCTGGTGGCAGGATCTTAAAAGAATCAAGAGCATAAAAGAAAAAGAAGTAACGTGGACTATGTTTAAAAGTTTATTTAAAAAGAAGTTCTTGTCTGAACAGTATTTTGAGGATAAATCGAAGGAGTTTTACGACTTAAAGTTGGATACAATGAACATGAAAGAACTATACAACAAGTTTCTTAGCTTGCTGAGGTACGCACCCTACATGGTTGAGGAAAATCCTAAAGTGCAAAGGTTTCTCAGTTGTTTACCATTTAATATAAAAGATCGTATTGAGTATGATAATGCTTCCACTTTGGAAGAAGCCATGAGAAAGGCAAATTTTTGTTTTGACCAAAACAAAAAAAGAGAAGAAGGAACAACTGGCTGGAAGAATAGTAAAACTAATCATTATGACTATAAAAAGAAGAATTTTAATCAGAATGCTGAAGGTTTTAAGAAAAACTTTAGTAACAGAATTTTTTCTAATAATTATCGGAATAATACATCTCAGAATACTAATGCTGCAAGGAATGTACCTAACAATCACAGCAATAATAATAACAACAATAACAACAGGTATGCTGAGCAGAAAGGACCCATAAAGTGCTATGAATGTGGCAGACCACACAAGAGAGCATATTTTCCACGCAACAAGAGGACAACCAACAACATACATACTATGCAAGCAGAACCTACAGTTGGAGATATTGCAAGAGAAATGCCCACGATAAATGCAGCATTGGAGAACCATCAAGTGGACTATCAAACATCCATGGTCGAAATTGAAGGTATGACACAAAACGAGTCTATTTATATTTTAATAGATCCTGGTGCAAATTTAAGTTATATTTCACCCACTTTAGTAAACCGTTGCAAGCTAGAAACAGAAAAATTCGATAATGCATGGTTAGTTCAACTTGCAACAGGAACTAAAAGAAATGTTACATATTTTGTTCAAAATTTTGAAGTATTTTTAAATCAGCTGAAAACGTAAGTTAATATGAATGTTTTACCCTTAGGTTCATATGATCTGTTAATTGGCATGGATTGGCTCGAACAACATAGAGTTATATTGAATTGTTATGATAAATCTTTTACTTGTATAAATAATGAAGGTAATTCAGAAACAATGAAAGGAATTCATAAACAGATTTCAGTAAGACAGATTTCTGCCTTACAAGTAAAGAGAGCTGCTAGAAAAGGTTGTAAACTGTTTGCTGTTAATGTTGTTAATGATGAATGTATGTCTAAGGAAGACAAGTTAAAACTAGAAGATATTCCCATCCTTAGGGACTTTTCTGATGTATTCCCAGAAGAAATTCCAGGATTACCTTTGAAAAGAGAACTTGACTTCACCATTGAGTTAGTACCCGGTGCGGTACCAAACTCAAAGCCCCCCTATAGGATGAATATTCTAGAGTTAAATGAGTTAAAGTCTCAACTGAAAGAATTAATAGATAAAAACCACATACGACCCAGTGTGTCCCCTTGGGGAGCACCAGTAAAATTTGTTAAAAAGAAGGACGGTACTATGGATTTGTGCATTGACTACCATCAGCTTAATAAAATGACAATTAAAAACCGATATCCCTTACCCCACATAGATGATCTATTTGATCAAGTACGCGGAGCAGAGATATTCACTAAAATTGATCTAAGGTCGGGTTATCATCAAGTCCGGATAAAAGATGAGGACATATTCAAAACTGCATTCAGAATGTGTTATGGACACTACGAGTTCGTAGTTATGCCTTTTGGGCTAACTAACGCACCTGTAGTGTTCATGTGTTTAATGAACAACGTTCTGCATAAATATTTGGATACGTTTGTAGTGGTATTCATTGATGATATCCTGATTTACTCAAAGACTAAAGAATTGCATGATGAACATCTAAAAATCATTTTACAAGTACTTAGAGATCACCAGCTTTACGCTAAGTTTAGTAAGTGTGATTTCTATAAAGATAAAATTCAGTATTTGGGTCATATAATTTCAAAAGATGGTATTTCTGTTGATCCTAATAAAATTAAAGCAATTAATGAATGGCTTGTCCCAAAAGATGTAACTGATGTACAATCATTCATGGGAATAATGGGGTATTATAGAAAGTTTATTGAAGGGTTCTCTAGAATTGCTAATCCCATCACTTCTTTGCAGAAGAAAGGAAAGAAATTCATATGGGATCAAAAGTGTCAAGACGACTTTAATAAGTTGAAAGAATTGTTAACTACTGCACCCATTTTAAAAATTGCAGATCCTAATAAGGATTTCGTCGTATGCACTGATGCATGCAACGAAGGACTTGGAGGGGTCTTAAGTCAAGAGGTTCATGCAATTGCTTTTGAGTCAATGAAGTTAAAAATACATGAAAAAAATTACGCAACATATGATCTTGAATTGGCAGCCGTGATACATGCTCTAAAAATGTGGCACCATCACTTGATCGGAAGAAAATTCATCTTAATGACTGATAATAAGGGCTTAAATTATTTGTTGGATCAAACAAATCTGAACGCAAGGCAAGCTAGGTGGTTAGCTTTCCTTAGCGAGTACGATTTTGAGATCCATCACATTAATGGAAAGGAAAATAAGGTTGCTGATGCGTTGAGCAGAAACGCTAGATTAAGTTTTTTGGCAGCAATCAATACTTTTAAAACTGATCTAGAGAATCAGATCGAAGGAGGAATTAAGCAAGACGAAAATTACCAAAAATTGCATGATAAAGTGGCTGAAAATTCATTTGAAAATGTTATAACAGATTACAGTATTAATGGAAAAGGCTTCTTAACTTACAAAAACATAATTTATGTGCCTAATTTTTCGAAGGTTAAGTTGTTGATTTTAGATGAAGTTCACAAGAGTCCTTATTCAGGACATCCTGGTTATCAGAAAATGATAACTATGTTAAGAAAGGAGTACTTTTGGCCTAACATGAAGAGTGAAGTTGCTGAATATATAGCTAGATGCTTTGACTGTCAGACTATAAAAGTTGAACATCAACATCCAACTCAGCTATTGCAGCCCTTACCAATTCCAGAATGGAAGTGGGATATCATAAGCATTGACTTTATTACAGGTTTTCCTAAAAATCAGAAGCAGAATGACTCAATTATGGTTGTTGTTGATAAACTTAACAAAGCTACTCATTTTATTCCTGTTAAAACTACTTTCAAGGCTTCTAACATTGCAGATATTTTCATGAAGCAAATTTTTCGCTTGCATGGAATTTCAAAGGTAATTATTTCAGATCGAGACTCTAAGTTTACTGGTAACTTTTGGACAGCACTGTTTAAAGGATTAAATACTAAGTTAAATTTCAGCACTTCTTTCCACCCACAAACTGATGGTCAAACAGAAAGAGTAAATCAGATTTTGGAAAATATGTTAAGATTATATGTTAAAGATCAGCCATCTAAATGGGAGGATTACTTGCACTTAGCAGAATTTGCCTACAATAATAATTATCAAGAACCTGCTAAGTTAAGTCCATTTGAAATTTTGTATGGAAGAAAATATTGTACTCCAATTTCGTGGGATAATCTTGTAGATAGATTAATGTTAGGACCAAATCTATTGAAAGAAATGGAACTAACCGTGAAACAGGTTTAAGGTAACTTAAAAGTTGCCCAAGATCGGCAGAAAAGCTATGCTGATTTGAAACGAACAGAAAGAGAATTTCAGGTAGGAGACCATGTTTTCATAAAGGTAAAGCCCAAGAAAAGTTGTGCTAAATTAGCACCGAGGTACTGTGGACCATTTGAAATCCTATCAAGGATAGGAGTTGTTGCATATCAATTGGCATTGCCATACAATTTAAAAATCCACAACGTTTTTCATGTTTCTATTTTAAAAAAGTATGTGCACAATGCTACTCATGTGCTGAATTGGAATGACATACAGGTGGAACCCGAAGGCGATTTTCAGGTGGAACCGGACTGTATTCTAGACCGGAGGGAAATTATGCTTCGGAATCGCACCATAGGGCAGTTAAAGGTGCAATGGAAGCACCTTAGCCCTAATGAAGCTACTTGGGAACTGGAAAGTAAAATGTGGGAAGCATATCCAGTTCTGTTCCATGAGGAACTTGCTGATGAATAAGCAACATCGAGGACGATGTTGAGCTTAAGAGGGGGTGTTTGTAACATACCCTTTAAGCTAGAAAACATTTTATGTTTAGAAACATTATGATAATTTTTATTGTAAATTTTGTATTGGACAGGTGTCCAAGGATGACTGTAATTTGCACAATATATTATTATTTAATAAATAAAATAGGAGACAAACACCTAAGAGGACTGTTAAAAGAGTGGTTACTGATCCACTAGGTGGAATGGAATCTGGGGTAGAAGGAAATGGACAAGTGGCAGCATCATGATGCAACTAACTAGCTGTTGGTATGGGACAACTCCCTTGAAATGTGTTCATAGTTCCCTGAAAGATGGGGCTAGAGCTTGAGGCTCATTTATTCCAAACTGACCACTAAAAGACCTAGGCAGTCTATATAATAGCCATCAAATATTGAACTAAGGTTCATCACTTTTCCTGACGAGGAAATTTACCTTGGAGTTTTGCTTTGTTTGCACCCAAGAGATTTGATGAGGGGATTTGCTGTTGTTGATCATGTTATGATTCTGCCAAACTCTTATTTGAGTTCAAGAGTTTGATGCTGAGTGGAGAAGGAATTTGTTTAAGGAGTTTGATACCGAGTGGAGAAGGTATTTTTGAGTGCCTTGCTTCTATACAGATTCCGCCCACTTACTGGATCAGTAATCAGGCTCGGGGGTTCACTAGAAGTCAGCAGTTGAGCTGCTTCTTCTGAAGCAGGTTGGGAGGAATAGGCCTCCTTGGATGTTTGTTGGCCCTATCGTCAATTACAAGTTCTATTGTCTTATCTAATTCATTTCAAGTTCTGTTATCTATTTTGTATATTTACAGTTTTGTTATTTTAACTTTCACTATTTATTTATAAGTCATTTCAGTTCCTATGTAAGTTAATGATTCTATATAAATTCAAAATAATTGAATGAAATAGCTTCTGTATTTTTCCCCATGCAAAAAGGAATAGCATCGTACTCCAGTACAGAAACAGATTAAGGTCGATTAGATATGATAGGAAAACTGCCATGGTGATGGAAGTATTGTTTTATATATTCTGTTTAAATTATCTGCTGTTAATTATTATCAGTAATTACAGTATTTGATTCACAGTACTCTCCTTATTTCCATTCCTTCCATAAAGACAGTAAATCTAATTTTGTTTAAATAACAGAGTTTATAGTAGAATCTATTTCTGTTCTTTTCAAATGTTTATATTCAAAGAATATTATAGTTGTTGTTGTTATCATTAATGCACATATAGGACCGATAGAAAATCAAGAAAACACCACATTACCAACTTAGGGTTTTCTAAAATATTTATATCTTAAATTATTTCCAATATACTGTTACTACTGATAATTCCATTACTGTACATTCAGAGTAGAAAAATCAAACAAAGTCCCTTATCATAGAGCTAGGGTTTAATGTTTTTCTTTCGCATGCAAACATAACTTAAAAAAAATAAAATTGCATATTCAAATGCTGTTACAAAATCAAGTCAGATGAAGAAGCTCACTGTCGCTTTCTTATCTTTACTCACAGTAAACATTTCATTTTTGTAAACAAAACAATTACAAGAAACTTGTAAACCCAAATCATGCATGTAGATCGTTTAAGATTTACTTATCAGAATAACGGAAGGAGTTAGTGAACACAGGTTTATACCGAGACTTTCATTAATAACCTCGTTAAACTTTTATTTCCTGAAAAAGGATAAACCCTAGTATTAGAATTACATACCTATTCCTTAAGACACGGCAACATCGTTTTTAAACTAGGTACATACAGACCCCAAGCCACTTTCATATTATCATCTATTCATTGTTCTAATAAGCAAACAGTTTTTATTGTTTTACAAAACATTCATCCATCGATTTTATAACCAAAATAAACACAGAGGTTGCCAAAGCATTATACGTTCTTTAATCCTTGATAAGTTACAGGTCGTCATAGTAGGCCAATACCCATCATTCAAATACAAAACAGTTACATCCATTCGAGATTTGTAAAAAGAACTCTTATTTGATCACCTCAACAGAGTCAAAAACCTCATATAAAAACAGAGGGCCATTGCCAAGATCAAAACCCTGTACTTATACCATATAACACTACCCGCTAGAACAACGGTGCTTTAAAATAAGAAAATAATTCAGGGTTTGTAACCATGACCCTAGATTGATGATACAACAGTTTGCCACATTTTCTGCCAGGAGAACTTATGAGGGTTTGCCACCGGGCTTACCATTTTTTTAACTGCTTGCTCTCCATTGTCTCCGAACTTCATTGTCACCAAAAGCATTGAATATAGAACCTTGGCATTACCTGCCACAAGCAAACTGTGAGTTAGCAAAGTATCGTTTGACTGTTGATAAAACAAAGGGAAACACCTTACAAAACAAAGAAAAACTAGAAGACTTACCATGCTTTCAAACAAACGATTGGAATGTTCTCAGCTTCTAATTTTCTCCATCCAATGCAGCAGAGTTGCCATGCAACGGAATTCAAAATCGAACTCAGAGTTAAACTTTACTATTAACTTATCTTGGCACTGAATGGAAGCTATAGAAATTCCATTTAACCTCACAGAAAACACTCATAGCACTTATACACTATTTCCTCATCGAAATCACAGAGATTGAAGGCTCAGAGCCATCCACAACCGCCAGGGTCGAGCCCTGTAAATCAACGGCCTGTCGGCCTTCTTCTCCCAAACAAATCCACAACAATGAATGCACAAAGGTAAAAAATTCGTTAAGCCAAGTCTAAGTTAGGGTTTACACACCCCAACTACCGAGACCCCAAGGTCAACGATCAAGATTCATCAACAAGCTACATTGGAATCAATGCACAAATACAATCAAATCGAATTCAATGACTACATTTAACTGCAGCTTATTCGGATTCCTTTTCACGCAAACCTGAGTTCACAGGTCGGCAACACTTCACTTTCCTTAACACGATCATTACATGGAGCTAGCCACGTTGATGCGAATGTTGCAGCAACTGACGTCACTTCAAGGTTGAATTCAATGCTGAAATCTCACGGAGATTTATACCATGTCTCGACTGCATAAACATTAAATACATAACAGAGTTCAAGTTATGTGGCAGCAGAGGCCTCGGGATTTCAAATGTCATACAACTGTTACAAACACATCGGGTAAAGGCTTAACAATAACATAAAAAAGATATAAGATTCAATTCATAAGATTAACATGACACCATTCGTGCTAGGAGTATCAACCTTGTCCCAAAGTTACATATCACATAAATGTATAGTTCACCGAACTATAGTTTTACACAAACATTACCATGTATTCGTGTGCACCATATAACATTGCAACAATGTTATTAACAATAGTTTCCATAGGATATCCAACGTAGAATTGATATAGTTTTTATATCAACAATATAAACCATTACAAACCATAGTATAGTATGGATTATCACAAAGCTAAACATTTGAACGTTACATTTAAAATAACTAGGTTATTTGCTTAAGGATAGAATCGAGAATACTTAACCTTCACACTTTATTAAAAGCTAGGGTTTTATACAAACTCTACTGTGTAGTGTACTATTACGTCAAAAACACACTGAATTCATGTGTGGATGCAATACAAACGTTGTCCCTAACATTACAGGACTTTTTACCTTGCAGCCATCATTTTCAGGAGAATCATTTATTCTATTGATGACACTATCCTTCATATAAACCAAACATGTTACAAATCCAGACAATCAAAACTAGACTATACTACCACTGATTTCACCATTTGTCATGACAAGTAAAGTGCTTAAATATTGCTAGCGATACATGCAATTGTTATCTTAAAAAGACGATACAAGTGGCAAGGAAAAACTGAAGATACATACCATCAATATCTTCATGCACGGTAGATCATACAAATTATCTTAAACATAGAGACGGCAAGCTGAAGCTTATTTCTTGTCTTATAAAAGCTGGAATTACTCTATAACCTTACCTGTAGATCTGCGAAAGAAAGAATCCAATACTTTAGCTTCCAAAGCTAAGTAAACCCTTGGGCACCCGGTAGGAACCCCTTCAGAAATATGCAAACAATTTTATCAATGTTGTTACCAGATCCTACACTAACCAAACAACCATTGTTCTGTTGCATCCTACTTATAACCAAATACATATTCGTGTTTAAAACAATTAAGACAATAGTATGAGGCAGTTATCATTGTTAGCTAATTATTATCATTCCGCAGTTAGCATTTATCTTATAAATTTGGCTACATCAAAAAAAAAATATTTTGCGATTTTTGGGATGTTACAGGTGCTAATAGATTATGATGAGGAGTTGAAAATGATAGAAGAATGACTTGAAATTCTGAGGATTTGTGAAGACATGGATAAGAAGATTGGAGCATATGAAGAATATGAAAACTATATTTTGTAAGAATTTGAAATTAGCATTGCAAAAATCCAGTAACAAATGAATTTCAGCGACATGCACCAACAAGGAATAAATATAGACATTGAGATAGAAGAATTATGGAAGTGTTTGATGAAGATTCTTGACTTGAGACATAATGAGAGGAAGAATACAATCAACCACAAAGTTCAGTTGAATGAGGATAATAGTGGAAACAAGGCAAGAGGATGACAACAACATCAGATTTGGGATCCAAGTGAACATACTATCTTTGAAGATGAAGATGAAAGAAAAATTGTTTTGTAAGCCTAGTTGATACATAGACCAGCAGGCATTTGCATTTTAGCAGTATTAGAATATTAGAGTATCATAATTAAGAAGGAGTGTTAATAAAGAATGTGACCCTCGAGATAAAGAGGGAGTGTTAGAGGTAATCATCTCTAATTTAATTTGTTAGTTACATTCCATTATTCAGTTTGAGGATCAGTTAGCCAATATTGGATTGAACCATCAAAGAATGTAAACTATTTATACTAATGTGTAATATGAAATTAGTAGTTCATCCTTTTGTATTGTAAACTCTTTTGCTTTGTCTCTACTCATATTTGAACAAAAAACACAAAGGGACCTAACAATCCAAAACCTTTCCAACATCATGTTCCTCTAAAATTCATTACCAACAATTGTTTTGTGGCCTCTCGTTCATAGTAATGCATCTACACGCTCATGAAACATTGTCAACATAAAAAAACACCTTTGATGGCTTCCATGCATCGTCTGTGCTTCCAAAACCAAAGCATGAACAACAACTTCAACACTGCATCTAGAATCTTCCATGGTTTTCCATTTTCAAACAGAGTATGCACATTCCAAGACTTCGACTATCAACTTCCTCGTTTCCTCAAATCATTAAACATTCCCTTCTCTCTTCAATAGATGTGGCATTATGTCAACATTGCAAACTCGGATCCAACATATAGGGAGAGATAAAAGAAATGAATCAATGTGCACATTGCATCTTAATATATAAAAATTATGTAATTTATATAGAAATATATAATTTGTAATTTATATAGGAATATATAATTTAATTTTATAGTCAAATATAATTTCCACTCTGAATGTAAGTCCCTGTCAGAGTGGACTAGGGAACGAATCAATTTATACAGTAACATGCACATCAAGGGAACAATGTCCCTGTCAAGGATCTGAACGCATCAAGGGAACGAATCAATTTATACAATAACATGCCTAAGAATATTAGACGTCCCATAACCCTTGATGCATTCAGATCCTTGGATCCTCTCTTCTCACTCTTTTCACAAGCTCATTAACCAAGTGGATTACCTCTGTGTGCGGCCTGCACATCCCTAATGAAACCTAATGCTAAGAGAAGCATCAAATGTAAGAGCTACGACCGTATGGGAGGGATCTATTAATGGGAGCCAAAATCTAAACATCTGTGACAGAGAGTAGTGAATATACTCCATCGCAACCTGCATAAAACACAATCCAAATTAAATACAGGATTAATGCATGCATGGAAGAATCCTTCCTATGTTAGATCAAAAGTAGACCGACATTAACTCAAAGAGATGTGACATGCGGGAGTTCATCCGTAGCATGGGAGGGTTCCTTTGCATGATTCTAAGCTCCAAACCAAAACGGTGACTTGTATTGGATATTTATTGATTAGGATGAGAGGATCACAGAGGAAGTAGGGTCGATACCCTAGTTGTTTTTTCACATATGAAAACATCCAACTGTAGAGGGAATACCCCCATGCATGGAGGATATACTTGCCTTGCACACCTCGCAACCAGCTGATTAAGAGGAGGGGGGATTAAAGCGCAATAATATTTCTCTTAGAAGACTCATAGGTAGTGTATCATTGATCCCTCCTCCCATAACTCTAGGAAGTTCCCTTATGGATGCACAATCAATGGAAGGAATGGTTGGTCACCTCAGATGTTTTATTTGGGCCCGATTGAGCTAAGTAATATATTCATTTCTTTATATTGTTTACATATTTATCTTCCCATCTATTTTCGGTGCGTGGTAGATGTGCATAGTGTAGTGGATATAAGTGGCAGACATAGTGAGTAGATTGGTATTATAATAGGTCTCTATTATAATGAATGATATATGTACATATATAGAAGTATTTTATATATTTTGTGCTTAGTTATATATATATATATATATATATATATATATATATATATATATATATATATATATATATATATATATATATATAACAGTTATTTATAATTATATATGTAATCATTATAAAGGTCTGTTAATGCTATTGGCAGGGAATGAGTAAAAAAAAGGAATGAGATTCAAGAAAAAGAATGCTTTCCTCCTTACATTGAGGGAAGTTTCCATGCATTCATGTTAGGAAACTTTTTTTGTCAATTTTTTTAATATTAATTTTCATGGTATGGCATTAATCAGATTTGAAAGAAATTCATATAGAAATTAAAATTTAAAAAAAAAAAAAATAAACCAAAATTTTAGTTGCATTTTAGACATGTTAAGATATTAAATGTACTTCCATGAAAATAATGAAGAAAATCGAAAATAATAGTCTTTTCCTACGACAAAGACTAATAATAGGTAAGAGAAGTTCTTACACCTCCTTAAGATGGATCCTAAGAAATTATGGAGACAAATTCTAACTAGCAAAACTCGAGAGAATAATATTGTTCGGATATCCACATCATCTTTTTCATGACCTTGCATGCAATTAGGGTTTGCATGCAAATTCTAGGGTTTGCATGCATTTTGCATGTAGCCCGGTCATCATGTGATGCCTCCAGCACCTTACCCACCTTATTCTAGCACCCGGGAGCCACTTACTTCAGAGTTTTAGCCCTCCTAGTTAGGAAGGTGCCCACTTCTCACCTACTGCCAAAGAAGGGTGCACTTCTTCACCTACCACTGCAGTTCCACTTCAGTTACACTCAGTTAGCTCCGATTCTCCTTGATTTGAGGCTAGTTTCACTTCCGACTGACTATTTCACTCCGTTGGAACTCCAGATTGACTAGATGACTTGTTTTGACTTTCGTTAAGCCTCCCATGCGCCCTCCACTGAGTCTCCTTCCCTATATCAGTGCTACACACTTCAGTTACACATGACACACTCAGTTAGACTCAGCTTGACACCTGGATGACAGGTTCTTGTGCATTGATGACCACCACTGATTGATGATGAGGACTCCTAGTTGGAGTCAAGCTACTCCATTCAGTGATTCGAATGACCTTCTTAGTCAATTCGAATTGCTCACTCACATTGTCAGATTATTGTATTGTAATTATTCACCCTTATTGGGATATTGAGCACTGTGCATGTTTTACACAGTTTTACACCATATTTTCTATGTTCATCTGTTGTGATTGATTTACTTGTTCATTAGATCTGTTGTGACTAATTTTACATGGTATAAGAGCCATTGCAGGGACAAGATATCTTTTCTACAGGTGTTTCTACAAGAGCATTTGAGTGAATTTGCTCAAAAATTACAAAAAGTTTTGGCATGAAAGATCTCAAGGGCATTCGCTCCTGTGCATGTCGAGCTTGAAAATACTTCCAATACCACTCCAGAAGCTTGAGTTTCCACATAAATCCTGGATCTGATACATTGGACCCATTCAACATTGCTTGATCTCCAATCCCAGGTGTGATGCAACTCTAAAAGGGTGGATTGTTCGACCTCATTGTTCTTGGTTTTATTGTGATTTGCAGGTTATTGTCTCCATCAATTGCATTTGCTACTTTGCCCTTGCAAGCATTTCTACATCAGTGTACACTCACTCCTAGCAATGGAATACTCTTCTTCAAAGCCTATTCTCACCCCATTCAATTATGTTGATTGGAAAGATGATATGGAGATCATATTACGTTCAAAAGGTTGCTACCGAGTCACTCTTGGTCTTGAATTGGAGCCAAACACCTTGTCAGATAGAACCAAACACTACAACAAGCATGATGAAGATTATGGTCTTCTTTGTCTCTCCATCTCCAAAGATCTTCACTTCCATCTCAGCGGATTGAAGACTCCAAAAGCTATATGGGATCAACTTGAAACACTATTTGGAAAGCAGGACGAGCTTAGGGCCTTTCAATTAGAGAATGAATTGATTGCCCTTAGTCCTGAGAATTTCGAGACCATTAATGAATTCTTCACAAAATTCAAGAAATTGAACATGCAGTTGAAGAACAATGGAGTTATCAAAGAGGATAAGCAATTGATCCTCTCCATTCTCAGCAAGCTTGGTAAATATTATTCGGTATTTGTCTCTACTTTCAATTCCGGTCAGCTAACTACACCGAATTGGAAGATGCCTACCTTGAATGCCTTCATTGAGTCCATCACAAAAGAGCATGATAAGTTGATTCAAATGGGGTCCATAAGCTCCAAATATTCATCCCTATATGTTCAAGGACCCAAGATTTCGAATGGTAAAGGAAAGTAAAAGAAGGAGAAGCCCAAATTCGAACCTCATAAGTAAAGAGAGAAAGGCAAACAGACGGATGCACCATCCAGTTCGAAGTCCAAGCAAAAGGGTAAAGAGGGTAAGGAAAAATCTAAATGTACTTATTGAAACCGTGGCTTTCATCCCAAAAGTTCATGCATGAAGAAGACTATAGATCAAATGGCCCTCCTTTTGGAAAATAATAACATAACTCTTCCTGACGGTGCAAGGAAAATGGATAGGAATGATGATCATGAAAGAGGACAAGCACTCATGGCAACTGTTTCGAAGCCCACTACTCTCTTGATAGATTCGGGTGCATCGAATCATATGGCTACAAATATTGATTCTTTTTCTTCATTCGATCCAAATAGCTCCATCCCCATCCATTTGGGAGATGACTCAAAAATTTCTTCAAAGGGCAAAGGTACGATTCATGTAGATCATGGAAGCTTTCAGAATGTTCTCTATGTGCCTTCCTTGGCTTCCAATCTTATTTATGTGTATCAAATGACACACACTGGTGAACCGAAGCAAGTTACATTCAGCCCTAATACAGTTGAAATTTCTGATATCAAAAGTGGAAGACTTGTTGCAATCGGAAAGGCGAACCACACTGCAAAATGCTATGAGTTTTCACACTTTATTCCGCTTGCAAAGCCCACTGCTCTTCGCACACATGGTAATGAGGTTAGTAGGCTTTGGCATGAAATATTTGGACATCTTAATTATAATTATTTTCTTCTGTTATCAAACAATTCCATGGTAGATGGTCTTCCACAACTCCATTCCTCGAAGGGAATATGCACTGGTTGCATTATTGGGAAGCACCCTGAGCACAGATTCGACCGCGGCAAAGCTAGCAAAGCTTCTACAGTTTTGGGGATGATACATTCTGATATTAGTGGTCTGCTTCCCCATACATCATTAAATGGTTCAAGGTATGTTTTGACATTTATTGATGATTTTTCCCGCTTTACATGGGTATTTTTTCTCAAAAACAAGTCAGAAGTGCTTGGAAAATTCAAGGATTTTAAGGCTTCTATTGAGACTGCCACTGAGAGCAATATCAAAGCTCTTAGATATGATAATGGTGGATAATGTATCAAGGCCGAGTTTCTGCAACTTTGTGCCGAAAGCAGAATTCAGATCCAACATACAGTTCCCTACACACCCCAGCAGAATGGTGTAGCGGAAAGGAAAAATCGGTCACTGAAAGAGATGGCTACATGCATGATTGAATCAAAAGGTTTGGATGCAAATATTTGGGCTGAAGCAATCAATGTTTTTGCATACATACAGAACCGTGTTCCACATTCATCCATGAAAGGTATGACTCCTTTCGAAGCATTCTTTGGTCACAAACCGGATGTGTCAAATTTGAGAGTTTTTGGCTCTACTGCATGGGCTAGAATTCCTTCCAAGAAGAGACGAGCTTTGGATCCACAAAGTATTGAGTGCATACTGATAGGATATGGGGAAGAATAAAAAGCATATAAACTCATCTATATCAGATCTAAAAAGATATTCATAGAGCGCAGTGTGCAATTTGAAGAACCACTTCAAGAATTGCAACTAATCGAGGAAGAAACTGTCGTTTCACCGCCTTCACCAGAAGAAGATCCATGCAGCGATAATGAAGGTATGAGTTCTGATATTTCTGATATTTTAGTAGAACATGATTATCATGACATATTAGGTTCAGAATCCGACCATTATGATCCTCCTCAATTACCAAAGTGGGCCCAAAACACTCTTCAATCTGCTGGTTCGAACCTTGGAAATCCTGCTGATCCGAGACTAACAAGAGCAGACTTTCAAAGAGCAGGTATGGCTCTTTCTATTTCTGATCCATTACTTCCTGATATTTGTTATTTGATGACTGTTTTAGATCCACAAACATACTACCATGCTCACCGAGATCCGAGATGGAAAAGTGCCATGGATGAAGAGTACAGTTCTCTTCAAAAGAACAATACATGGGAGCTAGTTTCTCTTGCACCTGGAAGAAAATTAGTGAAGTGTAAATGGGTCTACCACACGAAAGTTTCTTCTGATGGCTCTATTAGCAAATACAAAGCAAGTTTGGTGGAAAAAGGTTTCTCCCAAGTCCAAGGAGTGGACTACACTAAGACCTTTGCACCGGTTGCAAAGATGGATTCCATCCTCCTTGTTTTGGCAATTTCCGCATCCAAGCACTGGGAAGTGCACCACATGGATGTGAAGAGTGCATTTCTACATGGAGATATTGCTAAAGAGGTATATATGTAGAAGCCATAAGGCTACACATCAGATCCATCATTAGTTTGCAGATTGAAGAAATCTTTGTATGGGTTAAAACAGGCCCCAAGAGCTTGGTACGCAAAGATGGACTCCTTCCTTCTTTCTCAGAATTTCCAAAGATGCAAATCTGATCCGAATGTGTATCTTCAGCGAGTTAAAGGTAATTTTTTGGTTATTGTACTTTATGTTGATGATCTTCTCATTATTGGTAGCACTCTTACTTCAATAAACAAGCTAAAAACTGCCTTAAATCTAGCTTTTGACATGAGCGATTTGGGCTTGCTAAGTCACTTTTTGGGCTTGGAGATAGCTCAAAATTTTGATGGGATCACTATATCTCAGAAAAAATATGCTTCCAACCTATTATTGAAGTTTAATATGGCTGAATGTAAGGCATCCCCATTCCCATTCCTCTCAGGACTCAGTCTTGAGGAAGGAAATTCTACACCGCTTGCAGATTGCAGTATGTATCGGCAATTGATTGGTTCACTACTTTATTTGACACACTCAAGGCCTAATATTTCATATGTTGTGAGTGCCTGGTCAAGGTATATGCAGCAGCCCCATGAGCTTCATTGGAGAGCAGCCAAGCGGATCTTGCAGTATGTGCAAGGTACGAAACATTTTGGCATACATTATGCTGCAGATTTTGAGATTGATTTCATTGCTTTTACTGATTTAGATTGGGCAGGTGATAGCATTGATCGGAAGTCCACTTCCGGTTATGTTTTCATGATTGGTCATGGCCCTATTTGCTGGTCCAGCAAAAAGCAGGCAGTCATTGCGCTTTCTTCAGCAGAGGCAGAGTATCAAGGGGCAGTCAATGCCTGCATTCAGGTAGTTTGGTTGCAGGGTATTCTTTCAGAGTTTGGTTTTGGTGGCACTACTTCGACTGTCCTCTTTTGTGACAATCAAAGTGCTATCAAGATCTCCACAGATCCAGTTCAGCGAAAGAGGACCAAACACATTGAGATTCATATGCACTACATTCGACAGTTGGTGCATGATCACACCATCATTCTGCAATATTGCCCTACTGATGAGCAAATTGCAGACATCATCACCAAGAGCTTCACTGAGAAGAAGTTCACTTACCTCCGTTCACTGTTGGGGGTGAGTTCCATCATGGTGGAAACAGATTGATCCATTATTATTCTTTAGCTTGAGGGGGGGCTTTCTTCCCACTGGGTTTTCCCTCTTTCCTCACTTAGTTTATTTTCAGCATTTTTTGGATTATTGTATTGGGGTGACCTTTGGTCTTAGTTACCAGGGCCCCACATTATTTTTTGCACATTATAGTCTAGCTTGAGGGGGGGTGTTCGAATATCCACATCATCTTTTTCAGGACCTTGCATGCAATTAGGGTTTGCATGCAGCCCAGTCACCATGTGATGCCTCCAACACCTTACCCACCTTATTCTAGCACCTGGGAGCCACTTACTTCAGAGTTTTAGCCCTCCTAGTCAAGAAGGCGCCCAATTCTCACCTACTGCCAAAGAAGGGCACACTTCTTCACCTACCACTACAGTTCCACTTCAGTTACACTTAGTTAGCTCTGATTCTCCTTGATTTGAGGCTAGTTTCACTCCCGACTAACTGTTTCACTCCGTTGGACCTCCAGATTGACTAGATTACTTGTTTTGACTTCAGTTAAGCCTCCCATGCGCCCTCCACTAAGTCTCCCTCCCTATATCAGTGCTACACACATTAGTTACACATGACACTCTCAGTTAGACTCAGCTTGACACCTGGATGACTAGTTCTTGTGCATTGATGACCACCATTGATTGATGATGAAGACTCCTAGTTGGAGTCAAGCTACTCCATTCAGTGATTTGAATGACCTTCTTAGTCAATTTGAATTGCGCACTCACATTGTCAGATTATTGTATTGTAATTATTCACCCTTATTGGGATATTGAGCACTGTGCATGTTTTACACAGTTTTACACCATATTTTCTATGTTCATCTATTGTGATTGATTTACTTGTTCATTAGATCTGCTGTGACTAATTTTACAAATATGATTGTCTTGAAGGACTCAAATTCCTATATTAAGAATCTTTATGAATCAAATGATGTATTGGACAGCATTCAACCCTTTTTTATGGAAGATGAAGTGTTTTCTTTAAAAGATATAGATTTTGGGATTAAGTTCCTCACGAATGGGAAAACTAAGGACATCAAAGCCTACCAAGCTGAAATTCTAAAAATTGAGGGGGGGGGTTGAATCCATGAAGATGGGTAACAGTTTTTTGGCCAAAAGTGGCGATGAATTTTTTTATTTTTTACTCATTTATTAAATCGAACCCTTTAAAACTCATATATGCCTTACGAATTCTGACATGCAACAAAAAAAAAATTCTAGGGAATTAAGTTGCTTTTCCACCTATATCTCAAAAAACAAATAGTATTATTTACTATGCCAAATTGCATTTAATGATAAGCTTGTTCTTGTAAATTTCAGGAAAATTTAACAAGTGGCTTGTGTGCACATAAAATAATTTAGTCATAAATGCATAATTTTTGAAAAAAATATATATATGAACATAGTCTACACAAAAAACACTCGGGTGTACTAATTTTTTTAAATTTATGTTGGAAATTTATATTTTTTATTAATTTTCGAAACTAACCATTGAAAATTTTAATCACATCCCGTACACATGTGTGCAGGTTAAAAAAAAATTTACTAGTTACAAAAATCGAAAAACAAAAAATACTCTTTTGAAGATGATACATTGGTCTGGGGTGTATATATTTTTTGAAACTTTTTGGTTGTGTAATTTTATGCTGTTGATTTTTCTTTGCATTGATTCAAAGTTTTGGACATGGTATTGTAAGTGTAAGTTTGAATATATATATATATATATATATATATATATATATATATATATAATGAAATTAGAAACCCATAAATTATATGCCAATGGATAGGCGATTCATTAACGAATCCATCGGTATGAGGTCAGTCACCTAAGGTGCATCCCAAGATAGGGTTTAGGCCTCACAAAGAAGCCAATAAAATTAAATTTGCAGAAAAGGGGGCTAAAATCTTGTTTTTCAAGTCCTTGATCGAGCTATTAGCTCGATCGAGGTCTTAAAAGCCCTTGATCGAGGTTTTGAGTGATTTTTTAAATAAATCAATCGAGGGTTTATGTCACGTACCCTAATTTTCCTAAAATTTAAAAAAATTTCTAAGTGCCCTAAATGCCACTTAAATATATGCGGAACCATAAAGTGTGGGTTTACTTTCCTTAAATATCGCTTACAAATAATTATAACTCTTCGAAATTCAACACATGGTTTTCTTTCTTTGAACTAATTAACTCTTCATATGTGTGCACCAGATACAACCTTAAAAAAACCATAGATCAAGAAACCATAGACAACTATATTTAAGTCCCATATTTCTTTTAATCACTTCATTCAGTTATTCGTCAAATTAATAAAATGCACTTCAAGATGTTAATTCATTTTCAAGAAGCATGTACATCTTTTATCAGTTAATTGTACCAGTACAACAACCTAAATGGTAACAACATAATCATAATCATAAGGGAAAACATATTAGCCATATACATCATATAAACAACCAACTTTCTAACTGAATCATATACTTCAAAGTAATCATAAACATTTTAAGAAAGAAGCAAGTACTCAAACCTAAAGACACATTGAGGAACATCATAAGAGACAAAATATAACGTGGTTCACCCGTACACGGGCTAGTCCACAAAGGTGTGTGTGCATCTTTTATTATTCTTTAAAGGAATCAAGGATTACAATCCAGCAACATGGTTGTTGCAACAATATCTTTCTACTTTCTCAGCCCCTACCATGTAGAGCACTATTAAAAATTACACTTGCACCTATAAATGCTCCTTTATTCTAGGAGTTGTGTTTAACAACATAATCGATATGAAATTCATTAACATCAAATGCCTTTCTAGGTCCAACTTTACCTATGCATTGTATTAACCTTAACAACAAGTCTAATCCACTTTAGACTCTAACAATTATACAATCTCTTATGCAAGAGTTTATAACATAAATACCTTATGTTAATATTAATAACAAGTCTAATCTACACTTTATACTATGACCTTTACATAATCTCTTATACCAATAGATTATAACGTAAACACATTATGTTAACTTTAATGGCAAGTCTAATATTCACTTTAGACTATAACCTATGTATATTCACTTTAATCTATAGCATTTTCAAAATATCTTATGCCAATGGTTTACAATATTTATAACATAATATACATTATGTCAACTTACTACTTAAACTATAACCTATGTGTATTCTCTTACACTAAGAATTTATAACATGAATACATAATAAAGCTCTCTATGGACTTTATTTTAAACCTTTCGAGGTGGAGGTTTCACGAATTATGAAAAAAATGTGGGTGATCTTCTAAAGACATCTTCAAATATATAAACATATATATAAAACCAAAGTGCAAAAATCTCTAATTCATGACATACTAATTCAACGGAAAGACTTTTGGTTGACAAAGGTCGTCTTCCTAACTCGCTGCAATCACTAAGTAGATCTTCGCGCTGAGGATTATTTGGACAATAAAATAAGGATATGGAAAGACCCCTATCTGTCTCACGCAGAGATCTCACCCAAGGTTAAGGTAACTTTCACCAAACATATTTGTAAATGCTAAAAGATGCAGCATACAAGGAGAAAAAGATCACGACTCTCTCATACAGAGGTCTCACTTGCTGGATGCAACCTACAGGGTTTCGAAAAAAATAAAAACATCTATACAAGGATCATCTAAGCATCCATCGTATTCACCAATTAGAGAAATCATTCCAGCAGTAAACATAATCATCAACTACGCCCTGATCACATTATTTATGCAGAAACGCATTTATCACTAATACAGGATCATCAAGCAATAAACATATTCACCAACGAATGTGGGATCATTTGCCGGCATAAATCTCAGAGTCAGTACTCTACGCAGCAATACACACAATATAAAAACTCAGAGAAACGGAGTTATGGGATTACCACAAGGGTACACCACAGAAAACAATCCGCAGGGATCGAGTCCTAATAAATAAAAAAACTCATTCTAAAGGATGCAACCATGGTTCATCTAGTCCAGATGCCATCCTTCATTATACCACGAATAAGCAGATCTATACTATGTTCTCCCTCACCTCAGGCACATTGCCTACAATGTTTATTCTAAAACCAAAAGGGGATAGACTGATCGCATTATCTGTCTGTACAAAATAATTTGATGTTGTGAGGAACAACAGTCACACACACAGAGGTATCGAGTTCATACTGCGTTAATCCAGCAAGTTGCTTAAAAGACCACACACGAATCGATGGAAGCAAAACCCAACAAGGAAAATGTCCTATCGCTTTCACCCAAGTTTCAACGCATCTTATACAGATTTTTAGCATAATAATCAATCGGGGTACAAAGATTAGTTACACACTTCATTATCGCGAGACCTACATACCTTATTGCAAACCGATCTCCATTATTGACGTTGTAACAGCCATATAGCGCAGAGTTCCACACTGCCAACTTACTGTGTAAACACCTCATACAAGAACTGAACCCCATTTGCGTAGCGATCCATCCAGGGAATACCATCTCCAGGGCATAGATCAACCCTCTTCAAATGCACAGATCTCAGATGATTATCCGTTCTTCCATCCTCATATCCTCGAGATCTTTTTATTCTACTGCAGCTCCAGATATCTCCTCGCTGGCTCCCCTACGTTGAGGCACATCACCCCCCTTTCATCAACTGTGAGTGCTAAGATGTAGGAATCGACCCCGAAATTACCTCATCATGCTGCAAAGATCTCGGCATCACTTTCCTTTCGAGGAGTCCGTCCACCTTCTCACATTAAATTTTAACGATAACATTCTCTCTTGGAGAGTCCGTCCACCTTCTCACATTAAAATTTAACGACAACACTCTCTCTTGGAGAGTCCGTCCACCTTCTCACATTGAAAATTTAACGACAACACTCTCCTTTTTGTTAAGTGGTAGTTACACTTCTCACGTCTTTTATTCCTCCAATACCTTTGGAAATCACAGTTAAACCTTGTTGAGCTATAATACTTAATTAATATATGTAAATGTAAATATATATTAAGGTATTGGGTAAATACTCATTCGATTACCAAAACGAAACCTTACGCATAAACACCAAGATGCTTCACTATACCATAAGTTGATAATTGAAAGCCACTCCTTGTTATGCATCCTCTATGCTCTATTCAATAGAGTACCTAAATAATTCTTAATAATAAAATATCTTACCTCCATATGCACTTTTAAACATATCTTATATATTCATAATATGTCTTTTTAATTTTTCCAAATTTCCTTTAAGGTATATAATAGTTTATAGCTTTGTATGAAGGTAAAATGGCATAAGTACTATGATACCCTTCTTTTTATTTCAAGGTGATTATTCCACATAATACCTTTAAAATAACTTCCTTGGCTTGAATCTATCTTTAGAGATGACACGATGGCATTTCATCCCTAGTTAAGATGTTCATATGAACTCGGATTAGTCTTACTAGGGTCGTCATAACTTATAGAGCATAATAACTTAGTTAGATACTTACGGTAAGCTCTACAAGGATGAAATTTTAACACTATCATAACTTAAGATGATACTTACGATTATGGTCATCAAACCCATGGCTTCCTAGCCATCTTACCCATTTCATGTCTTCTAATGAATAATCGATGTTTTTCCCTTTTCTTCTTTGCGCTACCCATGCTCAAATCCTAAGTTTATAATTTTACGACTGATGAGTTAAACCTCATGAATCTCAAACCTTACTGATGGGCCTTAAGGTTCTCACCAATGTCACTTACACAATTACAATTCATTTATATATATAAAAATAATAATAAAAATAAGGATCAAAATAGGTCATAAAGGAGGGATATCACAGTTTAGAAGTGGTTAAACTAAATGCTTGATCGAGCCATTAGATTGATTGAGCTATTTTTTACTTTCTATAGACTTCCCATGGACTTTTATGTGTTTTTCACTAATGACAATAGCTCGATCGAGCTATTTAAAAAACCTCGATCGAGACTTAAGAAAACCCTTGATCGAGCTATTAAGATCGATCGAGGGTTAAGAAAAACCTCAATTGAGCTTTCTTAAATAGCTTGATCAAGCACTTAGTTAAAATCCCTCGATCAAGATTTTAAAAGTTTCATTAATGGCTTAGCAAAATCTTGATCGAGCTTGTTGTTTTCCACACTCGAGTCCTCTGCTTGCCAAAACGTTTACCCATCTTCATGGGAACACCCGAGGGTATATCATCATCCATAATCTCTTTAATCTAACAATCAAGAAAGTCTTCCATAAACCTTGGAATTAGAGCCATGTTGTAACATCCCTCCAATTTGACCCTTATTACTATTATTATTGTTGTAAATGTATTGGTGAATATGTAAATGGTCCCGGTGAGGAGCTCAAGGCCAAGGCCCCACCAATGAACTTTGAAAAAGTTTTATTATTTTATCCTTTCTTAGGTCCTAAGTGTTGTTATTACACTTAGGAAACTTAAGGTTGTGTCGCAACTAAATCCTTTGGGGAAGCAAGAGAAGTCGTCGTAACCACAAGGATGGACGATGCAAGACAGTACCATGAGTGAGAAATATACGTATACATTTATAGTTATGATAACAACATAACTATAAATCAATATATATGTATGAAAGGATAGAAATATAGGTGTACATATAATTATGTGATATATATATACATATATATAAAGAAAAAAAACTATGCTTAGTATGATAGTAAACAACATCAACATATATATATATATGTCTTTAGAAGTAGAGGAGGATCTATTATAGAAATATAAGTACTCACTTAGATTCCTCACATAAACTACCATACATTGGGCCAGGGGAAAAATAATATTTAATTAATGCATTGATTTATATATATATTATATATTTATTGAGTGATTTAAAACATATCCTTTTTATAAATAATTACATTACTATGATAAAATAACATAATGAAGTTATATATATATATATATATATATTAGACTATAAAGATAATCCAAGGGAAAACTATATAAATATAAAGTTGATACCTTAGTTACTAAGAAGGTATTAAGATCTATTATATATATATAATGCTACATATGTATGTGGTCACTTATATATATATATATATATATACTTAAAAGAATTTATTAAAAGTATATCCACCTTTAGTGATCGTCCTAGACATTAAAAATGATGTTGAAAGGGACAATAATATGTTACATTTCTAGAAAATGTTGTAGTGCCCCTAGACTACTGTAGACATTGAGGGAACTTGTTTAGTGACCCGACTGTTTCAAACATTAATAAAATAATCCTTTGATTTTATTTTGAGTATATTTATGATTACCATTGATTGTAAATCAATAAAATAATGATTTATGTTTGTGAGAAATGTGTGTAGCGATAGGTGAAACGGTTCACCGAAGGACACATAAAGGAACATGAAGGGTCGTAGAGTACGGGTAAATCACACACAGGGGGAGCGACGACGATGTCGACTTCCGACAAGAATACCACGCATGAGCAGATAAGCATTGATCCGCTTGCTCAAGAGGAATGCGTGAGGGCGTACGAGGTGGGCCACGACGGCGCTGGTCACGTACGAGTTGAGGGGCGCGCAGTGAGAACGGACTCACTCCTCAGCGCCATTAGTCCCTAGATAGCATGTAGACGGAGGATGGATGGTAACGATTCCTAAAATCCCTACAAGAGTTCCCGCAAGTCAAAACGGAAAGACGGTGGCAGAAGGGCCCAACGATGCGGTACCCTGTCGAGAACGGAAAGAATGGACGCAAGGACCCAACGATGCGGTACCATGCTAAGGAATGGAAACCATGGATGAGTGGGCCCGACGGAGTGGTGCCATGTCAGGGAATTAAAAATTAAGGAACCAGGAGCCCAACGGCGCGGCACCGTGATCCTAGTGAGTTTGATTGTTAAATTAAACTGCATAAAAACTTAGGAGAATAACTCTAGATTATTACTTGGCAAATGCATAAAAATAGTTTAGACATTTGCACATGAATAGTTATTTTGTTGAGCATTTAAAATAATAGAAATCATTATTTAGGAGCAAAATAGAATCCTAAGATTAGACACCTAGTCAACTAAAAGCTAGGAGTTGATTAAAATATCTGGGGGACAAACTAGAGCAAACTTAGGGGTGTAGGTGCACTTCCCAAAGAAACTGACACTTGGATGGGTGAGTGTTTTAATTAAATAATTAATTATGCATGAAGCGACATGTGTCGCATGAGATTTTCCTTTATAAGGAAGGCTTAGGGAATGGGTAAAGGGCCCATAATTTGGACGATTGTCGTAATTTTCGAATACCTCAAAGACTTGCTGCTATCTAAGGGTTTGGCTTAGAAATCCTGGTGGGAAGGGAAGCCCAAGCTGAATTTCTGAACTACTTGTGTGAGCTCTACGACCCAAAGCTCGGGGGAGGCCATGCGACTGAAAGCATGAGCCTATGGTTGGGTGGCGAAGCTAACGGTTGCTTCGCCTATGGTTAAACGAGCTTTGCTGGAGGGATCCTACGGAAGACGAAGGTGACAATGGACCAACCGGATCGGGTTGACAGGTTAAAGTTTTGCTTATTTTTGTTAAGTTATTCACGCTTTTCATTTTATTTTTCCAATAACTATGATGGCTAATTTGTTTGTATGAAGTTTTTAAAGTTTCAGGTTCAATTCAAGGGGACCCTAAAGGAGGGGTCCTACATTTGGTATCAGAGCCGGTCGAGCCTTGAGGGCACCGGACTCATATTCTTTCTTTTTGGGGTTCGTTGGTGACCATGGCGAACGACAGCGGGATTGGAGCAGTGATCTTCGAGGCATTTCATATTCAACCAGAACAGCTATACCACAGGTTCTTCATTGCTGGAATATTTCATATTTAATTCAGTTTTATTTAAGATATCATATATCTGAGATTTCATGTGGAAATTTGAATAAGTTCTTTGTATGTTTGAATGTGTTACACATTTTATTTACTGTATTATTAAAAGAGAATTAGTATGATCTTACGGGGAGTTACATTTTATTTACTGTATTATTAAAAGAGAATTAGTATGATCTTACGGAGAGTTACAGATCTTGAAATGCATGAAAACGTTCTGTACATGTTCGCAGCACACGGGAGATTTCATAAATCTATTTTATTACTGTGTGTTTCCATAGAAGGGTCAAAATTATAAAGAATCCTAGACGGCTATTTGATATGTTTAGTTCTGAGAATAATTTTCCATTCACTGTTTGGATTATCAATTACAAAAGTAGGTTCTGTGCAAAATCTATTAAGAGTCATGATCAGATCTAGTATTTTTATTTGGAACTCTCCTAACTAAATTATGATCGATTTTATTATGACTCTGTTGGGGGAGATCAGCTCTACTATCTTTTATTTAGACCTCTGTTTAGAAGAATCTTGATCGATTACATTATAATTCTGTTAGGGGAGATCAGTCCTATTATTTTATCTTAGATCCCTGTCTATTATATAACACACGGATCGATTTCAAGTTGTGTATCTCTGTCAATTCCGAAACGCGGATATCTTATTTATTTGCATCTGCTCAGTTTTCTCTGATCTCTGTATTATATTACCAAAAGGAAACACTCTAAATCATGCAGCGCCGATCATAGTCGATCCCTGCTATGCCCCTTTGTGTGTTTATGTGTGTGAAACCGTTGTGAGCGCTATACTCTGTCGTCTATACTTAAAAATTCGTTGCACTTCCATTCTGACTTTAGCTCTGTGATTATACTCTGTTTTTAGATTGGTTGTAAAATAAACTTGAACCACAAATCGTTTATATTCCTTACTTGAGTCACTAAAAATACCCTTTTCGTTACTTGGTTATTCGACCTCTGCTCGTAATACCCCATTGTCCCACTCTGTTTGCTTAAGACAGTATCGTAGGATCATTCCACATGACCTGTCCTAGTTTTATTGCAGATCCATCGAAATTCTACGATCTCTGATTAGATCGACCTAGCGCTCACCTGGAGGAATTTAACTCTGCCATAGCCCTTCTTGAGAACGATGAAATGCCATACCCCATATTAGTGAGTCCTTAGCAGAGTCATAAATCTCGATCCTATTTCTATGGATCTGAGTAACAGAACTAAATTTGTATTTAAACATAGTTATTATGTTTGTAAGGGAGGCTGGTACAACTTGTAAAGCTTGGTGCAGTTCATAGAACTTGAAGGATAGTTCGAGTGGATTTGAATAGCCTGAGAATGTGTGAGGTTAGATCAAAGGAGGAGCTCGGAATCAATGTTCCTGGAGCACACAAAGACTTTGATTCTCTGAATGTATTGGTCTATTTTTGTTATTCAAGCTCAAAGAGGTTTATTAGTGTATAAAGTCGACTTTTCTAAGTCTAGTTGGGAAGTAATTCTGGTTGTATGATTCGTATCGATTGAATTTCCAATTAATTGATGGAAATCCTATAGTATTTCATAAGAATTGCTGGCAGAATTTTAATCTAATGCATAGAGGTTGAATGAAGGGTATACACACAGTGAATCGACGATTCCTAAGTGTTTTGATGATCGATCGACGGTGAAAAATGGTAAGCATAACCAGTTTATAGATTGACGAGGGCTTAAGCTCGAGAGTTGAGGTTACATGGTAGTGTTATATGGTCTAGCACAAGCACTATTGCTTAGAATGCACAAGTATTGACTGCTAGTGGATTTATGCGGAGATCACTAAACAAAAGGAGTGCGCCATAAGTAGCAGAGGCTAACTAGTTAGCTCTGCACAATTCTATTTATGTCTAATTAGCATAGACCGAGAGTGGACTGGCTAATGAAATTTGTCTAGTTTTCTGAATATTTATAAGCTAGAAGCATTTTCTTAGTATCTCATATATGTATGTTGAAAGATATTCATGGGTATGATAGAGGCATTTTCTTAGTATCTCATATATGTATGTTGAAAGATATTCATGGGTATGATAGTGTGATGGAATTTTACACTTCGAAGGATCCTCATATGCATATTTTATGAGGGTAGTCTGCCATCAAAAATTAGCATCCAGATCTGTAATTTTGTCTTTGTTCATTGCCAGGCGTACTCCATCCGACCCAACAATACACCTTTAGTCTTGTATCGAAATCCTGAATTATGGGTCGGGTTTTGATTGCACAGATCTTGAAAGATTACTTCGGTTGGACGTCTGAGATTCTGATAGCTTAGCTGTAGACGTGTCAAGAGAATCGCTTTACCCTCCTTGATTTTTTTTTGCTTTAATTCGTATAGCACTCTTGGGATAACCTCTTGAACCTTGCACGCTGTTCAAACCGTAGAGTGATACTCTCATACCTCACACTTGTCAAGTTTCTATGAATGTGAAAGTAATATAGGAATCAGATATATAGCGTTAGTTTAAATGAGTTTTATATTTTATTTGTTGCATATATGTATAGTAAAGCCTCCACGCCAACAGCTGGCTATATCATCTTTAATGTAACTGCTAATGAACTTCTAGATCTGTGTTATTGGCATTTAGCGCACAACTGAAAAGAATGGAAAGTGATGTTGGCGTTATTTTAAATAAGTTTTAAATTTGAAATGCTTTATATATATATACAGTTAAGCTTTCACGCCAACAACTGGTTTAATCATTTGTTAATGTAATTACATTTTGAATTTTTAGATCTCTTTATATTTGTTTAGCGCATAGTTGAAAAAAAATGGAACCCGATGTTTAGTTTGTTTTTAATAAATTTTAAATTGAATGCTGTATGAATATAGTTAATGTGTAAGTTAATATATTGGGATGGTATATAATATAAGAAAATGTAAACAATTAATTGTTTATTATTCCGATTTCAAATTTTTAATCACAGTGGTGCACTTTTATTTAATTGAGATAAGATTTTATACATGTCATTCTTTGTATACATGTACGTTGAAGCTAGGCCAAATTTATAATATTCTGAATTTGTATCTTAATTAAAATTTCGAACTTTGTTGAATTAAAATAAGATTGTATTCACCCTCGAATAGACTTATTTTTGTCCCTTGCATGTTTATTTTCTTATTAAGTTATGCATGGCTCTGGAATAGAATAAGAATAAACAATCCTTTAAAAGATTGGTATCACTTATTATGCAAATCTCATTTAAGTCATGCATTGTATTAAAATGATATAGGAATACATATATTTAAGCTCTTAAGAGAATCTAGGATTTGATTCCTCGAAAGTGTATCTAAATGAAATCATATACATGTGATATACTAAATCTTGAGTATAACCAACTTTATTCTTTATAGCATTGTGATGAGCATAGATAAATAGAAAAGATACATATATACATTGTTAGATTTTCAAGCATAGATAAATAGAAAAGATACATATATACATTGTTAGATTTTCAAGCATAGATAAATAGAAAAGATACATATATACATTGTTAGATTTTCATTATACTAACTTTATTTTATTATGTATAAATAGGATGAAATGTGGAAAAGGGCAAGGTTACTAGTACATGATATACTAGTAACTTGTAATATTCCACATTTAATCTATTATAAAATTATGATGAGCATGGAAAAGTCGAAAAGACATGTTAGATTTTTGTTATAATATCTTATTTTACCAATTTTATAATTGTGATGAATTATGAAAATGGAAATAAAAATAAATAAAAAAATAGATATATGATTATTGAAGTCTTACATTTCGATATTTATGTTAGGTAAAGGATTATAATAACACAATTGCGTATATTGCTTACCGAGAATTCGATAAACTATCAAGAGGGTCAAATGGACTCGGAATTTGGAAAACGAGATATCAGTGTGACTAACATGAAGAGCTAAACTCAAGGAAACTAATTTTGTGTCGTAACGATGATGTTACTGAAGATGAAAAACTACAAACTTGACGTGACCATGGAAATGGTAAATGACGAATAATTTGTGGGGAAGTTCTCCAAAAAGGCCAAAGCAAGACGACTTTTGGAGTATCAAAACGATGAGCTGGACACAATTATTTGACGAAACAAATATGAAAATCACGACTAGACCTTAAGACAAGACTCGATGAGACTATATAGACACATAAGATGAAACTTGGAAAGTCCAGCAAAAGGACCAAATGAAGACAATTTTTAGTAAAACGAAGCATGAAGTTGATCAACACAATGAACTGAATGTAATGCAGCAAAACCCAACGACATAGTCGAACGTTGACGAAATACGACTAGACAAGATAGAACTCGATGAGGTTGAGAAAAAAAACCCATTGTACTACTTGATGAGTCTGTCGAAGCAATCTGGTGACAACAGAAAGGAAGAAATGAAGTAAGGATGTGATAAGCTCATTAACCTTGACATGATGATACTGATGAAAGGACTAAGAGATCAATTTTAATACATTCGACTAAGTCACTAAGTTTCGATACCTGGAAACCTATCGATTTGAGGACCAACATTATTAAAACATTTAGAGGGTTTTGGAAGTAGTCTTATGGGAATTGATTTTGAAATATTTGAGGGTCTCTCTTGATTTGTTAAAGACTGTGATTATATCTTACCCATCTATATTTGACTGAATATTTTATGATGATTACCTTCTCGTCTTGAAGGAAAGGATAGCCAATGAATTTAAATTCTTGCTTGGATTTTGTTATACAAGATGATTGGGTAGCTATGGTGTGGTTATAGATGCAATATGGCTTGCAGTTAAAGTGGATGTCATGGATCTTCATAGATGATTAGGAGGGTAAGTAGTCTAAGTTTGGATTGACAATTATGAAGATATTTTTGGATTTGCATTACGCGGAATTACGATTGAGTTCTTGAGGATGTATTGGAACCATGATGGACGAAATAGAAAACTAATGAATTTAACCACTTGTGCTTATAGCCATGCCTATTGGAGAAAAATAGAATACAATGACATGAGGATGAGAATAGAAATTAAGATAATTCTAGCGTTGAAAGAACGAGAACAAAAAATAAAATAAAAAAAGTTATTAACTTCGGGACGAAGTTCTATTTAAGAGGGGGTGTATGTAATGCCCCTAGAATAGTTTTGGACCTTAAGGGAACCTGTTGAGTCACCCGTATGAACAACTTCGATATAGCGGTCTCTTGAGCCTTGTTATGTCTTAAATGATTGAGGGAAAACATGAAGATGTGAATGTAGGCAATAATTGATAAACGAATTAAGGAATTAAATTATATGTGTGAAGTGGCATAATTGATTGATTAGTTCTTGCTTAATGATTAGCCCTGATTGATCAAGTCAAAGTATAGTAGGACAGCTACAACCTTAGCTTTGTGACTTGGGAGGATGCAACTGAGATGCATCATAGCTTTCCGCATTTATTCTGAACTTCGGGACGAAGTTCTAAATAAGTAGGGGTGTATGTAGTGCCCCTAGACTACTGTAGACATTGAGGGAACTTGTTTAGTGACCCGACTGTTTCAAACATTAATAAAATAATCCTTTGATTTTATTTTGAGTATATTTATGATTACCATTGATTGTAAATCAATAAAATAATGATTTATGTTTGTGAGAAATGTGTGTAGCGATAGGTGAAACGGTTCACCGAAGGACACATAAAGGAACATGAAGGGTCGTAGAGTACGGGTAAATCACACACAGGGGGAGCGACGACGATGTCGACTTCCGACAAGAATACCACGCATGAGCAGATAAGCATTGATCCGCTTGCTCAAGAGGAATGCGTGAGGGCGTACGAGGTGGGCCACGACGGAGCTGGTCACGTACGAGTTGAGGGGCGCACAGTGAGAACGGACTCACTCCTCAGCGCCATTAGTCCCTAGATAGCATGTAGACGGAGGATGGATGGTAACGATTCCTAAAATACCTACAAGAGTTCCCGCAAGTCAAACGGAAAGACGGTGGCAGAAGGGCCCAACGATGCGGTACCCTGTCGAGAACGGAAAGAATGGACGCAAGGACCCAACGATGCGGTACCATGCCAAGGAATGGAAACCATGGATGAGTGGGCCCGACGGAGTGGTGCCATGTCAGGGAATTAAAAATTAAGGAACCAGGAGCCCAACGGCGCGGCACCGTGATCCTAGTGAGTTTGATTGTTAAATTAAACTGCATAAAAACTTAGGAGAATAACTCTAGATTATTACTTGGCAAATGCATAAAAATAGTTTAGACATTTGCACATGAATAGTTATTTTGTTGAGCATTTAAAATAATAGAAATCATTATTTAGGAGCAAAATAGAATCCTAAGATTAGACACCTAGTCAACTAAAAGCTAGGAGTTGATTAAAATATCTGGGGGACAAACTAGAGCAAACTTAGGGGTGTAGGTGCACTTCCCAAAGAAACTGACACTTGGATGGGTGAGTGTTTTAATTAAATAATTAATTAAAAATAATTAATTATGCATGAAGCGACATGTGTCGCATGAGATTTTCCTTTATAAGGAAGGCTTAGGGAATGGGTAAAGGGCCCATAATTTGGACGATTGTCGTAATTTTCGAATACCTCAAAGACTTGCTGCTATCTAAGGGTTTGGCTTAGAAATCCTGGTGGGAAGGGAAGCCCAAGCTAAATTTCTGAACTACTTGTGTGAGCTCTACGACCCAAAGCTCGGGGGAGGCCATGCGACTGAAAGCATGAGCCTATGGTTGGGTGGCGAAGCTAACGGTTGCTTCGCCTATGGTTAAACGAGCTTTGCTGGAGGGATCCTACGGAAGACGAAGGTGACAATGGACAAACCGGATCGGGTTGACAGGTTAAAGTTTTGCTTATTTTTGTTAAGTTATTCACGCTTTTCATTTTATTTTTCCAATAACTATGATGGCTAATTTGTTTGTATGAAGTTTTTAAAGTTTCAGGTTCAATTCAAGGGGACCCTAAAGGAGGGGTCCTACAAATGTATTTTTTAAATTGAGAGAAAGAGTTATAAACAAATAATTTTTTATACATACTTAGTACTCTCTTTTGAAAGAACGTTTTACTAATAGAAGAAGGATGAGGAAAACCTCTTATCGCATTATAGCCAAAGATGTAGTAGATAAAATTTCCATTTATGCACGAGGGGACATCCTCCCGCGTCTATTGGAATCAGTTTCTTCCCGTTTTTATCACGTCTCTCGCTGTCAAGAGAGAAGTCGACGAGAGAGCTCCACGATGCATAATCCATTCCCACTATGTTAAGGAGCATTTTTTTTCGCCTGTCTGTCTCACGAAGTGGAGAGTGAACTTGTTTAAAAACTGCCACTTGCCTTGTTTTTGTTTATTAGGCTGCCCACTTGTCATTCCGGGGAGGAGGAGACTCCTTATTTAGTTGAAGGGGGGAAATAGGAGCCGGGTGGACATGGTTGGGGGGGGATTTTTGATTGATCACTCTTATGCAGAAGAGTCGCCATCGGGAGCGATGTAACTCAGTTATATGGATATGTTACCATTGCCATGGATTTATGTTCCAAGATATCTTCCTTGCATTATACGTTGGATTGGAGGAATGCTTCTGTAATGGATACCTTTATGTCACATCCGAATTGTTATGATGTATACGCTGCCAGTTGAAGGGGGGGTTTTCAACGCATTTGAAGAATGCAGTTTTTCCCATAGAGGAAAGAGGACGGTGGTGCTGGAAACCTAGGCAGGAAACGTTCTCAATAGGTGAGGTTTTGCAATGGGAGGGTGCTGGACAACCTTCGCAAAAAGGTAACTCCTGTAGACGTATCATTACCCTACTGTGTATTTGAGTTTCAGTATTTAATTCCTTATGCTTAATTAATCATCTGACAGTGAATGCATATTTTCATTCTTAAAACTTCCTTACTAGATGAATCTCTACAGTATCTATAAGAGTCAATCGTACAGCTTAAAAACCCTGCAGAAAAATGTTATATAAATTTAGTATTCCTCTGTTTATGTAAGAGCTGCCACAAAAGCGTGGAACGCTGCCCATTGGCTATACGTTGGGGTTTTTTTGTAATGACCATTACATGACCAGCGACTAGATTAGTAGAGTAACTTTCTTTGCCAGTCTAAACTTCGTGGGTGGACTCTTCCTTCGGGGTAGGTCTAAGTTGAGAGCGGGAACGTTTTATTCTATCTCGGTGCTTCAGCAAAAGTAATACGACCTCCTCATAGCCTAGTTTTCCTTATACTATAGCCGTGTGATGTAAACTCTGTCCTATCGGTAGGTTGAACATCGTTTAGAAAACTGTCTAGTGGATTTACTACAATGAAAATTTGTGTGGGTTTCTGCCTTAATATTTTAGCCACAAATCTCCAGTCTCTACTTGATTACAATTACATAGTTTATTTTCCCATACCCATGTCGAAGGCACACTGATGGGATTCGTATTGTTTCATTAGTTCCATATGCCATCGTTTTGCTTACATCTCTCTGTTTAGAATAATGATCATAGGATATATGTTCACATCTCTGTATAGGAACGTTGCCATTGTTTTGCTTAGATATCTGTTGAGATCTCGAATTTATATATATAAAAATGTCGTGTTCTAATATTATGCTGCCAACAAATGACTACATGTAATTTCGGTAACAATAATCAGATAAATAGGGTGTTTATATAATTAAATATCCAGGTACATTTATATGATTCATGGTTGTTACTAGATTATTTAGTTAGTTAAAATTGCTATATATATATATACATTGTATAGAGCAGATGGGTTCTATGATTAAATTCAGTTATTTATTTTTGTTTGAAGTCTTACTAATTTTTGGAACCGGATTTAGCCCTGTATTGGGTTGGGAAATATTAAGTAATTATAAGGTTATTAAGATCTAAGATTGAGAAAGAAGCCACTCTACTACAATGACACTAGTTGTACTTGATTTACGCTTGAATTTTAATATATATAAGTTTTATTTTATGTAATGAAACCCTTATTACAAATATTGAAAGAAGTATGTATTAACAAGTACTTTGATTAGAAAAATGAAATAGGTCCATCACCTTATAACGATGGGTGTAAGCTTTAGTCTTTTATGATATAAGTGGGGAGGGGATAGTTTGAATAATTTTACATTTCTGCTATATAATATTGGGTTCCACTATTTGCCTAAAGTTGCCCAATCGATACTTAAAAGACTTGTTTAACCCTATAATCATATGTAAGCTGCAATAGAAGTCTAGAATGGAAATTATTCTATTTTACTTACTAAATTTATATTTGAGTAAGGTTTAAAGTACATAAGCTTTTGTATTCAAGTATAGGTATATATATATGATAATGGTTGGAAGAAAACTTGGAAGTCTCGCGTCTCACTCATTTTGTAAAAGGGATTTGATTGTAGTTACAATTGAAACCTTACTACTCTATCTAAAAGGTATATGTCCTTATGATATGATGGGTTATTAAAGACTAGATTAATATTAAGGTAGGTATGGCCTATAAATGCTTACAAGGGTCCTTAATAGTAGAATGAATCAGGAAGGGTAGATTTGTGCAAATAGTATTGTAAGAGTATTTTGAATTAATTTATTATTATTGAAAGTATAAACTTATGTTTTGTCATCACTCATTCATGATGTAGACTATGAAAAATCAGTGATATGAACACAGGATTATTTAGGTCATCTTTTATGTTAGAGTTGGATACCTTTAAACATTCTCCATGAGAGAAGTTGTAAGGAAGTGGGAAAGTTACGACAATAACTTGTTGTAAAATGTTACCTCTTTGAGGAAATATATTAATATGAAACACAACACCTTTTGTGGACGTAGCCCAAGGAGTGGGTGAACCACATTAAAAATGGTCTCTTCCTACATTGTGCCTCTTTGGTGTATTCTCTTGATTTTGTGTTATTTAGTTTGGGATGTTTGGGTTATGTATTACTAACTTTAATGCCTTGTTGCTCATTTCATGGGTCAAGTGTTGTATTGTTTGAATATAACGTTTACCATAAGATGTTATTGTATACGTGTCTCTTGACAAATTATTCCAAGCTAGCACTAAGGGGTAATATTTTTCAAAGTTAAATTGTTACAACTTATGTTAGACAAAGTATTGGATTCCTACTCTTACCTTGTGTAAGCTTACCATATATGCTAAGTGAAAAAGAGTAATCATGATTTGAAAGTGTGACCAATTGGTTGGTGATGTATCACAACTTTGTATAATTAATTATGTTTCTTTTATTATCCTAATTGATTATTCATGCTCCATAATTCTGACAAACAAATTTAACCAACCTTATGTTTAATAGAAATTAGTGTACCTCATTGTAGAAATTTTAAAAATTTACCAAAATTACTAACTTTGAAATTTAGGTATGTGACAAATGGTATCAGAGCACTAGGTTTAGACACTCGGGCCTGATGGGCTCAACACAAAATAAATAAGTATTAAAGTTAACTAATAAAAGTTGTTTTGTTCATTTTTGGATGCATGGATTGGAATGGATGAGGGGTAATGTTATTTCAAGAGCAACTTCAAGTTTCTCTGAAAGAGTAAAGATAAGTACTTTTATTTTTGGTTTCCTCGTAAAGTTGTGAGGCACGTACGTTTTCCCTTGTCACTAGTTTTTCCTTATTATATAGAAACTCGCATTACTGTATGGTATTACTAAGGAATGAAACTTGTTGAAATGATTTCCATATTTGAAAAGTGTTGTGAACATGTTAATCAATTTTATAGGTAAATTCAAAATTTCATAGAATTATCATTTAATTCCGCATTTTTGTTGATATTCTACATTTCTATCAAAGATTACTAAGCGCCTTACCTATGAACATCGCTATATTAAAAGTATAGTTTTATTTGTACACTCCGAAAAAGTAAGTTTGTTTCATTAAGCGAAGTCACTTGAATACCTTCAAATTCAGATACATAGTTGTTACGACAGATTCATTTAATACTATTTCAGAAAATATTTCCTTCATAGATATGATAGGACATGATCGGGTAAAACATTGTTAGTAGAAATTATAATTACTAAGTGCATTCGTTGAAATGAAAAGATGGTTCCCAAGTAGCAATAAAAGTATATGCATCTTTTTACTTAGGTTTAGAATAGTATGCTTATTACAAAGGTATGTTGTCTTTCTTTCAGTGAAACCAATGGTATGGAGTCGCCTAAATAATTGTTACCCTTGAATATTGATAAACGGAATAAAATTGGCATACTAGGTCACAAGTTATAAACAAATTCATGTGGCAATATGATAGATGTGTTTGAATACTATTCTTGCTTATGAAAAATCGTCATTTTTAGAATGTTATTACTTAACATCAATTGTATTTCATTTCAGGATTTCTTGTCGTTATTAGAGTTTCAAGGATAAAAATGTATTAATGTATAGCAGTGTTTTCTAGGAGTTTAAATAAACTCATGCATACGAATCTAAGCATTTCTTGGTAGATTTTGTTATATATTCTAATAAAAGATAGACATGTATCAAGTCAAAAAGGTCTTGTTAATAGTAGGAGTTTAATTATCGGAGAAGAAAAATTCTAATCTTGTTGTGATTGATTGAGCATGGGATCTTTTAAAGTTTATTGAGAAAAAGAATCTTTAGGTGATAAGTTTCAATTTGAAATGAGTCTATATGTAAATAAATATTTAAACTATGATGCTAACATGTTTGTTTATAGCAGAGTTGACCTCAAACTCACATTAAGGGTATTGAAGAGTTTACATCAAGATGAAGTGAAGAGGATGCACAAGTTAATTGAACGAGCATATGTAGAATGCTAAGGAACTAATGTGTTCAATGGTTGAGCAATTGAATCAAATAGATTTTTCTTTATACTAACATTTCCGGAAGTGATCTTAGCATCGAATCATGATGAAATCAAGGAGGAACATTGATTTTAAAAACACGTATATAGATAAGTTGAGCTAAAATCCTCAAAAGTAAGTAATGATTTATTTTTTTATTCTATCACGAGTAGTGGTAAGATTTATAATTGATGAATGTGTAATCATGAAAATGCAAAGAATATGATAGATGGATATATTTTGTTGTTATTATGTTGCATGTGGCATGCAATAAAATAATAAATGTTTGTTACAAAGAAATATTTCCTGGACTCAGACAGAGGGGACAGCATCAAGAACTCAGTAACTAGCTTGTTGTTATGGGACAACTACCCTAATTTGTGGTCATGTTCCCCACGGAAGTGGAACAGAGTAGGTGGAGTGCTCGTTGAATATTATACTGACCCAAAAAGACCTAGGCAATCTTTATATCCATCGTAATGAGCAGAGGAAGGGCTCATGTTTTCCTTGTGGTTTTGCTGGAAATTGCACACAAGAGGTTCTCTGAGGAGTAACTTTTCCTTGTGTTTTTTTCGTATGCACACAAGAAGTTCGATGAGGGGAAGTTATGTTTTGATTTGTATTGTAAGACTATCATGTTCCTATTGAAAGTATGCATATGGCATTCCTGCTGAGTTTGCAGAAGGCTCGTGTTTTGTATGCAAGTCTCTATGATTGTTGAAGTACAAAAGAGCGTTATGTATGCAAGTCTCCATGATTGCTGAAATACATGAGAGTTTTGTATGCAAGTCTCCATGATTGTTGAAGTACAAAAAGTTTGATGATCACAAAGTTTTGTTGAAAGAATTGTTTTATGATATAAAAAAATGATAATGATTTGTCTTGTAGCTAGACTATCAAATGTATTTATGTGTGAATAAACAAAATATTTCCTCAAGGATGAGGAAGATTGATGAACAATTACTGTTTTGGAATACTTATGTTATGCCAATAACATCAGGAGATCTTGTATGATCTAAATAATGTGCAGGATATAAAGTGATAAGAACCTGCGGAAATCACAAAAGTGTGAAGACGACCAAAGCAGAAAATTAAAGCAAGCGAAGGATGGTAAAAGTATGTGAAAGACAAACTGTTGAACACTGAGGATGGTGTTAATCTTAAGGGGAGGAGTGTGTAACATCCCTCCAGTTTGACCCTTATTACTATTATTGTTGTTGTAAATGTACTGGTGAATATGTAAATGGTCCTGGTGAGGAGCTCAAGGCCAAGGCCCCACCAGTGAACTTTGAAAAAGTTTTATTATTTTATCCTTTCTTAGGTCCTAAGTGTTGTTATTACACTTAGGAAACTTAAGGTTGTGTTGCAACTAAATCCTTTGGGGAAGCAAGAGAAGTCGTCGTAACCACAAGGATGGACGATGCAAGACAGTACCATGAGTGAGAAATATACGTATACATTTATAGTTATGATAACAACATAACTATAAATCAATATATATGTATGCAAGGATAGAAATATAGGTGTACATATAATTATGTGATATATATATACATATATATAAAGAAAAAGAATTACACTTAGGATGCTAGTAAACAACATGTATATATGTGTGTGTATGTGTGTGTGTGTGTGTGTCTTTATGTAACGCCCCATATTTTGACTAGGCATGTTTACAAGTTAGACACCTTTCACTTTATTGCTTGTTATCTGTTTGACTCAGCTAGACAGCGTGAACTATATTTTCGGCATGATAGACATGATGATATGTTGCTACTGTGTTAATGATGTTACTATATTCACACAGTTATTAAGTTATGATTATCATGAGATTCTTTTATTTCATAATGACAGTGTATGTTTGATAACCGTCCTGGAGGAAATGTGATATATATATGATGTGGTAATTATGTTGTGATCGATTTAATGATTTTATGTGATGAAATAAATGATGTTGATGATATGGATCAATTGGTGATCGAATGGAAATGCTTGTTATAAAATGTGTATTCTGTGGAATACTAACCTACAGGACGCGAGGGCTATGGGATAGCCAGATACTTGATCTGAAATATGGATAAGAGCCTATCCATGCAGTGAACCTTAGCAACCGAAACTGATGATACGATGACATGGACTGATAATCTCGAGAGCAGCAGAGTATGAGTTGATAAGGGCGTAGGCCCAGTATGTTGAGAGGGATGGATGTATTTCCCACCCTATGTTCCTATAATACCCGAGGTCATGGGAGGGCCGTGCTGAGACACGCTCCCCAGGTATGTTGTGATGACGATGGTCGGATGCCTGCTAGGGGAGGATAGGTCCGCTGTTCAGCCAACGCTATCGCTCTCAAGTTCTATATGGTCAGGTCGTTGAGTCCGACATCCACTTTTATACTAGCAGAGGAAGGATAGGGAGGATAAGGATGTAGGTTAGGATGGGAGGATATGATAGTCAGTAATGTTGAGGGTTGGGTATTCATTGACCTGGAGTTAGTGGTAGCAGGCGGCTTTCCTTGTACCTGATTGATTGAACAAATGTAATCATAAAAATAATGAAATGAAATCTTAAAGGTTAACTGATAAAACGACCGATGATGTTTAGTAATATTATGATGAATGTATACTTATTCAGTTTGTATAAAGTATTATTGGTATTAGTTAGCTATTATGCATAGGAAATATGGCGTATGTTTATAGTACATGTCCGTCTTGTGCATACGCTGGCCACGCATGCACATTATGCCCATGCACGATAATATTGGTTTACAACGATACTTATCAAGATTTAACAATGTTGTAGGTGATCATAAATAACTCAATTGAGTATTGGGTGAATGACTTAATTAGTAAAAGATCATCAAGTTCTAATGTGTAAAAGAAGTTAATCAGTCTTTGTATGTAAACATGGCAATGAATGATTAAAATAACTGTCATTAATTGTAAGCATCCTCAAGTGAAGGTGACTCCAATATGAAGTATAATAGTTAAACATTAACACTAGAAGAGTGTACTATATAATTGTTGATCAGGATTAATTAAACCATTAAGTATATTTCATTATTTATACGCAAAAGGGTGCTATGTTAACACTTATCGATTAAACAAATAAATATTTTAATTACTATTCACAATTAAAATTAATCACTATTATTATTAATTATTATTGTTATTATTATTATTTAATTAATAATAATAATGATAGTAATCCTTTTCATAAAGCACAGTGAATTGAATAATTTATTAAATAGATTATTCATTTAATTAATTGACAGAATTATTTCAAGTAAATAAAAAGGGTTTGTTTAAATAAATTATTGAATAATTCCACGACTCGAGAGAAATTGGACGGTTTAAAATAATATATAATCTTCACTTTACCTTGAAAAGGGGGATGCATTAATGATTGTACTTCCAAAAAACCATGACAGCTAGGGCGGTGGAGTGATAAGGAAGTTTGACTTTATGAGGAGGTGGATTCCTATAAAGAGGGGATTTTAACCAAGTAGTAAGGGGGGATTGTGGGAGAAGTGTGAGGATTTTTGTGAAAAAGGAGGAATGCCGAGGAGGGGGTTAACTTGATGCCGAGGAGGGGGTTAACTCGAAGCTTTGAGGAGGTGGGAAACTCAAAAGAAAAGACTGAGGAGGGGGTTAACTCAGCAAAATATTACCATTGAGCGATGGAAGGTTGCTGTCGGGATTATCGGTCTGTGGGCTCGGGGGCTAGGAAATCCGTTGATTTCCTAGGGTCAGCAGGATAATAGCTGATCGGCAGGGTGGACACATCATTTTGGGTTGCTAAGCTAACCTACAGAACCCACTACAGGAATCTTCTTACCTCACTGCAAATCTACAGGTCCAGGTATTTTACTGAGCTAGCTTGAATAAAAGGTAATTTCTTTTCTTTTCAAATTATGCATGTTAAAAGAACAGAGTTGAAATGAAAGATTCAAGTTTATGTTTATTTAAATTGCAGAGATGTATAAATATTTAAATAACAGAGACATAGACGGTTGAATTTTTCCAGAAAACATAAGGGAAGGACTTGGTATTTAAAATAATAAGGGAATAGCGACCCAGTGCCCAGATATGGGCACTACACTTGGTATCAGAGCCGAGGCTCAAACCCTGAGACCTTAGGGCCTAACTACCCCTGGAATCATAGATAAATTTACTAGAAAATAACAAACAACAGGATGTCTGCAACAAAAGGGTAGATAACTTGAAGAGCCCTTTTTCCAATTTAATTATAAAGCATAACAAAAACAAAATTTGAACGATATATATATATATAACTGCTTATGAAATCTGTGAATATATAACTGTTAGTATCTTAAACAGAGCCACATTCTTAGGCATATGTCGAGACCTCATTTTGACAAAGCCTCGTGGCTCAAAGATTTCATTATAGAAACAAGAGAAATAAAACAATAATCATATTTAGGGTTCGGCCTAGACTTCATTAAACAAATCCTTTTTTAAGGAGAAATAACACCCCATGAGCCCTAGGAGCCCTGCGTAAATATACCACACTATGGGTTCTGGAAGTCGCACCAAACCTGTTTATATTATCTACTCCAAAAAAATATATATATATATAATAATTTTAAAACAGCACAATGACTAGAGTATTAAGTTCATAAATTATACACAATAATATCTCTATAAATAAATTCAACAAGACCATGAATATGATATTCTATAACAGTACTGAAGAACTATCTATAACACATAATGATACTCTATAACAATATTGAAGAACAATCTGTAAAATCAAATTTATTTTTATTTTTATGATAAGCATTTCGAAAGAGCAAAGAATTCTTATTACTCATTGTATGATAATTAAAATACATTACTAAATTTAATTAAGATTTCATATGGAAATCGCAAGAATGAGGAAGACAATAGCATCCCATGAAACGCAAACACCATTTACCAAATTGTTACAAACTAGTTATTATAATTAGTTAAGTTAAATTAACATTAAGTGAACTATGTCTGATACAATCTACCAGCCCAAAATAGAAACCTAAAACTACACAAAAATTGGAATGTTGCAGAAATGAGCCTTCCAATATAAGAAATCAAATAAAATTGCAACTCCTAATTACAGTTGACAAAACAGTACATTCATCTCTCAACAGAAAGAAAAATCCTTCACAAATTAAATGCTAAGAGCCCTAAAGCTCACTTTGGTATCTGCCCTCAATGGCTATAGCTTAAATATGCTCCAACGCCAATTGTTCTACCTCGCATATGGGTGGTATCGACCATTAGTACTACCTCCATAAGCTCCCCTCCCACTCCCATAAGCACTGCCACTGCCATAAGGACCACCAACACGCGAGTCAAAACTACCACTATAAGCGCCCACCACCTCCACCAACCCCACCAACAGTGCATTCCCGATCCCAATGTCCAGGTCGACCACATTCAAAGCAATCCGAACGACCTGGGGCTCTATCACCATAATCCGCTCTCCCGGAACTGTATCCACCACCATACCCATAATCGGAATTCCCCCCTATCTTAGGTTACGCTTTATTAACAGATATTCTTCGACCATTTAATTCCCTCCCATGCAATTCACTAATGGCAGATTCCATGGACCGCAAATCTCCAAAAGTCACCAAGCCAAAGCCACGTGGACGATCAGTTCTCGATCCAACATAACCCGAGCATCCACGACTTTGCCGAAACGGCTGAAAGTGCTCTCGAGTTCTCTGTCCGATGTATCCCAAGAAATCCCTCCAACAAATACACGGTACTCCTCCTTGCCATATATTATTGCTTCCAGCAGCAGCTCTTGCACGAAGATTCTACTACGAACCTCACCTGCAGTATCCTGGAATTTCTTTTATTTACCTTACATTTCGGCCGGCAAAAGGCCGTATTCCAACTCTAACCCTATTGATTCCTCCTCTTCTCTTCTCGCTATGCTTCGGCTCGGCTGCTCCTCACCGTAGGCACCATAAGCATCACCACCAGCTCCGCCTCCATAGCCACGAGAAGCATCTTCTTCATAGCCTCCTAAACTTCTACCTCCATAACCTTCGTAGCCCCTACCACATTCAGAACCTCCATACCCTGCATACTCTCCAGGCTTGCCACCGAAACCTCCTACTGACCTATATGGGTTGCCACCGTAACCTGCTGGCCACATAAATTAAACATTAAAATTTGATTTCGAATGAGAGGATAGGAGGAGGTGAAACCCTAGCGCAACTCCAGAACGGAACACAGTAAAATTTATTGGGCCCAGCCCGAGCTCAATGCCGAGAGCCACCTGCCAGGTCGAACGGAGACCACCAAGCCCGCTGCTAGATCCAAGAACCAAACTCCCTCACGCACATATTGGGGTGTGCCCAAGCTCATCACTGAGAGCCGAGGGCTGTTGAGCCCGCGTACGGGACACAACAGCACGCACCACTGCTGTCCCAACGTCAAGCACAAGCCTTTCATGGGCCAAGCCCTATCGCTCAGCACCGAGAGCAACTCGCCCAACCTGCTGCCTGTTCGGATATCCATCATCTATTTCGGGATACATATCTATTTCAGGATCATCTATTTCGGGATACATATCTACTTCAGGATCTTGCATGATCTATTTCAGGATATGCAGTCCAGTCACCAGTTTGATGCCTCCAGCACCTTATCCACCTTCTTCTAGCACCCGGGAGCCACTTTCCACAGAGTTTTAGCCCTCCTAAGCTGAAAGGCGCCCTCTTCTCACCTACTGACTGAGAAGGGCGCACTTGCTCACCTACCACTGCAGATTCACTCCAGTTACATTCAGTTAGCTCCGATTCTGATTGATTTCACTTCGATTTCACTCCTGACTGACTGTTTCACCTCCGATTGACCTCCAGTTCGATTAGGTGACTTGCTCTGACTCCAGTTAGCCTCCCATGCGCCCCCACTGAGCCTCCAGATCCTATATCAGTGCTACACACTTCAGTTACATTTATTATGATCAGTTAGACTCAGCTTGACACCTGGATGACTGTTTGTTGTGATTGATGAGCAACACCGATGATTGATGAGGACTCCTAGATTGAGTCAAGCTACTCCATTTCAGTGATTCGAATGGCCTACTTAGTTAATTCGAATTGCCATTGACAGATATTGGATTGTATTGTAATCTATTGTAATTCATTCACCCTTTCTGGGATAGAGAGCACTGCTGCATGTTTTTGCACAGTTTTGCACCATATCTTCTTATTCATCTGTTGTGACTGATTTATTTGTTCATTAGATCTGCTGTGACTAACTTTACATGGTATCAGAGCCATTGCAGGGACAAGATCTCTTTTCTACAGGTGTTTATACAAGAAGATTTGACTGAATTGCTAAAAATTGCAATAAGTTTGGCATGAGATATCTCAAGGGCATTCGCTCCTGTGCATGCAAAGCTTGAAAATTATTCCAATACCACTCCAGAAGCTTGAGTTACCACATAATTCCTGGATTTGATACATTGGACCCATTCAACATTGCTTGAAATCCAATCCCAGGTGTGATGCAACTCTCAAAGGGTGGATTGTTCGACCTTATTGTGGTTGTTTTGATGTGATTTGCAGGTTTATTGTCTCCTCCAAGTGCACTCGCTATTTTCTGCATGCAAGGTTTCCTCCTTCAATTGCATTCGCTATAGTCTGCATGCAAGCTTCCTCTTCATCAGTTGACTCAATCCTTGCAATGGAATACTCTTCTTCAAAGCCTATCCTCACCCCATTCAATTATTTTGATTGGAAAGATGATATGGAGATCATATTACGTTCAAAAGGTTACTACCGAGTCACTCTTGGTCTTGAATTGGAGCCAAACAATGTAGCAGAAAGAACTAAACACTACAACAAGCTTGATGAAGCTTATGGTCTTCTTTGTCTCTCCATCTCCAAGGATCTTCACTTCCATCTCAGCGGATTGAAGACTCCAAAATCCATATGGGAGCAACTTGAGACACTATTCGGCAAGCAGGATGAGCTTAGGGATTTTCAATTAGAGAATGAATTGATTGGCCTTAATCCTGAAAATTTCGAGACCATCAATGAATTCTTCACAAAATTCAAGAACTTGAACTTGCAATTGAAGAACAGTGGTGTTATCAAAGAGGATAAGCAGTTGATCCTCTCCATTCTAAGCAAGCTTGGGAAATATTATTCGGTATTTGTCTCCACTTTCAATTCCGGTCGGCTAACTACCCCGAATTGGAAGATGCCTACCTTGAATGCCTTCATTGAGTCCGTTACGAAAGAGCATGACAAGTTGATTCAAATGGGGTCCATAAGCTCCAAAGATTCAGCCCTATTTGTTCAAGGACCCAAGATTTCGAATGGTAAAGGAAAGCTAAAGAAGGAGAAGCCCAAATTCGAGCCTCACAAGCAAAAAGACAAAGGCAAGCAAACGGATGCACCATCCAGTTCGAAATCCAAGCAAAAGGGCAAAGAAGGTAACCAAAAATCTAAATGTACTTATTGTAACCGTGGCTTTCATCCCGAAAGTTCATGTATGAAGAAGACTATAGATCAAATGGCCCTCCTTTTGGAAAAGAACAACATAACCCTTCCTGACGGTGCAAGGAAGAAGGATCGGAATGACGATCATGAAAGAGGACAAGCACTCATGGCAACGGTTTCGAAGCCCACTCTCTTGATAGATTCGGGTGCATCAAATCATATGGCTGCAAATATTGATTCTTTTTCCTCATTCGATCCAAACAGCTCCATCCCCATCCATTTGGGAGATGACTCAAAAATTTCTTCAAAGGGCAAAGGTACGATTCATGTAGATCATGGATGCTTTCAGAATGTTCTCTATGTGCCTTCCTTAGCTTCGAATCTCCTTTCTGTTTATCAAATGACACATACTGGTGATCCAAAGAAAGTCACATTCATCCCTAATACAGTTGAAATTTCTGATATCAAAAGTGGAAGACTAGTTGCGGTTGGAAAGGCAAACCACACTGCAAAATGTTATGAGTTTTCGCACTTTATTCCGCTTGCAAAGCCCACTGCTCTTCGCACACATGGTAATGAGGTTAGTAGGCTTTGGCATGAAAGATTTGGACATCTAAATTATAAGTATTTGCTGCTGCTATCAAATAAATCCATGGTTGATGGGCTTCCACAACTCCGTTCCTCGAAGGGAATATGCTCCGGTTGCATTATTGGGAAGCACCCCGAGCACAGATTCGACCGCGGCAAGGCTAGCAGAGCCTCTACTATTTTGGGATTGATCCATTCTGATATCAGCGGTCCGCTGCCCCATATGTCATTAAATGGTTCAAGGTATGTTTTGACATTTATTGATGATTATTCTCGCTTTACATGGGTATTCTTTCTCAAAAACAAGTCAGAAGTGCTTGGAAAATTCAAGGATTTTAAGGCTTCTGTTGAGACCACCACTGAGAGCAAGATCAAAGCTCTTAGATCTGATAATGGTGGGGAATATATCAAGTCCGAGTTGCTGCAACTTTGTGCCCAAAGCGGAATCAAGATCCAACATACAGTTCCCTACACACCCCAGCAGAACGGTGTAGCGGAAAGGAAAAACCGGTCACTGAAAGAGATGGCTACATGCATGATTGAATCAAAAGGTTTGGCTGCAAATATTTGGGCTGAAGCAATCAATGTTGCTGCATATATACAGAACCGTGTTCCACATTCATCCGTGAAAGGTATGACTCCTTTCGAAGCATTCTTTGGTCACAAACCGGATGTGTCAAATTTGAGAGTTTTTGGCTCTACTGCATGGGCTAGAATTCCTTCTGAGAAGAGACGAGCTTTGGATCCACAAAGTATCGAGTGCATATTGATAGGATATGGGGAAGAATCAAAAGCATATAAACTCATGGATATCAGATCTAAAAAGATATTCATAGAGCGCAGTGTGCAGTTTGAAGAACCGCTTCAAGAATTGCAACTAGTTGAGGAGAAAACTGCCGATTCACCGCCTTCACCAGAAGAAGATTCGAGCAGCGATAATGAAGGTATGAGTTCTGATATTTCTGATATTGTAGCAGCATATGATGATCATGACATATCAGGTTCGGAATCCGACCATTCAGATCCCCCTCAGTTACCAAAGTGGGCCCAAAATACTCTACAATCTGCTGGTTCGAATCTTGGAAATCCTGCTGATCCGAGACGAACAAGAGGAGACTTTCAAAGGGCAGGTATGGCTCTTTCTATTGCTGATCCATTTCTTCATGAGATTTGTTATTTGATGGCTGGTTCAGATCCCCAATCATATTATTCAGCCCATCGAGATCCGAGATGGAAAGATGCCATGGATGAAGAGTACAGTTCTCTTCAAAAGAACAATACATGGGAGCTAGTTTCTCTTCCACCTGGAAGAAAATTAGTGAAGTGTAAATGGGTCTACCGTACTAAAGTTGCTGCTGATGGCACTATCAGCAAATATAAAGCAAGGTTGGTGGCAAAAGGTTTTTCCCAAGTCCAAGGAGTGGACTACACAGAGACCTTTGCACCGGTTGCAAAGATGGATTCCATCCGCCTTGTTTTAGCTATTGCCGCATCCAAGCACTAGGAGGTGCATCACATGGATGTGAAGAGTGCATTTTTACATGGAGACCTTGCTGAAGAGGTCTATATGCAGCAGCCAGAGGGTTATACATCAGATCCATCATTGGTTTGCAGATTGAAGAAGTCTTTGTACGGGTTAAAACAGGCCCCAAGAGCTTGGTACGCAAAGATGGACTCCTTCCTTCTTTCTCAGAATTTCCAAAGATGCAAATCTGATCCGAATGTCTATCTTCAGCGAGTTAAAGGTAATTTGTTGGTTATTGTACTTTATGTTGATGATCTGCTTATTACTGGTAGCACACTTACTTCAATAAACAAGCTAAAAACTGCCTTAAATCTAGCTTTTGACATGAGCGATTTGGGCTTGCTGAGTCACTTTTTGGGCTTGGAGATAGCTCAAAATTTTGATGGGATCACTATATCTCAGCAAAAATATGCTTCCGACCTGTTATTGAAGTTTAATATGGCTGAATGTAAGGCAGCCCCGTTCCCATTCCTCTCAGGAATCAGTCTTGAGGAGGGAGATTCCACACCGCTTGCAGATTGCAGTATGTATCGACAGTTGATTGGTTCACTACTTTATTTGACACACTCTAGGCCTGACATCTCATATGCCGTGAGTGCCGTGTCAAGATATATGCAGCAGCCACATGAGCTTCATTGGCGAGCAGCCAAGCGGATCTTGCAGTATGTGCAAGGTACGAGACAGTTTGGCATACATTATGCTGCAGATTCTGAGCTAGATTTCATTGGTTTTACTGATTCAGATTGGGCAGGTGATAGCATTGATCGGAAGTCCACTTCCGGTTATGTTTTCATGATTGGTCATGGTGCTATTTGCTGGTCCAGCAAAAAGCAAGCAGCCATTGCACTTTCTTCAGCAGAGGCAGAGTATCGAGGGGCAGTCAATGCCTGCATTCAGGCAGTTTGGTTGCAGGGTATTCTTTCCGAGTTTGGTTTTGGTGGCACTACTTCGACTGTCCTATTTTGTGACAATCAAAGTGCTATCAAGATCTCCACAGATCCAGTTCAGCGGCAGAGGACCAAGCACATTGAGATTCATATGCATTACATTCGACAGTTGGTGCATGACCGCACCATCATTCTGCAATATTGCCCTACTGATGAGCAAATTGCAGACATCTTCACCAAGAGCTTCACTGAGAAGAAGTTCTCTTACCTCCGTTCACTGTTGGGGGTGAGTTCCATCATGGTGGAGACAGATTGATTCATTATTATGCTTTAGACTTGAGGGGGGGCTTTCTTCCCACTGGGTTTTCCCTCTTTCCTCACTTAGTTTATTTTTCAGCATTTTTTGGATTATTGTATTGGGGTGACCTTTGGTCTTAGTTACCAGGGCCCCACATTATTTTAGTTGGCACATCATAGTCTAGCTTGAGGGGGGGTGTTCGGATATCCATCATCTATTTCGGGATACATATCTATTTCAGGATCATCTATTTCGGGATACATATCTACTTCAGGATCTTGCATGATCTATTTCAGGATATGCAGTCCAGTCACCAGTTTGATGCCTCCAGCACCTTATCCACCTTCTTCTAGCACCCGGGAGCCACTTTCCACAGAGTTTTAGCCCTCCTAAGCTGAAAGGCGCCCTCTTCTCACCTACTGACTGAGAAGGGCGCACTTGCTCACCTACCACTGCAGATTCACTCCAGTTACATTCAGTTAGCTCCGATTCTGATTGATTTCACTCCGATTTCACTCCTGACTGACTGTTTCACCTCCGATTGACCTCCAGTTCGATTAGGTGACTTGCTCTGACTCCAGTTAGCCTCCCATGCGCCCCCACTGAGCCTCCAGATCCTATATCAGTGCTACACACTTCAGTTACATTTATTATGATCAGTTAGACTCAGCTTGACACCTGGATGACTGTTTGTTGTGATTGATGAGCAACACCGATGATTGATGAGGACTCCTAGATTGAGTCAAGCTACTCCATTTCAGTGATTCGAATGGCCTACTTAGTTAATTCGAATTGCCATTGACAGATATTGGATTGTATTGTAATCTATTGTAATTCATTCACCCTTTCTGGGATAGAGAGCACTGCTGCATGTTTTTGCACAGTTTTGCACCATATCTTCTTATTCATCTGTTGTGACTGATTTATTTGTTCATTAGATCTGCTGTGACTAACTTTACACTGCCAAGCCCAAATGGGCCGACTTAGTCCACCTGATGCCAAATAAACCTCATTTCCTCCATAAATAGGGAGTGGAGTCGGTGCCACGTAAGGCGTTTTCCGCATGGCCCATTAAGTGGTTTACCAAACCATTTTCTCGTATGCGGATGAGTAAAAAGGTGACACGTGTGACGGCGGTTTTCTTCCTGCGACCACCAACCACCGTTATCGTGCGCGCATGTTGCCGATGCGGAATAGAATGGATCCGTCGATCTTCTCTGCGGCTCTTGCAACCCTCTGAACAAAAAAAAACTTTTTCTACTCATGTCAAACGCTGGGTTTCCATGAATCATTTCAAATCACCATCCAAGCCACGACAACTCAGGCCAGGGTCTTCCCAAGAAGAGCCCGATCATCCAGACAGCAAGCACGCACACAAACCTACACATGGGCAGCCTACGGGTCCATACTCTGCACAACAAAGGAATGGGCGCTTTGTCCTGGACGATAGAGTAATAGAGGATGTGTGGGGCATCAAAAAAAATTGGGATGCGGCAATTTCGCATATAATTATATAGTGTTAGAGTATTTTGTTTAAATTTAATTAAATTAAATCTGGTATATATTTTTATAATGTTATAACCTAGGTTTGTTAAAGAATTAAAAGTTAATACAAAAAAAATATATAAAGTTACTCACAAACCTTAAATTAAAAGTTCATCGTATATTTAAAATTTTAAGGTCAATTATAGTAAGGTTGAAGCGGTTGGGTGAAGCTCTATTTAAATTTTCATATATAAAATTTAAATTATAATTTATATTTAAGAGAGAAAATTTAAAATATTTAAATTTAATAGATATAAATATTTAAATCTTGGAAAATAAATAAATAAATAAATATGTATATATATAAATAAATAAATACAAAGTGGTTTAAGTGGTTTGGTGAATATCTAGGGTTTAATAAATTCATGTATTATATCAAATTGTCTTAGTATTTATTGTATTTAACATTCCACATAAAATTAAATTTAAAATATATATATATATATATATATATATATATATATATATATATATATATATAAAATAATATATATATATATATATATAAAATAATATATATATATATATATATAAAATAATATATATATGTGTAATTATATAACAAAAAAAAAAGATGTGGTTGCCAAAGGCTAGGAGTAAAAGACTATATACATATAAAGAGGGTCAGAAGTAAAACATTAAATGAACTAAATAATAAATAGGTAATATAAGAAGGGGACTATAGTGAAACAATTTATAAGGAATAAGGAATAAATTTGAACATAGTAAATTAATCACAATGATGATAGCAATATAAGTAGTAAGTATGATGGCGAAAACGATGAAAGTAATATTTAGGAAGTGAAAGTACACTACGGAACATTAGTTCGATGTGTTGTTCATTAAGAGTTAGGTTGGTGAGAGTATCTTAATTTAGTACTGGAGATACCTTGTGTATCTAGCTGTGAAAATGGGTGAGTCGTGATCTACTCGAGGTGTGATATCTATCTTTCTATAGCTAGCGTTCGAAGTCAGTGAGTTCGACCTGATCTGCATTAATATGGAGGGACATATTTTGTATCGATGTAGTGACTTCTTATGGCTCATGTTTCATTCAAATAAGTGTCGACAGGATGTCATATGGGGGGGGCTATGCTATGAATCTCGAACCTAAGTTTTGGAGGATAAGTGAATTGGCAAGGTGATATACCTTAAAGATTGTAATGAACGAAGAAGTGTTCTAGTTCTATTAGTTAAATATGATGGTGGAGTCCACTTATGTTTAAATAATGCGTTGAATTGTCGGATAAATAAACATTTGTGTTCAAATATTAAAGGATGATGGTTACCACTATTAGTGACTAGGATAATTGTGTTGCTTCCCATTATGTACATGATCTACAGGTTATATATATATATATATATATATATATATATAAGGGGAGGATCATCGATAGAGACAAGAGATTTATTAACCAAATCCAATAAGGTAGTAAATGGAGTAAGGACATGGTAGGAAGGTGAAAATATGGGAGATAATTGAAAGTCAATAACACTTGACCTATAGTCTAACAACCATTATAAATCTAGTACCCTGGAATTTGTAATAAGACTATGTTTTAGGAGAAATAGTGCATTTCCAACTATGAGAAATGGTGGAATTACTTATGGATGAGAATGGGTATCTTTACAAAACTGGCAAGAAAGGAAGTAAGATTATACGTGTATCTCATGTCTAGTGATAATGTGTAGTTGTTTGAGGCACTCCAAATAGAGGTGGTAAGTCAATATTTAAGGTATGCATGAATGGATTCCCCTGTTGGGAAATTTAATTAGTATTAAGATATAGGAGATATCTATGTATTAAAATTAACACCGTAAATTTTCTATGCGTAATGTGCAATTAATCATGTTTCAATATAGTAAGTGAAAAGAGATTGAAGTAACTAGGTATGTGCGAGAAAGGGTAAGGGTTATATGCCGCTAGTCTTGCTTAGGTTAAAATTGTCATGATGGGGGAAAATATTATTGAAAAAAAAAAAAAACCTTTGTCGAGACTTCAACGTATAGTCGAAGAGACGAAACAAACACTTAATCTGAAAACAAGGAACCGCTAAAACGAGCATGGCAAGCTGAATGCTAAGACACTAATTTCACTACATGACAAAAATCATTAATGAAAACGATCATAGATTTCAACACGTTTATCCTAACAAACTATTCCTTGCACATAAGTATAAATGTAGGCATTTTAAGGAGCACTGCATTAGGTTTTCCTCGTGAGGAAAAATGACAGGGTAGAAACGAATCCCTTTATTTTCTTATATTTCTTCTCTAAGTACTACAAAGAATGGAAATTTTTATATATCAACTAAGAAGGGAAAAGTTGTGTTTTAATCTATTAATGAAATTCCTAGATTGCATTAGTTGCAATGCCATGTAACCTCATCTAGTTCTATTGAATAGGTTTTACATGTTGGGTAATTAACATGTTTAAGGGTTATGTGAATGTGTGATTTGTTAGGACACCCACATCTACACTTTGCTTGTGTTTAATAAGAGAACTTGGTTAAATAAACATGGAGTGATATTGGAGCTGCTACTTCCCCGCAACAAATTACACAAATATTAATGTGTGTATATAGATAACTTAGTACAAGGTACAAATTAAAGTGAAAACTCATGAACACCTCATAATTATGTTTACAAATAGAATTTTCATTTAAAAATGTAAACAAATGTAATAATATACAAGTATTTTAGTTGGGAAAGGATAAGATATGATGTTATGAAGCTCAGAGATAGAGAGGGACTTAGAAAATACATTATATATTATTTAAATAAGATGAGGGATGGAAATAAATTTGCTCGATACAAGGACTGGGTATCCTTTTGAATCCCATTGGGGAAAACACCATGCACTTAAACAAGGAGGTTGCATATAAAGCTGATTAAAAGACTCTTTTTATTAAGGGGGAACATGGCTTTAGACTAATTAAGTTAAATATTGGTGTAATGGTGCGAAAGGTTTCTGAGAAAATTTCGGATTTATCATACCTAATATAGTGATAATCTCGGGTAATAATGAGAGAGTCATAATAATCTCAACACAGTCCTCAATTTAACTCAATTAAAGCGGTTGTTATGAAGTTCTAGTAAGATTGAACATATTAAGTGATGATGTATTCGTTCAACTTGTAGGATTGGACTAAGGTCTTTACAAAGTACATAAAGGTTGCTTGTGTGGGTAGGAAGAGTGGTGATGTACAAATACAATGGCTTACTAGGATAAATACTAGTAATTACCTTTACAATGGTAAGGGTGGGAACAGAAGTAGCCATGATATTCTTAAGAATTGAAGGAGTAATGGTTTCCCGACAAATTATATTGGTTTGAAAATGAGAATAATAAATAAACACGATAACAATTGTATTTTGATAAGAAATAGCCATGAAAACCTTGTAAACGAGAATAGTTCCCCTAGTTTAACGATGTTACGATACTTTTGTTATTGTTTATTACCGATACGGAAATGATAATGTATAACCTTAGGATTTTGAGGACATGAATCTTCTTCCCTGAGAGAGGTATGCAAACCTTAAAGGTCCTTGGTAGTTGCGTGTTGAGTGGATACAGATTAAGAGTTCTAACGGCCTCAAATTTGAATCGTTGATTATTTCATGTTAAGTTGGATCAACATAAGCTTTGTGATGAGTAAACCTCTCTGGATGTTATAATATTGAAGGATGTTGCTAAACGGTAAGAAGTAGGATACTGAGGCGGATAGCACTTGATTATAACCTTATGGATTCTAGAGATTCAATAGAAGGATTAATCTAAATGTTTCTTAATTATTAGAATACGCATCAGTGGATAAAAGAAACAAAGCCATAGGATAATATCAACATATTCGGTCAAGTCAAAGCCAAGTAGGACAAGTATGGCTAACACCTGTTACTTGCATGAATGAAGAGTTTATGTGTCTAGAACTTCCCTGCATTTTATGACCATAACTTCGGGACAAAGTTTCCTGAAGGGTGGGTGTATGTAACGCCCCATATTTTGACTAGGCATGTTTACGAGTTAGACACCTTTCACTTTATTGCTTGTTATCTGTTTGACTCAGCTAGACAGCGTGAACTATATTTTCGGAATGATAGACATGATGATATGTTGCTACTGTGTTAATGATGTTACTATATTCACGCAGTTATTAAGTTATGATTATCATGATATTCTTTTATTTCATAATGACAGTGTATGTTTGATAACCGTCCTGGAGGAAATGTGATATATATATGATGTGGTAATTATGCTGTGATCGATTTAATGATTTTATGTGATGAAATAAATGATGTTGATGATATGGATCAATTGGTGATCGAATGGAAATGCTTGTTATAAAATGTGTATTCTGTGGAATACTAACCTACAGGACGCGAGGGCTATGGGATAGCCGGATACTTGATCTGAAATATGGATAAGAGCCTATCCATGCAGTGAACCTTAGCAACCGAAACTGATGATACGATGACATGGACCGATAATCTCGAGAGCAGCAGAGTATGAGTCGATAAGGGCATAGGCCCAGTATGTTGAGAGGGATGGATGTATTGCCCACCCTATGTTCCTATGATACCTGAGGTCGTGGGAGGGCCGTGCTGAGACACGCTCCCCAGGTATGTTGTGATGACGATGGTCGGATGCCTACTAGGGGAGGATAGGTCCGCTGTTCAGCCGACGCTATCGCTCTCAAGTTCTATGTGGTCAAGTCGTTGAGTCCGACATCCACTTTTATACTAGCAGAGGAAGGATAGGGAGGATGTGGACGTAGGTTAGGATGGGAGGATATGATAGTCAGTACTGTTGAGGGTTGGGTATTCATTGACCTGGAGTTAGTGGTAGCAGGCGGCTTTCCTTGTACCTGATTGATTGAACAAATGTAATCATAAAAATAATGAAATGAAATCTTAAAGGTTAACTAATAAAACGACCGATGATGTTTAGTAATATTATGATGAATGTATACTTATTCAGTTTGTATAAAGTATTATTGGTATTAGTTAGCTATTATGCATAGGAAATATGACGTATGTTTATAGTACATGTCCGTCTTGTGCATACGCTGGACACGCATGCACATTATGCCCATGCACGATAATATTGGTTTACAACGATACTTATCAAGATTTAACAATGTTGTAGGTGATCATAGATAACTCAATTGAGTATTGGGTGAATGACTTAATTAGTAAAAGATCATCAAGTTCTAATGTGTAAAAGAATTTAATCAGTCTTTGTATGTAAACATGGCAATGAACGATTAAAATAAGTGTCATTAATTGTAAGCATCCTCAAGTGAAGGTGACTCCAATATGAAGTATAATAGTTAAACATTAACACTAGAAGAGTGTACTATATAATTGTTGATCAGGATTAATTAAACCATTAAGTATATTTCATTATTTATACGCAAAAGGGTGCTATGTTAACACTTATCGATTAAACAAATAAATATTTTAATTTCTATTCACAATTAAAATTAATCACTATTATTATTAATTATTATTGTTATTATTATTATATTATTATTATTATTTAATTAATAATAATAATGATAGTAATCCTTTTCATAAAGCACAGTGAATTGAATAATTTATTAAATAGATTATTCATTTAATTAATTGACAGAATTATTTCAAGTAAATAAAAAGGGTTTGTTTAAATAAATTATTGAATAATTCCACGACTCGAGAGAACTTGGATGGTTTAAAATAATATATAATCCTCACTTTACCTTGAAAAGGGGGATGCATTAATGATTGTACTTCCAAAAAACCATGACAGCTAGGGCGGTGGAGTGATAAGGAAGTTTGACTTTATGAGGAGGTGGATTCATATAAAGAGGGGATTTTAACCAAGTAGTAAGGGGGGATTGTGGGAGAACTATGAGGATTTTTGTGAAAAAGGAGGAATGCCGAGGAGGGGGTTAACTCGATGCCGAGGAGGAGGTTAACTCGAAGCTTTGAGGAGGTGGGAAACTCAAAAGAAAAGACTGAGGAGGGGGTTAACTCAGCAAAATATTACCATTGAGCGATGGAAGGTTGCTGTCGGGATTATCGGTCTGTGGGCTCGGGGGCTAGGAAATCCGTTGATTTCCTAGGGTCAGCAGGATAATAGCTGATCGGCAGGGTGGACACATCATTTTGGGTTGCTAAGGTAACCTACAAAACCCACTACAGGAATCTTCTTACCTCACTGCAAATCTACAGGTCCAGGTATTTTACTGAGCTAGCTTGAATAAAAGGTAATTTCTTTTCTTTTCAAATTATGCATGTTAAAAGAACAGAGTTGAAATGAAAGATTCAAGTTTATGTTTATTTAAATTGCAGAGATGTATAAATATTTAAATAACAGAGACATAGACGGTTGAATTTTTCCAGAAAACATAAGGGAAGGACTTGGTATTTAAAATAATAAGGGAATAGCGACCCAGTACCCAGATATGGGCACTACACTTTAGAAGTAGAGCAAGATCTATTATAGAAATATAAGTACTCACTTAGATTTCTCACATAAACTACCATACATTGGGCCAGGGGAAAAAGAATATTCAATTAATGTATTGACTTATATATATATAGATATAGATATATATTGAGTGATTTAAAACATATCCTTTTTATAAATAATTACATTACTATCATAAAATAACATAATGAAGTTTTATATATATATATATATCAAAATTAGACTATAAAGATAATCCAAGGGAAAACTATATAAATATAAAGTTGACACCTTAGTTACTAAGAAGGTATTAAGATCTATTATATATATATAATGCTACATATGTATGTGGTCACTTTTACTTATATATATATATATATATATACTTAAAAAATTTTATTAAAAGTATAATCAACCTTTAGTGATCGTCCTAGACATTAAAAATGATGTTGAAAGGGACAATAATATGTTACACTTCTAGAAAATATATTTTTTAAATTGAGATAAAGAGTTATAAACAAATAATTTTTTATACATACTTAGTAGTCTCTTTTGAATGAACGTTTTACTAATAGAAGAAGGATGAGGAAAACCTCTTATCGTATTATAGCCAAAGATGTCGTAGATAAAATTTCAATTTATGCATGATGGGACATCCTCCCGTGTCTCTCGGAATCAGTTTCTTCCCTTTTTTTATCACATCTCTCGCTATCAAGAGAGAAATCGGCGAGAGAGCTCCACGATGCAGAATCCACTCCCACTATGTTATGGAGCATTTTGTTTTCGTCTATCTGTCTCACGAAGTGGAGAGTGAACTTGTTTAAAAACTGCCACTTGCCTGGTTTTTGTTTATTAGGATGCCCACTTGTCATTTCGGGGAGGAGGAGACTCTTTATTTAGTTGGAGGGGGGTAATAGGAGCGGGGTGGACACAGTTGGGGGGGATTTTCGATTGATCACTCTTATGCATAAGAGTCACCATCGAGAGCGATGTAACTCAGTTATAGGGATATGTTGCCATTTCCATGTATTTCTATTCCAAGATATCTTCTTTGCATTATACGTTGGATCGGAGGAATGCTTCTGTAATGGATACCTTTGTGTCACATCCGAATTGTTATGATGTATACGCTGCCAGTTTTCAACGCCTTTGAAGAATGCATTTTTTCCCACAGAGGAAAGAGGACGGTGGTGCTGGAAACCTGGGCAGGAAACGTTCTCGATAGGTAAGGTTTCGCAATGGTGGGGTACTGGACAACCTTCGCAAAAAGGTAACCCCTATAGGCGTATCATTACCCTACTGCGTATTTAAGTTTCAGTATTTAAGTCCTTATGCTTAATTAATCGTCTGACACTGAATGCGTATTTACATTCTGAAAAATTCCTTGCTAGATGAATCTCTGCAGTATCTATAAGAGTCAACCGTACGGCTTAAAAACCTTGCAGAAAAAAGGTTATATAAATTTAGTATTTCTCTGTTTATGTAAGAGCTGCCATAAAAGCGTGGAACCCTGTCCATTGGCTATACGTTGGATTTTTTCTATAATGACCATTACATGACCGATGACTAGAACAGTAGAGTAACTTTCTTTGCCAGTCTAAACTTCGTGGGCGAACTCCTCCTTCGGGGTACGTCTGAGTTGAGAGCGGGCACGTTTTCTTCTATCTCGATGATCCGGCAGAAGCAACGCTACCTCTTCATAGCCTAGTTTTCCTTATACTATTGCCGTGTGATGTAAACTCTGCCCTATCGGTAGGTTGAACACCGTTTAGATAACTGTCTACTAGATTTACTACAACGAAAATTTGTGTGGGTTTCTGTCTTAATATTTTAGCCACAAATATCCAGTCTCTACTTGATTATGATTACGTATTTTATTTTCCCATACCCGTGTCAAAGGCACACTGATGGGATTCATATTGTTTCATTAGTTCCATATGCCATCGTTTTGCTTGCATCTCTCTGTTTAGAATAATGATCATAGGATATATGTTCGCATCTCTGTATAGGAACGTTGCCATCGTTTTGCTTAGATATCCGTTGAGATCCCGAATTTATATATATAAATGTCATGTTCTAATATTATGCTGGCAACAAATGACTGCATGTAATTTCGGTAACATTTATATGATTCGTGGTTGTTACTGGATCATTTAGTTAGTTAAAATTACTATATAGAGAGAGATATAGATATACGTTGTATAGAGCAGATGGGTTCTATGATTAAATTCAGTTATTTATTTTTGTTTGAAGTCTTAGTTATTTTTGGAACTGGATTTAGCCTTGTATTGGGTTGGCAAATATTAAGTAATTATAAGGTTATTAAGATCTAAGATTGAGAAAGAAGCCACTCTACTACAATGACCCTAGCTGTACTTGATTTATGCTTGAATTTTAATATATATAAGTTTTATATTATGTAATGAAACCCTTATTACAAATATTGAAAGAAGTATGTATTAATGAGTACTTTGATTATAAAAATGAAATAGGTCTATCACCTTATAACGATGGGTGTAAGCTTTAGTCTTTTATGATATAAGTGGGGAGGGGATAATTTGAATAATTTTACATTTCTGCTATATAATACTGGGTTCCACTATTTTCCTAAAGTTGCCCAATCGATACTTAAAAGACTTGTTTAACCCTATAATCAGATGTAAGCTGCAATAGAAGTCTGGAATAGAAATTATTCTATTTAACTTACTAAATTTATATTTGAGTAAGGTTTAAAGTACATACACTTGTGTATTCAAGTATAGGTATATATATAGGATAATGGTTGGAAGAAAACTTGGAAGTCTCGCATCTCACTCATTTTGTAAAAAGGATTTGATTGTAGTTACAATTGAAACCTCACTACTCTATATCTAAAAGGTATATGTCCTTATGATATGATGGGTTATTAAAGACTAGATTAATATTAAAGTAGGTATGGCCTATAAATTCTTACAAGGGTCCTTATAGTAGAATGAATCAGGAAGGGTAGATTTGTGCAAATAGTATTGTAAGAGTATTTTGAATTAAGTTATTATTATTGAAAGTATAAACTTATGTTTTGTCATCGCTCATTCATGATGTAGACTATACAAAATCAGTGATATGAACACAGGATTATTTAGGTCATTTTTTATGTTAGAGTTAGATACCTTTAAACATTCTCCATGAGAGAAGTGTTAAGTAAGTGGGAAAGTTATGACAATAACTTGTTGTAAAATGTAACCTCTTTGAGGAAATATATTAATATGAAACACAACACTTTTTGTGGACGTAGCCCAAGGAGTGGGTGAACCACGTTAAAAATGGTCTCTTCCTACGTTGTGCCTCTTTAGTGTATTCTCTTGATTTTGTGTTATTCAGTTTGGGATGTTTTGATTATGTATTACTAACTTTAATGGCTTGTTTATTATTTCATGGGTCAATTGTTGTATTGTCTGAATATAACGTTTACCATAAGATGTTCTCGTATATGTGTCTCTTGACAAATTATTCCAAGCTAGCATTAAGGGGTAAGATTTTTCAAAGTTAAATTGATACAACTTATGTTAGACAAAGTATTGGATTCCTACTCTTACGTATTGGATTCCTACTCTTACCTTGTGTAAGCTTACCATATATGCTAAGTGAAAAAGAGTAATCATGATTTGAAAGTGTGACCAATTGGTTGGTGATGTCTCACAACTTTGTATAATTAATTCTGTATCTTTCATTATCCTAATTGATTATTCATGTTCCATAATTCTGACGGACAAATTTAACCAACCTTATGTTTAATAGAAATTAGTGTACCTCATTGTAGAAATTTTAAAAATTTACCAAAATTACTAACTTTGAAATTTAGGTATGTGACACATGTTGTGCCCATTTTTAAAAGCGATGATAAAGATAACCCCTTTGATTATAGGACCATTGTGATTAACCCTCTCTTATCCAAGTGAAATGGTATTATTTTGGAAAATAAGATCAACATATGGCTAGAAAGGAAAGGTAAAAAGAGCTAAATGAAAAGCTGGTTTTAGTTTGAAATTCTAAGTCACAGCAGATCTAAGAGTTGAGGATACCTCACCAAGAAAGAATGAGCAGAAAAGTTAAAGAAGATTGAAAACTGCAGTAGAAAAGAGCAGAGGAATAATTATGCAGCAGAACTCAGATAGGAGCATAATTATGTCACATGATCCAATAATTAGTATAATTAGTTCAATGATGTTATAATGGAGATAATTTGAATCACACAAGAGAATTCGAACCTCAGTTGGTCTAGCATAAGGATTATCACCACTGGAGTGCTTTGGAAGACTCGAACTCAACTGAACTGATCCTAAACTCAGCTAACTGAAGTCACAATCAGTTAACTGACTAAGGAGGGTGAAATTTAGTGAGTTGTTCATGCATGTCAATCAGAAATGGGCGCATGGACCACAATCAGTGGCATCTGGAGCTCCAACCCCCCACAAGAGTCAGCTAACTGAGGTGGACTGCACTAGAAAATTCAGTAGGTTCCTATAGAATAGGGAACTGACTGAAGTGGTCCTAAAATGATGCATGCAGGGATCAGAAGGTGGTAGATGGATCCTGGATGAAATATGCACACCACTAGGGGGCAAATGACATCATCAACAACTAGGAAAAATAAATAATGCTAGGTAGGAAAAGGATGGAGTATTAAAATATCCTAACACCCCCCCTTAATCCAGACTTTTTCATCCTAGGCCCTAGTTACTAAGACCAAAGGTCACCCATACAATCAAATAAATGATAAAAAAATGAACTATCCATGAACCAATGAAATGGGGAAAAACCTCATGGGAAAAATACCCCCCCCTCAAAATAACAGCAGTATGGAACTCAAAGAACCTTCATATTAAGCAGAGAAGGAAAACACTTTCTTTAGTGAAATCCTTTGCAAAAATATTGGCAATTTGCTCCTATGTAGAATAGCAGTGCAGGTGCTAGATCTGGATCTGGATCTGGAAATGCTCCTCTGATGTACCTCCCACTGTGTAGAAGTTGTGTTTTTCAAAACAAGTCTTTCAGGAATCCTTCTTGCTACTGGAGAGAACAGCTCAGTGTGGTCCAAATAATGAACCTTTGAGTACCCTTTGTCAGATAATCGATATTGTTTATTGGTTGTAGACCCCCCATGGAAAGTATCACTAAGATATTATGGATCAAACCCCGCCATCATGTAGCACCTCTCTGATAGAAGTGGATCTGCATGACATAGTGCAAGTTTTGCATGATACTGAGATTTGGTGGTTCTACGGTCAGATGGATCCCCAACTATGTTCCTAATATTTACAAGGAATTTGTGAGCCCATATTGGCCTTGGCCATGGATTGGGAGCATGTGGTTGATCTGGATCTGAATCGCCTTAAACTTTATTTTCAACATCAAGATATTTGATCCTCGTATTCATTAGAAGAGATATCACTTTGATCTTCATCAAATTCCAATGGAGTAGGAAGAGAATGGAAAAAAATGGGATAATTCATATGCCTTGGAGGCATGGTTTGCAATCCCTTTCTCTATAATCTTCCTAGTAGAGATCTCTTCAATATCAACTGTGTCAGGACCAAAGACTACTTTATTCGTTTAACCTGTGTGAGTCATCTGATATATAGACAACAAATTTGCTAACAAAGAAGGCACAAATAGAACATTTTTTAACTTCCCATGCTCCAATGTATTGTTCCCTTCCCTTCAGCAAAGATCTAAGAGTTGTCTCCCATGTGAATAATTGGACCATATTTTAGATCTAGAGAAGAAAATAATTCTCTGGAGGAAACCATGTGGTTGGAGGCTCATGAATCTATGAGGAGGGCTTATGATTTTGAAAATCTAGCCTTCAGTGCATGGCCTCTCTCATGACCATCAGTATCACTTCCAGAATCAGTCTCTCTTGCACCTTATGGGAGGGAAATGTTGTGTTGTTCAAAAAGCTTGGTCATCTGATCTATCTTCTTCTGCATGCAATATCTCTCTGGGTGGTTTCCTTTCTTGCAATAGGAACACATGGATTTCTCAAATCCGTTTTGTTTGTCCTTCTTGGAGTTGGAGGATCCTTCAGATTGACTTGACTTAGCATTCTGCTTGGGTTCATATTTCCTCTTCTCCTTGCCCTTGTTCTTCCCCTTCCCATTCACACTTTTTTCTTCTCCAACCATAAGAGCTTGACCTTTGGAGGCCTTCAAGGCACCCATCTAGATCAACTTATCTTTTTCTTGGATGAGAGATTCAATGAAAACATCTAAGGAGGGAATCTTCCAACCAGGGATTAGCATTCGCCCATAATGAAAGGTAGAGACAAAGATGGACAACTCAGGACCTAACTTGATATGAATGTATAGCACCAGCCGATCATCATTATTCTCAATGCCACACTACTTGCATTGCATAACCAAAGATTTGAATTTTGAAAAGGACTGTTGAATGGTCTCGAAACTGCTTGGTTGAAGAGAAATCAACTCATTTTCCAGAATATGGCCTCTTAGCTCATCTTGTTTTCCGAAGAGGGTCTCTAAATTCAAACATAACTCTCTTGGAGTCTTCAATCCATCGAGGTGGAAGAGTAGATATTTGGAAATATGAATACACATGAAACCAAATTATTCATCCAATCTATTCAGATACTTGGTTTTCTCCACAATTGTTTTGGTTCGGGATCCTTCCCCATTGTCACCTTATACAGTGATTTGTTGCGCAATACCATCTGCATATCAGCCCTCCAATCAAGGTAATTGAAGGGTATCAAGATCCTGGGAGAGAGAGAGGAAAGTTTGAATTGCCCATTACAACTGCTGGAGCGAATAGAAGGTGAAAACTGTTGCTTCTGTAGCAAAACTGTAGCAATTGCATAAAACTGCTGCAACACTCAAAAAAATTGAATAACCTGCAAAACAATATCGATAATGGAGGTATACTAATACTGAGCACTACTTTAGGACAGTAGGCACTTTTATCCAGATCCTTCACACCTGGATAGACCTCATTGGATTTCTCCAATGAATTCAATGCAATGGCACCAGGATTTGTTGTGGAAATCCAGAGGCTTCTGGTGCACTACCAAAAGCAGCTTCTAAACCTATTCGCTCAATGGCTCTGATACCATGTGAAATTCTAATTCACGTAATATCTAAGAGCCGAGGATACCTCACCAAGAAAGAATGAGCAGAAAAGTTGAATAAGAGTGAAAACTACACTAAAAAAGAGCAGAAGAATAATTATGCAGCATAACTCATATAAGAGCAGAATTATGTCACATGATCCAATAATCAGTATAATCAACAATTATGTTACAATGGAGAGAATTTGAATCACACAGGATAATTCGAACCTAAGTTGTTCTAGCATATGGATTATCACCATTAGAGTGCTCCGAAAGACTCAAACTCAACTGAACTGATCCTAAAATCAGCTAACTAAAGTCACAATCACTTAACTGACTAAGGAGGGTGTAAAAGTGATTTTTTCATGAATGTCAATAAAAAATGGGCGCACGAGGCCACAATCAGTGGCATCCAGAGCTCCAACCCCACACAAGAGTCAGCTAACTCAGGTGGACTGCACTGGAACACTCAGCAGGTTCCTATAAAATAGGGAACTAACTGAAGTGGTCCTAAAATGATGCATGCAGGGCTCAGAAGGTGGTAGATGGATCATGGATGACATCTGCACACCACTAGGGGAGAAATGACATCATTGACAACTAGGAAAAATAAATAATGCTAGGTAGGACAAGGATGGATTATTAAAATATCCTAACATTTAGGAGGTAACCACATGCCACCTCATTAGTCTTAGGATAATTGAAGATGAATGTCACAATGATATAGTGCCTATAAATAAATTTTGGAAAATATTAGAAGGTTATTTAGGTTCTTTTCAATTTGAGAGCCACTACAATAGGTTGTACGATAATTCCATTTCCAAATTTAGGAACACTAAGGGTTGGTCAAAAGATATTAATTGTATTATAAGAGTTAAGCAAGTTTTCCCCCTCTCCCCTATCTTTTTTGGTATATGCATTGATAATTTAGAAGGTTATTTAATAGAGACAAGATGCACTGGCATGATGTTAGTAGGAATTGTCATCAGCCTCCTTATTTATGCTTATGATATTGTTCTTTTGGAAAGATGTCCCTCTGATCTTGATAAGCAATTAAGAATTCTCAAGGATTTCTACTCTAGTATGGGCATGATCGTCAATACCGAAAAACACCAAATTTATGTTGATAAAATCTAATAAGGTCACATATGCTCATTTTTTTTATGATAATAGAAACTTGGAGGAAGTAACATCCTACAAATATATTGGGATTGATATCCATCACAAGCTTAACTAGAACTACACCATCGAGAAAAGGATTAATGGAGGGTGGAAAACTTATTTCGGTCTTGAAAATAATTATAAACCGGCAAACCTTGTGATGTGGGATAAATAAGCTCCTCTTTGAAACTCTCATCATTCTTGTTCTCGTATATGGGTGTGAATTTTGGGGCTACAACTTCTTTAGAGAATCTTGGAGAAGGATTGAGCAAATCTAAAATAATTTTATAACTTACAATCTTAAAATGAAAAGAAATACACCATATCCTATTCTCTTTATTGAAGTGGGTATTTCCCCCATTGATAGCGTGTAGTTATGACTAGGTACCTAATATAAAAGAAAAATTTAAATAACTTGGAAGACGAGACACTTCCGAAAATTGCTTTAAATTCCATCCAAAATCACCAAGGTTGGCATAAATATTCCATGTCTTTGTTAAAGATGTGGGGGATTGACGAAAATGTCACTTTGCAAAATATAGATGATATCAAAAAAATTATTACTTTGAAGTTCAAAGAGAAGTTGTGGTGTGATGAAAATTTAGAAGATAAAAGAAAAATAGGATATTACAAGGTCATTAACCTTAATACATACACTGATGCATTTGAAATGCGCCTTCTTGGCACTTATGAAAATATAATCATTTTTATTAGATTATGATTATTAAAATTTTAAAATTTTATATATATTTTTAATTAGAATTTTAAGACTTAAATATTTTATTTTTTAATTTTTGTAAAAAAACCAATATTATTGAAAAGTTCAAATTTATTTTTAATTATAATATTTTTTTAAATTATGATAAATAATATATAAAAAAACGCTTATCCAATATAATATTTTTAGAAATCAATACTTATTTGATTTAATATTTCAAATTTGATTTTAATGATAATATTTTTTTTAAATTATGATAAATGATATGTAAACAAAGATTATTAAAAATTAATAATTATTTAAAATTATTTTTATTATTTTTAGAAATTAATAATTATTTAAAATAAGTATAGATTCATCTTGAACCTCTATTTATCCAGCATTGAAAAGAATCTAATTTATTAAAGATCCGAATCTAAAATAAATCTATACTTATTTTAATTTAATTTATTTTATAAGGTTTATACTAGGCTTTTACACTTTCCTCTTTAATTACCTCTCTCCGCACCCTACCTTCAAAAAAATATTTTAATTTTTATATTTACAACAAATTTATTTAAAATATTTAAATACATTTAAATTTAAATTATAACTATCGTAAAAGCAAAATCAAGTCCAACCATTTACATTGTAGATTTGAAAATTTCGTGATTTGAAAATCATATACGAAGATAATTGGTTAAAGTGTGTAAAACAATACTACATAGATTTATGAAGAGAATTTGAGATTCACAAGTGATTATGATTCTTTTAAGTTTGATATTTATATGAGTGTTATTATTATAAATTGAAACAAATTATACTTAATCTATAAATTTAATATTTATATTAAATTAATAGTGATTGTTGTTAATTGAAATAAATTTGTTGTTATTTATAATTTAAATCATTATTATTGATTTTTATTGTTATAATTATTTGTAAAACATCTGGATAAATTAATAGTGATTATTGTTAATTGAAATAAATTTGTTGTTATTTATAATTTAAATCATTATTATTGATTTTTATTATTATGATTATTTGTAAAACATCTGGATAAAGAGTTATTGGTAAAACATCCATATAGAATAATTAAAACATCCTCACACCTTTGCAAGTAAAGTTAATTAAATAAAGTAAGTCCGGGTTTAAAATATGTTTAAAAGACTTAAAATAGGTGAGTAAATGTTTTTTTTTTGGGGAGTATTAATGCTTCTGAAGGGTTTTTCATTTATAACCATGGAAGAGACTCAACTAAATAATTAGGCAAATAAAAACGCCCACAAAACATTGAAAACATACCGACACCAACAAATGAGCTATTCAATAGTTCTATGCACTAATGTTTATGTGCAGCATGTTGTACCAGCACTGAGCACTGAAAGGAAGCTTCGTTAGGAAGTAAAAGATACCTGCTGGAAGCTTTAAAAAGAAAAAAAAAACTAAAGTGGTCACACTTTCATTATCCTTTTCCAAAGATACCTCCTTGTCTTTTTGTCTCAGATCCCATCAGTGGATGGTCATTGCACATCAATCCCAACAAACTCAGCCCATAATAATGTCTCAGATCCATCAGTGCATGGTCATTGCACATCAATCCCAACAAACTCAACCCATAATAATTGAATGAATACGCTCAATGCTCAGTTACAAATACAGTATCATGTTCTACAGCAGGCCTTTTCCTTCTCTCTTTTATGTACGTATCATCACAAAGAATTTACACTGCATGTCGTTTCTTGTAATTGCAGTGCACTGTGTTTACTTGTAGCGTACACGCAGTACACCAGCTTTTCAGAGCTACTAAAAGCTGGCGATGCAGAGATTTTGAAATAGCAGAGATAAATAATCAGTTTATGATGCAGAGATTTTGGATTCAAAAGAGTCCATAATAATATATATGTTGCTTAAATTATATATGCGGTTTGTTATTAGAAATGTATTTTCTCAGAGATGCATTACATAGCAGAAGTGTATTCATGGAGTAAGAAATAATAAAATTGACTAAATCTTTAAATATATTTATAATTTTAAATTTTTAAAGATAATTAGATGTTATTATTAAAATTTAATTGTTAAGATAAAAGCAAAATTTAATTAAAATAAGGTGTAGTTTAAATATTATAAGTTTTCAATTTTTTAGTCTTGCTTTGTTCCAAGAGTCCAATTGGAAATCTGGAAAGAATTTTAGAATCAAATATATTAGCTATGGAAATTGTATAATCTGAGTGTTATGGGGTATTTGAGGAAGCTAAATCTATTTATATGTATTCAAAAACACAATTTAAACACTTCCAACTTTGAATTTTATCAAATTTCGACCAAAATCCATAGTAAAATCCAAAACTTAGAATAAATAGACTACTCCAGTAAAAGTGAAACTAAAATATCAACATATTCATTAATAACTTAATCCTTTGGTCATAGAATAAGCCCTAAAATTTCTTGTAATTAATCAAATTGCATTTGTAAATAACTTGTTATTTATATTACATCATCATGCAAAATAATAGAATCATTTTAAACAAAATTGTGACTAATGTTCTATACAATCATTTAAATATACATTAAAGTCACACAAATTACTAAATTAAAATTTTAAAAAAAACATGCATTGAAGCCATAAGAGCATACACACCAATCTATTTTCACATGTTTTTCTAATAAAATGGGATATTTTCTATTAAAAGAAAAATTCCATGTAATAAAAATGAAAATCCTAACATAAATTAGGATAACATAAAAAGATTTAGTGAGAAGCTTTTCCATGTGGATGTAGTCCCATAGATTTTGGAAAGATGAGCAATCTTGTTATGTTTTAGTTTATCTTCTATTTAATATCATCCAACTTATCTCTAAAAAGATTTAGTGAGAAGCTTTTCCATGTGGATGTAGTCTCATAGATTTTGGAAAGATGAGCGATCTTGTTATGTTTTAGTTTATCTTCTATTTAATATCATCCAACTTATCTCTTTGTTATGATCTCAGTGCAATATTATTGTGTTTCTTGCCTATGTGAAAAGAGGAGTATTAATATTAGACACTTATACTATATGGTTTCTTTATGTCAATTTTAATTTATTGTTAGAAGAGTAAAGAATTTGATATATCAATTCATGACATCTTAAGAAATTTGGAAACATTTTTATAATATTTTTTTATGAATTCCATGTTTAATTCATTTTGAAATTGAAATTTTCACAATATTTTCAATAAAGTCCATGTCTAATTTGGTTTTTGAAAGATTGAAATGTTTAACTCCTAAATTAAAAATACTGAATATCTATAGCCACCAATTAAGTGTTATGAACAAGTTATTTGTTAGTTTTTTGTGTGTAGTTGAAATCATCAGTTGTCTGTGCCTCACATTATCCATTATGGATGCACCAACTACTAGTTATCTATGCATTAACTACCAGTTATGTTTTATATATTGTTTTTCTATTAGACATATAAGTGTTTGTATCTTAGAATCTGGAGTAGCCCAACACCTATGTTTTTCATAGATTGCATGAGGATGAGACAAGTATATATTGGTACTCCAACTCAAATTCTTAAATATAAACACCTATAAATATAAATATAAATCAAACTTGTCTCAACATTTTTTATCTTTCATCCATTTTCCTTACACATATATATATCCATTTTCCTTACACATAACCCATAGTGTTTGGATATCAATAATAACAATGGCCTCCAATTGATTGAGCTATCAATCTTGAAACTGATAAGGTACATATTAAAAGTGGATTTAGATGTATCTGTCCTATCTAAACGAAGAGTCGAGATGCTAGGAATGGATCTGTTTTTAAGCACATCCTCCATATGACTTGCTTTTTGGTCACTTGTTTTCGTGACAATGCTTATAGGCCACTTATCTGGTAACACCTAACTCAATGTATTTGGAACGACTGATTTGTTTTTATCATACGAAACCAAATAACGTGTTAGCAACCTTTACGTACGTTGATGTGATTAATCAAACTTTCTACACAGAGAAATATTCTGCTGCTGGATTGTCTTCATTCTAAAGGTAATGTGTCCTCATGGAAAATGCCACCGTCCCCACCGCTCCTGTAAGTAAACAGTAATAGTAGAAAACACTGTTGACCAAAAATAATTGAGAGAAATACAATAGTTTGAACTTTGAAGTGATGTAGATAGATTTTGTATTATATTCTGTAAAATGATAACATAGCATGATAACATTTTTTCATTATATTGTTTTTTTTCTCCCTTATTTCCACGTAAAGATTCCTTTTATGTTTTAATTCAAAATAATCTTCAATTATAATTTAGAGATTAGGTTTTCATGGTAACATATTATCATGCCACTCTGCATGATGAAGTGCAAGGGAATTCGAAACATATAAAATGTTAAAGATAAAATAAAACACCACATGAGCGATTACTTGTGAGGGTGTAAAGATTAAGTTAATACATTAGTAAAAAAAGTACCTCTCTCTGTACATAATAAAATAACAATTTTTGTTGTATTCCACAATCAAAACAGAGAGGAAGAATCAAACACAATCGAACCAAAATAATTGAAGGGAATACAACAATTTGAGGTGATATAGATACAGTTTGGAGAGTATCTTGGATGCCAATTGACGCCTTACTATTTATGTATAACATGTCTGTTTTTAGTTATCTATTTCAGTTCCGATAATGAGAGTCAACTATATTTCAGTTCCAGCACTGCTCGTGCTGAATGGGTTATTGGGTATAAATTTGTTGGTGCCGTAAAAATTTTAAATAGTTTTCTTTAACTGCGTGGCTAGAGAGATTACAACAATTACATACAGAGTGACATATTTGTTTGAAATAAAAAATACAGTCAAATATAATTTCCAATTGCATTTTAACCATGGTTCGTTTAAGCAAATTTCCATATAAAAAAAATAGTGAACAACATATTCTGAGCATAACATATTAAACTATCCAAAATTTTATATTAAAATTATTTTTTAAATTAAATGATTTCAAATAATTTGAATATTTTTTATAATTAATTATTTTTAATTACCTATATAAACAAAAGCAACAAGCAACAAAGTCTTTGCTTTAGAAAAAAACTGAAATGAAAATAATGAGAACTAAGAGATACTAAACAACAATAGACATGTCAATTTTCCCAAAGATAGACTCACTTGAAATGGTGTTTCTTCATCATTGACTTCACTAAGTGTTTCCATAACACATTTCCCCTCTCTATTGTCATTTTGGAGCTGTTATGACCAGCATATCTCCAATTCTATAGAGAGTACCAATTAATATAATCTCATCTTCACAAGATTATGAATATAACAAAATAATATAATTTTTTTTTTAATTCTCTTTTTGTTCTACACTGGACATCTATAAAGAGATTTCATCCTTTAAAGTTTGAAGTCTACAAGCAAGACTCAAGAGCAGTGTATCACCCAACAAAAGGAAGGGGCGAGGACATAATGAGGAAGAACTATTTTGTACTTACAAGATTACAGAGACCATGGAACAGGGCTACCAAATTTAAATAAAAAAATCATACTAACCAATAGTTATAATACTCCTAGTAATACAAAAGGGAAGGTATGTTATTGAATTTCATGTCATATTGCAGTAGTTCATACTATGTTAAAAGGAGAGAACTAATTTCTCAACATCAACAATCAAGTACTTGAATTGTTGAAGACAATTCACTTTATTAGATTTGTATTCTCTCACAACACGATCTTAGAACTAGATTTCCCCAACTTTCTTTGTGCCATTCACTTGAGGAATGGTAAATGCAAATTAAAAATTATTCTACAATTGACAAGAATCATCAATCGAGTAGATGCTTAGTAAAACAAGGCCTGTACATAGTGTGATGTCTGCTTAGGCAAATCCTCTTATAAAAAAAATTCTGTGCATTTATTTTGATTCATAAAAAGAGCTAGTCATATGTCTCCAACAAGGTTGTTGCATATTAACTAAAAGAATCTATTCAAACATATTTACAAGAGATGTATTTGGTCATAGTGAAATTAAATTTGAAAATAGACATTCAATACTAGCAATTTTTTTTCACTTGGTATTAATACATATCATACAACAAAAGTATAAGGTTTCTTTCAGTAAGTGAGATAGATTTCATTGTTCGATAAGCTTCGTGGCTACAAAAACACAATTGCCATACAATTCCACCACCAATTTCACAGAAAACAGTGCTACAGTATGGGAATTAACTGCGGAGGTCACTAAAAATCAATTTATACAATAACATGCCTAAGAATCTTAGACGTCCCATACCCCTTGATAACATGCCTAAGAATATTAAACGTCCCATACCCCTGCGTTCGGATCCTCTCTTCTCACTCTCGTCACAAGCTCATTTACCAGATGGATTACCTCTTAGTGGGATCTGCACATCCCTAATGAAACCTAATGGTAAGAGAAACATTAAATGTAAGAGCTACGACCGTATGGGAAGAAGGGATCTGCTCATGGGAGCTGAAATCTAAACATTTGCGGTAGAGAGTAGTGAATATAATCCATCTCAACCTGAATAGAACACAATCCAATTTAACTGCAGGATTAATGCATGCATGGGAGAATCCTTCCTATGTTAGATCAAAAGTAGAACAACATTAACGCAAAGAGATGCGTCATGCCGGAGTTCATCCGTAGCATGGGAGGGTTCCTTCGCATGAGTCTAAGATCCAAACCAAAATGGTGACTTGCATTGGATATTAACCGATTTTTTTTTTTTTATTTTTTTTTAACCATGGGAACAGCAACCTCCTAAGGGTATATCCAACAGCCCGCAAGCCAGATATACCAGAAACTTGTGACTCAGCAGGGGCCGAGACGTCCCGAGACCCTTTATCCCAAGGAGAGCCTCTATCCCAGGGGTCGCCTACCCTTCGAGCCTTGTCACAGCGGGCCAATGAGCAACCCTACCCCCCGCCGGTTTTGAACCTGTGACCTCCTCAGATGAAGTAGGGTCGATACCCTAGTTGTGTGTTCGCATATGGAAACATCCAACTATAGAGGGAAAACCCATGCATGGAGGATCTCCTTGCCTTGCTCACCCCGCAACCAACTGATTAAGAGGAGGAGGGATTAAACACCAGTAATATTTCTCTTAGCACACTCATACCATAACTCTAGGCAGTTCCCTTATGGATGCACAATCAATGGAAGGAATGGTTGGTTACCTCATATGTTTTCTGTGGGCCCGATTGAGCTAAGTAATATATTCATTTCTTTATATTTTTTACATTTTTATCTTCCCATCTATTTTCGATGCATGGTAGATGTGTATAATGTAGTGGATATAAGTGGTGGGAATACTGAGTATATTTGTATTATAATAGGTCTCTCTTATATTGAATGATATATTTATATTGAATGATAGTATGTACATATATAGAGGTATTTTATATATTTTATGCGTAGTTGTGTAATAGAGTATAGTTAAGAATATATATATAAAAGGTTTGTTAATTTCATTGGCAAAGAATAAGTTGAAAAAAAGGAATGAGATTTGAAAAAAAATGTTATGCTTTTCACCTTACATTAAGAGAAGTTTTCATGTATTTATGTTAGGAAACTTTGTTTTGCCAAATTTTTTAATCTTAATTTTCATGGTATGGTATTAATCAGATTTGGAATAAATTCATATAGAAATCAAAATTAAAAAATTAAAAAAACAAATCAAAATTTTAGTTGCATTTTAGACATGTTGAGATATAAATGTACTTCCATGAAAATAATAAAAACTATTGAAAATAATAGTCCTTTCCTACGATAGAGACTAATAATAGGTAAGAGAAGCTCTTACACCTCCTTGAGATGCATCTTTAGAAATTATGGAGACAAATTCTAACTAGCAAAACTTAAGAGAATAATATGATTGCCTAGAAGGACTCAAATTCCTATATTAAGAAGCTTTATGAATCAAATGATGTAGAGAATAACATTTGAATTTTTTTTTATGGAAGATGAAGTGTTTTCTTTAAAAGATATAGATTTTGGGATTAAGTGCCTCACGAATGGGAAAACTAAGGACATCAAAGGATACCAAGCTAAAATCCTAGAAATTGAGGGGCGAGTGGATCCATGAAAATGGGTAGGAGTTTTTTGGCCAAAAGTGGCGGTGAAAATTTGATTTTTTACTCATTTATTAAATCGAACCCTTTAAAACTCATATATGCCTTATGAATTCTGGCATGCAACAAAAAAAGAAATTGTAGGGAATTAAGTTGTTTTTCTATCTATATCTAAAAATATAATAGTATTATTTACTATGTCAAAATTGCATTTATGATAGGCTTGTTCTTGTAAATTTCAAGAAAAGTTAACACGTGTCTTGTGTGCACGTAAAATAATTTAGTGATAAATGCATAATTTTTTAAAAAACATATATATGAACATAGTCTACACAAAAAACACTGGGGTGTACATTTTTTTTAAATTTATGTCGGAAAATTATATTTTTCATTCATTTTTTAAACTGGCCATTGAAAATTTTAATCCCATCTCATACACGTGTGAGCACGTTAACTTTTTTTCTTACTAGTTACAAAAATGAAAAAACAAAAAATACACTTTTGAAGAGGATACATTGGTCTAGGGCGTATATATTTTTTGAATTTTTTTGGTTGTGTAATTTTATGTTGTTGATTTTTCTTTGTGTTGATTCGAAGTTGTCGACATGGTATTGTAAGTGTAAGTTTGAATATATATATATATATATATATATATATATATATATATATATATATCAAATGAAATTAGAAACCCATAAATTATATGTCAATGGATAGGTGATTCAGTGACGAATCCATCGATATGAATTCTGTCATAACCTAAGGTGCATCCCAAGATAGGGTTTAGACCTAGCAAAGAATCCAATAAAATAAAATTTGCGGAAAAGGGGTCTAAAAGCCTGTTTTTCAAGTCCTCGGTCAAGCTATTAGCTCAATCGAAGTCTTAAAAACCCTCGATCAAGGTTTTGAGTTCTTTTTTAAATAAATCAATCGAGGGTTTAGAAGTGGTTAAACTAAACACTTGATCGAGCCATTAGCTTGATCGAGCCATTAGCTTGATTGAGCCATTTTTTACTTTCTATAGACTTCCCGTGGACTTTTATGTGTTTTTTACTAATGACAATAGCTGGATCAAGCTATTTAAAAAATCTCGATCGAATTAAGAAAACCCTCGACCGAACTATTTAAAAAAGATTGATCACGCTACTTTTTACTTTCTATAGACTTCCTGTGGACTTTTATGTGTTTTTTACTAATGACAATAGCTCGATCGAGCTATTTAAAAAAGCTCAATCGAGACTTAAGAAAACCCTTGATCTAGCTATTAAGCTCGATTGATCTTTCTTCAATAGCTTGATCAAGCACTTGGTTAAGCCCTCGATCAATCCCTTTTAAAAGCTTGATTGATGGCTTAGAAAAAGCTCAATCGAGCTTGTTTTTTTCCACACTGGAGCCCTCCACTTGCCAAAAATTTTACCCATCTTCATGGGAACACCCAGGGGTATGTCATCATCCCTTATATACATAATCTCTTCAATCTAGCAATCAAGCAAGTTTTCCCTAAACCTTGGTATCAGATCCCTAGTGTGCCCATTTTTAAAAGTGATGATAAAGATAACCCCTTTGATTATAGGACCATTGTGATTGCTCTCTTATCCAAGTTAAATGGTATTATTTTGGAAAATAAGATCAACATATGGCTAGAAAGGAAAGGTAAAAAGAGCTAAATGACAAGCTGGTTTTAGGAGGTAACCACATGCCACCTCATTAGTCTTAGGATAATTGAAGAGGAATGTCACAATGATATAGTGCCTATAAATAAATTATGGAAAATATTGGAAGGTTAAAGGTTCCTTTCATTTTGAGAGCCACTACAATAGGTTGTAAGATAATGTCATTGCCAAATTTAAGAACACTGAGGGTTGGTCAAAAGATATTAATTGTAGTATAGGAGTTAAGCAAGGCTACCCCCTTTCCCCTACCTTTTTTTGTATATACATTGGTAAGTTAGAAGGTTGTTTAATAGAGGCAAGATGCACTCGCACGATGTTAGTAGGACTTGTCATCATCCTCCTTATTTATGCTAGTGATATTGTTCTTTTGGAAAGATGTCCCTCTGATCTTGATAAGCAATTAAGAATTCTCAAGGATTTCTACTCTAGTATGGGCATGATTATCAATACCGAAAACACCAAAGTTATGTTGATAAGATCTAATAAGGTCACATATGCTCCTTTTTTGTATGATAATAGCAACTTGGAGGAAGTGACATCCTACAAATATCTTGGGATCGATATCCATCACAAGCTTAACTAAAACTACACCATCAAGAAAAGGATTAATGGAGGATGGGAAAATCATTTTGGTCTTGAAAATAATTATAAATCGGCAAACCTTGTGATGTGGGATAAAAATAAATACCTCTTTGAAACTCCTATCATTCTTGTTCTCCTATATGGGTGTGAAGTTTGGGGCTACAACCCTTTTAGAGAATCTTGGAGAAGGATTGAACAACTCTAAAATAATTTTATAACTTACAATCTTAAAATGAAAAGCAATACACCATATCCTATTCTCTTGATCGAAGTGGGTCTTTCCCCCATTGATAGCATGTAGCTATGACTAGGTACCTAATATACAAGAAAAAAAAAAAACTTGGAAGACCATAACCTTCCGGAAATTTCTTTAAATTCCAGTCAAAACCACCTAAGGTTCAAGCGAGGTTGGCATAAAGATTCCATGTCTTTGTTAAAGATGTGGGGGATTGAGGAAAATGTCACTTTGCAAAATATAGATGATATTAAAAAATATTATTACTTTGAAGTTCAGAGAGAAGTTGTGGTGTGATGAAAATTTAGAGGATAAAAGAAAATTAGGAGATTACAAGCAAGTCATTAACCCTAATCTTAAAAAACGAAAAATATCTCTATGTTTTAACTAGTGCAAAAAGGAAGGTCCACATAGCTATTTAATTAAGAACAAACTCTCATGAGCTACATAGTGAAACAAAGCATTGGACCTATCCTAAATCTACGTGGGATTAAAGGATCTATGATCTTTGTGAGACTATGAGTGTTGAGGATGGAAAACACTTCCTCTTAGATTTTCCTCTGTACACCCACATAAGATCTCAGTTTCAAAAAAAAATTTATGATACGAACTATATATATATATATATATTGCAATCTAGTATAGAAACTTGGTTTTATGTATTGATGTGGATACCTATATCACATGACCTTTTCATAGCCTTGACCATGAAAGAAAATATAAACATTTGAAAACTATCCTTTTGACACCTAAAAGTGCTAATAGAATGAGTAGAATGGTGCTTTTATATTACAATTACTAAAGTACAACACACATCCCTTTCACCACCACTATGCTAGACCACATTGATGCATTTTTTTATTTTTTTATGGAATAGACATACACTTCCCCCACCTAGACTCCATTATGCTACACACATTGATGCATTTGAAATATGCATTTAAATGTGCCTTCATGGCACTTATGAAAATATAATATTTTTTATTAAATTATGATTATTAAAATTTTAATATTGTATATATATATATTAATTAAAATTTTAATACTTAAATATTTTATTTTTTAAACTTTTGTAAAAAAATCAATATTATTGAATATTTTAAATTTATTTTTAATTATAATATTATTATTTTTTAATTATGATAAATGATAAATAAATATAATATTTTAGAAATCAATAATTTTTTGATTTAATATTTCAAATTTAATTTCAATTATAATATTTTTTTTTTTAAATTATGATAAATGATATATAAATAAGGATTATTAGAAATAAATCATTATTTAAAATTATTTTTATTATTTTTAAAAATCAATAATTATTTGAAATTATTTTTATTATTTTTAAAAATCAATAATTATTTTTTTTTTAAAATAATATTTTAAAAATCAATAATTATTTAAAATAAGCATATATTCATTTGTATCCAATTTTTTAAAGTATAATTTTTTTTAACTTAAATTTTTTGCACATCTAAAAAAACTACACCTCAAATTTTATCTCTCTTGATACTTGATAGATCTAGATCTAAGATAGATTTATGATAGTTTTAATTTAATTTATTTTATGATGTTACATAGATTTTTTTTAATTAATTCTTATTTTATTTATAATTTTTTATTTTATGAGTAGATATGTATATTTTAATTACTTTTTATTTTTAGTAACTTAACACTAAAGTAATGGCAATACCTACACTTTTTTTGAACACCTTTCTCCTCTGCCTACCATCAAAAAAACATTTTACAAATTTTTATGTTTGAAACAAATTTATTTAAAATATTTAAATACATTTAAATTATAACTATCCTAGAAGAAAAATCAAGTCCAACCATTTGCATTGAAGATTTGAAAATCATATAAGAATATAATTAATTAAAGTATCCCAAAAAATATTACATTGCAGATTTGAAAATCATATAAGAATATAATTAGTTAAAGTATGCTCCCAAAAAATAATTACATTGAAGAGAATTTGAGATTCACAGGTGATTATGATTCTTTTAAGTTTGATATTTATATGATTGTTATTTTATGATTTATAATTAGTTAAAGTATGCCCCCAAAAAAATATTACATAGATTTGAAAATCATATAAGAATATAATTAGTTAAAGTATGCCCCAAAAAAAATATTACATTGAAGAGAATTTGAGATTCACACGTGATTATGATTCTTTTAAGTTTGATATTTATATGATTGTTATTTTATGATTTTTTTAAATTTGATATTTATATAATTATTATTATTATAAATTGAAACAAACTATACTCAATCCATAAATTTAATAGTTATATGGTGATTGTTATTAATTGAAATAAATTTGTTGTTATTTTTAATTTAAATCATTATTATTGATTTTTATTATTATGGTTATTTGTAAAACATCTAGATAGTTGTTGGTAAAACATCCATATAGAATAATTAAAACATCTTCTCAGCTTTGCAATTAAAGTTGTTTAAATAGAATAAGTCAAGGTTTAAAAGATATTTAAAAGATATAAATATGTAAGTAAAATTAAATTTATAACAATGGAAGAGACTCAACTAAATAATTAGGCAAACAAAAACACCTACAAAACATTGAAAAAATACCAACACCAACGAGCTAGCTACCATTTAGATAAAATAACTATACACTATTGTTTATGTGCAGCATGTTGTACCAGCATTGAGCAATGAAAGGAAGCTTTGTTAGGAAGTAAAAGATACCTGCACTGAGCAGGTAAGGAAACTTTAAAAAGAAAAAAACTAAAGCGGTCACACTTTGATTAAAATTCCAAATACACTTATCCTTTTCCAAAGATACCTCCTTGTCTTTTTGTCTCAGATCCCATCAGTGCATGGTCATTGCACATCAATCCCAACAAACTCAGCCCATAATAATGTCTCAAATCCATCAGTGCATGGCCATTGCACATCAATTGAAGGGACAGAGCAGCAAATCCCAGAAAAAAAACAGAGTATTAACAGGATTTTTTGCACAGTGCTCCAACACAGAAATTTACACAGTGCTACAGCACTTGGATCGAACAGCCAAAAAGACAAGGCTTTATCATTGATTATTCATTAACTCCATACATCAAAAATGAATATATCCCACTGTGTTCACAGCTGGACCGACGGTTCATCATTCTCGAGAGACATGACGTGTCCAGATTTATAAATAAAAATTAACCTGCAATAAATAAGCTAGGTTCGCTACATATAGCGGTAGACAGTTGCAATTAATACCAACAAACTCCCCCTTAATTGCAACCTTCAACAAAAAACAAAAACAAAAACAAAACAGGATATATCATTGACAGAATTATGATATCCAACCTACATCTACAGTCATACATATACTGCATTAACAATGCCAAGATTCTCTCTATGAAACTCAAAAAGCTCCTTTGCCAGAGGCTTAGTAAATATATCGGCTAGCTGTTCCTTTGACCTGCAGAATTTCAAGTTAATTTCTTTGTCGTTAACAAGTTCTCTGATGAAGTGATATCGAGTATCTATGTGCTTGCTCCTTTTGTGAAATACTTGGTTTTTTGACAATGCAATTGCAGAATTATTGTCACAAAAGATCACTGTTGGATCCTCCTGTTCATGCAACAACTCGAACAAACCTCTCCGCATCCTGACTGCTTGGCAAGCTGCTGACATGGCTGCTACATACTCCGCTTCAGTTGATGAAATGTTCACTATGGGTTGCTTCTTTGATGCCCATGAAACTGCACCAGAACCAAAGTTAAATACATAACCTGTTGTACTTTTCCTGTCATCTATACTGCTTGTAAAGTCACTATCTGTGTAGCCTGTTAATCTGAAATATAAACCTGCTGAATACAAAATTCCATAATTCATTGTTCCTGAAACATATCGTAAGATTCTTTTTGCTACTTGCCAATGAGACCCTTTTGGAGATTCCATAAACCTGGAAATTAAGCTCACCGCAAACATGATATCTGGCCTAGTTGTTGTTAGATACATCAAACATCCAACTAATTTCTCAAATTGAGTTGGATCCACAAAAGGTTCATTGTCCTCTTTACTTAGTTTAGTTCCTATTGCTATGGGTGTTGAGACTAGTTTACAGTTTAGCATTCGAAATCTTCTTAATACATCTTTAGCATACTTAGATTGACATATAAAAATCCCTTTTTCACATTGATCAACTTGAATTCCAAGGAATTATTTCATCATTCCCAAATCTGTCATTTCAAACTTTGTTTTCATTGCTGTTTTAAATGCTTCTATAGACAGATTTCCAGTGAAAATTAAGTCATCAACAAATAAGCATACAATCATGATTTTACCTTGCTGATTTGATTTTGTGTACAATGTAGGCTCACTAGCACATCTATTGAATCCATTACTCAGCAAATATGAGTCTATTCTATTGTACCACACTCTAGGTGCTTGCTTCAGCCCATATAAAGCTTTTTTCATCCTGTAAACTTTATTTTCACATCCTCTTATTTCATACCCAATTGGTTGTTTTACATAAACCTCCTCCTCTAAATGTCCATTTAAAAATGCAGATTTTACATCCATATGATACACATTCCAATTATTTTGTGTTGCTATAGCTAAAACAAGTCTAACTGTGTCTAGTCTCGCTACCAGTGCAAAAGTCTCATTATAATCTATGCCGGGTTGTTGACTAAAACCTTGTGCCACAAGCCTAGCCTTGTGTTTTTCAACATTTCCATCAGCATTCAATTTTGTTTTATAGATCCATTTTACACCTATGCAGTCTTTTCCATTAGGTAAATCTACTAATTCCCAAGTTTCATTTCTCTCTATAGCATCTATTTCATCATCCATAGCTTTTATCCATGCATCATCTTTAATTGCTTCTTCAAAATTAACTGGTTGATAAGTCAATAATGCAAAATTTGAATTCAAATCTAGTTCTTCATCATGTTGTTCATAGATTTCTCTTAGGCTTCTAGATTTTTGTCCTCTAATCCTAGATCTCAATTCTGCTAGAGTAGGATCAGATTCATCACTTACTTGTGAACTTGATGTATGCTGGCCTCCAAGTCCCAGTTGCTCTTCTTGCATAAAATTTCTTGGTGTTCTTGTTTGAGGTGAATTAAAGTTTGTTGTGCTCCTTCCTGGTGTGTTGGATCCTGGTACATGTGCAGGTACATATGAATGTGGAATTTGTTGTCCATCTTGTACATTTTCTTCATCATCTTCAACATGAGGTAAAGCTGCTCCATGTGTAACTATTTCATCAATACTCCCATCCCATGATTCCTCCTCCTTAAATTCTACATCTCTGCTTACAATCAGCTTCTTGGTAATAGGATTATAGAGTTTATATGCTTTAGAATACTCACTATACCCAATGAAGATACATTTTTCACTTCGATCATCCAACTTCCTTCTAATTTCTTTAGGTACATGGGAGTAAGCCACACACCCAAATATTCTAAGATGTGAGACATTGTAGCACTTGCCACTCCAAGCTTCTTCAGGTACTTTATTCCTCACACTTTTTGTAGGACATATGTTCAAGATGTAGACTGAACATGCAACTGCTTCTGCCCAATACTCATTTGACAAATGCTTGGCCTTCAACATGCTTCTTGCCATATTCATAATTGTCCTATTTTTCCTTTCTGCCACACCATTCTGCTGTGGTGTATACCGAGCTGTAAACTGCCTCTTAATTCCATGATTTCTGCAAAATTCCATGAATTCATTCAATTTGTATTCACCTCCTCTATCAGACCTCAACACTTTGATGAAATTTCCACTTTACTTTTCAACCAAGGTTTTAAAATTCTTGAACACTTCAAAAGTTTCTGATTTTTGTTTAACACAATATACCCATGTTTTTCGACTATAATCATCAATAAAAGTTAGAAATTATAAGTTTCCAGCCAATGATGGATCCTGCATTGGTCCACACAAATCTGTATGAACTATCTCTAGAGGTTCTTTTGCTCGATACGAAGTGCCTACCTGGAAAGCTTCTCTATGATGTTTTGCTAAGATACAGCTCTCACATGAGCTTCAATTGGTGGCAACCCTCTAACCATTTGGTTTTTCTGTAATAAGTTTAATCCCCCAAAATACAAATGTCCATACCTCAAGTGCCAAAGCCAAGACTAATCCAAACTTTGAACTTTATAAGCATTCACATAATTCTGAATTTCACTCTTTAATGTAAGTGGAAACATTCTATTTTTAGTCATTTTAACCTTTGCAATCAACCCTTTTCTAGGATTCTTGTCAAGAATTGTGCAAGTGTCATGGTTGAAAATTACCTTATAACCTTTCTCCATTAGTTGTCCAATGATAATTAAATTGCATTTCAGACCAGGTACAAAATACACATCATTAATATGTCTTTTATCTCCATTTTTTGCAAATACATTAACCATACCTCTGCCATTGGCTGAAACTTTATTATCATCTCCAAACTTCACTTCAGACTGTACTGAACTATCTATTTCAGTGAACACTTCCTTGTTGCCAGACATGTGATTACTACAGCCACTGTCTAGAAACCATACATCATTTGGATTCTCTTGTGCAACATTGCAAGTAATAAGAACTGAATCAATTTTATCTTCTGATTTCTCAACTAGATTTGCAGATTGTTTTCTGGCATCTGCTTCCTTCTTTCTACATTCCCTAGCATAATGCCCAAATTTCTTACAATAGAAACATTGAATTTTGGATTTATCAATTCTTTGATTCTGCTGTTGATAAAAGTTATTACTTGTGGTTCTGAAGTTTCCTGGATGTGGTTTTTGGACATACGTACCAGTCCTATTTATATTTGATTCTTTTTCTCTTTGAAATTGAAATATACCCCTACCTCTATAGAATGGCCTTCCTCTTCCTCTTCCAACTGTTATCTATGTCTTGAAAGCAGTATCAAGTGAGAAAATTGAGTTTCTGTTTACCCTAGACTCATGGGATAACAGGGATCCCATTAACTCATCAATGGAGAGCTGAGTCAAATCCTTTGAGTCCTCAATTGCCACAACAACAACATCAAATTTGCTGGGCAGACTTCTTAATACCTTTTCCACCACCTTTTGGTCAGAAATTTGTTCACCATGGGTTCTCATCTGGTTTACAATTGTCATTAGATGATTATGAAATTGATCTACAGTCTGTGTCTCATTCATTTGCAGATTTTCAAAATTTTTCCTGAGGGTTTGTAGTTTAGCAACCTTCACCTTACTTAAACCCTGATAGACTGTGTCTAAGATGTCCCATGCATCTTTGGATTTGCTTACTGATTGTATTCTAGGAAAGATTGAATCATCCATGGCTTGCTAGATGAGAGAAAGTGCCTTAGCATCTTTCTTCTTGTTGTTTTTCAGCAAATCTTTCTGTGCTTGCGTTAAGGCCAAATAGGCTTCTTGAGGCTGCCTCATCAGGGGGTTCTATATACCCATTCTGAACTAAATCCCACAAATCTTGTGAACAGAGAAGGGTTTTCATTTTTATGGACCAAAAGTCATAGTTCTTACAAGTCAAAGGTGGAATTTGAGGCTGTGCTCCAAAGCTGTTGCTCGACGCCATGGCTCAGGATTTCTGAAATTCCTTCTTTTACAACTGCAGGCAGAGTACTCTGCTTCAATATTCCTCCACGGATTCCTTGCTGGTTTTGTTTTCTCTACAAGAGCTACGGCTCTCTTTTCCTACCACATGGATCCCTATCAAGACCTCCACGAGTTTGCTGAGCTCTTCATCATTCCTAACACCATGAATACTGTCCTTCTTGTTATCCCGTGCTGCATTCCCAGCCAACTCAAGCACTTCTACAGCTAAATATTCCAAAGCCACATCCAGATAAACGGGGGCCCCTGCACCAACACATTCCGCATATTTTCACGCCTTTAGGAAGCGGGAAATCCTCCCAACAGGGATATCGGCAGCATGAGTTCTTCGAGAGATAGCGGTGGTGGACGAGAGAAGGCGAAGACTACGAAGTCCGTTTTGACAACTAGAACACAAAACGACAACTAGAACACACTGCTACGGCAGCTAACATTTTGTAGCAGGAAATCTTGGCACCCACAAATTCTCTATGAAAGAGAGCTTTACAAATTCTGGCTTCTGCCAGGAGGAAAAATGGTGGAGATAAACTCAGCAACCAAAGGTTCTTCCTTCGTAGAACAAACCCCACACAACAGCCAGCTCCTTCATTTCATTTAGGTTGGCGCCTTCTAAGATGGCATAGAAAGACATGACTGCAATGAAAGTTGAGCTTTGGCCCTTAATAATAAACAATCAAGGTCATCTATTCATGCAATTCAAAGCTAGCTCGGACAAGAAAAGGAGACTATGGCTGGAACCACTATTCGCAGGTGCACGAGCTCAAAAAACGGGGGCAGCTGACTCCAAATGGGACTCATTTCTTTCACGTCTGCAATAGACCTCTCAAAGCTCACAAACCTACACACAGGCAGATAGACAGAGCTAGGCTCTGATACCACAATGAAGGGATAGAGCAGCAAAACCCAGAAAAAAATAGAGTATTAACAGGATTTTTTGCACAGTGCTCCAACACAAAAATTTACACCGTGGTACAACACTCGGATCGAACAGCCAAAAAGACAGGGCTCTATCATTGATTATTCATTAACTCCATACATCAAAAATGAATATATCCCACTGTGTTCACAGCTGGACTGACAGTTCATCATTCTCGAGAGACATGATGTGTCCAGATTTATAAATAAAAATTAACCTGCAATAAATAAGATAGGTTCGCTACATATAGCGGTAGACAGTTGCAATTAATAACAACATCAATCCCAACAAACTCAACCCATAATAATTGAATGAATACACTCATTGCTCAGTTACAAATACAATATCATGTTATACAATAGGCCTTTTCCTTCTCTCTTTTCTATACGTATCGTCACAAAGGATTTACACTGCATGTCGTTTCTTGTATTTGCAGTGCACTATGTTTACTTGTAGTGTAAACGCAGTACACCATCTTTTCAAAGCTACTAAACGCAGTACACCATCTTTTCAAAGCTACTAAACGCTGGCGATGCAGATGTAACATACCTCAATTTCACATTAGTAAATTTTGGAAATTTATTCAAGACTTCATGACATAAATGATCTTCGTTATGGGATCTATGTATGGAAGGGTCAATAGTCGGATGTTCTTTTCTTAAGAATAGGATGGCGATTAGTTAAAAGAGATATACATAATCATTTCTTTCCTTTACCTATACAACTTTCATTTATTTCTTTCATTCCAACTTTTACATCACCTTTGAAATAATTCTATATAAAGGAAACACATTTCATTTGTACATTATAGTTAACAATAACATATCCCAAAATATGCGAGTTAGTATTTTGGCGAAGACTATTATGTAATAATCATGCAATTCATTGGACCTTCCTTGAGACTAATATATGTAAGGAAACCTTGCAACTACATACAAAAATTACCTTTACAAAGCTTGTAATTTTATAAGACGAACAACCATCTGAGACCACAGCTGATAATATGAACCTTACCATTTTTTACTTTGGACATCATCTTGAAATTCTTACCCATTAGCGGTAATCTCATTTTTTCCTGACAAAACTTAAATACATTCAGATGATCATTAAGTGAACAACATGATTAGCCATAATCTCTCTTTTACCCAATCGAGTTACTTAACAGAAACATTCATTTATACATGAACATCAACCCATTACAAATATACATAGAGAGACACATACAAGAGACCGTTTTCACGTGGTTCACCCAAATCTTTGGGCTACGTCCATCAAGCCAGTTATATTTTTCTTTCTATTATTCAAAGGGTAATTAAATTCAGTAACACCTTGGTTGCATTGATCACTTTCCATATACTCAAAGCCTCTCTCATCGAGAACCTCTTCCAAACAACATAATTATGTATGACATCTCATATTAGAGTAATTGTTACATTCTGCAACTCATTGGTTGCATAAATTCTAAGGGTCTCACCTTCATATACACTTTAAAGTACAATTTCTAGAGATAATGCATAATGCACTTATCTTGTAACAACACTTGCTAGCAATTGTAAAAAATGGAAAATACAAGATAAGCCAAAATACTTCTATCAACATCTGCATATAGTTTTCAAATCAGTAATCAAACTTCAACTCAGCATACATAACAGAGTTCCTGAACCGATAATCAACCGTCATAACGTTGTTGACTTCAACATCCTACTGAGATGGATCAATACCTACATTTTCAAATGTTGTAATCAACAACTACAAGGCAAGGAGAATACCAACCAAATCGTAAGTATATATGTATAAACAAAGTCTCTATGATTGATATCGCACAGCATCAGAACCAAAACCATCAGGCAGTGTAACTTAATATGAACTGATGTAGAAAAATAAACGTCCCTTAGTGTATAGGTGCCTTTACACCATAGTAATTTTCTTAAATTAAAATATCACTCATCCGCCTGTGGACTCTGTAGTTGTTGTATGTAAAGAGACAGATATCTTTACTATAGCAGGGCGTCAGCATTATCTAGCTAAAGTATAAGGAGATAGGCTAACTGCCATCGTTTCGGCAGGAGAACCCCTCTAATTGGTCAATTACGGGTCGATTCGATAATAAACATGGGTTTATGTCTGAGATCTAGCTAAGATTCGGAAAATAAGAATATCCCAAGGTATTAGCAGAGTATGGTTCATATCTGAATAGATGGAATAAAATAAATTCAGATCTAAACTCAATGCTTTTGCAGAAGGACTCTGATCTGGATCTAACATGTAAGAAAAGCCACACTCTCATTCTACCACATACCTATTGCACATGATCTTAACTCAACGTATTTGCAAAAACATGGATCTAGATCTTAGCATAAAAATAACTGGAAAACAGGTGGAGATACGACTGGATCCAACCTTTGTAGCCTACACCCAGCGATCAACATGCGTTTCTGTAGTTTGAACACATATGATGTTTGCAATGAAATTTAATACAAGGAAGCTACATGCATTGGTTGACAGTGAAATAACCCTCCTGAAGTTCCTTATGATTTAGCATAAAAATAACTAGAAGCTACCATATTCGCATTTGCTTAGGGATCCGGTTGGAATGACAACCCTTTTAGCGGCAGATTGAGAATGCCTATCTCAGAACCAGATCAGCATAGAGGTGATCTCTATAAAGTAGAGTTTTGTTGAGACTACCTCGGATCTCATTCACGTTTTAGCTTTTAGGGATCTAGTTACCTGTGGCTCGATTCTCCTTCAAGGAGATTTCCCAGGTTTAAGCAACAACACATTAACGATGAGCAAGTATAAATCTTAAATATCAAAATTAAAAATAGATGATCAAATCACAATCTCTACTAGGGATGATATGCGTAGGCATTAACAATGAGTGGATGTATAACAGTAATAAAAATAAAACGGAGATCGCTTACTCATCTGGAAAATGAATAGTTTATAACCTATTTCTTTCGTGCAGTCTTCTCCATTCCACTTCTCGGAGCTTACTCTAACACACAGCCTCTATGGAGGTCCCATCCCTTCGCAGAGATCGCCTTTTCCATACTCTTTCCGAGAGCAGAGAAAAAAATTTCCCCTGCGTTACAATCAAGGGATCCAGGGTATCCCTGAACAGCATTCGATTTCATCCAAATACTACAGTGATAATTTATGTCGCTTCTTATCACCGGTTCAGCAATTATCACCTTGCTTCCTCTAACCCGAATCTAGGTCAGAGTTCAATTTCATTTTCCCCCCAAGCGAATGCAGAGATATTTATGGTATAAAAATAAAAGTCGCCTACTACCCACCAGGATGGGTTCCTAATCTCAGCTATATAAACAAAAAAACGTTGTGAATGTTCAATCCACAACGAAAAATCCCCCCCGTAAATTTAGTTTAGTTCTTCCTTAAGAAGGAGGACCCTCTCGTTTGACAGGTCAACGAGTGGCAGCATAAAAATGTTTGGTATGGCGACAAATGGCACCATGCTTGGTCATGGACGACATCCCCCAAAAAAAACTCAACTACCAAAACTTCATTTAAACCCACTCTGCTTGATATTTAAGGAGTGCGCTTTGTTGGTCTTATATCATATATAAAACTTGATGTCAATCATTTATATTTCTTTTAAATATACATGGCACTTCTCTCTCTCTACATATATAGGTAGATATTAATATTTCTATCTTAACAATAATCTTACAATAGGAGAGTTCCCCAACTTTCTCCCCATACAAGGATTTTGAACTATTTATCAATATATAATCATTTTACCTCTACATATATATATAGATAGATATCAATATTTCTATGTTAAAAATATAATCCTTTAATGCTTATTAAAGAACTCAAATAAATTGAACATTTTGGTTCAATCTCTTATATATATATATATATATATATATATATATAACTCCTGGTATCCCTTAGGCCAATAATGGCACATGGTCATTATCACTAGCTACACAAGACATCTCTCATTTTTAACCTCTCCCCCTAATGAAATTAGTTGTCCTATCATTTTACTTGCGTCAATATAAGTTTTACAATTTATAACTTACAACCTACGAAATAAATAATGATACTTTCAAGATCCACTGGTGGGGCCTTGGCCTTGATCTCCTCACCAGGGCTACATACACAATTACAATTTCTTTTAACAAAAATAATAAGGGTTTTTAGAGAGGGATGTTACATCCTCCTCCCCTTAAGAATAACACCGTCCTCGGTGTTAGACAGTTTGTCTTTTGAATCCTTTCACCGTCATTCGCTTGCTTTATCTTTCTTCTTTGGTAGCCTTCACATTTTTATGGTTTCCGCAAGCTCTCTTCACTTGTAACCTACACATTGTACAGCTCATACAAGATTTCCCAATTTTCTTCAGTATAACATAAGTATACAAAATTTTAAAACAGTAAATGTTTTATCATTCATCATCATCCTTGAGGAAATATTTGCTTACTCTAGCATTCATAACATACACCCATAAATTCATCTCATAGTCTAGTTACAAGACAAATCATTAACATTTTCTTATATCATAATACAATTCTTTCAATAAGACTTTGTTGATCCTTAAACTCTTTTGTACTTTAGCAATCATGGAGACTTGCATACAAAACTATTATGTATTTCAGCAATCATGGAGACTTGCATACAAAACACGAGCCTTCTACAAACTCGGAAGGAAAATTTGACAGTCTTACTCTGCAACTTATTAGCTAGCATCCCCTCATTGAATCTCTTGTGTGCCCAACGTAGTAGTTTTCCAGCAACACAAGGAAAAATATTTGTGAGCCTCCTGCTCAATTCGATGGATATAAAGATTGCATAGGTCTTTTGGGTCAATATAACATTCAACGAGCCACTTGCTCTATTCCACTTCCATGGGGAACATGACCACATTTTTAGGGAAGTTTCCTCCTGCAACAGCTAGTAAGGGAGTGCAATATGCCGCCTCTCTGCTCGAGTCCAGTAAATATTATTTTCCCCTCAAACCTTCTCGTTTGAGTCCAGGAAATATTCTTTTCCCCTCAAACCTTCTCGTTTGAGTCCAGAAAATTTACTTAGTAACAATCATTTATTATTTCTTGCACTCCACATGCAACATAATATCAACACAATATTAACAAATATATTTGTCTATTTTACTTATCACATTCTATGCATTTTGATGATTACACATCATTAATCATAAGTTTTATCACCAATTGTGATTCATAAGATCCTGTAATCCAAAAAGATGTGAGGTAAATCATTACTTACTCTTGAGCGTTTTAGCTCAACTTATATATAAGTTTCTATAATCAAAGTTCCTCTTTGATCAGGTCATCAGTCGTGGTGAAGATCACTTCCTGAAATATTAGTATAAAAGAAAAAAATTATTTGCTTCGATTGCTCAATAATTGAATACATTAGTTCCAAAGCATTACACACATGCTCATTCAATAACTTGTGCATCATTTTCCACCCATCCTGATGTATGAATATAAACTCTTCAATATCTTTTTGAGGTCAAGTCTGCTAACAATCAAACATGTTAGTATCATAATTTAGTTCAATTTGAGATTCATCATTTAAAGATAATCTTTTGATACTCTTTCAAAATATCCTATGATCATTCGACCATAACAAGATTTAAGATTCTTATATTCCTATATTCATACTCATATTTTTAACAAAATATCTTTTCATGATACACATCAATATTTATTTAGAATATTCAACAACCCTACCAGGGGTCTATCTAAGAAGAAATAATGCATTCGAAGATAAGATCATTTAAACTCTTAGGGATTAATACATGCAATTCCTTATAGTAATGCACTTTTATCTTGCAAAAGTTCTAATAAGGATCTTCATATCTCTATAATGAGATACCATAATACAATCCTAACTTTTAAAATGCATGAATCACCTTATCAAATGAATTTGTCCATATCTTTAAACATAACTTGTAACCTGGTATGTCAAATTCAACCCACTATCAATATTCAATATTAACAATTGCTTAGTTGTAACGTCCCGTTTTGACATTACTACCTGAACTACCATTATATGTTGTAATTGTTTGATTGTGAGACTTCGTCGGTTTGACGACATTGTGGACATATGGTTCTATTATTTTGCCGATATATATATGTGTGTGTGTGTGTGTGATGTTAGTATTATGATCAGTAGTCATGTTTAGATATGTATCATGTGTTAATTAGATATGCAAGTTACTGAATGATGGGTACGTGGATACCGTTACAGTTATATGTTGAATAAATGATTGTTATGCCAGGTGCATGATGAATAAATGAGTTTATTATTGTTATGTTATTATGAAATGTATGTGTATATGTTGAGGATTATGCACGATATTCTATATTGTAGGTCGAGGACTGACTTACAGGTTAAAACGGCTAAGTGATTGCTGGATCCTACGAGGTGGGAGAGCCTCAGGGACATGGAATTCGAAATATAAATGGTATGCGAGTGATGCATTATTTACTTTCGCATGATTATTATTATGATGTATATTATGACATGGGTGGGGATAGGGTTTCAGGAAACTCAACTGCCCAGATTGGTTATACAATGACAAACTGAGTACAAGTGCAACGTTGTTATTATGTCGGGTAGACATAGTCCCTTGTTCCATTAGGGGGGTAGAGGCTTTACCCACCGTTTATCCCCAAAACCCAGAGCCATGGGAGGGCTGTGCTACGGCGCACTCCCCAAGGTGTGTGATGATGAATAGTGGTTGCTTGCTGGGGAAACTTGGTCGATGTAGTCGACACTTCCACTTACGGGTTCTAGCTGGAGCCAGTCATGGCTTGACACTTTAGGGTAGTCCAGCAGAGGACAGGATAGGATGTGGAAGTTAGTGATGATGTAGGTAGATATTTGTAGCTTGAAGTCGGGATAAAAACAAGATTTGACTGTATGTGTGTAAAACCCTTGATTGATTATGTGTCGTAACTTAGTAATGTATGAATTGTCGTAACTCAATAAAATGCAGTTAGGTAAAAGGTGACACCTTGCAAACTATGTTAAAACATGTGTCAGTAAACAATAAGTTTCATGATTATGATTGATGTGTGAGAATTATTACTGTTAGTGTACTTACGCGAGGTATGTAAGCAGTAGCTACGCTTACATAACTTGCCTACATATTTATAAATTGGGAAAAATATTGTTGAATAATGATGTTAATTATTGTTATTTAATAATTAACTATTGTTGATCAATGTTAATAATGTCGATTAAATTTAATAATGATGATTAATGTTAATAATGTAGATTAATATTAATTATTGTCAATTAAGGTTAATAATGTTGATTAATGAATAATTATTGTCCATTAATGATTAATTAGTGTTGATTAATAAACAAGTTACAGTTAACTTAAGTGATAAATAATGCAATCGGTTAGTAATGTTTAATTGAATGTTAATGAGTTGATTAGTAAAAACTAAGGGTTAAAATGTTAAAAGGGATTGTAATGTTAGTGAGAATAATATTAAACTTGGAAAGGTAATACCAATTAAGTATCAAACGATAATTATTAATTAATTGAAATATAGGGATAAAGTTTAATTTATATAGATTACTAATTTATTATAATTATGTCGTAGTCGTTCAAAACCATGGTGTAAAATTCTAAATAATACAATATGCCATTGATAAGCAAGTGTCGAATACACACTTGGAAATTGTTCATGAAAATGATGAATTAATTATAAATTAATTGTGAATTAGTTATAAATTAATTATGAATTAGTTATAAATTAATTCTGAATTAATTGTGAATTAATTGTGAACTAATTATGAATTAATTATGAACTAATTATAAATTAATTATAAATTAATTAAGAAGCATTAATTATGAGGTCACCAAGGTCGACTAGTAATTAATAAGGTGAAACGTGAAAGTGTAAAACACTTACGGTTAGTAGAAAACTGACCCAAAACTTAAACTATAATATATAACTTTTAATATTGATTAAATAAAATATCATATTTTGAATTAAGGAGGGAATATTAAAATATTGGAAACTAATGGGAGTCAAAGTTGAGGGCTCGAGGACTGACATGGGGGTTGAGGGATTTACGATGAGGATAGGGGTATTAATGGTGGAGGAGAAGAGTTGGCAAAACGTGGGGGAGAAGGGGGAGAAGGGAGGAGAGAGAGAGGATCTTCACCTTAGAGATTTTTGGGAGAATTTAGAGAGCAGGGAGAAAATTATAGAGAAGAGAAGGAGGTTCTTGTTGGAGATTTTCTGAAGGGATATAACAGGTTGGCTTGTACTCAGTTTGGGCTCGAGAGTCCATAGGGGTACCTTTGTAGCTGGGTGGTCGGCGAGACCTCGCCAGTTGGCAGGGTGGAAAAACTGTTTGGGATGGTTGAGTTTCAAGGTTTTGGGGAAGGTTTTTGGTTGCAAGGAAACAGCAAGGCATTCAACAAAAGGGATCAACAAAGGGGATAGGAACAAGGGTGGATCTACTAGCTATCTACAGGTATTTTTCAGTTAGGTATAAATGGCTTTTAACTCTGTAAATATTACTTATGAAATATCATGTAACTTAAGAAATTATTATGGTAAATTACATGCTCATATGTATGGTGTTGTAAATGAAAACTTGTTATTGATGTTAGAAGTTCAAAAAGAAAATATATTTATTTCAAGACTGTAAATACCATTTTTACCACCAGTAGATCCAATAGAATCAAGAAAACATAGCATGAACCAGAATGTAAGCAGTAAGAGTTTTGTGTAAATGGGGTGGCAGTGCAAGACGATACGCGACAAGTACAACCTTCTCTAAAATTTCAAAGGGTCCTATAAATCGTGGCGACAACTTTGTCCCTTTCCAAAACCTTATGGTACTTTTGCTAGGCCTGATGCGGACGAACACTGCATCACCAACCTTATAGCTTCAGTCAACCCTATGTGCATCAGCATAGCTCTTCTGTCTATCTTGTGATTCCTTTAACTACTGTCTAATCTGAACAACCTGTTCTTCAATCTCTTGAATCAACTCAGGTCCTATAATTACTCGATCCTCTAACCTTTCCCAACTCAATGGCATTCTTCATGGCCTTCCATATAACGCTTCATATGGAGGCATCCCAATTGAGCTATGGTAATTGCTGTTGTAAGCAAACTCAACCAAGGGTAAGTGCTTCTCCCAATGAGTCTGTTGATCCATGACATACATCCTAAGCATGTCCTCCATCACCTGATTCACACTTTCAGTTTTCCCATCTGTCTCTGGATGGTATGCGGTGCTTAGGTTCAATTGAGTCCCCAACGCTGACTGCAAACTCGTCCAAAACCTAGACATAAACCTAGAATCTCTATCTGATATTATCTTCTTGGATGGAGACGAACAACTTCATTTATGAACACACGAGTCACATCCGTGACATCATAAGTCTCCTTAACTGGAATGAAGTGAGCAGTTTTGGTCAATTTGTCGACGATGACCATAATATCGTCATGCCTACGAGAGGTGAGAGGCAATCCCACCACGAAGTCCATGGAGATAACCTCCCACTTCGACATAGGAATTTCATGTGGTTGTAACAGTCCTGTCGGGTGGTGATGGTCAGCTTTTACCTGTTGACACTCAAGGCACCTAGCGACAAATTTTACCACGTCACTTTTCATCCCTGCCCAAAAGAAGAGTTGCTTCATGTCTGCATACATCTTCTTTACACCCGGGTGCGTGCAATACACTACTCTGTGGGCTTCCTTAAGGATAGTATCTCTAATATCTCCTTCCTCGGGAATATACATCCTCCCTTGATACTGTAGCAAACCATCGGCTTCCAACTCATAGCCTTCAAACTTAGGTCCCACCAGTTTCCCACTCTGGAGTGCCGATGTGACCTTTAGGTACCAACTATCCCCGAGTAGTTGTCCTAATATTATTTCTCTCAAATTGACCTTGAAAGGTATAAGAGAGAAAAGTCTTGGTTTTCTGCTTAAGGCATTGGCTACCACATTCTCTTTCCCTTGATGTATGAAATCCCAAAATCATACTCACTCATGAATTCACTCCATCGCCTTTGCCTAGAATTAAGGTCTCTCTGAGTGAAGATATACCTCAAGCTTTGGTGATCCGACTTGAGCTCGAAGCTTCATCCAACAAGGTAATGTCTCCAAAGATTTAGAGCTAACATCACCGCAGCCAACTCTAGGTCATGAGTAGGGTAATTCTCTTCATGTGTTTTTAACTTTCTCGAGCATAAGCAATTACCCCACCTTCTTGCATCAACACTACACCCAAACCTTGCCTTGAGGAATCCGTGCAAACTGTGAATTCCTTCTCCATTACTGGCACTCGTAGAATCGGTGCACTCGTCAATAGTCTTTTTAGCTCGGCGAATGCAACATCTCATTTATCCGTCCATTTGTACCTAGTGCCTTTACACTGTAGGGTAGTTATGGGTTTTGTGATTTTTGAGAAACCCTCAACAAACCTTCTATAATACCTGTCTAACCCCATGAATCTCCTTACTTCATGCGCATTCCTTGGCACAGGCCAATCCATTATGGCCTTCACCTTCTCAGGGTCAACTGAAATTCCTTCACTGAAGATTATATGCCCTAGATAATGGATCTCCTTCTGGTAGAACAAGCATTTGGATAAATTACCGTACAACTTGTGCTCTCTTAAGCATGAAAACACTATTTACAAGTGTTCCTCGTGCTCTTGTACATTCTTGGAGTAGATGAGGATGTCGTCCAAGAAGACTTGCACAAACTGATCTAAGTATTTTTGAAACACGTTATTCATGAGGCTCATGAATACGGCGGGGGCATTGGTCAAACCAAAGGCTACCACTACAAACTCATAGTGCCCTGTAACATCCCAAAAATCGCAAAAATTAAAAAACTTTTCTATGTGACAATAAACGTTATCTGATAATGCGGAAATATAACAATGCATGAAATATAATCTATAATTAACTATGCTGTTACATATCACTTCTGCTATTGCTTATAGATGTTGAAATAATTCTTTAACTAAAGTACTTTTGTTTGGTTGATGAAGGGGTTCTTTGGATGTCCCAAGGATTACTTAGCATTCGTGCTAAAATATGTGAACTCGTACTTGTGACAGATTGACAGGTAATAGATAAGAGTTGCGAAAGAGAATCCACAGTTATCAAGAAGAACTACAATGTCTACATCACAATATTGTACCCATATTTATTTGGTCTCCATCATGTTTTCTATATGTAACTGTTTACTTTCTATCTCAATGATGAATCATGCAATTTCATGTTCAACTGTTTGTTAAAAAGTTTAGACTCTACAACATGCATTGATGGTATCGTTCTGAAATGTTTCCTCTTACACCATGCATAACTTTAAGGTCTGTCTTACTATTGTTTGTAGAGTTATTATTTCACCATTGTAAACGTGTTTTATTACCATTCTAACAACTATCGCATTGATTTAATGTGAGTTGTAATTAATGTGATACCCTAAGCGACACCTATGGGTTTGTACTACACTATATGCACAATATGGTTTCTATGCAGCTATAGGACATATGTGCATCAGGGAGATCCTATTTTATTCTATACACTAACATCTTCTTGGCTATTATGTGAATGATATGAGTTGAGTACGACCCTTATTATCTATGTGTAACTATATGGAACCATGTTCACGTCTATAGGTTAGATGCTACTTTGTAACACTTGGTGATATGTAAGAATTTACATACAAGGTGATACTTAAACATATACAAAGTTTGTAATATAGTTCAATGGATAATTATATATAAACTATACAATAATGTGAATTATTCAAACTTAATGAATATAGTTTCTAACTTGGAGCCTTGACAGGTTTAAACTATGTCAACAATACCAAAGCGATGCAAGGTGTATTAATTGTTATATGGTGGATATCCACGTTACCGGTTGGCAAGTAAGATCGTAATCTTTGGTATTAAATGCACATAGCTAACAAAATAATGGAAATCCATCGTGGATGATATGGTAGACTTGGTTCACATGCTAGTTTCCAAAAAAATAACCTTAGAGTGCCGAGTTGTAACCTGACACGAGAGCAATCGCTGTAGAGTTGGCTCCTTCATGGTTTTGGTAATGATGGCTCATTTAATACGATTGACTGGTTGTAAGTTTCGTAAACTCTGCCTAAGATATTCACCGTCGATCTTGTGAGGGTTTCGATGTAGTGGTTAAACCCTACTTGGTTTGGAATATCGTGTTTATTGTGTCATTGTTGTTTGATGGTAGTGGTTCTGCACTGGCCGACAGGTCGAGGGTTTATAGCAAGGTTGAACCACCTGTGGGCTGTAGCTCCTGAGTCTCGTATTCGAATCTATGGAATTTATAGAGCCGAGCTCTCATTTTCTTGTACATTAGTTCTTTTGTTGAGCTTTAAGTTGAACTTGTAACTTACTAAGGTTTGATCATTAGTCCTGTTGAGAGTTGTAAGATTTCGGTTGGGAAACAACCAACCTTTCTCTATGGTTGTTTCCAGGTTTTGATACTGTTGAGAGTTAATGGTTTCGATGGACTCCTGTTACTTCAACTTTCGGCGATATGGGGCTTCGTTGCTGTTACACTAGGCTTGGCGTTGAATGCTACTATGGCTTTGCGAAAAGAGGTAATGTGTTTAGTTTTTTTTTTAACTCTGTTATAAGCATATGATGATATTAATAGTTAGTCTAATTTAAATACGGTGACCCTTCCTTCTCAATATTGTTTTTAACCATGGTTGCAAAACTCTCGCAGGTACAATGTGTAATGGCTTCAACATTCTGGGCGTTGGAAGTTGGGTTTTAGCTATACCAACTGGTAAGCCTTCGGTGGTTTCCTTGGAAAACCATTAGAGAGATTTTGAGGTCAAAAAAGGGCCTCCTAAGAGATGTACTACAAAAATATGAGATATATTAAAATATTATGAATTGGGGGTTTTATGGGGTAGGTATATATGACAAGTCACCTCCCACACTATTTTCTATGCACAATATAAATAACCATGGTTGAGTTACTTTTCAAAATTCACTAGAAATAAAATTAATAAAATAAGTCTACATTGATGTGACTAAGATTCATTGTAAATTCCCAAAAATGTATTGTCCTTTAACATTTATTTGTCTTGAACTTGCAAATGAAATTAAATAATAAAAAACATTTTTAAGAGTTTTTTTTAAAATTTTATGTTGACTTTTTATATTTAGTACTTTTCTCATGAATTTAATAATATAATTTAATTGAGAATTTATGTACATGTAAAATGTCAATAATATTATTATAATCCACATTGCATTATTATTATTATTATTATTATTTATTAAATCTATTATTATTCTTTATTAGTTTGACATTATGTTATTAAATAGAATGGAGTGAATATATAATTTAAAATTAAAAACATAAAAATGATAATATACTATTTTATAAAAAAAATGTGAAAGGACTTTCTTTATGAATTAAGAGTACTTCACTTGAAAATGACAATAATATTATTTTATGTGAAAGTGTGAAAAGACATTCATTATGAGTACTTTACTTGAAAATGACAATAATATTATTTTATGAAAAGACTATCATTATGAGTACTTTACTTTATGACTTAAAAGTACTTACACCACTACCTTGGTTAACTATGTGTTTTCATCCACCATAGAAAATTTGACAAATAAGCATTCTTAACTCATGCAATGCCACCTCACCAAGGGGGATGATGTCATCTACTAGAATGTGATTGGTTGTATTTTATAGTACATTTTCTTTGTTTTGAGGCCCTTTTTTGACCTCAAAATTTCTCTAATGTCTGTATAGAAGATGATGTCCATCTAGTTGACAGTTCTGTGTATCGTGATTTTGAAAAACTCATAGGGTTTTGTGAAACTTGTTGAAAGTATGGGAGGATACCCTCGGCCCATGAGGCAACTGTTGGTTATGGTTTTGAATGTAATAGTGTTTAAGACAGGGTTTCACCCTCAGAATTGAATGAAGCAATATTTGATGTTTCGATACTATGGATATCATTTCCTTTGTAAATGGCTAGATAAAATGTAATTGTTTTAAATCTATAACACGATGTGTCTGTTACTACCAGCTAGATGGTGTAGGCTTATGACCTGTGTGAAATCTTGTTTATTTTGTAGACCTGTAGGTTAAGTTTTCGAACTCCTTCAAAAGAAATTCAAATGGAATATTTAAAGTTTATATTATTGTAATCGTGTCTTTTTATTGATTTGTGTTTGGTCTGTATACATGAGTTGTAACTCGTCAATGATATGGGAAAATAGGCAATGTTTAAATGACCATTGTGTTTATCTTGGTTACCGATCGTTGAGTGGATGTTGTGGTGAAACGATAATACACTGTTTTTTTTAATATGACAATGGATAAATGAAATTGTTGTTAAGACCTACGGCCTGTATGTGCTTCATTTTTGTTTATAAAGTTGTTGTTGCATCATAAAGAGAAAAATAGGGAAGTAAATTCCAGTATTAAGGTTTAGTCCATGTTTTGGAACATAAAGCTTAACAATGCTTTAGTTAAGGTCTCGGCAATAAACCTGTGTTCATTATTTTATTTGAAGTCTTCTACAGGCGTTCTGATTATTCAATCTTAACTTAAACAATCTACAGGCTTGTTTATAGTATAAGCATTTGGTCTTGGTAAAAAGGATTGATGTCTGTTATTTCTATTTCGATTTAATTGCAATGAAAGTATTATCTAAACCCTAGAAATGAATCTGTGGATTTTAACTATTAAACTTACAAAAATGATTATTGTACGAGTGTTTGGTTTGTTTACTATTAAAGAATATGTTGATAACAAATTCAATTTCCTACTCTAGCAAAGAAATGTAAAAACTTAGAAATGCAAGACTGTTTATGATGGACATCTATAACTCGACTCTGTTTAAGAAATATAATTACTCTTAAACATAGATAATATTTGTATGAGAGTCGGTGGTCAGTACATAAATCATTTATATTTATTCTATGCATTGTTATTAAAAGAATTTGATATAACTAAGCTACTAAATGGAATCTACCCTGTAACTGTAGGGAATAGGAAATATTTTCATTTAAACTTTCAGAAGGAAATTTATGTATTTTTAAACAAAGTGCTATTTAAATAAATAAAGAAATACCATTGTAATTTCTAAAAATACTTGTCTAAATCAGAAAATACTAACAAAACTTTGATATAGGTAGACTTAGAAAATTAACTGTAAACAGTAATTTAAAGAAACACATCATTTGCATTCTTTCTATCACTTGGCTACCTTGCCGATCATACCTATCTATTTTAATCTATCTTTCTACTAGAGTACGATGTTGTTGCTTGTTGCATGGGGAAAAATGCAGAGATCATTTTATTCAATCATTCAAATGATACAGAATTAATAATTTATTCAAGAAAACTGAACAAAAGAACTTAACAATAAAAGTTTAAATAGATAACAGAACTTAAAAAAAATAAAAGTAGATAAGACAATAGAACCTGTAAAAGATGATAGGGCCGACAAACACCCAAGGAGGCCTATTCCTCCCAACCTGCTTCAGAAGAAGCAGCTCAACTGCTGACTTCTAATGAAACCCAGATCCTACTTACTGATCCAGTAAGTGGGTGGAATCTGTGTAGAAGAAAGGCACTCAAAATACCTTCTCCACGCAGTATCAACCTCCTGAAAACGGAATGCCTTCTCCACTCAGCATCAAACTCCTGAACTCAATAAGAGTTTGGAAGACTCACAACATCATCAACAACAACATATCCCCTCATCAAATCTCTTGGGTGTAAACACAGCAAACCCCAAGGTAAGTTTCCTCGTCAGGAAAAGTGATTGAACCTCAATTCAATATTTGATGGCTATTAAATAGACTGCCTAGGTCTTTTAGTGGTCAATTTAGAATAAATGAGCCTCAAGCTCCAGTCCCATCTTTCAGGGCACTATGACCACATTTCAAGGGAGTTGTCCCATACCAACAGCTAGTTAGTTGCATCATGATGCTGCCACTTGTCCATTGCCTTCTACCACATATTCCATTCCACCTAATGGATCAATAACCACTCTTTCAATAGTCCTCTTAGGTGTTTGTCTCCTGTTGTATTTATTAAATAATAAAATATTGTGCAAATTACAGTCATCCTTGGACACCTGTCCAATACAAACTTTATAATAAAAGTTATCATAATGTTTCTAAACATAAAATGTTTTTCAGCTTAAAGGGTATGTTACAAACAACCCCTCTTAAGCTCAACATCGTCCTCGATGTTGCTTATTCATCAACAAGTTCCTCATGGAACAGAACTGGATATGCTTCCCGCATATTAATTTCCAGTTCCCAAGTAGCTTCATCAGGGCTACGGTGCGTCCATTGCACCTTTACCTGCCCTATGGTGCGATTTCGAAGCATAATTTCCCTCCAGTATAGAATATAGTCCGATTCCACCTGAAAATCTCCTTCGAGTTCCACCTGTATGTCATTCCAATTAAACACATGAGTAGCATCATGCACATACTTCTTTAAAACAGAAACATGAAAAACATTGTGGATTTTTAAATTGTATGGCAATGCCAATTGATATGCAACAGATCCTATCCTTGATAGGATTTCAAATGGCCCACAATACCTCGGTGCTAATTTATCACAGCTCCCAAGTTTCAAAGAACTTTCTTGGGCTTTACCTTTATGAATAAATGGTCTCCTACCTGAAATTCTCTTTCTGTTCGTTTCAAATCAACATAGCTTTTCTGCCGATCTTGAGCAACCTTTAAGTTACCTTGAACCTGTTTCACAGTTAGCTCCATTTCTTTCAATAGATCTAGTCCTAACATCAATCTATCTACAGGATTATCCCACGAAATTGGAGTACAACACTTTCTTCCATACAAAATTTCAAATGGACTTAACTTAGCAGATGCTTGATAATTATTATTGTAGGAAAATTATGCTAAGTGTAAGTAATCCTCCCATTTAGATGGCTGATCTTTAACATATAATCTTAACATATTTTCCAAAATCTGATTTACTATTTCTATTTGACCATCAGTTTGTGGGTGGAAAGAAGTGCTGAAATTTAACTTAGTATTTAATCCTTTAAACAGTGTTGTCCAAAAGTTATCAGTAAACTTAGAGTCTCGATCTAAAATAATTACCTTTGGAATTCCATGCAAGCAAAAAATTTGCTTCATGAAAATATATGCAATGTTAGAAGCCTTGAAAATAGATTTAACAGGAATAAAATGAGCAGCTTTTCTAAGTTTATCAACAACAACCATAATTGAGTCATTCTGCTTTTGATTTTTAGGCAAACCTATAATAAAATCAATGCTTATGATTTCCCACTTCCATTCTGGAATTGGTAAGGACTACAATAGCCCAGCTGGATGATGATATTCAGCTTTAATAGTATGACAGTCAAAGCATCTAGCTATATATTCAGCAACTTCACTCTTCATGTTAGGCTAAAAATATTGTTTTCTTAACATAGTTATCATTTTCTGATAACCAGGATGTCCTGAATAAGGACTCTTGTGAACTTCATCTAAAATCAACAACTTCACCTTCGAAAAATTAGGCACATAAATTCTGTTTTTGTAAGTTAAGAAGCCTTTTTCATTAATACTGTAATCTGTTATAACATTTTCAGATGAATTTTCAGCCACTTTATCATGCAATTTTTGGTAATTTTCGTCTTGCTTAATTCCCTCTTCGATCTGATTTTCTAGATCAGTTTTAAAAGTACTGATTGCTGCTTCAAAAATTAATCTAGTGTTTATGCTCAACGCATCAGCAACCTTATTTTCCTTTCCATTAATGTGATGGATCTCAAAATCGTACTCGCTAAGGAAAGCTAACCATCTAGCTTGCCTTACGTTCAGATTTGTTTGATCCAATAAATACTTTAACCCTTTATTATCAGTCATTAAAATGAATTTTCTACTAATCAAGTGATGGCACCACATCTTTAAAGCATGTATCACGGCTGCCAACTCAAGATCATACGTAGAGTAATTATTTTCATGTATTTTTAACTTCCTTGACTCAAAAGCAATTACATGACCTTCTTGACTTAAGACCCCTCCAAGTCCTTCATTGCATGCATCAGTGCATACGACGAAATCCTTATTAGGATCTGCAATTTTTAAAATGGGTGCAGTAGTTAACAATTCTTTCAACTTATTAAAACTGTATTGACACTTTTGATCCCATATGAATTTCTTCCCTTTCTTCTGCAAAGAAGTGATGGGATTAGCAATTCTAGAGAACCCTTCAATAAACTTTCTATAATACCCCGTTATTCCCATGAATGACCGTACATCAGTTACATCTTTTGGGACAGGCCATTCATTAATTGCTTTAATTTTATTAGGATCAACAAAGATACCATCTTTTGAAATTATATGACCCAAATACTGAATTTTATCTTTATAGAAATCACACTTACTGAACTTTGCGTAAATTTGGTGATCTCTAAGTACTTGTAAAATGATTTTTAGATGTTCATCATGCTCTTCTTTAGTCTTTGAGTAAATCGGGATATCATCAATGAATACCACTACGAACTTATCCAAATATTTATGCAGAACGTTGTTCATTAAACACATGAACACTGCAAGTGCGTTAGCTAGCCCAAAAGGCATAACTACGAACTCGTAGTGTCCATAACTCATTCTGAATGCAGTTTTGAATATGTCCTCATCTTTTATCCGGACTTGATGATAACCCGACCTTAGATCAATTTTAGTGAATATCTCTCCTCCGCGTACTTGATCAAATAGATCATCTATGCGGGGTAAGGGATACCGGTTCTTAATTGTCATTTTATTAAGCTGACGGTAGTCAATGCACAAACGCATGGTACCGTCTTTCTTTTTAACAAAAATTACTGGTGCTCCCCAAGGGGACACACTGGGCCATATGTAGTTTTTATCTATTAATTCTTTCAGCTGAGATTTTAACTCATTTAAGTCTATAATATTCATCTTATAGGGGGGCTTTGAGTTTGGTACCACACCGGGTACTAACTCAATGGTGAAATCAAGTTCTCTTTTTGGAGGTAATCCTGGAATTTCTTCCGGGAATACATCTGAAAAGTCCCTAAGGATGGGAATATCTTCTAGTTTTAACTTGTCTTCTTTGGATGTACATTCATCATTAACAACATTAACAGCAAATAGTTTACAACCTTTTCTAACAGCTCTTTTTACTTGTAAAGCAGAAATCTACCTTACTGAAATCTGCCTATGAATTCCTTTTACTATTTCTGAATTACCTTCATTATTTATACAAGTAAAAGATTTATCATAACAATTTAATATAACTCTATGTTGTTCAAGCCAATCCATTCCAATTAGCATATCATATGAACCTAAGGGTAAAACATTCAAATTAACTTGCGTTTTCAGCTGATTTAAAAATACTTCACAATTCTGAACAAAATCTATAACCTTTCTTTTAGTTCCTATTGCAAGCTGAACTAACCATGCATTATCGAATTTTTCTATTTTTAGCTTGCAACGGTTTACTAAAGTAGGTGAAATATAACTTAGATTTGCACCAGGATCTATTAAAATAGAAATAGACTCGTTTCGTATCATAGCTTCAATTTCGACCATGGATGTTTGATGGTCTACTTGACGATTCTCCAATGTTGCATTTATCCTAGGCATTTCTCTTGCAATGTCTCCAACTGTAGGTTCTGCTTGCATAGTATGTATGTTGTTGGTTTTCTTCTTGTTGCGTGGGCAATCTGCTCTCTTGTGTGGTCCGCCACATTCATAACACTTTATGGGTCCTTTCTGCTCAGCATACCTGTTGTTATGGTTTTTATTATTATTGTTGTGATTGTTAGGTACATTCCTTGCAGCAGTAGTATTTTGAGATGTATTATTCCAATAATTATTAGAAAAAATTATGTTATTAAAGTTTTTCTTAAAACCTCCAGCATTCTGATTAAAATTCTTCTTTTTATAATCATACTGATTAGTTTTACTATTCTTCCAACCAGTTGTTCCTTCTCTTTTTCTGTTTTGGTCAAAACAAAAATTTGCCTTCCTCATGGCTTCTTCAAAAGTGGAAGGATTATCATATTCAATGTGATATTTTATATTAAACGATAAACAACTGAGAAACCTTTGCACTTTAGGCTTTTCCTCAACCATGTAGGGTCCGTACCTTAGCAGGCTAAGAAACTTGTTGCACAGTTCTTTCATGTTCATTGTACCTGACTTTAAGTCGTAAAACTCCTTCGATTTATCCTCAAAATACTGTTCAGACAAGAACTTCTTTTTAAATAAACTTTTAAACATAGTCCAAGTTACTTCTTTTTCCTTTATGCTCTTGATTCTTTTAAGATCCTGCCACCAGATATGTACCTTTCCGGTCAGATTGTAAATAGACATCTTGGCTTTCAGTTGAGAAGAGTAGTCATAAATATTAAATTACTTCTTCATCCCTGACAGCCAAGCTTCTGCTGTCTCACCCTTCTCACTTTTTCCATTAAAAGTAGGTGGCTTAATCTCTTTAAATTCACCAGTAATCTGTTCATGATGCTTATGTTTTCTCTTTTTAGAGCAGCACTCACTGTTACTGCTATCATAATTTACATCATTATTACTTGAATCAGACTTAGAAGATGAGTAACTATTCCTTTTATCGTTCTTTGTTTTCTTATGCTTATGTTGGTGGGACATGATTTCAAAATCAGCTCTAAATTCTGATTTTCTACCTCTTTCATCATTGTGACAGTTTCCTTTTAAATTCTGCTGTAAATCTTCCTGTTCCTTTAAAACCCGTTCATTTTCTTCTTTTACAGCTTTTAACTCAGATTTGAAATCTTGCACAGTGCGTAAAATTTCAGAAGACTAGTTGTTTAACTCAACGTAAATTCCTTCAGTGTTATTATGATTAATTTGTTCATTACGAGGAGATCTATCCTCTACTGATTCTTCTGGTATTTCCGTACCTGCAATAAAAGTAAATCTGTACTGTGCAAAAAATGAAATTAAATTGCAAAAGTTAGTAACATAATCTTTCTGATTTATTTTTCTGTTTGCACGCATGAGCCTCATTCAAGCCTAGAGTTTGAACTTGCGCTTTGATACCACATGTAATATCCCAAAAATCGTAAAAATTAAAAAACTTTTCTATGTGACAATAAACGTTATCTGATAATGCAGAAATATAACAATGCATGAAATATAATCTATAATTAACTATGCTGTTACATATCACTTTTGTTGTTGCTTATAGATGTTGAAATAATTTTTTAACTAAAGTACTTTTGTTTGGTTGATGAAGGGGTTATTTGGACGCCCTAAGGCGTACTTAGCATTCATGCTAAAATATGTGAACTCGTACTTGTGACAAATTGACAGGTAAGAGATAAGAGTTGCGAAAGAGAATCCACAGTTATCAAGAAGAACCACAATGTCTACATCACAATATTGTACCCAGATTTATTTGGTCTCCGTCATGTTTTCTGTATGTAACTGTTTACTTTCTATCTCAATGATGAATCGTGCAATTTCATGTTCAACTATTTGTTAAAAAGTTTAGACTCTACAACATGCGATGATGGTATCATTTTGAAATGTTTCCTCTTACACCATGCATAAATTTAAGGTCTGTCTTACTATTGTTTGTAGAGCTATTATTTCACCATTGTAAACGTGTTTTATTACCATTCTAACAACTATCGCATTGATGTAATGTGAGTTGTAATTAATGTGATACCCTAAGCGACACCTATGGATTTGTACTACATTATATGCACAATATGGATTCTGTGCAACTATAGGACATATGTGCATCAGGGAGATCCTATTTTCTTCTATACACTAACATCTTCTTGGCTATTATGTGAATGATATGAGTTGAGTATGACCCTTATTGTCTATGTGTAACTATATGGAACCATGTTCACATCTATAGATTAGATGCTACTTTGTAACACTTGGTGATATGTAAGAATTTACATACAAGGTGATACTTAAACGTATACAAAGTTTGTACTATCGTTCAATGGATAATTATATATAAACTATACAATAATGTGAATTATTCAAACTTAATGAATATAGTTTCTAACTAGGATCCTTGACAGGTTTAAACTATGTCGACAATACCAAAGTGATGCAAGGTGTATTAATTGTTATATGGTGGATATCCACGTTACCGGTTGGCAAGTAAGATCGTAATCTTTGGTATTAAATGCACACAGCTAAAAAAATAATGGAAATCCATCGTGGATGATATGGTAGACTTGGTTCACTTGCTAGTTTCCAAAAAAACAACCTTAGAGTGCCGAGTTGTAACCTGACACGAGGGCAATTGCTGTAGAGTTGGCTCCTTCGTGGTTTTGGTAATGATGGCTCATTTAATACGATTGACTGGTTGTAAGTTTCATAAACTCTGCCTAAGATCTTCACCATCGATCTTGTGAGGGTTTCGATGTAGTGGTTAAACCCTACTTGGTTTGGGAAATCGTGTTTATTGTGTCATTGTTGTTTGATGGTAGTGGCTCTGCACTGGCCGACAGGCCGAGGGTTTGTAGCAAGGTTGAAATTCCTGTGGGCTGTAGCTCCTGAGTCTCGTATTCGAATCTCTGGAATTTATAGAGCCGAGCTCTCAATTTCTTGTACATTAGTTCTTTTGTTGAGATTCTAGTTGAACTTGTAACTCACTAAGGTTTGATCATTAGACCTATTGAGAGTTGTAAGATTTCGGTTGGACAACAACCAACCTTTCTCTAAGGTTGTTTCCAGGTTTTGATACTATTGAGAATTAATGGTTTCGATGGACTCCTGTTACTTCAACTTTCAGCGAGATGGGGCTTCGTTGCTGTTACACCAAGCTTGGCGTTAAATGCTACTATGGCTTTGCAAAAAGAGGTAATGTGTTTAGTTTTTTTTTAACTCTGTTATAAGCATACGATGATATTAATAGTTAGTCTAGTTTCAATACGGTGACCCTTCCTTCTCAATATTGTTTTTAACCACGGTTGCAAAACTCTCGCAGGTACAATGTGTAATGGCTTCAACATTCTGGGCGTTGGAATTTGGGTTACAGCTATACCAACTGGTAAGCCTTCGGTGGTTGCCTTGGAAAACTCTATATAGAAGATGATGGTCGTCTAGTTGACAGTTATGTGTATCGTGTTTTTGAAAAACTCATAGGGTTTTATGATTAGGGTTTTGTGAAACTTGTTGAAAGTATGGGAGGATACCATCGACCCATGAGGCAACTATTGGTTATGGTTTTGAATGTAATAGTGTTTAAGATAAGGTTTCACCCTCAGAATTGAATGAAGCAATATTTGATGTTTCGATACTATGGATATCGTTTCCTTCGTAAATGGCTAGATAAAATGTAATTGTTTTAAATCTATAACATGATGTGTCTGTTACTACCAGCTAGATGGTATAGGCTTATGACCTGTGTGAAATCTTGTTTATTTTGTAGACCTGTAGGTTAAGTTTTTGAACTCCTTCAAAAGAAATTCAAATGGAATATTTAAAGTTTATATTACTGTAATCGTGTCTTTTTATTGATTTGTATTTGGTCTGTATACACGAGTTGTAACTCGTCAATGATATGGTAAAATAGGCATTGTTTAAATGACCATTGTGTTTATCTTGGTTACCGATCGATGAGTGGATGTTGTGGTGAAACGATAATACACTTTTTTTTTAATATGACAATGGATAAATGAAATTGTTGTTAAGACCTACGGCCTGTATGTGCTTCGTTTTTGTTTATAAAGCTGTTGCTGCGTCATAAAGAGAAAAATAGGGAAGTAAATTCCAGTATTAAGGTTTAGTCCATGTTTTGGAACATAAAGCTTAACAATGCTTTAGTTAAGGTCTCAGCAATAAACCTGTGTTCATTATTTTATTTGAAGTCTTCTATAGGCGCTCTAATTATTCAATCTTAACTTAAACAATCTACAGGCTTGTTTATAGTATAAGCATTTGGTCTTGGTAAAAAGGATTGATGTATGTTATTTCTATTTCGATTTAATTGCAATGAAAGTATTATCTAAACCCTAGAAATGAATCTGTGGAGTTTACTAGTAAACTTACAAAAATGATTATTGTACGAGTGTTTGGTTTGTTTACTATTAAATAATATGTTGATAACAAATTCAATTTCCTACTCTAGCAGAGAAATGTAAAAACTTAGAAATGCAAGACTGTTTATGATGGACATCTATAACTCGACTCTATTTAAGAAATATAATTACTCTTAAACATAGATAATATTTGTATGAGAGTCAGTGATCAGTACATAAATCATTTATATTTATTCTATGCATTATTATTAAAATAATTTGATATAACTAAGCTACTAAATGGAATCTACCCTGTAACTGTAAGGAATAGGAAATATTTTCATTTAAACTTTCAGAAGGAAATTTATGTATTTTTAAACAAAGTGCTATTTAAATAAATAAAGAAATACCACTGTAATTTCTAAAAATACTTGTCTAAATCAGAAAATACTAACAAAACATTGATATAGGTAGACTTAGAAAATTAACAGTAAACAGTAATTTAAAGAAACACATCATTTGCATTCTTTCTATCACTTGGCTACCTTGCCGATCATACCTATCTATTTTAATCTATCTTTGTACTAGAGTACGATGTTGTTCCTTGTTGCATGGGGAAAAATGAAGAAATCATTTTATTCAATCATTCAAATGATACAGAATTAATAATTTATTCAAGAAAACTGAACAAAAGAACTTAACAGTAAAATTTTAAATAGATGACAGAACTTTAAAAAAAAAAGTAGATAAGACAATAGAACCTGTAAAAGATGATAGGGCCGACAAACACTTAAGGAGGCATGTTCCTCCCAACCTGCTTCAGAAGAAGCAGCTCAACTGCTGACTTCTAATGAACCCCTAAGCCTGCTTACTGATCCAGTAAGTGGGTGGAATCTGTGTAGAAGCAAGGCACTCAAAATACCTTCTCCACTCGGTATCAACCTCCTGAAAACAGAATGCCTTCTCCACTCAGCATCAACCTCCTGAACTCAATAAGAGTTTGGCAGACTCACAACATCATCAACAACAGCATATCCCCTCATCAAATCTCTTGGGTGTAAACACAGCAAACCCCAAGGTAAGTTTCCTCGTCAGGAAAAGTGATTGAACGTCAATTCAATATTTGATGGCTATTATATAGACTGCCTAGGTCTTTTAGTGGTCAGTTTAGAATAAATGAGCCTCAAGCTCCAGTCCCATCTTTCAAGGCACTATGACCACATTTCAAGGGAATTGTCCCATACCAACAGCTAGTTAGTTGCATCATGATGTTGCCACTTGTCCATTGCCTTCTACCACAGATTCGATTCCACCTAGTGGATCAGTAACCACTCTTTCAACAGTCCTCTTAGGTGTTTTTCTCCTATTTTATTTATTAAATAATAATATATTGTGCAAATTACAGTCATCCTTGGACACCTGTCCAATACAAACTTTATAATAAAAGTTATCATAATGTTTCTAAACATAAAATGTTTTCCAGCTTAAAGGGTATGTTACAAACACCCCCTCTTAAGCTCAACATCGTCCTCGATGTTTCTTATTCATCAACAAGTTCCTCATGGAACAGAACTGGATATGCTGCCCGCATATTACTTTCAAGTTCCCAAGTAGATTCATCAGTGCTAAGGTGCTTCCATTGCACCTTTACCTTCCCTATGGTGAGATTCCGAAGCATAATTTCCCTCCGGTGTAGAATACAGTCTGGTTGCACCTGAAAATCTCCTTCGAGTTCCACCTGTATGTCATTCCAATTTAACACATGAGTAGCATCATGCACATACTTTTTTAAAACACAAACATGAAAAACATTGTGGATTTTTAAATTGTATGGCAATGCCAATTGATATGCAACGGCTCCTATCCTTGATAGGATTTCAAATGGCCCACAATACCTCGGTGCTAATTTAGCACAGCTCCCAAGCTTCAAAGAACTTTTATTGGGCTTTACCTTTATGAATACATGGTCTCCTAACTAAAATTCTCTTTCTGTTCGTTTCAAATCAGCATAGCTTTTCTGCCTATCTTGGGCAACTTTTAAGTTACCTTGAATCTGTTTCACAGTTATCTCCATTTCTTTCAATAGATTTGGTCCTAACATCAATCTATCTACAAGATTATCCCACGAAATTGGAGTACAACACTTTCTTCCATACAAAATTTCAAATGGACTTAACTTAGCAGATGCTTGATAATTATTATTGTACGCAAATTCTGCTAAGTGTAAGTAATCCTCCCATTTAGATGGCTGATCTTTAACATATAATCTTAACATATTTTCCAAAATCCGATTTACTATTTCTGTTTGACCATCAGTTTGTGGGTGGAAAGAAGTGCTGTAATTTAACTTAGTATTTAATCCTTTAAACAATGTTGTCCAAAAGTTACCAGTAAACTTAGAGCCTCGATCTAAAATAATTACCTTTGAAATTCCATGCAAGCAAAAAATTTGCTTCGTGGAAATATCTGCAATGTTAGAAGCCTTGAAAGTAGTTTTAACAGGAATAAAATGTGTAGCTTTGCTAAGTTTATCAACAACAACCATAATTGAGTCATTCTACTTTTGATTTTTAGGCAAACCTGTAATAAAGTCAATGCTTATGATTTCCCACTTCCATTCTAAAATTGGTAAGGGCTACAATAACCCAGCTGGATGTTGATGTTCAGCTTTAATAGTCTGACAGTCAAAGCATCTAGCTATATATTCAGCAACTTCACTCTTCATGTTAGGCTAAAAATACTCTTTTCTTAACGTAGTTATCATTTTCTGATAACCAGGATGTCCTGAATAAGGACTCTTGTGAACTTCATCTAAAATCAACAACTTAACCTTTGAAAAATTAGGCACATAAATTCTGTTTTTGTAAGTTAAGAAGCCTTTTTCATTAATACTATAATCTGTTATAACATTTTCATATGAATTTTCAGCCACTTTATCATGCAATTTTTGGCAATTTTCGGCTTGCTTAATTCCCTCTTCGATCTGATTTTCTAGATCAGTTTTAAAAGTACCGATTGCTTCTACAAAACTTAATCTAGCGTTCTGCTCAACGCATCAGCAACCTTATTTTCCTTTCCATTAATGTGATGGATCTCAAAATCGTACTCGCTAAGGAAAGCTAACCATCTAGCTTGCCTTGCGTTCAGATTTGTTTGATCCAGTAAATACTTTAACCCTTTATTATCAGTCATTAAAATGAATTTTCTACCGATCAAGTGATGGCGCCACATCTTGGACTTGGACATGGAAGTGTACTCCTATAAGGTTAAGTACCTGGTCATCTCTTCCAACCAAGACTCTGCTCGTATCCCTGCTCGACCCCCTGAAAACTCTGGAAGCCTTATCTTCTGAAGCTCCCTTGTGATATCTTGATGCGAAGGTCTTGGTACCGTATTCACTTCTACCACAGGAATTTCCTCCCTTAGTGGAGGGGCCTCCTCTTCTACCTCCGAGGTAACACTTCCTCTATGTACTAGTCCCCTGAGTGTTTCGTTTATTGTTTCCAGTGAACACAATATAAGAATGGTCTCTGGCGATGGTGTTGGCGCATTCGGCTCAAGTAATGTCGTCGCCTGACCTCGCCCCCGACCTACTCGCGTTCTTACCATGTTTATCCCTGTAGCAAGGCATAATATGATAAGTAGCATAAGTCGACATCATGACTACTTACCATTAAACTCAACAGTTAATTTAAAAGAAGTGCGTCGGACGATTATTTTTACGAGCGTTTTTACTCTAAAAGCTATAGTTCTGGCCGTTTCAATCAGGCCATCTTGAGGCCACCCGGTACTAGATATATTGCAGTAGTTCTACGTAGGTTTAAGTGTTGGATTCCACACAATCCTCATTGACTCTCCATCAACTCTTCAAAATATTTAATTAATGTTTACTACCTCACTTGTTATTAATAACCAATCATTTTTATAATTAATAAAAGAATAACTAAGTTTTAGGTCTAGAGTCGTTTTTACCAAACATTTTGGTCATGGGGTAGAATCAGTGTCTTAGTGATCAACTCGTCATGGTGGTCTCCATGGTGTCTCGTTGTCGAGATTCTAGGTCCGTCTTGCCCCTTCGACTATACGTACAAGTTTCGGCAAGGAGCAATCTCGAGGAGAAGATAAGCTAGTTAGTGTTGATTTAGCCCCCTCTTTTTTTTTTTTTACTCAAGTCACCCTCATGCCAGTATCCATGTTCATATAAGTTTATAATTTCAAACCTATCCTTAATATATTAATCCTAATATATCTTTTCAATATTATATTAAACTTATCTATTTTTTTTATTTTTTTTATACTCCTTTGAAATTAATTAAATTTTTTTATTAAATTTAATTTAAATATGAAATTTGATATCTATGTATATATCAAATTCATATTTGTCTATGGACTACATACTAATGGATTCACGAAAGAATATGAAAGAAAGACAACATATATTTTTGCAATAGGCATACTATCAAAACCTAAGTACAAGGATGTGCATTATTTTTGTGGACCAACTTTCGTTTGGGGAAGGGACCTATCAACACTTAACTATAACCTTTTTAAACTAATAAATTTGCCCAATCTCATTCTATATTTTCTACGGAGGCAATATCTTTTGAAATAGCATTTCATGAAAACTGTCAAAAGAATATATAACAACTATACAAACCCAAATAAAATATAGCTATGATAAGTGAAGATTTTCTAGTGACTTTTCCTAATCTAACAAGCACACTTCTTTTGAGTGTACATATACTACTCCTTTTAACAAAATCATGATACAAAAATCCATTATACTTCACATCAATTTCAGAAAGGACATAAGAACAACATCTATGTCTATGTTTCTTTCATAAAAGATAATTACATCCTAGTAGTTTTTTGTAACTTTCAAGCCTCTTAGGTATTTCCCTTGCAGATTATACACAAACTCAAACTAACCGTCATCTAACAATATGTCACACTCCATGCCAATACTATTCATCCATGTGAGTAGTTATACCTTTTATCTAGCAAGGAAACATACCTTACTGAGAATAAAATACTTATCTCTTTTCTTTTGGAGAAACTTGGAGTTGAACTTGGAGAATCATTTTTCCCTCGTCCAGTACAGTCCATGCATCAAGACAAAACCACTTGATTAGTCTTCATATTTATTTATTTCATGTTGAGCCCCAATAGGCCTTAGTATTGTAACCTAAAGCTCTGATACCATATGTAACATACCTCAATTTCACATTAGTAAATTTTGGAAATTTATTCAAAATTTCATGACATAAATGATCTTCGTTACGTGATCTATGTATGGAAGGGTCAATAGTCCGATGTTATTTTCTTAAAAATAGGATGACAATTAGTTAAAAGAGATATACATAATCATTTATTTCCTATACCTATACAACTTTCATTTATTTCTTTCATTCCAACTTTTACATCACCTTTGGAATAATTCTATGTAAGGAAAACACATTTCATTTGTACATTATAGTTAACAATAACATATCCCAAAATATGTGAGTTAGTATTTTGGCGGAGACTATTATGTAATAATCATGCAATTCATTGGACCTTCCTTGAGACCAATATATGTAAGGAAACCTTGCAACTACATACAAAAATTACCTTTACAATTGTAATTTTATAAGACTAACAACCATCTAAGACCACAGCTGATAATATGAACCTTACCATTTTTTACTTTGGACGTCATCCTGAAATTCTTACCCATTAGCGGTAATCTCATTTTTGCTTGACAAAACTTAAATACATTCAAATGATCATTAAGTAAACAACATGATTATCCATAGTCTCTCTTTTACCCAATCGAGTTACTTAACAGAAACAATCATTTATACATGAACATCAACCCATCACAAATATACATAGAGAGACACATACAAGAGACCGTTTTCACGTGGTTCACCCAAATCTTTGGGCTACGTCCACCAAGTAAGTTATATTTTTATTTCTATTATTCAAAGGATAATTACATTCAATAACACCTCGGTTGCATTGATCACTTTCCATATACTCAACAACACCTTGGTTGCATTGATCACTTTCCATATACTCAAAGCCTCTCTCATCGAGAACCTCTTCCAAACAACATAATTATGTATGGCATCTCATATTAGAGTAATTGTTACACTCTGCAACTCATTGGTTGCATAAATTCTTAGGGTCTCACTTTCATATATGCTTTAAAGTACAATTTATAGAGATAATGCATAACGCACTTATCTTGTAACAACACTTGCTGGCAATTATAGTAAATGGAAAATACAAGATAAGCCAAAATACTTCTATCAACATCTGCATACAGTTTTCAAATCAGTAATCAAACTTCAACTCGGCATACATAACAGAGTTCCTAAACCGATAATCAAACGTCATAACGTTGTTGACTTCAACATCCTACTAAGACGCAGTAATACCTACGTTTTCAAATGTAGTAATCAACAACTACAAGGCAGGGAGAAGACCAACCAAATCGTAAGTATATATGTATAAACAAAGTCTCTACCATTGATATCGCACATCATCAGAACCAAAACCATTAGGTAGCGTAACTTAATACGAACCGATGTAGAAAAATTAGTTGTTGTATGTAAAGAGACATAGATCTTTACTATACCAGGGCATGAGCATTATCTAGCTAAATTATAAGGAGATCGGCTAACTGCCATCGTTTCGGCAGGAGAACCACTCTTCTTGGTCAACTACGGGTTGATTCGATAGTAAACCTGGGTTTATGTCTGAGATCTAGCTCAGATTCGGAAAATAATAATATCCCAAGGTATTAGTAGAGTATGGTCTAGCTCAGATTCGGAAAATAATAATATCCCAAGGTATTAGTAGAGTATGGTTCATATCTGAATAGATGGAATAAAATAAATTCAAATCTGAACTCAATGCTTTTGCGGAAGGACTCCGATCTGGATCTAACATGTAAGCAAAGCCACACTCTCATTCTACCGCATACCTATTGCACATGATCTTAACTCAACGTCTTTGCAGAAACGCAGATCTAGATCTTAGCATAAAAATAATTGGAAAACAGGTGGAGATCCGACTGGATCCAACCTTTGTAACCTACACCCGGCAATCAGCATGCGTTTCCAGAGTTTGAACGCATATGTTGTTTGTAGTGAAATTTAATACAAGGAAGCTACACGCATTGGTTGACAGCGAAATAACCCTTCTGAGGTTCCTTATGATTTAGCATAAAAATAACTAAAAGCTACCATATTCGCATTTGCTCAAGGATCCAGTTGGAATGGAAACCCGTTTAGCGGCAAATTGAGAATTCCTATCTCAGAACCAGATCAGCATAGAGGTAATCTCTATAAAGCAGAGTTTTGTTGAGACTACCTTGGATCTCATTCACGTTTTAGCTTTTAGGGATCTAGTTACCTATGGCTTGATTCTCCTTCAAGGAGATTGCCCAGGTTTAAGCAACAACACATTAACGATGAGCAGGTATAAATCTTAAATATCAAAAAACATAGATTATCAGATCGCAATCTCTACTAGGTATGATATGCGTAGGAATTAACAATGAGCGGATGTATAACAGTAATAAAAAGAAAACAGAGATCGCTTACCCATCTTGAAAATGAACAGTTGCTAACCTATTTCTGTCACGCAGTCTTCTCCATTCCACTTCTCGGAGCTTACTCTAACACACAGCCTCTATGGAGGTCGTATCCCTTCGCAGAGATCGCCTTTTCCATACTCTTTCCGAGAGGAGAGAAAAAAAGTTCCCCTGCGTTACAATCAGGAGATCCAGGGTATCCCTGAACAGCATTCGCTTTCATCCAGCTATTATAGTGATAATTTATGTCGCTTCTTATCACCGATTCAGTGATTATCACCTTGCTTCCTCTAACCCAGACCTGGGTCAGAGTTCGATTTCATTTTCCGCCCATGCGAATGCAGATATATTTCTGGTATAAAAATAAAATTCGCCTACTACCCACTAGGACGGGTTCCTAATCTCAGCTATATAAACAAAAAACGTTATGAACGGTCAATCCACAGCGAACAATCCCCCCCATAACCTGAGTTTAGTTCTTCCTTAAGAAGGAGGACCCTCTCCTTTGACAGGTCGACGAGTGGCAGCATAAAAAGATTTGGTATGGAAACAAATGGCACCACACTTGGTCATGGGCGACATCCACCAAAAAAAACTCAACTACCAAAACTTCATTTAAACCCACTCTGCTTGATATTTAAGGAGTGTGCTTTGTTGGTCTTATATCACATATAAAACTTGATGTCAATCATTTATATTTCTTTTAAATATACATGGCACTTTTATATATATATATATATATATTATTAATATTTATATCTTAACAATAATCTTACAATAGGAGAGTTCCCCAACTTTCTCCTCATACAAGGATTTTGAACTATTTATAAATATATAATCATTTTACCTCTACATATATAGATATATAGATAGATATCAATATTTCTATCTTAAAAATATAATCCTTTAATGCTTATTAAAGAACTCAAATAAATTGAACATTTGGGTTCAATCTCTTTCTTTTATATATATATATATATATATATATATATATATATATATATTACTCATGGTATCCCTTAGGCCAATAATGACACCTAGTCATTATCACTGGCTACACAAGACATCTCTCATTTTTAACCTCTCCCCCTAATGAAATTAGTTGTCTGTCTTACCTAGAAAATAAATAATGATACTTCCAAGATCCACTGGCGAGGGGCCTTGGCCTTGAGCTCCTCACCAGGGCTACATACACAATTACAATTTCTTTTACAAAAATAATAAGGGTGTAAGAGAGGGATGTTACAACAGATATTTCGAAATAGCAGAGACAAATAATCAATGCATGCAGATCATTCACGGTGCTTGTGATCATATATTGAATCAAAAGAGTCCATAGTAATATATATGTTGCTTAAATTGTATGTTTTTTGTTATTAGAAATGTATTTTCTCAGAGATGCATTACATAGCAGCAAGTGTAATCATGGAGTAAGAAATAATAAAATTGACTAATTCTTTAAATATATTTATAATTTTAAATTTTTAAAGATTAACTAGATGTTATTATTAAAATTTAATTGTTATGATAAAAGTAAAATTTAATTAAAATAACTAAGGTGTAGTTTAAATATTATAAGTTTTCAATTTTTTTTAGTATAGTTTTTAGTCTTGCTTTGTTCGAAGAGTACAATTGGAAATCTGTAAAAAATCTTAGAATCAAATATATTAGCTATGGAAATTGTATAATCTGAGTGTCATGGGGTATTTGAGGGAGCTAAATCTGTTTATGTATTAAAAAACACAATTTAAATGCTTCCAACTTTGAATTTTATCAAATTTAGATTAGGTCTTTATATTACTTCCAGAAAGATATACAAAAAGATAAACAGAGTATCACCAAGCCCTCCCAACAATAGGAGAACTGACCCGGGGTCAAAAATAGGAAGTCATCCCCGAAAGGAAGCATTGAGGTATCATAGTCATAGAGATTCTGCCATTCTACACAGTAGGGCAGCTTAAAAACAAAACTACAGCGAGAATTAAACTGGAAAGTCTAAACATAAAAAAGACAAGTGCATACTGAACCCTAGCTAGATGTTCAAACTGGTTGTGGCTTCCTGAGCCTCAGGTTCTTTGACGAGCTCAATAGCGAGCCTGCAAGCAATCTGGTTCTGATTGTGGAGAATTTGCTTCAGGTAACCCACCATCTCGTCTTGTTGGAGCAAGATTTCGGCGTGTGCTTCTCTACTCTCTGCCAGGTCTTTCTGAGGATGTGTTTCTGCAGCCAGAGAATTTCCAGAGTTCGCTGGTAGAGCGTGGTGCGCCCTTTGTACTTCCCGGGTCTGGAACCAGGGATTCAAACTCCTCCCAAATTTCAAATTCTGAGAGATAACCCCTCGTCACCGTGGCATCCTCTTCAGCATCCTTGATTTCCTATTGAATCGACGATGGGGTGTCTTCCTTATATCTGCAAGCTTTACCCACTAAACTCCGCATGAAGCGAACCGGTGGGCCTAGAGAGGAGTCGGTTGGCTTCGTCTTCCTCATGATGCTACCTCTCATGGGTGACATTGTTGCTACCACCGCGAATGAACCAGAAGTTGAGTTACCAACAGAGATAATGCAGCTAAGGGAGAGTCGTAACCCTGTGAACCTCACTACTTTCAATCTTGTGCCCCTTCGAACAGTATGCAGAGTTTTACGCTGGTTCATTCCCATATCATCACCTCTAACCATTATTGTAGGAGTACCTTCCTCCATGGAGCATAACGTGGAATGAATACGAGCTCACAGAGTCGGACGAGGATATGACTTAGCACACGCCGGAGGACTAGAGCGTTCGAGCGGGTGTATAACTAATGATGCATGCTGGGACGTGTGGGAAGATGAGGCCGGAACGTGTCCTACCTCATGGTTGACAACGGTGGACATGTGTCGGTCCTCTTGGTTGGCATCCTCTTCGTGGGGGTGGCCCCGCTCCAGCACCCATCATGGGGGGAGCATTAATATTAGAAACCTATAAGATATGGTTTCTTTGTGTCACCGATGGGCATGTGTCGGTCCTCTTGGTTGGCAGCCTCTTCGTGGGGGTGGCCCGGCTCCAGCACCCGCCATGGGGGGGAGCATTAATATTAGAAACCTATAAGATATGGTTTCTTTATTGTTAGAAAAGACTAAAAAAATTGATATATCAATTCATGACATCTTAAGAAATTTGGAAACATTTTCATAACATTTTTTTTATGAATTCCATGCTTAATTCATTTTGAAATTGAAATTTTTATAATATCTTCAATAAAGTCCATGTCTAATTTGGTTTTTTGAAAGATTGAAATGTTTAACTCCTAAATTAAAAATATCGGACATCCATAGCCACTAGTTAAGTGTCATGAACAAGTTATTTGTTACTTGTTTTTGGTGTGTAATTGAAATCACCGGTTGTATATGCCTCAACTTATCCATTATGGATGCACCAACTACGAGTTATCCATGCATTAAATACCAGTTATTTTTTATATATTGTTTTTCTATTAGACATATAAGTGTTTATATCTTAGAATTTGGGGTAGCCCAGCACCTATGTTTTTCATAGATTGCATGAGGATGAGACAAGTATAATATATATATATAGATATAGATATAGATATATAGATATATATATATATATAACGGGTAATTGATGCATGGATAAGTGGTAAATGCATGGATAACTCTTAGTTGATGCATGGATAGTACACAACCCTTTTAACTAGAAGAAGGGGAGAACAAGGAACATATAACTTATTAGTGGCACTTAACTTGTGGCCTATCGTGAATTAATATGGAGAGTACACTTGTCTCGTCATCTTGTGATATAAAAAAACATACTTGTACTCCAACTCAAATTCTAAAATATAAACACCTATAAATATAAATATAAACCAAAGTTGTATCAACATTTTTTATCCTTCATCCATATCCCCACACACAGATATATATCCCCTCCCCCACATATATATAACGATAGTGTTGGGATATCAATAACAATTTCATCCAATTGATTGAGCTGTCAATATTGAAACTGATAAGGTACATATTAAAAGTGGATTTAGATGTATCTGTACTATCTAAACGAAGAGCCGAGATACTAGGAATGGATCTGTCTTTTAAGGACGTCTCCATAATCATATCATGACTTGCGTTTTGGTCACTTGTTTGCGTGACAATGCTTAAGAATATTATTCTCTTACGTAGGCCACTTATCTGGTATCACCTAACTCAATGTATTTGGAAAGACTGATTTGTTTTTATCATACGAAACCCAATAACGTGTTAGCAACCTTTACGTACGTTGATGTGATTAATCAAACTTTCTACACACAGAAATATTCTGCTGCTGGATTGTCTTCATTCTAAAGGTAATGTGTCCTCATGGAAAATGCCACCATCCCCACCGCTCCTGTAAGTAGACAGGAATAGTAGAAAACACTCTTGACCAAAAATAATTGAAAGACATACAATAGTTTGACCTTTGAAGTGATGTAGATAGATTTTGTATTATATTCTGTAAAATGTCAAGGCTAATGTAGCATCATAACATTTTTTCATTATATTGTTTTCTTTCTCCATTATTTCCACGTAAAGATTCCTTTTATGTTTTAATTGAAAATAATCTTCAGTTACAATTTGGAGATTAGGTTTTCATTGTAACATATTATCATGCCACTCTGCATGATGACGTGTAAGGGATTCGAAACATATAAAATGTTAAAGATAAAATAAAACACCCCATGAGCGATTACTTAATGAGGGTGTAAAGATTAAGTTAATACATTAATAAAAAAGAACCTCCCTCTGTACATAATAAAATAACAATTTTTGTTGTATTCCACAATCAAAACAGAGAGGAAGAATCAAACACAATCAAACCAAAATAATTGAAGGGAATACAACAATTTGAGATGAAATAGATACAGTTTGGAGAGTATCTTGGATGCCAAATGACGCCTTACTATTTATGTATAACATGTCTGTTTTTTGTTATCTATTTCAGTTCCAATAGTATAAATTTGTTGACGTGCTGTAAAAATGTTAAATAGTTTTCTTGAAGTGCATGGCTAGAGAGATTACAACAATTACATATACACAAAAAATTAATTATTGAGATTTACAACTATATACTACAATTATGGCTTATTAGAATGATGGGATGGAATAGTGGAAAGATATTAATAATAAGAGGAAACAATTATGTTTTATTAGAATGATGGGATGGAATATTGGAAAGATATTAATAATATGAGGAAGTTAAGAAGTTAATTATTATAAATTATTTTAATTTTAGAATTATTTTAATTATTATAATTTATTTTAATTTTAAGTAAGAACAATTTTTCACTAGTTTTATAGTGAAATAGGACTTGTGACCATTTTTAAATTTTAGTGAAATGTAAGAATTTGTCATCTTTAAAATACCAATAGAATTAAAGATGAAAATCACTTTCTCATCAAATGTAATTTATATATTAAAATACAATTTCAAAATATTTACTAAACAATTTCTCATCAAATATAATTTATATATTAAAATGCAATTTCAAAATATTTAGTAAACAATTTTTAATATATTTATATTTATATTTATATTTCAAATAAAGCTTATGAGTTGATCAAAATCAACTCCAAAAAAGGTACATCCAACTCACTGAGTTATCAATATTGAAACTTCAAAGGTACATATTAAGCCTAGATTTAGATGTATCTGTCCTATCTAAACCAAAGGGTCGAGATGCTAGAAACGGATTGTCTTTATGGACATGTCCTTATGACCATAGTAGCATAATTCGTACGAATACAAATACAAATACAAATACGATTCGATACCGAAAAAATAAGTAATGAAAAATCTAGTACGAATAAAATACGGAAGTAGAATGCTTTTATATAATACTTTTAATCAAATATTCACAAATACAACATAAATGTACATAGATATTTATATAATAAAATCAATCATTTATTAAAAAAACAAGAAAAATAAAATGTCAAGAACCTAGAATACTGTTAGTGTGAGATGGCAAGTAGTTATTAATAATTATTTTAATAAGATAGTATTAAATTGAATTGTATTTTTGTTTTATAATGTTCAAATAATTAAAGTTTGGTTTTTTTGAATTTAAAAACAAAAAATTTAATTATTCATTAGTAAAAACCCATATCCTTATTACACCTACATCAAATATTCCACGAATTCGAATTGTTCCGAATTATCGTACATGAACTACCAATACAGCCAAATTATGCTACTATGCTTATGACTTGTGTTTTAGTGACTTGTTTGACTCTTACGTTTTTAATGTTAAATATGTCACCTACGAATGTTAAGAGTGTATGGCGAGTACGTGAAATATCTTGAATGATTTTCGTAGTCGATCCTGAGCCAACTCCCATATGGTAGATATGCTCAATCTATAAAGAGGCGACATATAAAACTTAAAAATCAGTTCTATTGAAGGTCCCAGCTAAAATGCCTTTCCATATAAAAAAAAACTACCACAGATCTGATAGATGTTGATGTTAAAATAAAGTTATTCTAAAAGTAAGTCGTGTGACTGTCTACCTGGGTGGCTCCGGCAAAATAAGATTTCACCTTGTGGATCAATTAAGTTTAATAGTAGTAAAAGTACTGGAAGCAATGCCTTGGCACCACTTTCATTCAAAATCTTGGATCTCTAAACATGGACGATCACTAAGGCAATGTACAACTTATTTAGTGATATTGGAAGAGATTATTAAGAGGAATACATTATATAACTAGTACAACTACTTAAATTGTGATTGGTGAACATTCATAGGTCATAAGTTAAATGTCATTAACAAGTTACTTGTTCTTCATAACAGTTATTCCTGCATCATTTACCATTTATCCATGCATAGCTACAAGTCATTTTTTATAATTGTTTATTTCTAATTTGACTACAGCCATAAACTCAATTTCGACACTACACTTGTCTCAATCTTGTGCAATCTAAAAAGTACTGAACAACTGCAAACTGTATTAGAGATGAATATTCGTCTACCACTAATCTTTGGAAAGAATAATATTGTCTGTAATATCAGCTACCACCACCAAGCACCTGTTGGTGGATTTCTTCTGGACAAAGCATATTTGAAAGAGCTCTAGTGTTGAGCAATCCTTTGTAACAACAAAGTTTTATGAAAAATGCTGAATAAAACTTTGATTGATCAATGTTGAAGTTCCCCTTGAAGATATCTGCCTTCATTTTACTGTTACATTTTCGAATTCTCTTCTAAGAGAACCATTTGTTGTTAGTTGCGCCAAGGGTTATTTTCAACATTTGAATCAATACGTGCTTTTAGCAGCCTTACGTATGCTAAGATTGATCCATGAAATCGAATGTGTCAACTCAATTTGTTAACGTCAACTTTTGGATTCAATACATGATCTATGTATGGTCAGATTGATCCATCCTTGGCATTATGTTTGCATTTTCCTTTGACAGTTGGGCGTCGGGAAGGAGGATCTTACGTATTCACAATTGGTTTTGGTTACCTAATCCTGGATTGAGGAATACACTCAAGAATCATAAATTGTTGCAAAGTGTGTGTCCTATCTAGCATTGCAATTGTGTAAATTCCATACATCACAAAATTGTAATCGAGGTAATTGCATTACTTGAAGATGCCAAATAACATCAGAGTGCACAGAAAAGATGATAGGCGTGTAAATAATCCATTTCCTTGATCCCCAAGAGGAGTATGGTTCATCAAGGGCAACATATTTACCACTAAACCTCAGATCCTACCCCCACAGGCATTTGTTATTTGAAGAAGCTTCATACTCGAATGGGATCTTAACAATGGAGGGACTGGGTTTGTGTCTGTGTTCCACAGTTCCAAGCTCTCAGGGAGCCACAAGACAGACTACCCCAACACCTTCTAACGTGGCAATTATTGAATGAAAACTTAAAAAATTTGGGTTTCACCGTGAATCTGGATGACCCTAAATTGGTTTCAAGTGAAATTCCTACTTATTCAAACATAGAGACATCAGAGAATGGGCTCAAAACATCCTTAAATGAAATGCAATCAATGTTGCATGGCATTAATGTTCATTTAGCTATTGGCCAAGCTTTTAATACTAATAGGAAAAGGGCATCTTCTTTTGTTAACAAAACCAGGTGGCAGCTTAATAAGATCCATATGTTTGAAGTGATGAATACCCGATCAATTCGGGCTAGAAGAAACTGAATTATAAGATAGCACTCACAATTTTTAGTGAATGAGATGAGAAATTCTATGGATGTGGAGAGCAGTTTTCTCATATGGACATGAACGGAAAAAACGTTAATTTGCTCTTATAGATTCCGGCCTAGATTAGCGTAGTTGAATAAGGGAAGCTTCACAATGATATCTACTTTTGAGAAACATGTGCACTACATAGAGTGGATTCCTGGATTCCTTCAGCTTAGGTGTTGGGTCTCATGAGTAACTAATGGAAAATATATCTATATATATATATTCATGTTTATCATTTTTCTATTTAAGTAATTTTGTTCCAGCTAAAAGAAAAAATCTAAATTTGATTTCATTATGGAATTGTAAATGTTCTTTCTTGCATTTTAATTAATGGGAATAATTTAGATTGACAAAGGTAAATCATCAATACCCAATTTTTTTAATTTGTATCTTAATTACTCATTTCACTCTTAAGAAAAAATAATAATAATAAATAAAATTAAGCTAAAAACCTCTAAGTTCATGGGTCGGAAAAAATAGTTCTGATAAATAATAAATAAAATTAAACTAAAAACCACTAAGTCCAAGGGTTGGAAAATAAATCCTAATAATAAATAAAATTAAACTAAAAACCACTAAGTCGGAGGGTTGGAAAACATGGCTCTGATTCCACAATGTAAATCTTGAAGTGTAAAAATGTTTAAAACCATTTTAAAAAAATCAACAAATACAATACACAATCCATAAATATAACAATAAATAAAATCATTACTTTACATATTTTCTAATTTTTTTTTAATATCAAACATTATAAATAAAAAACAAAAAATATACTTACCTCCTACCAAACATCGTCCTCCCTCACAATGATCTACTACCGATAACAAGAAGTTGGGGGATAACTCTCCACCCAACCTACACCTTGGTTGGTTGGTTGGAAGCCAAGAGCCCCCAGATTTCAACGGATGAAACCAAACCAAATTAAATTACTCTCCTTTCATTGTTTTTCCCTTCCCTCAAAAAATCCATCTGGCATCCATGCAAAGCTTCTTTGCATACATGAGAAGTAGAATAACCCTCATATTATTACTTTTAATTAATTTTTATTTACAATGACGCTTTAATAATTATATAATTATTATTTTAGCTTTATTTTAGCTTTATTTTAGTTTTATTTGTATTTTTTCACCTTGTAATATCTATGTATACAATTTATGTATAGATATAATGGGCATTACAATTGTAAAAACTATTTTTAGATTGAACTTCAATGTGGGTGTAAGATTTTGTGAAAGTGTTTTCCATCTTCAACCCTCTTAGTATCACAAAGATGCCAAATTCTTTCCTCCCACCATGTTTGAGAAATTTTCCTATGGGGTGTTTCACTTAGGGGCTCTTGAGAGTTTGTTATTATTTTAGCAATGTTGATTTTCTTCTTTATGCTAGTTAAATTGTTTTTATTTTAGCAATGTTGATTTTCTTCCTTAAGCTAGTTAAATTGTTCTTATTTTAGCAATGTTGATTTTCTTCTTTATGCTAGTTAAAAGAGAGAGATACTTTTGATATTATAGATTGGGGTTGATCACCTCATTATAATATCTTAATTTTCTCTTATCCCCTAATTTTTTATAGCACCACAACTTTTCCTTTAACTTTAGATGTAATAATATTTTTAATATTATCACTATTTTGCAAAGTGACTTCCTTGATTTCCCAATGATTTAACGAAGGCATGGCCTACTTATGTCAACCTTGCTTAAGTTGCAAGTTCTTTTGACTAAAGTATGAAGTAATCTTAGGAAGCCTCTTGTCTTCAATGTTGTGTATCTTGTTCTTGTACATTAAGTACCTAGTCATAACTATACTTTAAATAAAACAAAAAATAACTTTTATAAGATCTTATATCAAAGTTCCTAATCATAATTTATTTTTTATATTAAAATATATTATATATTTCATCTATCCCATTTTAATGTTAAAAATTATTCCAATTTTTTAAGAATATAAATTTAACTATAAAACAATTAATAATAATGATTAGTAATTTGCGAGACTTAAATATAAACTTTTGATAATCTCATAAATAACATACTTTTAACATATAATTCAACATATTAAGCAAACTTAAATTTTATTTTAAAAATAAAATTAAAGTTTAATAATTTAAAGCTATTTAATAATTAAATTTTTTTCTCTATATATTATTAAATATTATGTATGAATTATTTAGTATTTATTTAAATTTTAAAGTATTATATTAATAATGATGATGATGATGGTTATTTTAAGTTTATTTAGACCCATTTTTGTTTATTGGAACTTTAAAATTTAAAAAATTATTTGGTTTTTTTTAGAATTTTATTTTTGTATTTAAAGATTTAAGGAAAGCATGCATAATTATGATGAGTTACTGTTAGAATTCTGATAATTTCATTCAAATATTATCTAGGATCCTACTAAGAGAATAACATGCACAGCATAACAATCATAAACACAAGAGACACAGAGTTTCCTCGAGGAAAACCAAGAAGGTGAAAAACCCCGCAACTTCCTCAGAGATAGAATGAGCACCAATACAAAGATCACAAAGATCAAACCCCAAAAGATAGATGTCTTCAGCAACTACTTCTCCTCCACTTGTGTGCACTCTCTCTCTCAACTATGCGAGTTGGATGAGTGAGTGAATGAATAGAATGAGAGAGTCACACTCTCTGTTTATACATTAACGTAACCTATCTTTAACCCTAACTGGGCCGACTTCCTAAGGAAGCCTAATAACCCATCCACATGACTCATACAAGGCCGACCCCACCAAGGTGGTCTAATAACCCATCAAATATAAGTTACGACACTTACAATGTAACTTACGACACTTGCAAATACAAATGATGACACTTCCAATCAGAGGAATAATACATCTCCATTGGGGATACAATAAAGTACAAATGTAATACATACAATATACAAGTGAATATCTTTTGAAGTTACAAATACATCAACACTCCCTCTTAACTAGGAAGTTATTCTCTTGACACAAGTCATCAATACATATAGGCACAAGTCTTCAATATTGGAGTTGGATCATCGTCACTGGGTAATTGGAGCATCATCGTCACTGTTGTTGTACTCGTCATCTCGATCACTGGTGCTATCTCTCAATTCTTCTCGTCATAGGAAGTTCTACAGAGCCAGCCCTTTTTCATGCTGGATGTAGGCCTAGCCTCCATGTAGGTCTTCATTACATCTGATTACGAGCTTACTTCTCAACCTATAAGATCTCCCAGGACTACATTAAATGCAGACCTCGCAAAACATCGAAAGAGCATCTTAGGACTAATTATGAGCTTACTGATCAATCTATAAGATATCCCATGACTAAATTACATGCTACAAAGCAAAACCTCGAAAGAGCATCCCAGGACTGTTTACGAGCTTACTTCTCAACCTATTGGATCTCCCAGGAATAAATTACATGATGAACTCGCAAAACCTCGAAAGAGCACCCTAGGACTGATTACGAGCTTACTGCTCAACCTATTGGATCTCCTAGGAATACATTACATGCTACCAGGAAAAACCTCGAAAGAGCATCCCAGGACTGATTACGAGCTTACTGTTCAACCTATCGGATCTCCAGGAATAAATTACATGCCACTGCACAACCTGCCACATATCCACGGCCTCGGAGTATCATCCTGATACTCATGATCAACCTGATCATCCTCGCATGAAGCATCATGTTGATGCTCATGATCATACTTATCATCATCTAGAGCATCGTCCTTATGCTCATCACATAGCACTTACATCCACATCCATGGGAAGGATCCTCCTACCACCATGCTCGGAATGGCTCCAGCATTTGTGTACCGTTACTTCCTCCTGGAAGTATCTTCAATCTGAAGAACACCAAGCCTCTCTCTGAAGTACTCGAACTTCACCCTGGCTAGTGGTTTGGTCAACACATATGTTATTTGCTCGTCCGTCACAACATACGGGAGCTTCACTTCTCCTCTTTGTACCATATCCGTGATATAGTGATACTTGATCTCAATGTGCTTCGACTTCTCATGGAACACCGGGTTCTCAGACAACTTCACACAACTCTGGTTATCACAGAAGATACAGGTAGCATCCAACTAGATATCAAACAAATCGGATAGTAGCTTCCTTAGCCATACTGCCTCACAACTAGCGGAACAAGTTGCGACATACTCTGCTTCGGCTGTACTCTGTGCTATGCAGCATAGCTTCCTGCTAAACCAAGAGATCATACATGATCCCATACTGAAGCAGCAGCCCGAAGTGATCTTCCTATCTGCAACACTGCGTGCCCAATCTGAATCAACATAACCCTCCAGGTTAAACTTTTGATTCGCATCATACTTGAGCCCATAACCAACCGTACCCTTCACGTACCTCAGAATATGCTTTATAGCAATCAAGTGAACATGTCTACGATCCGTTAGGAACTGGCTCAAGGTGTTCACAGCAAAGCAAATATTTGGTCTCGTGTTCGTCAAGTACATCAAGGACCCAATCATCTGACGATACATCGTGGCATCAACTAACTCTGATGAAGCATCACTTAATAGCTTCATGTTCGATGCCATAGGTGTTCCCATGGCCTTGCATTCCATCATACCAAACCGCTTCAGGATCTCTACTGCATACTTCCCTTGTCCAAGGAAGATTCCATATGCACTCTTCCATACCTCCATACCTAGAAAGTAATGCATCATACCCAAGTCCTTCATCTTGAACTCGGCAGCAAGCTTCATCTTCATGTCGAAAATCAACCTATCCTCACTTCTCACAAACAGGTCATCCACATACAGTAGGAGTATCATTGGATTGCCTTCCTCAACCTTGTAGTAAAGGTTGGAATCCGCTTTACTCTTGGTAAATCCCAAACTAGTCAGGAAGCTTTCAATCCTGCTGTACCATGTCCTGGGTGCTTGTTTCAAACCATACAAGGCTTTCTTTAATTTGCACACATGTGACTCCCTGTCATGTGTCTCAAATCCAAGTGGTTGCTCCACATACACTCCCTCTTCGACTACACCATTCAATAAAGTTGTCTTGACATCCATATGGTGTATCTTCCACTTCATCACTGTAGCCAGAGCAAGTACTGTTCTGATGGAAGTGTATCTGGATACAGGTGCAAAGGTCTCTTCATAATATATCCCTTCTTTCTGGGAGAAGCCACGAGCCACAAACCTTGCCTTGTATTTCTCTATGCTACCATCTACAGCATGCTTGATCTTGTAGATCCATTTGGAAGTCACAACAGACTTCCCTTCTGGTCTTGGGACCACATCCCAAACATCATTATTCATGATCGACTGGTATTCCTCAACCATGGCCTCCTTCCATTATTTCTTTTCTATCGCTTCTTCATAACTAGAAGGTTCTTTGTCCATTATGTCACATAGTTGGTGTGTGACCTTGTTCTTTTTCTTTCTATGTGTTCCTCTTCTGGAACACCATACCTTTTTGCATCATGGATGAGCTCTCTTTCCCATGTTGGTTTCCTCTTGTGAGAGTTCTTCTCACGAGGTGGATCTTATGGATCTTATGGATCTTCTATTTCACGATCCTCTTCTGGAGTTGCTTTGTTCATGGTGGTGTCTTGTATTTTGGATACCCTTGGTTCTTCATTGTCTTCAATAGGTTACTTCCTTGATTTGATGTATGTTGAGTCTTCATCAAAATTCACATCCCTGCTGATGTCAATCTTCTTGAACCCTGGAAAGTAGATTCTATATGCTTTCAAATTTTCATTGTAACCCACGAATATACCCTTCTTTCCTGAAGGATCTAGCTTCGTCCTCTTTTCTCTTGGAACATGTGTGTATACTGGACATCCAAATATCCTGAGATGGCTAACTTCTAGTTTCTTACCGGAGAAATCTTCTTCTGGTGTCTTGTTGTCAAGTATCCTGTGTGGTGTTCTGTTCTGTACATATACAGTTGTCCTCGCTGCTTCTTCCCATAGATGCATAGGAAGATATTGGTCATGAAGCATTGCCCGTGTTGCTTCCATGATAGTTCTATTCTTTATTTCTACAACTCCATTCTGTTGTGGATTGTATGGAGTGGTCAACTCCCTCTTAATCCCTGAATCACTGCATAACTTCTTGAAGTCCCCTGAAGTGAATTCTCCGCCTTTGTCAGATCTAAAGGTCTTGATCTTCTTATCAGTTTGGTTTTCTATCAAGGCTTTGAATTCCTTGAACTTATCAAACACTTCATCTTTGTTCTTTAAGAAATAAACCCAAGTATTCCTAGAGAAATCATCAATGAAAGAAGCATAATATACATACCCACTCAGAGAACTGGATGACATTGGACCACATACATTGGCATGGATAATTTCCAAAATTCCTTTTGCCTTGCTTTCACTGCTTGGAAACGCCTTCTTTGTGTTCTTTCCTTTTGCACATCCTTTGCAGACACCTTCATGCTTTGACTGGATTTCAGGAATACCTTCTACTGCTTTGCTTGAACTTGGCAGTGCACATGTGCAAGCCTTCTGTGCCAAATTTCACTTGGCTCCATGGATTCATGTACCATGGCTTGTTCAGGTTGTCCCTTCAATTTGTACAATCCTCCCTCTTGCTCTCCAATCACTATTGCATCATCTATGGTCTTACCTATTGGCCACATAAGTACTTGGCCATCCACAAATGCAACTCTCATTCCTTTTGCATCCAAAGATGATATGGAGAGAATATTCTTCTTAAGTCCAGGTACATATAGAACATCTTGCATCTTTAAAGACTTCCCAGAGTCTAATTTGTAGGAGGCTTCACCACTTCCTTTTATTGGGTATTGATAGTCATCCCCAAGTTTCACCTTATGAGGTGACTCATGTTCAGATAGGTCCATAAGAGATTCTTTAAATCTCGGCATATGTTTGGAAGCCCCACTATCAATAATCCAATCATTACACCCATGTGTAACAGTACCTATGAGAGCAGAGATTAGAACATATTATTCATCACTTGAAGAGTCTCCACTTTTTTCCTTAGTCTTCTTTCTGGGAGGTTCATCATCCTCAACAGCATGAGCATGATATCTCTTCTTGTTGTTCTTCTTCTTCTTCTTCTTGAAGCCTTTTCTTTTCCTGGGACATTCTGAGGCAAAGTGTCCCTTCTCATCACATATGAAGCATCTCAGATCTTTCTTCTCCCTTTGATGGTGGTGAGAAGATTTCTTGTGATGATTTTGCTCCCTCTTAAACTTACTTCTCCTAGTGTGAGTTGTGAGAGCTTGGTCTTCACTTCCCATCTTTTCTTCTCGAGCCGCAAGCCTAGCTTCTTCTTGTTAGCATTCCTCCCACAGTCTACTAAAAGAAATCAATTTCTTTCTTGCACAGATTCCTTGGATGAAGGAGTCCCATGACCTAGGTAGGCCATTCAAAGTGGTCATCACAAGTTCTCCATTCTCCACCACTTCATCCACAGCTTCAATTTGCTCTTTGATTTGAGAGACCTTAGTAAAGTAGGATTGGATGGTATCTCCATTCTGGATCTTTACACTCTTCAATTGGTTCTGCAATGTCATCTTCTGATTTATATTCTTTCCTTCAAACAACTTGGTCAAGGAATCAAACATCTCCTTGGGTGTCTTTAGGGAAGACACATGTGGTATGAGATGGTATTTGATAGAATCTGCAATGATTCTCTTGGCCTTAACCAAGTTCTTCTTATGTAAGGCCTTAGCATCATCTCCCTTTGGAACTGGAACCTCTTCACTTATGTAGGTGTCCAATTCATTCTCTTCTAGGATTAACCCAATCCTATACTTCCATGCTCAGAAGTTATCAGACCCTTCAAGCTTATCCTCAAGCTTGGTGTGGTGAGACATCTTAATGAGAAACTCAAATGGAAATAAAATATTTAGGTCTTACCACTTGATTTGCTGAAACTGGATCTGGAGCTGGCTAGCGTTTGTTAGAGAAACCCTAAAAATCCAAACTTGGAATTTTAAACTTATGTCTGGATAGGGAGATGCAGATGAATGAGGCGAGCAAGATGGTGTGCTCAGATTTTGAAAACTCCAAAAATTGACCCCTCAAAATTGACCTGCGAGATTTGGATCTGCAGCTTCTGTCAAATTCTAGTTTTCTAGTTTTCTGGTCAAAATCCTAAACTAGGGTTTGATAGAGCCCGGGGTTCTGCCCAACCAAAAAGTTTGATGTTGGCTCTAAACTTCAATTTTTCTGAGGAGCATCCATCCGTGGTCTCAGATTCCAAAAATTCCAACTTTTTCAGAAACCCTAATTTCCCGCAGTAGTGACAGGCCAAAAATTGAAAGTGCTCAGAATTGAATTCTATTTCGACAAAAAGATGCGCCCTTGCTAGGAGAGTCAGCCTAGCCTTCTTCCTTTGATATTATGTGGAGAGAAACCCAAAAATTAAGAATCCCTAGTTTCCGCAGTTGCATATTGTCTTCTTTTTAGTCCTTCTCTGATACCATGTTAGAATTCTGATAATTTCATTCAAATATTTTCTAGGATCCTACTAAGATAATAACATGCACAGCATAACAATCATAAACACAAGAGACACAGATTTTCCTCGGGGAAAACCAAGAAGGTGAAAAACCCCACAACTTCCTCAGAGATAGAATGAGCACCAATACAAAGATCACAAAGATCAAACCCCAAAAGATAGATGTCTTCAGCAACTACTCCTCCTCCACTTGTGCACACTCCTCTCTCTCAACTATGTGAGTTGGATGAGTGAGTGAATGAATAGAATGAGAGAGTCACACTCTCTATTTATACATTAACTTAACCTGTCTTTAACCCTAACTGGGATGACTTCCTAAGGAAGACTAATAGCCCATCCACATGACTCATACAGGGCCGACCCCACCAAGGTGGTCTAATAACCCATCAAATATAAGTTACGAAACTTACAATGTAACTTGCGACACTTGCAAATACAAATGATGACACTTCCAATCATAGGAATAATACATCTATGTTGGGGATACAATAAAGTACAAATGTAATACATACAATATACAAGTGAATATCTTCCGAAGTTACAAATACATCAACAGTCACAAGGTTAAGGTTAGGAATTAGGTCACTATTGTTATAACAAATATTTTGAAATTATGATTTAATGTGGGTGTATACATGACATTTAAGAGAAATCAATCTTCATCTCCAACACTCTTGGTGTCCTCTTACTGTCACAAAGATGGCGAATTATTTCATCTCATGAAATTTAATAACTAACCAGTGACATATTTCACTATGGAGCTCGTAAGAGTTTATGTTCGTATTTTAGCAATGTTAATTTTCTCTTTACGCTAATTAAAACCAATAGATACTTTTGATCTTCTAGATTAATTTCGATCACCTCCTTATAGTATCTTAATTTTCTCTTGTCCTCTAATTCTTTATCGCGCCATAACTTCTCCTTAAATTTAGATGTAATAATATTTTAAATATATCACTATTCTTTAGGATGGTCTCTTCCTTAACTCCCCAATGATTTAGCCAAGACTTGGCATTTGCGAACTTAGCTAAAACCACAAGTGGTTTTGACTAGAGTTTAAATCAATCTTAGGAAGCCTCTTGTCCCCCATGTTTTTTATGTTGTTCTTGTATATTAGGTACCTAGTAATATCCATGCTCTCAATGGGGGATACACTTGCTTCTATGAGGAGGATTTGATAGGGTGTAATACCTTTAATTTTTGGATTATGTGTTATAAAATAATTTGGGATTTTCTCTGTCACTCTCCATGATTCTCTAGAGATGTTGCAACCCCAAACTTTACACCCATGTAAGATAACATGAGTGATGAGAGTATCAAAAAGGGGTTTCGTATTCTCACAAAGACAAAGATCTATTGATTTACAATTGTCTTCAAGTCCATAATAATATTTTCATCCTCCATTTATCATTTTCTCAATGTTATAGTTATAGTTAAGCTTGTGATGTAAGTCAATTCTGATATATTTTTGTGAATTCATTTCCTCCAAGTTGTTGTTATCATACAATAAATTAGCATAAGCAATCTTTTTAGATTTGATTATCATAACCTTTGTTTTGTCAATGCTAATAGTCATACCTGTACTAGAGAAAAAAACTTTGAGAATTTTTAGTTACTTGTAGATATCATAGGGACTCCTCACCAAAAGAACGATATCACCAAGGGAAATTTTAAGGATCCATAAATTTCTTAAAGTGTAGAAACATTGGTGAATCATACTAACTCTTAAATTTGCAACCATAAAATGTTCGGTGAATTTTTTGTAAAAATATTCAAATTTCTAAGGACTTTATTTTGATGGTTATTACAATAAAAAAAATTATCATGTGGAGTTTGGGCGAATCATTTTAGAAAAAATGCAAATTTGAGAATCTTTTTTTGGGAAAAAAAATCGAAAAATAATGCATGGGCTAAATTTTGCCCCTAAAATTTTCCTTGAATATCATTAGCATAAATAAGAAGGATGATGGCTATATTAGCTAGAGTAAATGTTGACACAACCTACTTCTTTCAAACAACCCTCTAACTTGTCAATGTATATACCAACAAGGGTAGATAAACCTGGAAATAACATTCATGTACAACCTTATCACAACAACTCTCAACTTAAAAGGAAGTTAGAGTGGAACCACCATAGACAAGCCTAAAGACCATAATAACAAAATTTGCATAAAAAGAAACTGAAATCAAAGCATAAGAGCCACTCACAATTCAGATCGATGTTCGGCTGTATGCAGAAGATAATCCCATCCAAGTGACCAAGATTAGACTACTTGTTGAAGGATTTACTAGTTAATTCGTAGTCCAAAGCATTCATTTTGGATTCCAAGTCCACTTGTTGCATCATATCCATCTGACTCAATCGACCCTCCAAACAATCCATCCGCTCAATAAGACTGACACCATGATTGTCCTCTATAATCATGCCCTTTGCGCTCTCCTCCAAATCATGAGACCGAAAATTTTTAGTGTATTAGAGGAGTGTAAGGGTTTTCACATAGCGATTCTCCTTGTTTCGAGTAGTACTAGGGTTGTCAATGATCCCACCCAAAACTACAATTATCTACTCCAACTCAACGAAAGCCGAATTGTTCTGCATCCTAGCCTCCAGATGATGCAAATAGTGACAAGTAGAGGGGGAAACCATGCTGGAAAAACTAAATTTAGCTTTCTCATGCTCATCAAGAATGCAGGGCATGTAGGAGCGTCGAGCCCCGGCATAGAGGTTGCGCTTAGTCCGCTTGACTCTAACCATGGAGGAACCAAAGAAAATCCCTAAGGGATTTAGAGGAGGCCTATGCGAATTAGATATTATATAAATCCTAAGCCAAAAATTGCAGAGCCGCTCAAAACACGCGATAGAAAGAATCCTTCTCCATTTTCACCCATAGTTTGAAGTATGCCCGAATGAAGTTGTTATCACACCATAGTATCTAAGCTACTATTCTTGCTGAGCAGATATCTACACTTTTCAGAGCTTTGCTTTTACAGAGATCAGCTATGATGAGCACATTTATTTATGATCACTTACAGATCAGAGTAGTATATATCAGACATTGAGTATACCTTGTACCAAGGCTGAGCCTTGAGAGCTTAGATTTGATGACCGATATGACCTTTTGTTTCATACAGTTTCAATTCAGTGCCTAGAGTTCCGGATGTTATTATTGTAGCAGTGTTTCAGTTGGTTTTGGATGATGATTATTTGCATGATGTGATGTGACCTATGGACTTGTGATTGCTATCATGGATTATTATCTTGTTATTTTAGCCATCTTCATAGCATTGACTTGGTATATGACTCATGATGTGACAGTATTATTTAATAAATGAAATGAATATCTTGGTTGTTTAAATAATGAATTGGATGTATTACTTGCACTAAAAGGTTCACTGAATATATCCATTGGTTTCATTACCGTCCTTTGAGCATGAAAATGGTCTTTCATGAAATTTATGTATGCTAGCTTATGTTTCATTTTCACCTGACTCCATCCATCCATGACCTTCCCTATTTTTGGCTTTCACCCCGATTTGTGTTTTTGACTATTGATATGGAGGACTTCCCCCTTTTCGACCGCTGTGTTGGATTGCATCCATGTTTGTTTTGTTTCTTGGCTCTGAGTTAGTGACAGAACTTGCCTTTGGTGAGTTGGATTTTATGCCTAGATCATTCTAGTCGGTTGCCACGATGTGTGACTTAGCGCAGAATTCCCTCCAGTCACATGAGATGTTGTTGGCTAAAACCTGAAGCACTTGTACTATTTTATTATTGGAAATCTCTTATAAAAGCCTATGAACTTAAAATTCTAGAATGTGTTTTTCAACACACATGAATAAAGGATAAAGCAATGAACTTCTAAAATACCCCACGAAGGGTATAGAAAGGTCTAAAAAGCAATGATTAAACAAATGTTATATCTAAATATTGTTGACCTCATAAATGTAAATATGACCTGGATGCAAGCTGCGATTAGTTGTGCTTTTTAGCGCATGTGAAATCCCAGAGGGGTCATATAGGTAAAAAGGGCCATGAAATTAAATGAATGATCCTAATGAACTTGGATCAACTTGATATAGACATGATGCCAAAGTTGAATAAGCACTGTCTAAACAACTTACCCATTTGTGAGGCACTGCCATTCCCTTTGTTATCTTGTCCATCACAGTGTGTAGATCCCCTCTTTCTCCGTCCAAAGTATCTCTTAGTTAAATTGTTCAAGTCATCCCTTTTCCCTATCCTTATTCTTAGCCTTCACCCTATCTTAGCAGTTAGACCATGTCCATTGGTGAGTATGTCTTTAAAGCTTTGGTGCAAGTAAATTATAAACAACACTAAATATCTATGTATTAAATGCCACTTGATTGATGTGTATACTTTAAGTTAAGCTGTGAATATGGTTAAAGGAACATGTCTTAGTCTTTTGTTATGATCTAGTCCTTGGTTGTATTTTGACCTAGTCAAACATAGTTTGACCATGGTCATTCTTGGGATCCATGATGAGATGGGCCACTTGTGCTTTATGATGTTGATATATGGTCCCATATGCACCTATTGATGATTCCATATGTTGGATATATGTTCCATATGATGATTGATGCAGTTGATCAACTTTATTATTGTTTCCATATCATCATATCTTACATTGTCCGAGTATGGTGGACCCTACAGATGACCCCCACAGGTTATCATGAGGTGTATAAGTACTCATCTCTAGTGGATTTGGGTCTTCCGGATCCAATGAGACACTTATATTTTAGTTTCGGGCACTCCTAGGCACGATAGTAGAAGTTATCCATCTGTTGACCAGTTTGGGCATGTTGATCCAGCCTGTCCAGCAGGGGCATTGGAGACCAGACGTTTCCTAGGGAGCTACAAAGGAAGGGGGTGGTCCAACCACTTGTTTTTACCATTATACCCCCCTTCCAGACAGCCTGGTACATTCAATTTGACAGCGCAGGCACCCTGGATGACAGTTTTGGGCACTTTCAGGGTTTTCAAGAGGATTAAAAAATGGAATAAAAAGGTCATTCAGGAATTCGATTTGGGCAATTGAGGCTAGAATTTTGCACTTGGTCTGCTCAGAGGTCATCCATGGTGTATCCCCATTATTCCATATCAGTTGGCATCAGTCAGTGGGGTCCACAGTGGCTACAGGAGGTCTTTTATTGCATGTCTCTCTCAGATTTTAGGGACAGGATTTGATCATTTGTATTACTTGGACATGTAAGAGACTTATATTTTATATTATTGTGCCATGGGGACATGTTAGTGAAGGATATTAATTCCTCCTAGCCCCACCATGTGCTTTAGATGACTTTTTCATGTCATATGTTGTGGCCATGCTATCTAGCCACCTTTTAGGTGTGACGTCACCCTCCTTAGAGGCATTTTATGTATGGCGTCACCCTCCTTTTGAGTCATCCATGTGATATATTTTATTGGCTCATCTTAGCCGTTGATTAGATTGTTATATCTTTTTTTATCAACCACTAGTTTCAAAAAGTAGTTTAGTGGTTTAGGGTTTTGGTCTTTATTATCCTACAAAGGGAGGAGACCCCCCTATTGTAAAAGAACCTTTAAGCTCTGGAAAACTTGGAATAAAAATACTATTTTGGAGATCTACTTCTTGGCTTTGATTGGGTTTCTCTTGTACATGGTTATGCATCTCTTCTTTTAGACATCTTTGCTTGTAACAGGTGAAATTGACATCAACTAAGGGAGGCCGAATTGATTTAAGCAAGGAGTGTGATTTGCCTTGAAGGGAAGATTGTACGGGTTGCCCACATCCCCCTTGGGGCAAGACGTCGTCATCTTGAAGGAGTTTTTCAATTGTGCTTTGTCCATTGATTGCTTCTTTGATATGAAATGATTAGATCTCATTGATTTGTGGATCAAATCTAACATCTTGTAGTTTGATTTACAGGTTGAATGGGGCATCTCTCCTCCTACGTCTTGGACGATTCTGCTTGGATTCACTTGGATCTAGCTTGGAATTGTAACTAAAGGAAAGAATCATCTATGTGCAAAGTAACCGCAATATTTTTAGGTAAGATCTACAAGGTATGTATCCATTTCGCTTGTTCTCCATCCTATTGGTCACATAAACTCTTAAAATTCAAAACCCTCTTTTAAATTTTTTTAGATCTACTTGGATCTAGCTTGGATTTGGGTATAAAATTTAAAACCCACATCTAGACGATCCATAGCAATTCGGATCTATAGTTTGGTGGTGATTGGTCTCCATTTGACCCATTTCCCAAGGCTCATTGGTCTCTCCAAGGGAAGTTGCATTCCTTGGGAGAGGCTACTTTGCTAGTTCCAAGACGTGGGTAGGTGAGATTATTGTTGCATTGAATACATCAGCCCCTAAAACCTACCCCTAGTGCTTCACCTTGTTGGCCCCATTCTTCATTTTGAGGGTTGAGCCCCACTTGGGTCACTTGGTGATGCATTTTCATTTGTAGATCTGTGGAGATCTAGCCATGGCATATACTTGACATTGAAAACCCACCTTGATATTCATCTCAACTATCCCGATCTATAATTTGGTGGACATCCGACTCCATTTGGTCCTTGATCTAAGGCACTAATCATCCTTGGGGTAACTAGCACTCCTTGGGTAGGTGGCCATTTGCTAGATCCCATTTGTGGGTATTGCTAATTTCATCTCAAATCCATAGATTCATGCTATAGCATACCCCTAGTACCATCTCATTTCAACTTTGACCTTGTGGACCCAACTTGGATCAATTTTCCACTTTTTAGGGAATTGGTCCCACTTGGCTAATTCTTATGGTATTAAGTCATCTTTAGCTCTATTAATTGAACCTCATAAGTGGCCCTTGTCATTCATTGGTTGAACCAGTTGTCACTCTTTAAGCCTCTTCAACCATACCTTAATCCCTGGGTCCACTTAAACTTCCTAGATCTAACTCACCATTGATCTCCTTGTTTCCTTTTACACATTTCCCTAGGAATCTTTGGGTTAGCTAGTCTTTGTTGATTGGCTAGGGTCTCCCCCTTGATCTTGATTAGTCTTTGTCTAAAGTGAAGAGTGCCTTGGTTATCATGACTCCCAGTTTGCATTGGGAACCGTGGCATCTCTTGGGTCACCTCTTTAGTTGTCCAACACCTATACCATCTCGGATGGGGTACCTTTAGGGACAACTACAAGTTGTGTGATAACATTTTGGCGTCGTTGCCGGGGAAGGTAGAGGCCTACCTTGGTTCAACATATAATTTTTAAGCTCTACTCCCGTTCTCTTTGCCAAATTTTTGGTGCCGTTGCCCGGGGAGGTAGAGGCTTACCTCAGGTTTCTACGAGTATCCATGCGTAATTCATTTCTTATCACATCCGGTCTTATAATCTAGATGGTTATCATTTCAATCCTTAATTTAAGCATAGCCATCTATTTGTCACTCATCTATCCCCGCTATTTTAACGACATATCTTTTGGGAGAAGAGATTTAAAATCTACCTTGCATCTCCACTGGTGATCGATCCTATCATTATCTAGAACCAATGGGGTGCATCATTTTGTATTTAGGTTCTTGATTTTCTAATAATTTCCATCCATGGCTACTTTCGAGTGGCCTAGAAATTTCAGTCGATTAAAATTCTTTGACTTCTCAAATATTGTTGGGTATCCTCATCATATTCCTCATCAAGCTCGTGAAAGGTTGCCTAAATTCGATGGAATCGATGAGGTGTCTGCTAAAGGGAACCTTAATCTCTTTAAAGAATTTATTAACGAATTATCTATAACTGATGAGGATGTATGTATGAAACTATTGGCCTCATCTTTCCAAGGAAGAGTTGAGCTCTGGTTCTTGAATTTCAATACCAAGAGCATTTTCGGATATGACATATTTGAAAATAAATTCCTAGAAGAATGGGGAAGTGAATACGATGATATTTATTCTTCAAGTCAAATCCAATATCAAAACCTTCCCCTTTCCGATCCCATCGTTGAATCAATCAATAATCAAATATCAAGTAATTTGTCAACATCTGGAGATGACCCCTCCTGCCCAATTTATTTTGAGGATAAGTCTTCCACTTTTGAGTCAATCAAAAGTCAAATCCCTAATCATTGTATAAATCATGAGTTGTTAGTCAGTAAGTCTATTGAAGATCCTCCTTCGGAGAAACTCATTAGTCATTCTATCATTAGTGATCGATCAATTTATCATCGCCTTATTGAAGAAGAAGAAAGTAGGGGCATCGATCAAGATCCTTTAGTAGTGATCTCACGTGATCGTGGTGTAAATAATCAGGATGTTTTAAATGAACTTGTTAATTTTATGGGCCTGATCAATTAAATGAAAATGATCAATTATCCTCTTGTGAATCTAATGACAAATCAATAGGACATCAATCTCAAGATGAGGGTGAGTTAATAAATCACACTAGATGCTCTAATATTTGTTCTACTTCTTATAGTCAGTCCTTAAGTTTTCCTTTTTCCATCCTTGGTCAAGATGGCTTTATCCAATTCTTAGAGTTAGAATCTTGTCCTCAATTTGTAAATATTAGACTTGATCAAAAGTTTAAAATCATTCCCAGAACAAAGAATGTCACTTTGAATGGCCTTTCCTTTTGTCAAATTCCAAGGCCAGATTTTTCTATCCATCTGGGAGAATGTGCATATTTTCAATCCACCCTCCCTTCCCAACTTTTTCAATCTTCTTGGGGATGGTGGTCTAGTTAGTATTTTGATTTTGAAATTTTCAATAGGAAGTATAAGCATGATCATATGATTGGAGAAAAAGCACTATGTTTCCCTTTTCAGTCACTTTGGAACAATAATGCTAGAAAAGGTGTTTAAAGATCAGTTTCATCTTTTCTCTATTTTTGAGCAACAAGTGGGCTTGAGTTTGATTTTTCGTCTTCTAAGCTTCAATTTATCCCGACTTGGTTTTTTATTTTTTGATCATCAGTCCCAGAGAGAAACAAATTGAATATGTGAGAGAAGTGAATGAGGAAAGTAGTTTGTGTAAAAAGAATTTGAATCATGTACCTTGTATTTTCCCTCCATCAACTTTAAATAATAACTCGCATAAGTTTTATGATACTATCAATTCTTTGATGGAGGATTTTTGCATCAATCATTCTTCTCCTTGGCATGATTTCTTATTGCACCATTCAAGCCCTTTTGCAATTTTTGAACAAACCAGGAGGACTGTGCTATCAAATTCCTTAATCTTTAACCCAATCCTAGCTTGTTTTATTAACAAAAATCAAAGAAGAATCATTAACCTTTTCGATGAATGGTTGCACTGGATTTATGATTTTACATAGCATTTGTGCTGACTGGTTAGATTAGGTAGGTCTTTGAATAAGCTCCTTTGAGAAATAGGATTTGTGTGCCTCTTTCTTCTTCTGTGTGCTGAGTATTGTGAGTCTTTTTTTTTTTTTCATCGTTGATGAGCATGTTGATTTTTCTTTTGAGTGCTTGTTGTTCTTCTGTGTCAAATGAGTTGAGCATGCCTTCATAGAAAATCCTTCCTTTCTCCTGCACAGTAGAATTAATAAAATTTGCATGTTATATTAGTTTAGTATTTCCATTTTGCATTTCAATTTTTGCTATAGAACAGATTTCATTTTCATCATTTATTTTATATTTTATCCCATACATGCGTCATGAGGTATTTTAGAGGCCATGAGTGCAGATACAGGTGCAAAATAAAAGATGAGAGCGAGGATGTTGAGTTGTTAGATTGAAGATTGATGCAGAGCAGTTCGAGACCAGAGATTCTGAGGTTCTCAAGCGCTCTCTCCCTTAGAGCACTTGTCCCAGCTAGAGCTAGATGTTATCAAACCATAGTAGCTGTGCTACTATTCTTGTTGAGTAGATATCTACACTTTCTAGAGTTTTGCTTTTACAGAGATCAGCTATGATGAGCACATTTATTTATGATCACTTATAGATTAGAGTAGTATATATCAAACATTGAGTAGACCTTGTGTGAAGGCTAAGCATTGAGAGCTTAGATTTGAGGACCGATATGACCTTTCGTTTCATACAGTTTCAGTTTAGTGCCTAGAGTTCCGGATGTTATTATTGCAACAGTGTTTCAGTTGGTTCTAGATGATGATTATTTGCATGATGTGATGTGACCTATGGACTTGTGATTGCTATCATGGATTATTATCTTGTTTTTTTAGCCATCTTCATAGCATTGACTTGGTATTTGACTCATGATGTGACAGTATTATTTAATAAATGAAATGAAATATCTTGGTTGTTTAAATAATGAATTGGATGTATTACTTGCACTAAAAGGTTCACTCACTATACCCATTGGTTTCATTACCCTCCTTTGAGCATGAGCATGGTCTTTCATGACATTTATGTCTGCTAGCTTAGGTTTCATTTTCACCTGACTCCATCCATCCATGACCTTCCCTATTTTTGGCTTTCACCGTGATTTGTCTTTTTGACTATTGATATGGAGGACTTCTCCCTTTTCTACCATTGTGTTGGATTGCATCCATGTTTGTTTCGTGTCTCGGCTCTGAGTTGGTGAGAGAAGCCTTTGGTGAGTTGGATTTTATGCCTAGATCATTCTAGTCGGTTGCCCCAATGTGTGACTTAGCGCGGAATTCCCTCCAGTCACATGAGATGTTGCTGGCTAAAACCTGAAGCACTTGTACTATTTTATTATTGGAAATCTCTAATAAAATCCTATGAACTTAAAATTCAAGAATGTGTTTTTCAACAAACGTGAATAAAGGCTAAAGCAATGAACTGCTAAAATACCCCACAAAGGGTATAGAAAGGTGTAAAAAGCAATGGTTAAACAAATGTTATATCTAAATATTACTGACCTCATAAATGTAAATATGCCCCGGATGCATGTTGCGATTAGTTGTGCTTTTTAGCGCATGTGAAATCCCAAAGGGGTCATATAGGCCAAAAGGGCCATGGAAATTAAATGAATGATCCTAATGAACTTGGATCAACTTGATATAGACATGATGCCAAAGTTGAATAAGCACTCTCTAAACAATTTACGCATTTGTGAGGCACTGCCATTCTCTTTGTTATCTTCTCCAACACAGTGTTTAGCTCCCTTCCTTTCCGTCTAAAATATCTCTTAGTTAAATTAGTCAAGTTATCCCTTTTCCCTAGACTTCTTCTTAGCCTTCACCCTATCTTAGCAGTTATACCATGTCCATTAGTGAATATGTCTTTAAATCTTTGGTGCAAGTAAATTATAAAAAACACTAAATATCTATGTATTAACTGCCACTTGATTGATTTTTATACTTTAATGTAAACTGTGAATATGGTTAAAGGAACATGTCTTTGTCTTTTGTTATGATATTGTCCTTGGTTGTATTTTGACCTAGACAAACATAGTTTGACCATGGTCATTCTTGGGATCCGTGATGAGATGGACCACTTGTGCTTTATGATGTTGATATATGGTCCCACATGCACCTATTGATGATTCCATATCTTGGATATATGTTCCAGATGATGATTGATGCAGTTGGTCAGTTTTATTATTATTTCCAGATCATCATATTTTACACTGTCCGGGTATGGTGGACCCTACAGATGACCCCCACAGGTTATCATGAGGTGTATGAGTACTCATCTCTAGTGTATTTGGGTCTTCTGGATCCATTGAGACACTTATCTTTCAGTTTCGAGCACTCATGGACATGATAGTAGCAGTTATCCACCTATTGACCAGTTTGGGCATGTTGATCCAGTTCGTCCAGCAAGGGCATTGGAGGCCAGACGTTTCCTAGGGCGCTACAGAGGAAGGGGGTGGTCCAGCCACTTGTTTTTACCATTATACCCCCCTTCCAGACATCCTGGTACATTCAATTTGACAGTGCAGGCACCTTGGATGACAGATTTTGGCACTTTCAGGGTTTTCAGGAGGATTAAAAAATGGAATAAAAACTTGTTTTTACCATTATACCCCCCTTCCAGACATCCTGGTACATTCAATTTGACAACGCAGGCACCCTGGATGACAGATTTGGGCACTTTCAGGGTTTTCAAGAGGATTTACAAATGGAATAAAAAGTTCATTGAGGAATTCGATTTGGCCAATTGACGAAAGGTTTTGGCACTTGGTCTGCTCAAAGGTCATCCATGGTGTATCCCCCTTATTCCAGATCAGTTGGCATCAGTCAATGGGGTCCACATTGGCTACAAGAGGTCTTTTACTGCATGTCTCTCTCAGATTTTGGGGACAAGATTTAATCATTTGTATTACTTGGACATGTCATAGACTTATATTTTATATTATTGTGCCATGGGGACATGCTAGTGAAGGATATTAATGCCTCCTATCCCCACCATGTGCTTTAGATGACTTGTCCATGTCATATGTTGTGGCTCCATGCTATCTAGCCACCTTTTAGGTGTGACATCACCCTCCTTATAGACATTTTATGTATGACATCACCCTCCTTTTGAGTGATCCATGTGATATATTGTATTGGCTCATCTTAGTCATTGATTAGATTGTTATATCTTTTGATCTCAAGCACTAGTTTCAAAAATTGGTTTAGTGGTTTCGGGTTTTGGTCTTTATTATCCTATAAAAGGAGGAGACCCCCCTATTGTAAAAGCACCTTTGGGCTCTGAAAAACTTGGAATAAAAATACTATTTTGGAGTTCTACTTCTTGGCTTTGACTGGGTTTATCTTGTACATGGTTATGCATCTCTTCTTTTAGACATCTTTTCTTGTAACAGGTGAAATCGACATCAACTAAGGGAGGTCGAATTGATTGAAGCAAGGAGTGTGATTTGCATTGAAGGGAAGATTGTACGGGTTTCCCACATCCCCCTTGGGGAAAGACGTCTTCAACTTGAGGGAGTTGTTAAATTGTGCTTTTTCCGTTGATTGCTTCTTTGATATGACATACTTAGATCTCATTGATTTGTGGATCAAATCAACATCTTGTAGTTTGATTTATAGGTTGAATGGGGCATCTTTCCTCCTAGTGCTTGGACGATTATGCTTGGATTCACTTGGAGCTAGCTTGGAATTGTAACTAAAGGTAAGAATCATCTATGTGCAAAGTAGCCGCAAGCTTTTGAGGTAAGATCTACAAGGTATGTATCCATTTCACTTGTTCTCCATCCTATTGGTCACATAAACCCTTAAAATTCAAAAACCCTCTTTTACATTTTTCTAGATCTATTTGGATCTAGCTTGACTTTGGGTATAAAATTTAAAACCCACCTCTATATGATCCATGGAAATTTCGATCTATATTTTGGTGGTGATTGGCCTCCATCTCTCCCATTTCCCAAGGCTCATTGGTCTCTCCAAGGGAAGTCGCATTCCTTGGGAGAGGCTACTTTGCAAGTTCCAAGACGTGGGTAGGTGAGATTATTGTTGCATTGAATACATCAGCCCCTAAAACCTACCCCTAGTGCTTCACCTTGTGGGCCCCATTCTTCATTTTGAGGGTTGAGCCCGACTTGGGTCACTTGGTGATGCATTTTCATTTCTAGATCTATGGATATCTAGCCATGGCATGAACTTGACATTGAAAACTCACCTTGATATTCATCTCAACTATCTCCATCTATAATTTGGTGGAAATCCGACTCCATTTGGCCTTTGATCTAAGGCACTAGTCATCCTTGGGGTAATTCGCACTCCTTGGGTAGGTGGCCATTTTCTAGATCCCATTTGTGGGTATTGCTAATTTCATCTCAAATCCATAGATTCATGCTATAGCATACCCCTAGTACCATCTCATTTCAACTTTGACCTTGTGGACCCAACTTGGACCAATTTTCCACTTTTTAAGGAATGGGTCCCACTTGGCTAATTCTTATGGTACTAAGTCATCTTTAGATCTATTAATTGAACCTCATAAGTGGCCCTCATCATTCATTGGTTGAACCATTTGTCACTCTTTAATCCTCTTCAACCATATCTTAATCCTTGGGTCCACTTAACCTTCCTAGATCTAACTCACCATTGATCTCCTTGTTTCATTTTACACATTTCCCTAGGAATATTTGGGTTAGCTAGTATTTGTTGATTGGATAGGGTCTCCCCCTTGATCTTGATTAGTCTTGATCTAAAGTGAAGAGTGCCTCGGTTATTGTGACTCTCATCTTGCATTGGGAACCGTGGCATCTCTTGGGTCACCTCTTTAGTTGTCCAACACCTCTACCATCCCGGATGGGATACCTTTAGGGACAACTAAAAGTTGTGTGATAACATTTTTGGCGCCTTTGCCGGGGAAGGTAGAGGCCTACCTTGGTTCGACGTACAATTTTTAAGCTCTACTCCCGTTCTCTTTCCCAACATTTTTGGTGTCGTTTCCATGGAGGTAGAGGCTTACCTTAGGTGTCTGCGAGTATCCATGCGTAATTCATATCTTATTGCATCCGGTCTTATAATGTAGATGGTTATCATTTCAATCCTTAATTTAAACATAGCCATCTATTTGTCACTCATCTCTCCCCTCTATTTTAACGACATATCTTTTGGTAGAATAGATTTAAAATATACCTGGCGACTCCACTGGTGATCGATCCTATCATTATCTAGAACCAATGGGGTGCATCATTTTGTATTTAGGTTGTTGATTTTCTAATAATTTCCATCCATGGCTACTTTCGAGCGGCCTAGAAATTTCGGTCGATTAAAAGTATTTGACTTCTCAAAGCTTGTTGGGTATCCTCATCATATTCCTCATCAAGCTCGTGAAAGGTTGCCTAAATTCGATGAAGCTATGAGGTGTCTGCTAAAGGGCACCTTAATCTCTTTTTAGAAGTTATTAATGAATTATTTATAACCGATGAGGATGTATTTATGAAACTATTGGCCTCATCTTTCCAAGGAAGAGCTGAGCTCTGGTTCTTGAATTTGAAGACCAATAGCATTTCCAGATATGACATGTTTGAAAATAAATTCCTCGAAGAATGGGGAAGTGAATACGATGATATTTATTCTTCAAGTCAAATCCAAGATCAAAACCTTACCCTTTCCGATCCTATCATTAAATCGGTCAATAATAAAATATAAATTGATTTGTCAACATCCGGAGATGACCCGTCCTACCCAATTTTTTTTAGGATAAGTCTACCACTTTTGAGTCAATCGAAAGTCAAATCCCTAATCATTGTATAAATCATAAGTTTTCAAATTTCTGTTTAGATAGCCCTAGTCCTGATCCTGAGGAAATTTCTGAGGATGAGTTGTTAGTCAGTAAGTCTATTGAAGATCCTCCTTTGGAGAAACTCATTAGTCATTCTATCATTAGTGATCAATCAATTTATCATCGCCTTATTGAAGAAGAAGAAAGTAGGGACATCGATCGAGATCCTTGTGATCATGGTGTAAATAATCAGGATGTTTTAAATGAACTTGTTAATTTTATGGTCCTGATCAATTAAATGAAAATGATCAATTATACTCTTGTGAATCTAATGATGAATCAATAGGAGGTCAATCTCAAGATGAGGGTGAGTTAATAAATCACACTAGATGCTCTATTATTTGTTCTACTTCTTATAGTGAGTCCTTAAGTTTTCCTTTTTCCATCCTTAGTCAAGATGGCTTTGTCCAATTCTTAGAGTTAGATTCTTGTCCTCAATTTGTAAATATTAGACTTGATCAAAAGTTTAAAATCATTCCCATAAAACAAAGAATGTCACTTTGAATGGCCTTTCCTTTTGTCAAATTCCAAGGCCAAATTTTTCTATCCATCTGGGAGAATGTGCATATTTTCAATCCACCCTCCCTTCCCAACTTTTTCAATCTTCCTGGGGATGGTGGTCTAGTCAGTCTTTCGCTTTTGAAATTTTCAATAGGAAGTATAAGCATGATCATATTATTGGAGAAAAAGCACTATGTTTTCCTTTTCAGTCACTTTGGAACAATAATGCTTGTTGTCAAGTTATCAATCATTCTTGGTGGCTAGAAAACGTGTTTAAAGATCAGTTTCATCTTTTCTCTATTTTTGAGAAACAAGTGGGCTTGAGTTTGATTTTTCGTCTGCTAAGCTTAAATTTATCCCCACTTGGTTTTTTATTTTTTTATCATTAGTCCCAGGGAGAAACAAATTGAATATGTGAGAGAAGTGAATGAGGAAAGTAGTTTGTGTAAAAAGAATTTCAATCACATGCCATGTATTTTCCCTCCATCAACTTTAAACAATAACTTGCATAAGTTTTATGATCCTATCAATAATTTGATGGAGGATGTTTGCATCAATCATTCTTCTCTTTGGCATGATTTCTTATTGCACCATTCAAGCCCTTTTGCAATTTTTAAACAAACCAGGAGGATTGTGCTATCAAATTCCTTAATCTTTAACCCAATCCTGGCTTGTTATATTAACAAAAATCAAAGAAGAATTATTAACCTTTTTCGATGAATGGTTGCACTGGATTTATGATTTTATCTAGCATTTGTGTTGACTAGTTAGAGTAGGTAGGTCTTTGAATAAGCTCCTTTGAGCAGAAGGATTTGTGTGCCTCTTTCTTCTTCTGTGTGTTGAGTATTGCAAGTCTTTTCTTTTTTTTTTTCGTTGTTGATGAGCATGATGATTTTTCTTTTGAGTGCTAGTTGTTCTTCTGTGTCAGGTGAGTTGAGTATGCCTTCGTAGAAATGCCTTCCTTTCTCCTACACATTAAAATTAATAAAATTTGCATGTTATATTAGTTTAGTATTTCCATTTTGCATTTCAATTTTTTCTATAGAACAGATTTCATTTTCAGTATTTATTTCATATTTTATCCCATACATGTGTCATGAGGTATTTTAGAGACCATGAGTGCAGATACAGGTGCAAAATAAAAGCTGAAAGCAAGGATATTGAGTTGTTGGATTAAAGATTGATGCAGAGTAGTTCGAGACCAGAGATTCTGAGTTCTCAAGCGCTCTCTCCCGTAGAGAACTTGTCCCAGCTGGAGCCAGATGTTATCACACCATAGTATCTGGGCTACTATTCTTCCTGAGTAGATATCTACACTTTTCAGAGCTTTGCTTTTACAGAGATCAGCTATGATTAGCACATTTATTTATGATCACTTACAAATCAAAGCAGTATATATCAGACATTGAGTAAACCTTGTGTCAAGGATGAGCCTTGAGAACATAGATTTGATGACCAATATGACCTTTTGTTTCATACAGTTTCAGTTCAGTGCCTAGAGTTCCGGATGTTATTATTGCAGCAGTATTTCATTTGGTTCTGGATGATGATTATTTGCATGATGTGATGTGACCTATGGACTTGTGATTGATATCATGGATTATTATCTTGTTGTTTTAGCCATCTTCATAGCATTGACTTGGTATATGACTCATGATGTGGCAGTATTATTTAATGAATGTAATGAAATATCTTGGTTGTTTAAATAATGAATTGGATGTACTACTTGCACTAAAAGGCTCACTGATTATACCCATTGGTTTCATTACCCTCCTTTGAGAATGAACATGGTCTTTCATGACATTTATGTCTGCTAGCTTAGGTTTCATTTTCACCTGACTCCATCCATCGATGACCTTCCCTATTTTTGGCTTTCACCCTTATTTGTGTTTTTGACTATTGATATGGAGGAATTCCCACTTTTCTACCACTATGTTGGATTGCATCCATGTTTGTTTTGTGTCTCGACTCTGATTTGGTGACAGAACTTGCCTTTGGTGAGTTGGATTTTATGCCTATATCATTCTAGTTGGTTTCCCCAATGTGTGACTTAGCACGGAATTTCCTCTAGTCACATGTGATGTTGTTGGCTAAAACCTGAAGCACTTGTACTATTTTATTATTGGAAATCTCTTATAAAATCCTATGAACTTAAAATTCTAGAATGTGTTTTTCAACACACGTGAATAAAGGGTAAAGAAATGAACTCCTAAAATACCTCGCGAAGGGTATAGAAAGGTGTAAAAAGCAATGGTTAAACAAATGTTATATCTAAATATTGTTGACCTCATAAATGTAAATATGCTCCGGATGCAAGCTACGATTAGTTGTGCCTTTTAGCGCAGGTGAAATCCCAGAGGGGTCATATAGGCAAAAAAGGCCATGGAAATTAAATGAATGATCCTAATGAACTTGGATCAACTTGATCTAGACACGATGCCAAGGTTGAATAAGCACTCTCTAAACAACTTACCCATTTGTGAGGCACTGTCATTCCCTTTGTTATCTTGTCCAGCATAGTGTGTAGCTCCCCTCTTTCCTCGTCCAAAGTATCTCTTAGTTAAATTGCTCAAGTCATCCCTTATCCCTAGCCTCTTCTTAGCCTTCAGCCTATCTTAGCATTTAGACCATGTCCATTGGTGAGTATGTCTTTAAAGCTTTGGTGCAAGTAAATTATGAGCAACACTAAATATCTATGTATTAACTGCCACTTGATTGATGTTTATACATTAAGTTAAGCTGATTGTTATGATCTAGTCCTTGGTTGTATTTTGACCTAGTCAAACATAGTTTGACCATGGTCATTCTTGGGATCCGTGATGAGATGGACCACTTGTGGTTTATCATGTTGATATATGGTCCCACATGCAACTATTGATGATTCCATATGTTGGATATATGTTCCATAGGATGATTGATGTAGTTGGTCAGTTTTATTATTATTTCTAGATCATCATATTTTACACTGTCCAGGTATGGTGGACCCTTCAGATGACCCCCCCAGGTTATCATGAGGTGTATGAGTACTCATCTCTAGTGGATTTGGGTCTTATGGATCCATTGAGACACTTATCTTTCAATTCTTGGCACTCCTGGGCATGATAGTAGCAGTTATCCACCTGTTGACCAGTTTGGGCATGTTGATCCAACCTCTCCAGCAGGAGCATTGGAGGCCAGTCGTTGCCTAGGGCGCTATAGAGGAAGGGGGTGGTCTAGCCACTTTTTTTTACCATTATAGCTCCCTTCCAGACAGCCTGGTACAATCAGTTTGACAGTGTAGGCACCCTGGATGACAGTTTTGGGCACTTTTAGGGTTTTCGAGAGGATTAAAAAATGGAATAAAAAGGTCATTGAGGAATTCAATTTGGGAAATTGAGGCAAGGTTTTCGCACTTGGTCAGCTCAAAGGTCATCCATGGTGTATCCCCCTTCTTCCAGATTAGTTGGCATCAGTCAGTGGGGTCCATAGTGGCTACAAGAGTTCTTTTACTGCATGTCTCTCTCAGATTTTGGGGACAGGATTTGATCATTTGTATTACTTGGACATGTCATAGACATATATTTTATATTATTGTGCCATGGGGACATGCTATTGAAGGATATTAATGCCTCCTAGCCCCACCATGTGCTTTAGATGACTTGTCCATGTCATATGTTGTGGCTCCATGCTATCTAGCAACCTTTTAAGTGTGACGTCACCCTCCTTAGAGACATTTTATGTATGACGTCACCCTCCTTTTGAGTGATCCATGTGATATATCGTATTGGCTCACACTACTACATTTTTGGCCTTTAGGGGGGGTTGTCTTCCGCCCCCAAAAGTGACCTACGGGGTGGGTTTTGGCTTTGGGGGCGGTTTTGGAAAAACTGCCCCTAAAGGCACTGATGTTAAAAGTTTTTCCTTTTAAGGGCGATTTTTGATGAGATTGGAACCGCCCCCAAAAGTGACTTTTGGGGGTGGTTTGTGACCCCCCTCGTAGAGGTCTACGGAGGTGATTTTAAACCCCCCTTGTAGACCCCTTCATAGAGACCGACGAGGGCGGTTTTGAACCCCCTTCATAGAGACCTACGAGGGCGGTTGAGAACCCCCCTCATAAGCCCCCTCATACAAACCTACAAGGGTGGTTTGGAAAACACCTCGTAGAGGACTGTAGGGGCGGTTTCAAACCCCCTCGTAGAGGCCTATAGGGGCGGTTGTGAACCCCCCTTGTATAGTCCTATAGGGGTGGTTTGGAACCCCCCTTGTAGAGTCCTATAAGGGCAGTTTAGAACCCCCCTCGTAGAGGCTTATAGGGGCATTTTTGAACCCCCCTCATAGAGGCCTATAGAGATAGTTTGAAACCCCCCTCGTAGAAGCCTATACGGGCAGTTTGGAACCACCCTCGTAGATGCCTCTAGGGGCAGTTTGTAACCCCCCTCGTAGATGCCTATAGGGGCAGTTTGGAACCCCCCTCGTAGAGGCCTACAGAGGCGGTTTGAACCCCCCTCGTAGTGACATATGAAGGCAATTTAGAACCCCCCTTGTAGAAACATACAAAGATGGTTTGAAACCCCCTCTATAGCCATAATAAATCATAATAAAATATATTTTATTAAAAATACCAATATTGCAATATCAATAGGGCATGGAGGAATCGAACCACCAACCTCCTGCTTGTAAGGCAGGCGCTCTTCCATTGAGCTAGAACCCTTTCAGAATTGGGGAGAGGAGAATATGAACACCAATATTGCATCATTTGTAATTCTAAGAAAAGACAATAATATTCAAATGCAACTCTTCATTTGTTTCATATGGAAACTCTTCAATTTCATATGGCATCAGAAAGTTGCCATCTGAAGTTTATAGTCATTTTCTGTCATTTTCTAGATTTTCATATGAATGACAACTAGGAACTTGCACACAACTCAGGTTTATTTTAAGATAAAGGGGCATCTTCTTTTGGATGCACTTTAAAAATTAGAGTTACTTTTTCTAGTATCAAGGTACCTATAAAGGGGATCAAACAAAAAATATTGGAGCACTCTTTAATAGGGCAGAGAGGGTCCTGGAGAAATTTTGAAGGATTTAACTACCATGTTTCCATATGTAAAAATAACGATGTTGAAGGTGAAATCATAATGTTGGGTTCTTGTTACTCCTCAAAATGCATCTGCATTTTTAGAAGCAGTTTGGGAACCAGAGGATTTGATTGTCTTATTTTGACTACAAAGATAAAAACATTATGGCAGTTGATTGGGATCCATATGGCCAACATATTGAGGATATTGTCATGCAATTTGTGATCCCTAGATTCTTGTCATTTTATAAACACACTCCAAACCATGGAGGCTTTACTAGGTGTAAAAAGGACTGATTCGATACTTGGACAAACCATATTAGAGGCTAACTACTCAAGCAAATATTTCTGATCTTCAACAGGATGTATGGAGTGAAAATTGAAACCAACTAATAAATGAAGTGTTTGATTGTGTGTAGAATCTTATGAATTATTGTTGGTTTAGCTCTAAATCACATAAATATTCAAGCACCTAGAGAACCCTTCCCTATGAAATGCTTGAGTCGTTGCTTGTTCATAATGTTTAGGAACAAATTCTTGGTTGGATTTGTAAAGGGGTTGAACTAGGAATCACACAAATACTTTATTCTTATGTTTAACTTTTTTAGTTTATACACTTTACTTCATAAATCGGGAAAATCTGTGATGCATGTGTTTATAAATGGGAAAAATTTGGCAAGGTTCCTATCCTATATTTTTATTTACATTTTACCTCATAAATAGGATAAACAACCCATAAAACCCATGGAAGGTCAAATTTGGGTGTTTTATTATTTTATACTACAAGGCTGGTGAATATGTGTACATCTCATTTCTGAGATAAGCCTGATTTGGATAAGTGTGGGATGATACTGCTGATAAAATATGCATGAGGAAAGAAACAATTATATTTACAGTCTTAAGTGACCAAAAGTGGTCAATGTAACTGGATTGTGGAAATTACATCAAGCATGGGAGTGTCTAAGGAATCTATGATATAAAGTACATATAAAACACAATGAAATGACGTGCATCAAATTTGATGTAGTCATGATGTGCATCAAATACGAGCTGGCTATCAATGTAGAATTAGTTGATGGTGGAATCTCATCCTAAGCAATGTCAAGGCTCTTTGGAATGATTCCATTCTTCACATGCATTGCCAAAACATCATATTCCTTATTTTAAAAGTTTTCCCATCAATGTTGTTCTGCGTAGGGCTCCAAAACGAGTATTGTAAAATGATCTAGATGTTAATATAGAGAAGAATATTAGTCTACAGAATTTCCCCATTCCAAATGCAATGCACAACTAAAAATCCGATTACACCAGGAACAATATACAGAAGGGTTGGCTGCAAAGTGACAAAAAAATATCGAGTATAATACAACCAATTAATAACAATTGTTAAAATGCAGGAAAAGGATCTCAAACCTGAAATTCTAAGAACCAACAAAACTCACAATATTTGCAAAATGACAAGTGCTGAAAAAAACAATGCAAATATTTTTTTTCCCAACTTACTTGTGTTTCCTGAAACCAATTCATCACAATTATTGTGACGATTATGCCTATTGAGTAGCCAATGAATGCACTACTAAAGTATCGTTCTCCTTTTTCTCTTGAGACACCAAATCGTAAAGCTAAAGCCACCAAAATGCCTGCATAGAAAAGAAATCCAAAGAAATTAAATAATAAATATCATTTTTTAAACTTAATCAAAACATTGAAAAACTTGCGTACAAGCAATAACAACATATTGCAACAAAGAATCAAGGTACACATATTGGCATGTGTTATAGACCATTTTAACACAATAATTAGGATAACAACATCATCCCAGTCTATGTATTGGGATTACTTGTTCACTATAAAAAGTATGATTACCTTAATTGAATGTGTAACAAATGAAGTAGCCTTAATGGGAACTTAAATTGACTGAGAAAGGAAGTAACAATCTTCCCATTTTGGAGCACAGTAGTGAGAAGCAGATCAAAAAAAAATTCAAGCAACAAATGACATTTATGATTACTGATTTCCACTACAACTAGTTTGGTCTTAATCAATTGGGTCTAGTAGAGGTGGTTGAAGAAAGGAGAAATAGTTATCCTCTCCACCAGGGTTCAAATCCCACTTGTGACATGTTCCAACTTCGTGAGACAATTGTTTATTGCGATCTTTGTGAAAATTGTTGATGGGGGATGGCAAGGTACTAGCAATGGCATCCTTGCTTACAAGCTTGTGGGTAGGATGAATTATATAGTCCAGGAGGAAACCAAATCTCACCCAAATTTTGAAATATCCTCCTCACAAGTGCACTAGAGAAAAAGTGCAAAATCCAAGCACAAGTGTTGAAAAGTAGAAATACACAAGTGTGCCTAAGAAAAAAATGTCGATAAAAAGAGAACGCCAAAATTAAGTGTCATTAGGATTATAACGCTTCTTATTTCAGATCAGGAAGTTAATAAGATGAGATGATACAAATGGTAGGAATATCTTGAGTTGTGTATCTATTGCATTATGTATCTATACACAACTCAAATGAGGTAACCCTTCAAGAAGGGGAAGTGTAAATTCGAAAGTGGGTTATGGACCTACAAAACAAAGGCAAATGCCCAAAGGACATCATTGAGCCTACATATCAAGTTCGACTAGGTCTTTATCATTTGCAAAAAAATTCCAACCATAATAGGGCACGACCTTTCATATAGTCTATGCTCAAAAATACATCCAGCAAGAAGGATGGGCACTTCACCTCTTAGTAACAACAAATTCTAGTTGATGTTCTTACACCTTGTCTTCCTGGGGATGACTTTCATTGCATGATAGAATAATGTGGTAATTATGATGGAAAATGATGCTCCCATGCTGGTTTACTTGCCCAGATCTATTGATATGCTACTCAAAAGGTAAGAGATTGTTTATTTCAAGCCCACACTGACCAGCAATCAGGAATATGACATCTATATGGCCCCGTGCACTTCCAGAATTGCTTATGATGTGTTTGCTTTCAAGTATCTTGGTATACTTGAAGAAAAGGGATGGAGTTATTATTTTCCTCTTGTTTCCTTCCTTTTAACAAGCCACTAGTTTTTGCATTTTATAGACTGAGGCCAAACCAATTCCTCCAATTCTTAATGATGAACTGGAACAAAATGAGTCTCAACATCAGCAATTTCCTTTTATTTAAAAATCAACACAAGAAATGCAACAGCATGATCAGAACTAGCCACAAAATATGCACCTCTCTTGGTAGTAGAAGCATGATCAACAACATCCACAACATATGCAGCTCTCCTGGAAGCAGTAACAATATGCATGAAATGGGGGAATGTTGGGAAGCAGTCAAATTTAGAGAGGTGAATCAAGTATGGGCTATGGAGGAGTTGGTTGAGGTAGGAGTCATATGAATGGGAGAGGAAGTTGCAGGGGCATAGGTGCCCATTTGGATGACATTAGAAAGCATGTTTAGAAATAGGTTAATATTAATAAGCTACAATGTGGAAGCTCAATTTGTCATTATGATAGATGAAGGCCAACCATGGATGGTTGAAATTTGAATGAAAAGGTGAGCAGTTCAATGGATAATTAATTATAGTTAAAGCAGCCCTGGGAGAGACAGAAACTAGCACAATGGTGCCACTTTTCCACCCTGTAGATGGAGACCAATCATCAGAAAAGCATACTTAATATCCATTCTGATAGTCTTGGCTTCCATTTCATGTCAAAGGCAGTGGCCTTATCTTTCTAAGCCCTCACAAATCTCTCTGTTGTAGTATTTATATTATTAATTTTCAGTTTATCTGCAACACTATCACTGGTAAATTATGAGAAAACTAATGCAATGTCTGGATAGAAAGGTATTTTTGACGATGACCCATAGAAAATAGTTGTATTCTTGCATATTTCAGTCACTCGCAGTTTTGGATGGTCTATTTATATATGATAAATATTGTTCCATGTCAGGATTGAATTGTATATTTCTGACATAGTCAGAGTCTAAAATCATTTAATCACCAGCAATTCTTCCATTTGCACATCATCAAATATATTCACAAATGATAGACCTACTAGATACAACAAAGGCATCAAGTGTTGTGTAAAACAAACCTAATATAAAAATAAAAGTAATACATGCGCAAAGTGAACCCACATAGGAGGTGGAGAATCTAATTGAGGTGAATAAACCTGTGATGCGAAAACACCATTAGCTTAGCAAGATTTTAGAAGAGCAAATAGAACAGAAACTATATAAAAAAATTGTCCCAGCAATTAAATATGTAATATTAGAACTTCCATCATAGTTAGGCATACCAGTGCTCATCTTCCCTTGAAGCAGCTCCTTGGTCAAGGTAGTTGCTTACACATTTGCAACTGACTTGAGACTATTCTTTAAATTGATTTCAGGGAGACCCAAATATGAACCTGTAGCGCTAGATATCCCTCCTGTAAGTAATGCATCAGATGTGGTGACTACAAGTTGAGATACAATGGAAAGAACTATTCGTCCTAGTTGGAAAGGTAGAAAGACAACACCAGAGTTAGGCATACCAGTGCTCATATTCCCTTGAAGCAGCTCCTTGGTGAGGGTAGTTGCTTACACATTTGAAACTGACTTGAGACTATTCTTTAAAGTGATTTTAGGGAGACCCAAATCTGAACCTGTAGCGCTAGATATCCCTCCTATAAGTAATGCATCAGATGTGGTGACTACAAGTTGAGATGCAATGGAAAGAACTATTCCTCCTAGTCGGAAAGGTAGAAAGACAACACCAAGAAATATCATATTATTGGCCAGCACCTGCAAGGAAAATGTCTCAACAAAATTATTCATCCAGAAATGCTAAGCAAACAAATTTGTGATATTAAAAAAGATATAAAATTTAAAAAAAATGCAATAAATGAAATTTAAGTGAGATGTGAAATTTCCCAAAAGAATTAATACTGCAACATGGCTGTCCACAAAGTATTGTCAATAGTAATATTGTGACCAATGACATCCATCATGTAAAAACAAGGATCGGGGTCATTGACTGGTTTAAGAATCGATTTTCAAGCTCAGGGTTCAAATCACAACCGCATAATAGGAACCCACATTATGAATGTGGCTTCGGAGGTTGGGAGGTGACTCTGCACCAACATCTTGAATCAAAACCCCATCAAAGTCACACCAAAAAGTAAAGAAAAATTCATGCAAATTTTCTATTTACATGGAGGGCACCAGCCAAACAGACATGGTCTCATTGAAAATCCCATAAAAATGTGTTTTAAAGAGCTTAACTGCCAAATGTTACAAAGAATGGCTACATTGAAAAATCCAAAGAATTTCAAAGGGACAACCCCCTTGAGTTAGAGAAGCATTGACTAAGAAGTGAGAAGAAGTGTGAGGCCTGAGGAAGAGATAAACACCTTTCGTTTTGCAAAAGCAATGACAGTACCAAAGCAGTGGATGAGACAGCAAATCCAATGAAGAAAGTGTGCATTCAACCTAGATGGCTTAGACTGGAAAGAAGACCAAATCAACTTGGAAGATGCTTCCCCATCCCATAGTGGATTATGGGCAGAGTATTGTTGTAGTTGTTGGTGGTGACCTTGGCAGGAACCTGCCACCATCCTTTCACTATGGAAATCTACATGTGGCTCACTGCCTAGAAGTAGGCAGTGGAGTGTAGGACACAAGCAGAGGTGGCCATTTCAATAAAAGGTTTGATAGAGAAGGAGCCATTTTTCCCAAAGGATGAAATCTACAATGGCAGCATGCCATACTCTTCTCCACATTGATGCTGGAATAGGAGGTCCGTTGTCCAGGAAGCAGGGGAGTGGGCAAGAGAGTTCTATTGCACGAGTGACTTGAAGAACTCATTAAGCTGCACAAGGTGACTTCATAGACTTGAAGAAGAGCTGATAAATTTCCTTGTGCATAAGCAATGACAGTGCCAAAGAAGTGGATGAGACAGAAAAGAAGTTGACCAAGAAAAAGTGTGCATTCACTCTAGATGGCTTATACTGTAAAGAAAACCAAATCAACTTGGAAGATGCTTTCCTACCTCTGTGTATGGGAACCTCAGATGACACAGAGCACTCTTCAGACAAATTTGAGGCAACGAAAGTTCTGAAGTAGACAAGCCTTTCTCAGAGCACTTAAGCAAGAGGTATGAAATTCCTTTTGGTTGGGTCATCACTTAGTAGACTTTGGACATACTGTTGGAGAATTTGAGGGTAGCGGCCATGATGGCCATCAGCCATCTTCTCAATTATAGTTTACTTAAGGCGACTCACTGCCTAGAAATTGGCAATAGAGCCTAAGTGGACAAAGAAATAGTGCCAATATCAGTGAAGTAGTTTTAAGTGTTAGGTTGTAGTAGGTGTGACTTAAGACCAAATAAAATATTTCAACAAAAAAATTAGTGACCTAACAAATCAAAACTATACAATATTATCCATTCATGAAATTTAAGCAAGATTCATGCATCCACCATCCCACTTCTCCGAGGATAGCCATGTTTCTCATCATCCCTCTAAGATTTTGCTCCATCAGGTTCATATTCCTCCTCTAACCCATAACTCTCTCCAAAATACTTATCAACAAGTCCATTAGCCATGTTTCGGAGGTCTTCATTCTCATGAAACTGAAATAATTCCATAGCAGCAATTCCATCCTCATTTTCCACAAGCTTTGGACCTCTACGATTGGGTAATGCACACATAACCTACAATAAAAATGTGTTACATGGATCAAATTTGTCCATAGTTCCTATCAATAGAGATCAGGTTGAGCCAAAGCTTTCTTCAACCAAAATCAAAGATATTAGAAGCAGTAAATTCTGAAGTTTGCATCTATTTGAATCAAACATATTTGAAATATAGGTAAGTTAAAAGCATTACAATCAACAATAAAAATTCACCCGGAGATAAAAGTCATAACCTTCATGGAATAGGTTTGGTTTCTATTTTATATATTGATTTATTTTATATTTCAATTCACATTTTCAACACAAAAAGGACCCGCTGCTTATCAAAAACAATATCTTAAATCCTCTACCTTGATGTACACTAGAATTATAGACTTCCATAGTTTTCAATCTCTTAATAGCAATTTAAAAAGCCTCTTTTAAATCCGACTCACAAAAACAAACGACTCGTTTTGTCTAAAGTTTGAAATTTTTTGTTTGCTGAAAATGCTAAGATTCTAACTTTTGTTAGCTGAAGTGTTAGGCAGAGATGTTAAGGCATCATCGGTCTAAAGCATGTATTGCCCATTTTCACTAAGTTGCTAATCTCTTTTAAGTTTTTCCCCAAAACAATGGATGGGTATGAGCCCTGATATGATTAGGTTAGTAGTAATTGCTCCAATGTATGCTATCTAATAAAGGGATGATGACCTTTTTCCCCAAAACAATGGATGGGTACAAGGCTTGATATGATTAGGTTACTAGCAATTGCTCCAATATCTGATATCGAGTAAATGGATGATGTCGTTTGATATGTGTTTTTTTTTTTAAATAATACTTGTAATATACAGAGCATATGTTTAAAATAAACACAGGGCACATCTACTTAATTGCAACCAGTGCTGCAATAATGTCAGAATATGTCTTTACAAAAGATATTGCTAAGGCCCTTACAGAAGACACTCTTAGCATCATTGATCAACAAAATGTCAAAAACCCCTTAGCTCTAGCTTGGGCACATACCTCATCAAATGCAAACTTCTGAAAGAACTCAGAACCTATCAAAAAGGATATTTCGAGTATATACGAGCTAATGGATATGAGTTTCAAAAACAACACTTCAGAATTTCTTGAAAGAAGTAAATCACTCACACAGACACTGTTAACCATGCATATACACACACATCATTTTTTACAATGATGAACAAATAGATAGGAACAGAATCAATTTCAAATTATATGATAGGAAAAATGTACAAAATGCAAGACATGACAGAGTGTTGGGAAACCACAAATTCAGAAATTAAAAAAAAAAAAAATATATATATATATATATATATATATATATATATATATATATATATATATTTTGCCATCGAAACAAGTTTTCATACAGGAAAATACCTGGAAATAATTACCAGCTATGTTCCAACTGTTTCCATGCCGTTTCCATTTCAGAAATGTTGATTGCACGGAAATGCACAAATTGTTGTTTTCCTTATAAAGTAGCTTTCTAGAGATGGCTTGAAACTTCAAAATCTTCAAGAATATTGGCAAAAAAGTATGAGAAGCTCACAAAACCTTAAACCTGACATTTACAAAATTTGCTAAGATGTTGATCAGCAAAGAAAAAAACTAAGTTATCTGATTCCATGAATCTTTTCTAAAAACGGCTTGAAAATTTCAACCATCCCCAAAATGTGTGTCTTGGTCCCCCCACCCCAAAACCACTATGAAAAATAGGAATTGAGGCACTGAACAACAAATTTTGTTTTGCAAAAATGAACATAAACAACTCAGAATGGTGCAAGATTATAATAATGAACGAAAATTATTGAGTATCGCACTAGTAATATCACTATGAAGGCATATGGGGCCAGGCATAAGCAAGGTCAATTTGAAATAGCTAGACTTAAATGATGCTTCCAAAATATTTCATGTGGACATGAAGATAAGAGATGATCAACATGCTCAATACAGTTCTAGATCCATAGAAGAGTGACATGCAGCTAATTTAGAAAATGATGAAATAGAAATTATTTCAAGAGAATCTCCAACACTACAGTTAATTGGACCACTAAATAAAGAACTCTACAATCTAAGTATGTTCTTGGCAAGAATCATACTTCAGGTTTTGTTAGCAACGTTACCAAGTGATAAGTACAATTAATAATAAGGCTAGAATGGTTCTACAAATGAGCAGGAAGACATGGATCCCATCACGAAGATATGTGTTGAAGGTTTTGATTTATTGATTAGACCAGTCCCTTTAAAAATATGACCGCTAAAGCACACGAAAGTTGAAATTGGGCAGCAACAACCACTGACAATGACATTAAATGAGCAGAAGACAGCAGGAGCAAGCATGCCCAAATATGTGTTGAAGATTTAGATTTATTGATTAGACTCTAGCATCAATTGTGGCAATAGACCAGTCCCTTTAAAAATATAACCACTAAAGCACATGCAAGTTGAAAATGGGCAGCAACAACCAGTGGCAATGGAATTAAATGAGCAGAAGACAGTAGGAGCAAGCACCTAAACACTGCAGAAAATTCTCGGCAGCCTATTTGCATCCAATGACTATGAGAAAGCTACCAATCATTAGTTCAATAGTTTCTTGTCCTTTTGTAAAAAATGTGGAGTTTCGCACACGTTATTTTGATTGGGTTTAAAGGCACAAAAAGTTGCGATGAACGGGACAAGACAATTGGGTAAGATTATAGAAAGACCAAAGTATAAATTATTTTGATAAATTAACAGGGTGTGTATGGTTGTATAAGCAGTATAAATGGTCTTTTTGTCAAAATAGTAAAGGGAAAGATACCCTTATCTCTGCCATCTAGCTTTCTAACTTGTCCCAGCAAAGGCCCAATTTATATAAAAATCCGTTTTCCTGCTTACAAATATATATAATATAGTGAAGAAATAAATTACTTCTGTCTTTGAGGTACATAAGGTTTATACAGTCTAGAAACAACTAAACAGTGCTAAACCATTAAAGCCTTCAACAATGAGCAACAAAGGCTGCAAATGAAATTCGAGGAGAATTTCAGTATCCTAGCCATGCCCACATCACCATATTAAAAAGCATCCAGGAACATATAGTGATGGGGTAATGTTTTCCAAGCACACATGAACCCAAAAATGGCACAACTCAAAGAATAAAACAAAAAAACCAGCAACCATACACATGCCCTATTATGAATGAAATAAATACTTGAATCATGTGGTTATTACATTAACATATAAGATAGTGGGATCTAAATTACCAGCTCCAAGAACTGTAGCCCCAACCTTGCTGCTTCTATATCCGATGATTTTACCAAATTAATGAATCCCAGAAGGCATCCTCTGTCAACAAACACTGTCAAGTGTTCCAAAACAGGCTTTGTTTCACCTGTTTTTCCTATTGTAGTAACACAAAGATTTCCCAAAGCAATGCCACCTCTTTTCATATATTAAATGTAGCAGTTGCCAACAGGTGCAATAGTGGAGAAACTGCACCACTTGAGAAGATCAACTGTTTGTGAACCAATATCCCCGCTGCAATGTTGGAAATTGCCCATGCTGCCTCCTGCAAGAAAAATAAAATTTCATGAAGACAAAAGTTGGATTCTTGAAAATTGGACGCTAAAGGGGGGCTATGAGCTATCCCTCATCAACAGAGTTTGTTTCCTAGTAACTTTCTCCTCCTAGGAAAATAAAGATGTGGTTTTGAAAGGGAGCCTTGATTTCTAGCAAGGAAAGACTCTATAGTCATCAGGATTCAACTTGGGACTTAAAGCTCCTTTGAAATTTCTAGTATATGTAACATTATTGTTTTTCCCTTCAAATTTTGCACAATTTCAAAGCAATTAATATTAGTACAACAAAGTTGACAAGGTGGAAAAAACCTATCACTTATGCAAGAATTTGTGTTGATCTTGACCTTAGTAGGCCCTGCCTAATCTTGACCTTAGTAGACCCTGCCTAAAGATATTTAGAAAAGCACCACCACTAGAATAATTAACTATTAGTTATGCAAGATCTAGATATAGATGAACTTTGCTAGCATAATTCATCTGAGGGTCCTGATCTGAAATATTTTCAGGCCCTTTTATTAAGTCAGCAACTGGACTGTATAATTGTACTCTCTGTATTGATTTACTATCTTAAAAGACAAAAATTTAAAATACAATCCTAACTAATAATTATGCATGATAAAAAATATTCAAAATGCATCTAGCTCACTAACAGTAATAAGACATCTTCAAACGTCGTGATATCAAGCTTCTTTGCATGAATGAGATGCAACTCTATACAAAGATAATTATGAAGACCAATAAAATACCAGAACATTCACAACCTAAATCAAGGTGCATAATTGTTTGGTAACTTGAAAAAGAAAGATGCTTGTAAGATTTAATGGAGAAAATAACTCACTTCACACCACTTTAAGCAATCAATGGCCTTTATCTTTGCCTCATCGTTAAACTTTCCATTCATAGTCTCTTGAACAGGTCGCAACATGACCGTTGGGTCCCAACTAAGACCTGATGTGCCTTCAAGAACATTCTACACAATAACCGGTTGACCTCTAATCCAGTGTTTCTGAAAATGCTCAAGACCTTCTTTAATATCCTGTACAGTTGGACAATACAAATAATTATCACTGTTATTCTTCCTATGAGTTGCTTGGCGTAAATTCCTTTCAGAATATCCATTTTTCCCATTAGAACCAGACTTGATTCATGAGGTGCATGGATGAGAAATTTTCAAGCCGTCTGCAACTTTGCAGCTGCTGCCCATTTCCTCTGCATCTTTTTCAATTTTTGCAATCAAATTCGTTCTACAAATGCGTTTTAATTCTAACAAATGACTGCCACAGCCACCATATTCCTTTGGGGGACATGGAATGCTACCATCACTATTAGCTTTCCAATCTGGTAATCTATTTGTAGGGTCCACAGTGCTATTGCTAGTAACATGAGAGTGAATCTCCCAACCAAGTCTTCCCCCTGACACCTTTGGTTGATTATTTCTTGGAAATCCCTCTCTACCATAAGAATAAGCTCTATATGTAGACTATTGATGGGCTAATTCTGCTTTACCACCTACTGGTTGGCAACCTTCTCGAAGACCTCGACATCAACTGACACATAGATCATAGGAACAATATGGACAGCTTCGGTGGTTATCAACAATAGATGTCTTGCAGTTGTCACTGTAGCAATACAGAAGACATCAAATGGCCATGTGAGATGGTATGATGATTTTAGATTACCACTACAATCTCAAAAACATTGGAGATAACTAAATCCTCATCCTATGCTACCTAGGGTGTAATTGTATTTTAGTTGAAAAATGAAGGGATTTGAACTTTGAACATGTACCAGCACAGATGTTCATTAGCATTAAGTTTTGCTTTACGAATCTCCAGCTTTATTGTTCGTTCACCTAAGCAGAAGGAATATTTCAAGAATGTTACAACCATTGTAAAAACTAGAGCACGTGAAAAATATTTAAAACTATCCCCAGGCAAAGAAGCATACCACAAGATACTCACCTTGAATATTGGCCTCCACTTATTTATCCAAGCACTCCTCCCTGTGGATCTGCTTGAGCACAGGAAGAGCCATAGACAGAAAGTAATGGAGGTATCAAATTTTCTCAGTGTTTTCTGTTTCCTGCATCCTGAGCTGCATATAGAGAACAACAGTTTCTAGAATATGAGATATTTTTCTTCCATGGATTATAACTGCTATCATCAGTAAAAAGGGAATAGTATTCCCATATGGCATAAAGAACCACATAACAAGGAACAAAAAAACAACCAGAATTCCAATCTGCAAACAACTTGTCCGCCCTAGAAAAAAGGTTACTGAAACTTTTCAAAAGATCAAATACCTTCACCTGTTCATTCCCACGCAAACATGCCTTTAACTGCAACTCTCACGACAAAATGGGAAAACCTTCTCAATATCTTCTTCTGAATATTCAGGGTACCTATACCACAATGAATAAGCATGTGTATCAAAGTTAGATACATCCAAATATTATCAAATTTTCAAATGTTCTTGTCATTACAGGCTTCTAGATATTTAAAACAAAAAGGTCTAGGGTTTGTTATGCTCATTATCCACTGGAAGAAAAGTTTATTCCTACCAGTTAGCAATACAAGAGAAACAGTAACACTTTCCTTTGCATTTTGAACATCGAACTAACTTCCCTTTTTCGTTCTTCTGACATTGATGACATATAGCACTTTCTGCCTCAACCAAGGTACCAGTCCTCTTGCTAGTGCAATCCCGAGACACAACAGCACAAAATGTTCCTTAACCAAGGCCATGCCAATTGTAATTGATGCTACCAATTATATGTTCAAAAAAGCATGAGAATCCTGAGAATAATAGAATAAAATAGAAGGAAACAATGCCATACAAAAGTGGTGATAACTCGCTAAACTCACCAAAACAGGCTTGTTTATCAATTTTTTTGCAATTTTGGTTTTTGCTGAAGGTGCATGGGATTGATACCGCGGAAAATCAGTCTCTCTTTCAATTCCACGGTTTCATGAGATATCCACCTCAGCTTCTTCACTAATAAGTTGTGTATGCCGAATAGACGGACCTGACTGATACATAAGCTGGCCTTTTGGAACCTTTTCTTTTGATTTCTTATTCACCGGTATGGTTGAGAGCTCTCGCCAAGCAGTGGCAGTGACATGGGGTTTTTCAACTTCATTATGCTTGTTTTCAAACACTGGCTCACTACTTTCCTCCTTTTTCTTCAGCTTCTTCTCGCTAGCACGCTTGGCAGAGTTTGCAGCCCTCCTCTTTGCTTGAATATAATGCTTTTCACAAATAGTCTTGTCTGGCATAGACCATGCACTGCATCTCCATTGCTTTCAATCTGATGTCTTGCAGCGTAGATCCTCTGGAACCACCCCGTTTTCTTCCTTCCCTATATTTACAGAGGCCATTGGAAAAACTGAAACAGACAAATTTAGCTAAAGAAATGCCAACATCTTCAAACAACCGAACAGGTTCTCCCTCAACAGAAAAACATAAATGTACCTGCAAATTCTGTAGGTGTGGCCAAGGGTTTTGAGCCTGACTTTTCCTTGTACTCCATGTGACTTAGTTTCCTCAAAATCTGTGATATCAACAAAATATACAAAGCAACTTAGAATCAAAACAAACATATTGAATCACTAAATTGAACTCATGATGACTTTATTCATAATAAAAACCTATTTTGAGAACCATTTTGAATAGTTTATAGCATAATAGCGAAAAAGGTAGAAATGTACCTAAGAAATGGAGTTTGTATTGATGCGTTCAAGCTTGAACACCATTATTCTAGCGAGTTTTAGCTACTGTGAAATGTAATAGTAGACAAGGATAGGAGCAAAGAGAATTGCAACTGTGGAGAAATCAATTTCACAAATCTACGCAAGTGCCAAAGAGAAAAAGAACTCTATATTACTGGTGCAACTGCTAATGCCGTTGATCGACAGAATGGCTCATCATCCAGCATTCCCACGCCCATATTCCCCTCATCTACCCAAAAGGCTTGCAGAACCAAACATACCCTTCTAGCTAAACAAAGCCCCCGAGTAGTTTTGACAAATTTTAGCGCCCAAAATATTTGGGATTTTCTTTTTTGAATTTAGTGGCTATGAAAATCAAAATAAAACTAACGTTCATGATGATCTAATAATTTGTTTAACTTTGTATCTAATCATTTTTTTAATTTTGGATTTAATCACTAAAAAGAATGAAAAAATTAAAGTGAAACTTTTAATAGATTTATATGATTTATACTATTGTATTTATATGCATATATTAAATAAAAAATGTTGACTACAACACTACTATGTATAAAGAAAAACTTCATTAACTTTGTCATTTATTTATGCAAAAACTCTATAATTGTAAGTAGTTTATCCCCTCCACCCACAAATGAGCTTTAATTATCAATTCTCTAATTGTTAGTGTTTTCCCTTCACAAATTCACTTATTTTTTATACTTTTTGCATCCCTATGATGTTCGAACTATGAAAACAACCATAAATAAGGATTGTTGTAGATTTTTGTCATCATTTTTGAATGACTATTATAAATGGTATGTTGAACTCCTCTAAGCACTCGCTCCTTGAATGTCAAATTTATACAGTCGACATCTTCATGCTTTTATAAAACCACATCAACATAATTTATCGCCTTCAAATTTTATAAAATGCCTCAATAATCCTTTTCCTTTTTCGAAAATACAATGGTGTGTGATTTAAAAAAATATATGCACTGGCATCTTTAAAAAAAAGAGGGTCACAAAAGCATCGATTACAAATCAAAAGCAAGCATCTAATTAAACATTAAAAGTTATATAAAATTAAACATAAAAATGGTCATGCTCATCTTTGTCATAGAAAGGACATGTGGGTTGGGAAACCCCAAGATACTAAGTGTTGGCCAAAATGGAGGTCTCCCATAAGCAAGGACAAAGAAAATGTGGCTTTTTGGGCTTAATGAAAAACCATTATACTACATGCAAACAAAACAACCAAGTGCACTAATTAGAAGCCACCCTCTAGAGATTGTTTAATTTTCCATCAAAAGCCAACCTAAGGTTAAGCCACCAATACCCACCATCGAGGTTATGTTTCTTGAACACTTTATAGTAATGTTGAAACCCTTGAAACCCTCACGACTATCTAGTTTCTTTGTAGACGTGGAAAAAAACAAAAAATAAATATAAATTTTATTTAAAAACTCAAATAAAAAAATAAATGTAAATTTACAAAATCCTTAAACATTTGAATGGAATGGAGAGTTGTATCTCCATTCCTCCTATCTTTCTAATTTGACCTTCTTTTAGGCTAGCCCTTGTCCTTAATCTTTAGCGAACAAAATTCATCCTTTAGTAATGGGCAAACGAAGCAAAAACACTGAGACTATCCTAGAAAAACGGGAAACATAATAATGATCAAAGATTCTTATTTAAATTGGGTAGAATGACCTTACTCTCCCAAAGGATGCTTAATAAATTCCTAAGGCATGGTATTTATAAAGTATGTGAGACCTCTATCGGTGTCTCTCCATTGTCCATGCATCCCTTTGATTTTATACATCTAGTACTATTAGTTGATAACGAACAAATAATGATTGAGATCGCTCTCACTAGGGTCTAAGTTTTGGTAAAGCAGGCATGATAGGCATATACTGTAAAGGATACCCATAACCTGCATGGATGTATGGAACCTGAGGGTACACCTGCCTTAAAGAATTAGCTTCCCACAATTGCTTATGTGTGGCATGCACTAGAGAGGGGAATATTTGCAGAGCTTATGATACCGAATTCTGTATCTTTGGAGATATTGATTGGTGCCCTTGAAATCCCATGGAATAAGAGATAATAGGTGGCATCCTCTCTATAGATTTTTTTATTAGAGAGATGCTTCTTGTGCCTGTCTTCTATGTCTACTTCGTGTGCTTGTCTTTTAGTTTAAGTTCATAAAAATAGAACAATATAAACATTTGAATATATAAAATTCTTCTAGTAACACTGTTTTTTGGACACAAGTTCTCTTAATATAGAGACAGCGAAGTGATACATTTTTCAATTCCCAACCAATTCCTGGTTCTTGCTTTCATTTGGCCATTCACTTTCCCTTGGCTATAAATGGATAATAATTCAAGCTTTTTTAGAAGCTTTTTTTCCCATGAGTAATATCAAAAAAATGTGAATAGATACTTGAAAATATTTTAGGAACAAGACCTATAAATTGTAACTTGGAAGTATTGGAAGTGTACAAAGTGGGATTGGGAGCCTCCCATAAAAAAGCCGTGTTTCCGTGCCTTTGTCAATCACGAGTTTAAACCCATTCCTTTGTCATTCACAAGTGTTAAAACCTAGCTCAATATCAAAATAACAAAAACAATTTCATGTTTAAGAAAAAACACGGGAGAGTTTCACTAAAATTTGTTTTTAGGTTATGATCAAATTTATGAAAAATTAAAAATAACATCTTACTAAAATTAGTAGCTCCAAGTCTCTGATAGCCAGAGGAGAGCACTTTCAAATTGTCTATAGAAATGGGTATCTAAATTCAGCACATGCTTCTAACTTTTGAGGCTAAAATGCCATAGGTGATGCTTGGTAAATTCGGTAGATGATAAATTGTTGATGGTAGGGAACCATTGAAGATGATCAACGATGACCTAGGTAGGTAGGGAGGAAAGAATGTTTACTTATTACATGTGTATAGAAGGATCAAGGAAAAACTCAATAGGATGATCTAGAATTATAGATAGACTTAGGTTGAATCCAAATTTAGCCTTCAATGAGGGATAGAATTTCCAATTAGTATGGTACCTATATATAGAATTAAATAATAACTCTCAATCAAATCCTTTAGAATCCTCAAGTTCAAAAGTGTACCTTTGAAGGAGACGACTTTCTCAAGTCATGATCCAAAATCTAGACTATATGGACAATGGATGGGTCCAAAATCTAGACTATGAGAATATCCCTTTTCACTAACATAAAATGGAATTAGCATTGCCATTAACTATGGGACAACCCCCTTAATGTTAAACATGTGCAAGTGGAGGAGAATGGAAATAGGAACTATGATGGTTGAGTAGTAGTTTAGAGTAAAGGAAAGGTGGTGCCACTAAGAAACCCAAACCAAGGTCCCTTGCTTCATTAAACTCACTCGTGAGGTGAATAACCATGAGAAGATGGAGAAGGAGGGATATAAATCTCAAGGAATAAATAAATAAGACAATCAAGATCATAATGAAACTAAAGAGAAATTAATAATGAAGGATACAATACACGCTAATCAAACAACTGATCAAAATCATATCCCGGGAGGGGAGGAGGAAGAAAAAATAACTAGGAAACCAAATAAGAGGCTATATACATGAAACTAAATGAATTTAAGATAGAAACCACACCGAAGAAATGGAATCAACAAAGGATAAGGAATGAGATTGTGGCAATGGTAAAATATTAATATTGCAAATGACCTTGATACGTCTAAAAGGGGAAAAGAGAGCATAAAGAAGATATATAAATTAGAATTGAATGCAAGAGGAGGAGGAGGATGTGGAAGAAGTGGACATGGAGTTATTATCCTTGCATTATAATAAAACATTTATAATTTCCCTTTCAAGTTAGCAACTGGTGAATCTACACTAGCACATGATAAATGGAAATGGGAGGATAGAAATGTTGAAGGATTGTCAAGTTCCCATAAGAAATGATCATGAATAGACACAAATCCCACAAAGTTGACAAAATCTAAGTTGGGACGAGGTGAGAAACTTGTCAATGATAACTTGAAGAAGAAAAGGGAGCAATTAATTAACCCAAGACAAACAACCTCACTTAAGGAGACATTTCTTCAAACGCCTAGGCCTTCTAAATGAAAATTCTCTTGTGGAACATAAGGGGCAATAATTCACCTAAGAAACAAATCATTTTGAAAAACAAAATAAGAGTAGAAAAACTAGACTTAGTGTTTATTCAATAAACAAAATGCAAAATGTATAATATGTATAAATTCACCAAAATGATATGGGGAGGATGCGATTGCTAGACTAGAGGATTGAGAGGATTTTCCAGAGTTATTGCAATGATGTAGGATCCCATAAACATGGATCTAGAAAACCAACTTACCACCTATGGATATATGACTAGCGATTTATACTTTAAACTCAAGGGTAAAGGGAAATATAACTAATGTATATGGGTTCATTGATCCCTGACAAATTCTAGATTAATGTTTGGAAATCTATGATTAAGGTCCTCCCCAATTAGTAACATTGAATCATTAGAGAATACGGCCTATCCACAACAAAGTCCCTCTTTGAAAAGAAAGGATGAGTGTAAAGGTTGGATGCTGCAAGCTAGATTCTCCGAGACCTTTTAGAGCATTGATAATTTGTGGATGTATTTCCAAAGAATGCCATCTTCACTTGGAACAATTGGTGTGGAGGGTTGATTATAATATGCTCAGCACGTGGCTTATAGAATGTCTCAATGAGACACCATTTTGTGGACTATAATGCTTATGAAATATGCCCATAATGGCAGGATGGACAGAGCTCAACAATGTTTAATAACATGCTTGAGAATAATGTTGTCTCGTGGAATGTTGTGATTTGGGATTGCATATAAAATGGGAAAATCAAGGAGGCTCACAAATTGTTTAAAAGAATGCTACAATGGAGATATGCATTGTTTCAAGCATGGAGAGATGTTCTTACATTGGTCTTGTTGTTTCTTTATGTGGACCTAAACGATACTTGGAGTGGATTTGAAATACCAGTTACAATTACCAACAAAAATTGCCAAACGGTGAGGGCATTCCATCATGGTACCTTTTAAGATTATCATCATAGTTTGGACATTGACCTTCATTTGTCAAAGACATGACTAGTGAGGAATTCGAGGGAGTAAAAGAATGTAATATGTGATTAATGTGTCAAGGAAAAGGGACAAATACAAGGCAAAAGCTGGCCATTTACGAGGTGGGAGGACACATTAATTAAACTCAAAACCTCACACATCCAAATATGCCATGTAAGTAAGGATAATTATTCTGCACCAACCTTACCTTAGGCCATTTTGTCTCTAGGGATCATGTGGCATTAATAGGCCTATGTCCACCATACAAACCCTATAAAGGGAATCTTTTTCATGTAAGTGAAATATAGTGTTCATTTCAATTTTGGCACACTAAGGATGGCTCTCATGGCCTAGTCCATGTTCTAGGGTAAACATATAAAGTCCTAGGCCATAATATTTTCCTCAAGGGATTGGGGCCGTAGTCCATAACGTCGTCTCTATGTGGGAAATATTTGGCTTACAAGCAAGAAATGGCCATTTCAAGCTCTATGCGACCAAAAATGGTTATCATTGGTTGGGCCATATTATCAAGTCAAAACATAACGTCTAAGGGTAAGGGGCTCATGGGTCATGTGTGATGCCCTAGACGAACTCAAAGGCCCCATATACTACATACGTAATATTTAGCTAATGAGTAAGATATGTTGGCCATTTTGAGGTTTGGCACACCAAGTATGGATTTCAGTCCCTAGGCCATGAACTAAGGTTTTAGGGTACAAGGCCATATGAATTACCTTGGGGATCATGGCCCGTGAATGGAGGCCTAGATTATAACACAAGGCCTACATGGGGAATCTTACCTATATGTGAGATATGTTCACCATTTTGAGGAAGGGAATGCCGGGGATGATTTTCAAGGCCCATGTTATGATATAAGGTTAAATAGGGGTCTTAGGTCATAACATTTTTCTTTAAGCTCATGGTCCATTTTCAAGCCCTCAAACCACCACACATATCCTCCATAGGGAATCATTAGCCTACAAATGAGATATGATAGACATTTTCCTCTTTCTAATACTAGACATGGTTCTCAATGCATATGTCATGGTTCAATGCTAAAATCCCTAAGCATACTCATGAGTTCAATGCCAAAAAATCACCTCCAAAAGTTCAATTCTCGTGAGTTTTAAGGGGGGTTCCAAAAACACCGCCTCCAAAAGTTCAATTCTCGTGACTTTTAGTGGGGGTTTTGACAAACCGCCCCCATAAGTTATGAGAATTGGGATTTTAGGGGGATTTTCAAACAACCGCCTCCAAAAGTTCGATTCTCATGAATTTTAAGGGGGTTTCAAACAAACTGCCTCCCAAAGTTCAATTCTCATGCTTTTCAGGGGGGGTTTTGACAAACCGCTCCCAAAAGTTATGAGAATTGGGATTTTAGAGAGGGTTTTCAAGCAACCACCTCCAAAAGTTTAATCCTCATGACTTTTAAGGGGGGTTCCAAACAAACTACCTCCCAAAGTTCAATTCTCGTGACTTTTAGGGGGGGTTTTGACAAACGGCCCCCAAAATTTATGAGAATTGGGCTTTTGGGGGGGGGTTTCAAACAACCGCCTCCAAAAGTTCAATTCTCATGACTTTTAAGGGGGGTTCCAAAAAAACCACCTCCAAAAGTTCAATTCTCATGACTTTTAGGGGGGGTTTGACAAATCACCCCCAAAAGTTATGAGAATTGGTCTTTTAGGGGGGGGTTTCCAAAAACCGCCCCCAAAAGTCAAATTTCAGGACTTTTGGGGCCGGATTTAAAAAAACCGCCCCCAAAATTCCAATTTCCACGACTTTTAGGGGCGGTTTTAAAAGACCGCCTCCAAAGGTCTGAAAAAACTTTTAGGGGGGGTTTTGCCAAGACCCCCGCAAGCCAAAACTGCCCCTAAAGGGCTATTTTGTTGTAGTGTCATCCTAGTCATTGATTAGATTGTTATATCTTTTGATCTCAACCACTAGTTTCAAAAAGTGGTTTAGTGGTTTAGGGTTTTGGTCTTTATTATCCTATAAAAGGAAGAGACCCCCCTATCATAAAAGCACATTTGGGCTCTAGAAAACTTGGAATAAAAATAATATTTTGGAGATCTACTTCTTGGCTTTGATTGGGTTGCTCTTGTACATGGTTATGCATCTCTTCTTTTAGACATCTTTGCTTGTAACAGGTGAAATCGACATCAACTAAGGGAGGCCGAATTGATTGAAGCAAGGAGTGTGATTTGCCTTGAAGGGAAGATTGTAGGGGTTTCCCACATCCCCCTTGGGGCAAGATGTCTTCATCTTGAGGGAGTTTTTCAATTGTGCTTTGTCCATTGATTGCTTCTTTGATATGACATGCTTAGATCTCATTGATTTGTGGATCAAATCTAACATCTTGTAGTTTGATTTACAAGTTGAATGGGGCATCTCTCCTCCTAGGGCTTGGACGATTATGCATGGATTCACTTGGAGCTAGCTTGGAATTGTAACTAAAGGAAAGGACAATCTATGTGCAAAGTATCTGCAAGCTTTTGAGGTAATATCTACAAGGTATGTATCCATTTAGCTTGTTCTCCATCCTATTAGTCATATAAACCCTTAAAATTCAAAACCCTCTTTTACATTTTTTTAGATCTACTTGGATCTAGCTTGGCTTTCAGTATAAAATTTAAAACCCACCTCTATATGATCCACGGAAATTCAGATCTATAGTTTGGTGGTGATTTCCCTCCATTTGACCCATTTCCTAAGGCTCATTGGTCTCTCCAAGGGAAGTCGCATTCCTTGGGAGAGGCTACTTTGCTAGTTCCAAGACGTGGGTAGGTGAGATTATTATTACATTGAATAGATCAACCCCTAAAACCTACCCCTAGTGCTTCACCTTGTTGATTTTCACCTTGTGGGCCCCATTCTTCATTTTGAGGGTTGAGGCCCACTTGGGTCACTTGGTGATGCATTTTCATTTTCAGATCTATGGAGATCTAGCCATGGCATGTACTTGACATTGAAAACCCACCTTGATATTCATCTCAACTATCCCAATCTATAATTTGGTGGACATCCAACTCCATTTGGCCCCTGATCTAAGGCACCAGTCATCCTTGGGGTAATTCGCACTCCTTGGGTAGGTGGCCATTTGCTAGATCCCATTTGTGGGTATTGCTTATTTCATCTCAAATCCATAGATTCATGCTATAGCATACCCCTAGTACCATCTCATTTCAACTTTGACCTTGTGGACCCAACTTGGACCAATTTTCCACTTTTTAAGGAATGGGTCCCACTTGGCTAATTCTTGTTGTACTAAGTCATATTTAGATCTATTAATTGAACCTCATAAGTGGCCCTTGTCATTCATTGGTTGAACCATTTGTCACTCTTTAAGACTCTTCAACCATACCTTAATCCTTGGGTCCACTTAACCTTCCTAGATCTAACTCACCATTGATCTCCTTGTTTCATTTTACACATTTCCCTAGGAATCTTTGGGTTAGCTAGTATTTATTGATTGGATAGGGTATCCACCTTAATCTTGACTAGTCTTAATCTAAAGTGAAGAGTGCCTCAGTTATCGTGACTCCCAGCTTGCATTGGGAACCGTGGCATCTCGTGGGTCCCCTCTTTAGTTTTCCAACACCTCTACCATCCCGGATGGGATACCTTTAGGGACAACTACAAGTTGTGTGATAACATTTTTGGCGTCGTTGTCGGGGAAGGTAGAGTCCTACCTTGGTTCGACATATAATTTTTAAGATCTACTCCCATTCTCTTTCCCAACATTTTTGGCGCCATTGCCGGCAAGGTAGAGGCTTACCTCAGGTGTTTGCGAGTATCCATGCGTAATTCATATCTTATCGCATCTGGTCTTATAATCTAGATGGTTATCATTTCAATCCTTAATTTAAACATTGCCATCTATTTGTCACTCATCTCTCGTCGCTATTTTAACGACATATATTTTGGTAGAAGAGATTTAAAATCTACCTGGCGACTCCACTGGTGATCGATCCTACCATTATCTAGAACCCATGGGGTGCATCATTTTGTATTTAGGTTCTTGATTTTCTAATAATTTCCATCCATGGCTGCTTCCAAGCGGCCTAGATCTTTCGGTCAATTAAAAGTCTTTGACTTCTCAAATATTGTTGGGTATCCTCATCACATTCCTCATCAAGCTCGTGAAAGGTTGCCTAAATTCGATGGAAGCTATGAGGTGTGTTCTAAAGGGAACCTTAATCTATTTAAAGAAGTTATTAACGAATTATCTATAACCGATGAGGATGTATGTATGAAACTATTGGCCTCATCTTTGGAAGGAAGAGTTGAGCCCTGGTTCTTGAATTTGAAGACCCATAGCATTTCCGAATATGACATGTTTGAAAATAAATTCCTAGAAGAATGGGGAAGTGAATACGATGATATTTATTCTTCAAGTCAAATCCAAGATCAAAACCTTCCCCTTTCCGATCCTATCAATGAATCAATCAATAATCAAATATCAAGTGATTTGTCAACATCTGGATATGACCCCTCCTGGCCAATTTTTTTTTAGGATAAGTCTTCCACTTTTTAGTCAGTCGAAAATCAAATCTCTAATCATTGTATAAATCATAACTTTTCAAATTTCTTTTTAGATAGCCCTAGTCTTGATCCTGAGGAAATTTGTGAGGATGAGTTGTTAGTCGATAAGTCTAATGAAGTTCCTCCTTCGTAGAAACTCATTTTTCATTCTGTCATTAGTGATCGATCAATTTATCATCACCTTATTGAAGAAGAAGAAAGTAGGGACATCGATCAAGATCCTTTAGTAGTGATCTCACGTGATCATGGTGTAAATAATCAGGATGTTTTAAATGAACTTGTTAATTTTATCCCTGATCAATTAAATGAAATTGATCAAGTATCCTCTTGTGAATCTAATGATGAATTAATAGGAGGTCAATCTGAAGATGAGGATGAGTTAATAAATCACACTAGATGCCCTAATCTTTTTTCTACTTCTTATAGTGAGTCCTTAAGTTTTCCTTTTTCCATCCTTAGTCAAGATGGCATTATCCAATTCTTAGAGTTACAATCTTGTCCTCAATTTGTAAATATTAGACTTGATCAAAAGTTTAAAATCATTCCCAAAACAAAGAATGTAACTTTGAATGGCCTTTCCTTTTGTCAAATTCCAAGGCCAAATTTTTCTATCCATCTGGGAGAATGTGCATATTTTCAATCCACCCTCCCTTCCCAACTTTTTCAATCTTCTTGGGGATGGTGGTCGAGTCAGTCTTTTGCTTTTGAAATTTTCAATAGGAAGTATAGGCATGATCATATGATTGGAGAAAAAGCACTATGTTTCCCTTTTCAGTCACTTTGGAACAATAATGCTTGTTGTCAAGTTATCAATCGTTCTTGGTGGATAGAAAAGGTGTTTAAAGATCAGTTTCATCTTTTCTCTATTTTTGAGAAACAAGTGGGCTTGAGTTTTGTTAGGTGAGTTATATGTCGTAATAATTACGTTGCAGTGCAGTTACCCAACTATTTACTTGTCAATCCGGGGTACGTAAACTGACGAAGCACGTGCACTGTTTGTGCAGGACTGAAGTAGATCTAACCTAACTTAATCTAATTTGCTGAAATCAAATTAATCTAGGAAAGCATGGAAACACTAATTAAGAAAGCATTGAAATTGCGTAAGAGAGATACAACATGTGAAGAGTAAACAACAACAACATAAGTGAGCTCACATCCACAAATCAATAATCAAATGACAACAATGAAAGCATAACAATGAAAGGCTTGAATCACATTATGAATCTCAAATCAAGACTTAATCTAACAAATACAAAATCCAATCCAATCCACTCTCATTACAACCCTCTTACAAGCTTAATCTAACCTAATTCCAACCTACTGGAATGGAGGAGGAGAACTCTCCTTTATACATGAGAGTCCTTAAGAAAAAGATAAGAATGCATTAATTACAGATCCATTATTCTCTCAACTACTCTCAACCACTTTCCTATTATTACAAGATATGGTGCCTTCAAATCCTCCACATATCTCTCATGAATCCTAGATAAGATATGCCAACCAAATCTTCCATGATCTTCTCCTTAAGAATAGGCTTGAATAATTATCTCCTTTGGAATGGTGTAAGAGATATTAGAGAAGTCTCTTTGATTTGATCATTCACATATTCCTACACATTACAAAGCTCACACATAATTGAGATATATATATGAAAACATGTATATTTTCTAATATTTAATCATAAATTCACTCTTAATACTAAAATGAATAAAGTGGAAAATAATAATGTGAAACCCAAATGTATTTATGCAAATGATATGATGAAGGTTTAATAGGGCGATGAAATGTAAGGAATAGTGAAGGGAAAGGTGGATGAAAATACGACATTTCTGAGTCCTAACATCCTCCCCAACTGAAGGTGTTGCATGTCCTCATGCAACCATGCATGGATCTTCTGAAGAACCTTTGGCATTTAAACTTTGGCTTTGATTGATGATGTCTTTTTAATGATGAATGTTTCCAAGATATGTGGGAGACATGAGTAACAGCTCATGAGTAACAGCTGGCATTTTTCTATGGTTGGTTCTTGTGTAACAACCATGAATATAAGAATGTTGGTTCTTGTGTTAACAACATTCTCTTCTTCTTCTTTTTTTTTTTTTTAATTTTATTTTCGCTTGCTGTTATGATAATAATTGTAACCACACACTTCACTGGAAATCATAAGCTATCAATGTGCATAAGAGAGCATAACTGAGTATAAGAAAGCCATTTCTCAATTTGGTATGAATCATGCCAGTGTATATCAATGCATTAAGTAAAGTGCATCAGGGGATTGTTGGAAAATAAATTTTTGGGAATGGTAAATGGGATGAAAATGGAAAAGGAAAAATGTGGTGATTATGACAATAGTTCCCCCTCCCCAACTGAATCGGTTGCATGCCCTCATGCACCATAGTGTAGGTCATGGAAGGGAAAACGAAATGAAGTGTGGTGAGGGAATTTTCCAAAATATTCAAGTCAGCATAGAAGGAATTTCATGATCAAAGCTTAGAAAACAACATACCTCCACTTACCCAAAATGTAGATGAACTATGCAATAGGAATGTAGTTGTTGCAGCTGCTGGAGTAGAAAATCGTGACTAATACTGTAGCTGCAACTACTGTAATGGCTGGCAGAAAGAATATGGAACTGCGACGGCTGGAAGATGGAAGGTGTCACTGCTGTAGGATCATAAAAATGTAGCTGTGAATGGCGTCGTTGCTGTAACGTGAAAGACGGCACTGTTGTAGGAACATGTGAAAGGTGACTGCTACTGTAGCAGCACTACTGTAACAACAAGTGCTGGACGTGCTAAAACAACAACCGCCGGAACTGATGTAACTGCCGTAATAGAAACTGCTGTAACGATGACTGCTGTAACAGCAACGGCTGGAACTGTAGCGATGGTCACTACTGAATCGGAGCATGTGAAGTGGAGGGATCTGAACTGGTGCTGATGAATCATGAAAATGTGGAACTGTCAAACTCTCATAGATGGATTCAAGCTGCTGGAACTGCTGAGGGAACTGCTGTGGAAAGAGTGTATAGTCTTCACCCGCTACAAACCCAATGGTACAATTCTAAGCATGCGAATGGATGTGTCGATGTCGAGCATGAAGAGAAATCACTGGATTACCGACCATTGATGAATGCCGTTAACCAGTGCGAGGCAACTCACCATTGATGTCAATGAGTGCCAAGGTACCCGAGTACATCTTGCGAAGTGCGAATGGATGTGCTGAGGTCGAGCCATTTGCAAGATCTGATGATTAAGGGACATTGATGTATTCCCATGATCGTCAGCGAGAGAACTTGCCATTAAGGCATGCAAGCCTCTAGGTACTCAAAATGGACTCTAGTCTATATCCCAGATAAGGTGCTGAAGTCGATGGGGCAAGACTGTTGAAAGGTGGACCTTAAGGAATCCCACATCAGTCAACGCGAGTTTTTACAAAAAGATTGGTAGGACTATAGAAAAGATCTCAGTAGCAACAATGCTTATGGCAAGGGAATGTAATTATGGAGAGGGAGCGGAATGGTTTTATTGGCGAGGAAAAAGATGAACTGAAAAAATGGGGTAAACTGTATGCAATTCAGAAAAATAGGCATGTGTGAAGTCATGACAGATAAGGTAATGGAATATTGGACTCCAACAGGGATGACTAATGTGCTTTGAAGGAGAAATGGGGGTAAACAAATCATGACGCAATTGGTTTATGTGTAACTGCAAATGTCATGAAATGTGCGATGAGAAGCACCTCCTTCAAGCTATCAACAAATCATGTTTTCTCTTTTTTTTTCTTTTTTTTTTTTTTAATCACTGCAGCATTAAAAATGATCGTCTGTGAATCTGAAAAGAAACTTAGTACCAATTCTGCATGAAAACTGTCAGAGTTTTGAAAATATAATATGCAAAAATAAGTATTAATGCGGCAGATTAAAAATAAAAGATACTGTTACCTGTTGCCGTTGCGCTTGCGCAGCTGTTCGACGCACAGCTACACTCAAATGGCCGTTTAACGCGCATCTGCACAGCTGTTCAATACACAGCTGTTCAATACGCAGCTGTTCAATACGCAGCCGTTCAATGCGCAGCTATACAATGCGTAGCTGTTCAATACGCAGCTGTTCCATGCACAGCTGTTCAATGCGCAGCTGTTCAATACACAGCTGTTCAATACGCAGCTGTTCAACGCGCAGCCGTTCAATGCGCAGCTGTTCAACGCGCAGCTAAACAATGCGCAGCTGTTCAATACGCAGTTGTTCAATGCGCAGCTGTTCAATGCACAGCTGTTCAACGCGCAGCTGTTCAATACACAGCTGTTCAATACGCAGCTGTTCAACGCGCAGCTGTTCAACGCGCAGCTGTTCAATACGCAGCTGTTCAATACGCAGCTGTTTAATGCGCAGCTGTTCAATGCGCAGCTGTTCAACGCGCAGCTGTTCAACGCACAGCTGTTCAATACGCAGCTGTTCAATACGCAGCTGTTTAATGCACAGCTGTTCAATGCGCAGCTGTTCAACCAAAGCATGTGTCTTTGAAATTTCTTTTGTGATTCTCGAAAATCATTTTGGCATGAAATGTGATTGTCTCCGAAACCTGAAAAATGTGAGTACTATTCCTCCTGCAAATTTTGTGTGAGAGCATCGAAAAATATAGAATACAGGAAAAATATGTGTTTAGAAAATCAAATTCAAAATAAAATGAAATGCATTTTTACCTGGCGGTCGTAGCGAATCTAGTTTCTTCGTTGATTCCTGTTTGAAGTGACTTGAGAAAAACAAATTAGCGTGAAGCGTAAATAACCATGCATCTGTATTGTTTTCAGGAATGATAGAAATTTTTAACATTTTTGACAGAAAAAGATAGGCCGTTATTGTCAAATTGCACCATGCAAAGTGAAGCAGTAAAAATAACTATCGAAATCATGAAAATCATAGCAAACCGTGCATTTCTTCTTCTTTTCATCTTTGATAGTTTTATGATTTTTTTATTGTTTTTGTTCTTCACACAAAAAGAAATTTAAAAATGATGCAAGATGTCAAAAATACTCAAAATCAAAGAACTGATCTGCAGATCTGCATACCGTCACATCTTCACAGCATTACTTGTCTCAGCTTCATCGAATCTTCCCATGTGCATGAGTAACAGTTTGTTGATACTTATCACTAAAGTTCTGGAATTCAAGCTTTGAAAATTGTGCCAAGTATGATCCTCATCGCCCTGTAAATTGTTAGATATAATTCAGAACATCCAATTCTAGTGCAACAAATAACAACTCGAAAGCAAACAGAAACGTTGATCCTGAATAGAGCGACATGCTGCCTGCAAAAACACATCGATCATAATTGCCGAGAGCATATATATGTTATGAAAATTTTATGTCCTCGGCCCTTCAAATTGTTCCATTCTGCTACCAAAAAGTTGACACCTGTCTTCATGACCTGAAATTAAAAACGCATCAAACTATCAATCAAGGCTTATGTCCGTGAATAATGGAATCATTATTTATTAAATTGTTGGACGGACCAACATCGCATTTTAATTTCCCTTTTCTTGTTTGATCATACAACCTGGTGCTGCACCTTGCTCTTATGATGTGGCCTATGAAACCTGCTGTCATGACAAAATCAATCATAACGAGATCGGCTCTTTTGATGTGTATGCACTTGAGTAAATGGTGAATTAGAGTTCCCATGATCTAAAGCACGGTTTTTTTTTGTTTTTTTTTTTTTTGTTGTTCAAGCCATCATTGATAAATATATTTCATTCATTAAGTTCCCCAAAACAAGTTCTGGTCTGTGAAATAACAAATCCTTCAGCACAATCCCATCGTCGTCGGAGACGGTTATCATAAATAATACCAAATCAAAAATAAATAAATAAATAAAGCAATTCATCCGTGACTAATCACCCTCTTCCACGAAGAGCTGATTTCAAGGCTCCTATTTTTTTGCTTCACAGCCCATATCCTTCATTACTTGATGCTTGATGACTCGACATCTTCTTTGAAAATGCCGAAAATAACTACTGTAATCTCTTTAATATGCCATTTACCTCCAAAACAAGAAAATCCACTGCATAGTTGATACGCTAGATGAGTCAACATCTTCTTTCAAAATATTGAATATAACTACGATCTCCATATTTTCTTTACCTCTAAAAGAGGTATTCCACTGCGTAAATGATACAATATGCCTGAAATAGCTGAATTAAAAAGCACTGACACTAAAACGCAGTTAAATATATTAACTCTCATAAATATAATTAATAGATATTTCAATCAAAATAATCTGATATCCCCATTATGCTGAAATAGAATCCAAATCGAGCTCTTCATCTGAATCAATAACATTCTCATAGTCATAATAAGCATTAACCTTTGGCCGAGGCATTACAGCTTCAAACGTGTGAAAATTTGGAGTAGAAAAATCAGGTGGCTCCAATATAATATATGCTCCCCGATTATTGTAACGCTCCTTGCTGGCCTGAAATTGTGGATAATCTGGAGCACTAAAAAGAGTGATTAGCTTTCCTGATTGCACGTCATGGTCAATTGTGTATCCTTTATGCATTCCTGCTAATCCAGGTCGTTTTTCCCTTGCATCAGGACCTTCATGTGACCTGATAATCAACTTTAAATGGTTCTTGTTTAGAAATTCTTCTGTACAGTCTGGACCCCATAATAAGCCAATCCCTCTTTCTTTGTTTGGCGACAATCCTGGATGTGTAGAGGGATCTGACCAAAGTACATCACCTGGTATCAAGTTCAAATCCTCCCAAGGAGATAAGTTCGGCTCGTGATATGCTCGCAATATCCTCTATTCTGGCAAGTAAATCTCATATAACAGCATTTGAGGAAAACTAACCAACAACCTGACCCGATATCACGAAATTTTCTGAGTGAGTTGTTAAAATAAACTAAGTTTGGTCACTCAAATTAATTATGCGAATCTCAGGAGTGGAACGACTAAGCAATAGTTATCCTATTGCTTAACTGTTGAGGGTTGTAACTATGGAGTTGCGTTTTTGCAGGATTGGTACCCAATCACAGGATAGATCGGATGTTGGTTTTGTAACCACTGACAGAAAAATCTCCTTGTTCAGTGAACGTGCTAGTGGATCGAGGAGATACATATTGATTGCATTAAACGGATCTTCCTACCTCGTCTCTCGTTTTACCATTTAGATTACTCGTCATGACCTACAACAACTCATGATAAAAATAAGTAACCACCTCCAATTCTTATTTGTTAAATCATTAATATGTGCCTGCGATAGTTGAGGAGCAGCGGTGACATGGAAGGTTTCCGTTTCATCAGTTTGGTGGTCAAGACTATTTTTTGTAGATTCATGCTTTTCTATAACTCCTACTCCCAAGTTTTCTTCAGCTTTGTTTCCCAAATTTTCAGTATTGTCCCCAGGAAGATCTCGGCGATCGTGTGGAATACAATCAAGAATTTACATATGTAAGGACTCGACTAATTACTGCAATGTGTTTGGAAAATCTGTGCCAAGACCGGGTTGACTTAAAATCTTGGGCTTGTTAGTAGATTAGCAATGGCATCGGAATTCAGGGATCTGTATGGACTAGAATCCTCAATTGAGCGCAGTGATATTCTTATCAAGCATATTTGGCCCCCATGTAGATATCGTTATGTTGTAACCATCACTCACCAAAAGATATGTTGCTTATTAAATCCATGCAAAAAAAAATTGCAGAGGTCTGGCCTAAGGAGTTTTGAAACTAATCCAAGGATGACGCTTTATGTATGTTGCAGGTTTAGGTTCCAGGACGCAGGATGAAGGTGAAAGATAAATAAACCAAACTGAGAAGACGCAATTAAAATATGACACATGTTCCTGTTTCAGCTCAAATGTGACAGTTTCAGCAAAGAAATTTTGTTTTATTCATCTAATATTTTTTATTGCAGGTCTAGGATGGACGCACAATTTTTTTTTTTTTCTTTTTTTTTTTTCTTTTTTTTTTTTGAAAACATTAGAAAACATCCTACTTTCTGATCCTCAGATCGTACGAAACGCAGAGGAGAGCATACTTATTGAAAACCTAAAAAAAACTGAAAATCTACCTATTCTATGCTAATTAAAATTTAGAATTATGTTAAGTGTAGTCAACTATCCAATGTAGCCAGGCACGTAACAGTAACAAAAATATGTTCTCTTTCAAGTTCGTAAATAATAATAATCGGAAATATGTATAAACATGCGAAATTTGCTGAAACACTAAATTAACAAAATAAAAACTATATGCGTCTAACCTGGTGCGTCCTTGAAACCATTGTTCGATAAGACTTTCATAAGCGCAATTCGCCTCGCTCAGATCATGTTGCAGCTCCTCATTATCTTCCTCAATTTCCTGTTCTGATGCATAAGAATTCTCATTCGTTGGTGGAGGAGTGATTAAGCTCTCGGCCGCTGTCAAGATCTCTTCCTCGTGAGAGGAGGAGATCCCAACTTTTGCAAGGATCTGAGTGAGTTGTTCCAAACTGATACTCATGGTTAAACCATATTGTAAAAGGGATTCTTACAGCACCCAAATCAAAATCTGAAAATCACTCTTGCTGAAAACAAAACACTCTTGCTGAAACACATGAAAACCTCTTCACAGTTGCAGAAATTGAAATTGCAAAAACATGCTTGCAGAAATTGAAATTTACTCTAAATTGCAGAAATTGAAACACACTTGCAGAAATTGAAATTTACTCTAAATTGCAGAAATTGAAACACACTTGCAGAAATTGAAATTTACTCAAAATTGCAGAAATTGAAACACACTTGCAGAAATTGAAATTTACTCTAAATTGCAGAAATTGAAACACACCCTTCATGCCCTTACCCATATGTCACCTCAGAGTTAGGAGCATGAATAATCACACTTGCATAAAAAAAAAAAAAAATTAATACCTCAATCCCTTGTGCTTCCCCGGCAACGGCGCCAAAATGTTAGGTGAGTTATATGTCGTAATAATTACGTTGCAGTGCAGTTACCCAACTATTTACTTGTCAATCCGGGGTACGTAAACTGACGAAGCACGTGCACTGTTTGTGCAGGACTGAAGTAGATCTAACCTAACTTAATCTAATTTGCTGAAATCAAATTAATCTAGGAAAGCATGGAAACACTAATTAAGAAAGCATTGAAATTGCGTAAGAGAGATACAACATGTGAAGAGTAAACAACAACAACATAAGTGAGCTCACATCCACAAATCAATAATCAAATGACAACAATGAAAGCATAACAATGAAAGCATAACAATGAAAGGCTTGAATCACATTATGAATCTCAAATCAAGACTTAATCTAACAAATACAAAATCCAATCCAATCCACTCTCATTACAACCCTCTTACAAGCTTAATCTAACCCAATTCCAACCTACTGGAATGGAGGAGGAGAACTCTCCTTTATACATGAGAGTCCTTAAGAAAAAGATAAGAATGCATTAATTACAGATCCATTATTCTCTCAACTACTCTCAACCACTTTCCTATTATTACAAGATATGGTGCCTTCAAATCCTCCACATATCTCTCATGAATCCTAGATAAGATATGCCAACCAAATCTTCCATGATCTTCTCCTTAAGAATAGGCTTGAATAATTATCTCCTTTGGAATGGTGTAAGAGATATTAGAGAAGTCTCTTTGATTTGATCATTCACATATTCCTACACATTACAAAGCTCACACATAATTGAGATATATATATGAAAACATGTATATTTTCTAATATTTAATCATAAATTCACTCTTAATACTAAAATGAATAAAGTGGAAAATAATAATGTGAAACCCAAATGTATTTATGCAAATGATATGATGAAGGTTTAATAGGGCGATGAAATGTAAGGAATAGTGAAGGGAAAGGTGGATGAAAATACGACATTTCTGAGTCCTAACAAGTTTGATTTTTCGTCTTCTAAGCTTCAATTTATCCCCACTTGGTTTTTATTTTTTGATCATCATTCCCAGGGAGAAACAAATTGAATATGTGAGAGAAGTGAATGAGGAAAGTAGTTTGTGTAAAAAGAATTTCAATCACATGCCATGTATTTTCCCTCCATCAACTTTAAATAATAACTTGAATAAGTTTTATGATCCTCTCAATTATTTGATGGAGGATGTTTGCATCAATCATTCTTCGCCTTGGCATGATTTCTTGTTGCACCATTCAAGCCCTTTTGCAATGTTCGAACAAACCAGGAGGATTGTGCTATCAAATTCCTTAATCTTTAACCCAATCCTTGCTTGTTTTATTAACAAAAATCAAAGAAGAATCATTAACCTTTTTCGATGAATGGTTGCACTAGATTTATGATTTTATCTAGCATTTGTGCTGACTGGTTAGAGTAGGTAGGTCATTGAATAAGCTCCTTTGAGCAGTAGGATTTGTGTTCCTCTTGCTTCTTCTGTGTGCTGAGTATTATGAGTCTTTTATTTTGTTTTTCGTTATTGATGAGCATGTTGATTTTTCTTTTGAGTGCTTGTTGTTCTTCTGTGTCAGGTGAGTTGAGTATGCCTTCGTAGAAACGCCTTCCTTTCTCCTGCACTTTAAAATTAATAAAATTTGCATGTTATATTAGTTTAGTATTTCCATTTTGCATTTCAATTTTTGTTACTGAACAGATTTCATTTTCAGCATTTATTTTATATTTTATTCGATACATGCGTCATGAGGTATTTTAGTGACCATGAGTGCAGATACAGGTGCAAAATAAAAGCTGAAAGCAAGGATATTGAGTTGTTGGATTAAAGATTGATGCAGAGCAGTTCGAGACCAGAGATTCTTAGGTTCTCAAGCGCTCTCTCCCTTAGAGCACTTGTCCCAGCTGGAGCCAGATGTTATCACACCATATTAGCTGGGCTACTATTCTTGCTGAGCAGATATATGCACTTTTCAGAGCTTTGCTTTTTACAGAGATCGTCTATGATGAGCACATTTATTTATGATCACTTACAGATCAGAGCAATATATATCAGACATTGAGTAGACCTTGTGCCAAGTATGAGCCTTGAGAGCTTAGATTTGATGACCGATATGACCTTTTGTTTCATACAGTTTCAGTTCAATGCCTAGAGTTCCGGATGTTATTATTGCAGCAGTGTTTCATTCGGTTATGGATGATGATTATTTGCATGATGTGATGTGACCTATGGACTTGTGATTGCTATCATGGATTATTATCTCATTGTTTTAGCCATCTTCATAGCATTGACTTGGTATATGACTCATGATGTGGCAGTATTATTTAATAAATGAAATGAAATATCTTGGTTGTTTAAATAATGAATTGGATGTATTACTTGCACTAAAACGTTCACTGATTATACCCATTGGTTTCATTACCCTCGTTTCAGCATGAACATGGTCTTTCATGACATTTATGTCTGCTAGCTTAGGTTTCATTTTCACCTGACTCCATCCATCCATGACCTTCCCTATTTTTGGCGTTCACCCTTACTTTTGTTTTTGACTATTGATATGGAGGACTTCCCCCTTTTCTACCACTGTGTTGGATTGCATCCATGTTTGTTTTGTGTCTCGGATCTGAGTTAGTGACAGAAATTGCCTTTGGTGAGTTGGATTTTATGCCTAGATCATTCTAGTCAGTTGCCCCAATGTGTGACTTAGCGCGGAATTCCGTCCAGTCATATGTGATGTTGTTGGCTAAAACCGGAAGCACTTGTACTATTTTATTATTGGAAATCTCTTATAAAAGCCTATGAACTTAAAATTTTAGAATGTGTTTTTCAACACACGTGAATAAAGGGTAAAGCAATGAACTGCTAAAATACCCCACGAAGGGTATCGAAAGGTGTAAAAATAAATGGTTAAACAAATGTTATATCTAAATATTGTTGACCTCATAAATGTAAATATACCCCGGCTGCAAGCTGCGATTAGTTGTACTTTTTAGCGCATGTGAACTCCCAGAGGGGTCATATAGGCCAAAAAGGCCATGGAAATTAAATGAATGATCCTAATGAACTTGGATCAACTTGATATAAACATAAGGCCAAGGTTGAATAAGCACTCTCTAAACAACTTACCCATTTGTGAGGCACTGCCATTCCCTTTGTTATCTTGTCCAGCTTAGTGTGTAGCTCCCCTCTTTCCCCATCCTAAGTATCTCTTAGTTGAATTGGTCAAGTCATCCCTTATCCCTAGCCTTCTTCTTAGCCTTCACCCTATCTTAGTAGTTAGACCATGTCCATTGGTGAGTATGTCTTTAAAGCTTTGGTGCAAGTAAATTATAAAAAATACTAAATATCTATGTATTAACTGTCGCTTGATTGATGTTTATACTTTAAGTTAAGCTGTGAATATGGTTAAAGGAACATGTCTTACTCTTTTGTTATGATCTAGTCCTTGGTTGTATTTTGACCTAGTCAAACATAGTTTGACCATGGTCATTCTTGGGATCCGTGATGAGATGGACCACTTGTGCTTTAACATGTTGATATATGGTCCCACATGCAACTATTGATGATTCCATATGTTGGATATATGTTCCAGATGATGATTGACGTAGTTGGTCAGTTTTATTATTATTTCCAGATCATCATATTTTACACTGTCCGGGTATGGTGGACCCTACAGATGACCCCCACAGGTTATCATGAGGTGTGTGAGTACTCATCTCTAGTGGATTTGGGTCTTCTGGATCCATTGAGACACTTATCTTTCAATTTGGGGCACTCCTGGGCATGATAGTAGCAGTTATCCACTTGTTGACCAGTTTGGGCATGTTGATCCAGCCTGTCCAACAGGGGCATTGGAGGCCAATCGTTGCCTAGGGAGCTACAAAGGAAGGGGGTGGTCCAGCCACTTTTTTTTACCACTATACCCCTCTTCCAGACAGCCTGGTACAATCAGTTTGACAGCGCAGGCACCCTGGATGACAATTTTGGGCACTTTTAGGGTTTTCGGGAGGATTAAAAAATGGAATAAAAAGGTCATTGAGGAATTCGATTTGGGAAATTGAGGCAAGGTTTTGGCACTTGTTCAGCTCAGAGGTCATCCATGGTGTATCCCCCTTCTTCCATATCAGTTAGCATCAGTCAGTGGGGTCTATAGTGGCTACAAGAGTTCTTTTACTGCATGTCTCTCTCAGATTTTGGGGACAGGATTTGATCATTTGTATTACTTGGACATGTCATAGACTTTTATATTATTGTGCCATGGGGACATGCTAGTGAAGGATATTAAGGCCTCCTAGCCCCACCATGTGCTTTAGTTGACTTTCCCATGTCATATGTTTTGGCTCCATGCTATCTAGCAACCTCTTAGGTGTGACATCGCCCTCCTTAGAGACATTTTATGTATGACGTCACCCTCCTTTTGAGTGATCCATGTGATATATTGTAGTTGCTCATCTTATCCATTGATTAGATTGTTATATCTTTTGATCTCAACCACTAGTTTCAAAAAGTGGTTTAGTGGTTTAGGGTTTTGGTCCTTATTATCCTATAAAAGGAGGCCCCCTATCGTAAAAGCACCTTTGGGCTCTGGAAAACTTGGCATAAAAATACTATTTTGGAGATCTACTTCTTGGCATTGATTGGGTTGCTCTTGTACATGGTTATGCATCTCTTCTTTTAGACATATTTGCTTGTAACAGGTGAAATCGACATCAACTAAGGGAGGATGAATTGATTGAAGCAAGGAGTGTTATTTGCCTTGAAGGGAAGGTTGTAGGGTTTGCCCACATCCCCCTTGGGGAACGACGTCTTCATCTTGAGGGAGTTTTCCCACATCCCCCTTGGGGAAAGACGTCTTCAATTGTGCTTTGTCCATTGATTGTTTCTTTGATATGACATGCTTAGATCTCAATGATTTGTGGATCAAATCTAACATCTTGTAGTTTGATTTACAAGTTGAATGGGGCATCTCTCCTCCTAGGGCTTGGACGATTATGCTTGGATTCACTTGGAGTTAGCTTGGAATTGTAACTAAAGGCAAGGATAATCTATGTGCAAAGTATCCTCAAGCTTTTGAGGTAATATCTACAAGGTATGTATCCATTTCACTTGTTCTCCATTCTATTGGTCACATAAACCCTTAAAATTCAAAACCCTCTTTTACATTTTTTAGATCTACTTGGATCTAGCTTGCCTTTGAGTATAAAATTTAAAACCCACCTCTATATTATCCATGGAAATTCAGATCTATAGTTTTGTGGTGATTGGCCTCCATTTGACCCATTTCCCATGGCCCATTGGTCTCTCCAAGGGAAGTCGCATTCCTTGGCAGAGGCTACTTTGCTAGTTCCAAGACGTGGGTAGGTGAGATTATTGTTGCATTGAATAGATCAGCCCCTAAAACCTACCCCTAGTGCTTCACCTTGTGGGCCCCATTCTTCATTTTGAGGGTTGAGGCCCACTTGGGTCACTTGGTGATGCATTTTCATTTCTAGATCTATTGAGATCTAGCCATGGCATGTACTTGACATTGAAAACCCACCTTGAAATTCATCTCAACTATCCCGATCTATAATTTGGTGGACATCCGACTCCATTTGGCCCTTGATCTAAGGCACCAGTCATCCTTGGGGTAATTCGCACTCCTTGGGTAGGTGGCCATTTGCTAGATTCCATTTGTGGGTATTGCTAATTTCATCTCAAATCCATATATTCATGTTATAGCATACCCCTAGTGCCATATCATTTCAATTTTGACCTTGTGGACCCAGCTTGGACCAATTTTCCACTTTTTAAGGAGTGGGTCCCACTTGGCTAATTCTTATGGTACTAAGTCATCTTTAGATCTATTAATTAAACCTCATAAGTGGCCCTTGTCATCCATTGGTTGAACCATTTGTCACTCTTTAAGCCTCTTCAACCATACCTTAATCCTTGGGTCTACTTAACCTTCCTAGATCTAACTCACCATTGATCTCCTTGTTTCATTTTACACATTTCCCTAGGAATCTTTGGGTTAGCTAGTCTTTGTTGATTGGCTAGGGTCTCCCCCTTGATCTTGATTAGTCTTGATCTAAAGTGAAGAGTGCCTCGGTTATTGTGACTCCCAGCTTGCATTGGGAACCATGGCATCTCTTGGGTCACCTCATTAGGTTTCCAACACCTTTACCATCCTGGATGGGATACCTTTAGGGACGACTACAAGTTGTGTGATAACAGAAGTATTCTAGCAAGTGGAGAGGTGGAGTAACTTTATTTCATTATGGATGGTAAATGACTTTTCTTGCATTTGAATTACTAAGCATAATATAGATTGACAAAGGTAAATCCCCAACACCCCAATTTTTATTTTTTTAAATTGTATTTTAATTACCCACTTCACTCATAAGAAAAAAAAAAAGAAAAATAATATATAAAATTAAACTAAAAACCTGTAACTCTAAGGGTTGGAAAGCATGGCTATGATACTAGAATTTAGAGCCCAAAGTGTAAAACAATTCGAAACCACTAAAACACATATACACATACAAAACAAAATCCTTAAATATAAGGAAAAATTAAATCATTAATTTACATATTTTTGAATTGGTTTTTTTATGTCAAGCATTATAAATTTAAAAAACAAATCTACTTACCTGGAATTTGTTGTAGACTTCGTCAAAGCACACCAAACAGGAACCTCCCTCACAATGATCGACTACCGGTAACAACAAGTTGGGGGGTGACTCTCCACCCAACCTACCCCTCGCTTGGAATTTGAGAGCCCCTGAGCCCTCATCCAATGAAACTAGGCCAAACTCAGTTATCATCTTTCACCTCACTTTCTCCACTAGCTCTCCCTCCCAAAATATCCCCTTTCGATGTCTTTCCCCTCCCTCAAAAATTCATCTTGCATGGATGACTCCACTTTGAATCCATGCAAATTTTCGTGAAGTAATCCTCATATTATTAATTTTAATTAATTTTTATTTACAATGATACTTTAACAATTATAGTTATTATTTTATTTTATTTTACTTTTTTATTATTTGCATTCTTTTCACCTTGTAATATCTATATGCATATAATTTATGTAGAGATATATTGGGCATTATAATTGTAACAACTATTTTGAAATTTTACTTTAATGCGGGTTTACTCGGGAGATTTTATGACAAAGTGATTTTCATCTTCAACCCTCTTAGTATCACAAAGATGACAAATTCTTTCATCCCATGATGTTTTAGAAATTGTGCAGTGGCATGTTTCACTATGGAGCTCAACAAACTCCAAGGATCGGCTCGAATTTAGAACTCCCAGCCACATCTAAAAAAGACTCAACTCTAAATTTTACGCTCAAAACAAACTCCAAGGATCAGCTCAACTTTAGAACTCTCAGTCACAGAACAAAGACTCAACTCTGAATTCAACACTCAAACCTTCAACAGTAGCACATTTTCCAAGCCTGTCACGCCTAGGTATACTCCAATGGATAAACCAATGGCTTCAAGGTAATTTCCCCAGGATTTATGTGGAAAATTCTTGGTTGTTTGTGCTCATTGGAGGTTTCTGACACAATACACTTTGTCTGATCGTCTTCGGATGGAGAAGATAATCACAGATGAGACACTAGAAGATCAGCAAATTGTTGGTCCCAACTAGTCACACTAAGCGCACAGAGAGAGCATACACCACCGATTTCTTATTACACTTGAGATATCTATTTTCCGTATGCTAGGTCACAAGAAGCGCGGGAACAAAGGATACATAGACCTCGCCTCAAATACTTGTATAAATCTCAACTCCCAAACTCTGAATACCCAAATGAGTGGGGGACGATTTATTTATACAAATTTATCAGGTAAACCGGTGACACCAAACTTACAAATGCAAGTAAAATCTAAGATTCGCTATTATGGCGGTAGATCAAATTGTACCCTTTTTATAATAAGTCATTCGAGCCATGTGAAGGAATCTACGTACTTGCGGACACATACTGACAAGAGAATCAAAATTTACAAGGTAGAGCTACTATTAGTGGCCCACAATGCTTTTACATCAGTCATAGAGATCATATCCTACTAGGAAAATACATCTTTCTTTTTCATCCCCAAGATCTGTCTTGCCACAAACACAACCAAATCCAGTAAATCCATCATAGTTGTCATCATCATTGTCAGAGATAGATGGGATACATATTTCAGTATCAAGAAATAAACAATATGAAAAGCATCTTACTACATCAGACCCCATCATAACTTCATTGGGAGAGCAACATAATTCTCTTTCAAAACATGATTCCACTTTGTAATTGAGCATGACTTCTTTGGTATAGTGTTGAATCATCCTTCCGTCTTTATCTCGTTGGATAAAATTCTGTGTCATTTTGATAGATGGTTCTAAGGGAAAATACTTCATGCCAATATGCTTCAATTTGAAATTGAACCACATATGGTTCTGATGAGCTACAATCATGTCAACCTGGAGATGCAAAATAAAATTAGCTCGTCTTTGTACCTTATCTTTTCTAGGACAGAACTTAACAAGAAATACTTTTGTCCATCCTAGCCATTTTTGTTGAACTAAGGAGGATGGATCACCACAGATTATGATCTGTCCTTGTTCTCTACAAAATTGTAGAATTAGATGGTAACTTTTCCATGTTAAATATCCAGGGCCTATATCAACAAAGAAAATATTTTTCCCATCAATCTCAGTAGTATCTAACCAGACATTGTTTAAGTCTGATAACTTATAATATGGATTTCATAAATTTAGAATGTTGTTTTCTCCCATCTTTCTAAAATTTCAATCTTTCGGGTTTGTTTTGTATCCGCAACATGGTGTATTGACAGTTTCTGCGAGGTTCATTCCGCAGGGTTGGTGAATGAATGACGGTGTTCGATTATGGTGTAATCTCTGTCTTTATTCGTATGCAATGATGTGATGATGAATGTGAAATATGTTATGTGAATGTCTTATATTGATTGATGTGAATATGATGTAGGTGTAAGAAGTAATGCTAATCTGAATAAGTATGTTGATATGTTGTTATGAATGTTTGTTGAACTCTGAGAATGACTTAAAGTGCAAATGATAAGTTAGTAGCATACTGCGGATATTGTAATATCTAGTTATTGCAAGGGTAATGTGTGTTGAAAGAATATCCTCAAATTCACTGCGGAAACTTGGTTCCAGCAGCCCTCTTATCCATCTCGGGTGAGACTTCACTTGCTCCGCAAGTGTTGCTAGGAAGGGTTACACCTTTCCGGGCCGGTGTATAAGGGAGTTTGGGTTGATGGTTTGTTGGCGACAGTGCGAAGTGAACCCCTGTCGATAGACATTGCGTCAACAAATGGTTCCGTTGTCGGGACCTTAAGGAAGAAAAGAAGAGGATATGTTGTGGCATCCGACAAAACCAGAGATCCAAGCATGGTTCGACAAGAAGGCGGAGGAATTCGCAGAAAGCGAGAAGCGAGTTCCTAAACAGACAGCAACCGGTTGGTTAGAAAGATATATCTACTTAGAAATCCATGAAATATTCTTCTGTGAATTCCCGGTGTTGTTGCATGAGTGGCTAGCATAGTTGACGTTCCGAAAGAACCACTGCCAGAAGACTGAACCTGATTGTTGGACACCAGAGTTGGTGTGACAGCTGAAGCAAGTTGATAACAAGGTATTGCGAGCCGTTGATTTTTGGGTAGATAGTATCCTTGAAGGGTACGTGACTGAGTTCGTAGTAGATACTATCAAGTCATACAACGACGCCGAAAGGAACTTCTTCAGGGGGGCAAGAGGAAGGTTCCTATCATCGTTAAAATTGTGGATTAAGATGCTTGTCTGCGAAAAAGGAATATTGAGTATGTCTTCTGACGAGTAGAAGAATCGATGTGCGGAGGGTGAAGGTATCAGGTAAATGAGAGTCTGACGAAAAGATGTGTTAGATCGACATGAGTGACTATGAGTTTCTAAGGGAAGCTGACGAAGAGTGTGGTACCTTGAGGAGTGGAGCAATATTCCAGTATCCTGAGAAGAAGAGGAGGACTAAGAGAGAGTCTCATGAGAGGACTAGAATAGAGAACTGTGAAACAGGACCACAAGCGAGGAAGTGACCTTATTGCAAAGGAGATGTTGACCAGGCTACCCCAGAGGAAAAAGGAGGTCAAATCGTAAGTTACCACATACCTTCGACCGCACACACTACTCCAAATTTTATAGGAAGAAATCCAAACTACTCGCGGAGTTTCCCTACATGCAGTGGCAAGAGTAGCGCTTCAGTAAACAACAATAGTAGCAGCGTTAGGATGGAAGACGAGGCAAAGATGCCTACCTTCCAGGGGAACGGGACCGAGGATCCCGAACAGTATTGGTTTATATGCGAAGCAGTCTGGACCGTGAAGTAGGTTCAGGATGATGCTATAAAGATGGGACATCTAGCGACGACCCTTAGGGGTCGGGCGTTAGACTGGTACATGAAATTTGTAAAGGTTCCAGTGGGAACAAGAGCTAAAACATTGGCGCAGGTCGGAACGGCGATGATTGATGAATTTAAAAAACCAAAATCTGAGTCGCAATATGTCACTGAGATTAAAGAGATTAAGCAATTCCTAAATGAGTCGGTGTGGGAATTCGATCAGCGGTACAAGACGTTGATAGCAAAAGTGAGTTTCCCGATAAATGAGCTGCAACACAAAGAATGGTTCATTGCAGGACTGGTACCACATATCCATGGACCACTGATGCAACAAAATGTTGCGACACAGGTAGAAGCGTTAGAAATTGCAATGAAGCTAGAGGCTTCACCAATCGGTGAAGCAGGGATAGGAATGGACAGAGTCCAGGCGCAGTTGGACAACTTAACACTTCAATTGGAGGATTTTAAGAAGGGAAAGGAAATCCACAGAGACGTATGATGCACCAGATGCAGAAGTGAAGGGCACCATAAGGACAATTGCCCAGAATTTCATGAGTATTTGCAATCGGGGGCACCAAACCCCCTTCGTCAAGGAGACATGCCATGGTGTACTGTCTGTCAGACCAGAGGGCATCGACCAGAGGAATGTGTATATCTACAAAAGATGGTATCAAAGCCATCAAACTTATGCTGCAAGTTTTGTCGATCGGTTGGCCATGATGAGAAGGACTGCAGGGCCTATGACCTACTGCAAGATCAAACAGCTGACACGTATTTTATGAAGGGAGAAGAACCACCAGTGGTGTAGCAGTAATCGTAGTATAGTCAAGCGCAGTTTAACCAACCACCGCAATATGACCAGGGGCAATACGAGCAGCCGCAGTATCCACTGTCGCCGTATGGCTAGCTGCAGTATGGGTAGCAATAGTATTAGCAGCCGCATTTCGGGAAACCGCAATATCAACCATAAGGACCACCATGCGGAGGTTTCATAGGAGGATTCTGCGGAGGTTGAGGTGCCGGTATGGGATGTGGAGGAGCTGCTGGATGGGGAAGAGGACCAATCATTTGTTACAACTGCGGAAAGCAAGAGCACTACCAAAGAGATTGTCCAAATCCAGCGCCGCAATGTACATACTGTAGTGCTATAGATCATAGTATAGAAGACTTCCCTCAGCTTATTGCGAAATGGAAAACAAAGCATCCACCCCAGAACCAGAACCAAAATAATCTGAATGCACCACCTACTGTACAGAGGATCTCGACAGAAGCCAGAGGTAACCACGCAACGGTCGGGATAGTGACATGAGGAGGAGCGGTGACAGGCGGCGATAGGTCACACACCAATGTTAGACCAACACAACCACAGCGGAAGCAGGTCACCTTCAAGGTAGAGGAATAAAGGGACATCGTTTTGAAGGCACAGGATGCAATGAGGAAAAGGAGGAAGCTACCTCTTGAGGAAGAAATCTATGACATGCTACCAACGTTCAACTCGACGAAGTCGCAAAGGAAGGAAAACATTCTAAAATCCTTCCTGGGAAGTTTCCTGGACTTGGCAAAAGACCCAGATGCATTGGAATAAATAGCTAGTCTACTGCAACGACGGGGAGGTGCACAACTGGAACAGAGAGTTGATCGCATATATAAAAAGAAGACAGGAAGGGAGATGCGGATGTCGGTACAGATTGGAGAATTTGACGTCGACTCTATAATCCTGGATTTGGGTTCGGATGTGAATATCCTGACTAAGAAAACGTGGGAGACAATGGGGAAGCCACGGATGACTTGGTCACCAGTACAGCTGCGACTAGTGAACCAGAGCAAGGTCACCCGCTCGGTCAGGTATGTCAACTTCCAGTTGAAATTGAAGGGCTCAGAACGTATGCTGACTTCGATGTCATCGAAATTGTGGATAACACCAGTCCCTATCCAGTACTGCTTGGGATAGACTGGGCTATGGATAATCAAGCGATCATCAACTTTAAGAAAAGGATAATGTCATTTGAGAATCAAGAAATGAGAGTCATCGCACCACTGGATCCTATGGAAGGGCTGCGTTCTATGGAGCCATCCAGAGACAAGTTTGCGGAAGGGTGGGACAATTTGTATAACATTTCTGAGGATTATGTTAATCCTACTACGAATGGAGAATTAGGATGGCACAGTGAAAGCTCAGCATCCTCCGATTCAGATGAGGCCCTTGAGAATTGGCAGAACAGGTTGCATGAAGTGTCCTTTCGAAGATGTGCACGGATAACACAGTCCCTGTGAAGGGTATCCACGGAGGAGTATGTGTTACCTACCTATGATGGATTTCCCAACTTGGGCACGTTCCTCACAGAATTTGAGGAAAAAGTGGTAGAACCACAGCGTCTACTGGCCCTAGAGGAAGCCCTGAAGGCTACTCCCGCGCGATGGTGGGCAACGCATAAATTAGACATCACATCTTGGCCACTATGTCGACGCCTCATAGAGGTTAAGTTCGGCGAAGCTACGGAGTATGAAAAACTAAAATACGACGGAAGAAGCAACCCAAAGGAGCATCTGAACGCCTGCCAACACCAATGGGGATCAAAAGCATGACAGGAGTGGGTGCATGCATTCGTACACACGTTGGATGAGGTATCGCGGAGCTGGTATTCGCAGCAGAATTGCGACATGGGACGACTTCTTGGGAGCAGCTTACCATTGGCTTCATCCAATCATTCTCATTCTCAGACGAGAATCCCTTGATCCACACTGCGCTACAAGGTACCGACCGAACAACTGATAACACTCCAATGGACTGCGACACCAGAAATGTTGATGGAGTGTTATAATGTCACCGGAGAGCCCGAAGATGATGATGACCCCAGAGCTACATACGTACCAGAATCAGAGGGCAGTCGCAGTGTTGTGGCACTAGATATACCGTTGGACAAATTTCAGAAACCACTGAAGATCAAGAAAGTGAACATTGGGTCGGAGGAAAACCCAAAGTTCGCAAGCATTGGTGACTACTGGGACGAGTCGACTATTGCAAAGATGACTGACCTACTGCATGAGTTTCAGGATTTGTTCCCAACTAAATTCTCAGAGATGAAGGGAATTTATGGAGACTTAGGGGAAATGAGGATCCCCCTGAAACCTTATGCGAATCCGATGAAGCAGCGGCCATGTTGATTGAACCCGAGATACAAGGAACGAGTGCAAGCCGAAATTGAACGAATGTTGGAGGCAGGCATTATAGAACCAATGGATGAATCAGAATGGATCAGTCCAATGGTTGTCCAAGACAAGAAAATTGGTGAAGTACGAATATGCGTCAACCTAAGGAAACTGAATGATTCCTGCCTACATGATCCGTTCCCGACCCCATTCACGGATGAAGTGCTCGAAGGAGTAGGAGGTCAGGAGATATATTCCTTTACGGATGGATTTTCGGGCTACCACCAGATCAAGATTGTGAAAGAAGATCGACACAAAACTACATTCGTCACAGAGTGGGGATGCTTCCAGTACACAGTGATGACATTTGGATTAAAGAATGCTCCCGCAATCTTTTCCAGAATAGTGGTAGCGGCACTCAAAGATTATATTCATAAGTTCCTCGTTGTCTACATGGATGATTGGACGGTATATGGGCTAGTCAAGGATCATGTTGCGAACTTAAGACTCATGCTAGAACGATGTCGACAGCACCAAATTTCCCTAAACCTCAAGAAGTGTATCTTTTGTGCTCCATTCGGCATACTGTTAGGACACATTGTCTGTAGAGAAGGAATGTTGGTAGATTCGGCGAAGATTGCCATCATTGTTGACCTCCCACCACCAACAATGGCCAAACAACTACGAGTGACATTGGGACACACAAGTTACTACAGGAAATTCATTCGAGGATATGCAGCCATCATAGCACCCATGGAGAAGTTACTAAAGAAGGATGCTAAGTTTGAATGGACCAAGGAATGTCATAAAAGCCTAGACATATTGAAAGAGAAGATGGTCGCAGCACCAATCCCCGCATTTCCGGATTGGATGAAGGAATTTCACGTACACGTTGATGCGTCATTAGTCGCACTTGGCGTTATCTTGGCCCAACCAAGAACCGGCGACATTGACCAACCGATAGCATTCACAAGTAGAAAATTATCTACTGCGGAGAAGAACTATACAACCACTGAGCGGGAAGGGTTGGAGATGGTCTATGCTTTGCAGAAATTCCGGCATTACCTCTTAGGGGGCCACTTCAAGATGTTCACAGATCATTTCGCACTAAAATACTTGGTGAACAAGCCTGTGTTGGGGGGAAGATCTGTCGTTGGCTATTGTTGTTTTTTGAGATTATTGTAAAGCCGGTATGATTGAACGCGGGACCTGATCATCTCTCACAGATAGAGTCACGGGAAGAACCAAGGAGCATCGATGAAGGATTGTCGGATGCTCAATTTTTTAGGATTGGCATGGTCGATAACCACTATGAGCAAATCATTCATTTTTTGGTGATAGGGGAGGCACCGACCGAGTTCACTACCAGCCAAAAGAAGTAGCTAGTTGTCCGAGCTGCATATTTCCAGTTAATTGTAGGAGAATTATATAAAATGGGCCCAGATGATATTTTGCGACGATATGTCCTCCCACATGAACAGGAGCAGATTCTGTCGGTAGGTCATGACGGAGTTGCTGGGGGACACTATGGTGGACGAGCATCTGCTAGGAAGATCCTTCAAGCAGGGCTATGGTGGCCAACTTTGCATGGAGATGCTGCGGACTACACCAAGAACTGCGATGTATGCCAATGAACCGGAAAGCCCTCACGTCGAAACGAAATGCCATTAGTACCACAAGTAACATTGTAGGCCTTTGACAAATGGGTTGTTGATTTTGTGGGACCCATCAACCCACCTGGGAAGAGAACCGGATCGCGGTACATCATCACTGCGACAGACTACCTGACGCGTTAGGCAGAAGCTGTACCGGTAAGAGATTGTTCTACTACAACTGCAGCACGATTCCTATTTGACAACGTGGTCACCAGGTTTGGGTGTCCAAGAGTGTTGTTAAGCAACCAAGGGACGCACTTTGTTAACCAAACAATTGCCGCGATGACAGAAGAATTTCAAATCCAGCACAAAAAGAGTAGGCCTTACCACCCACAGGAAAATGGGACAATTGAGGCGTTCAACAAGATATTGGAGCATGCCCTCACCAAGGTATGCAATGTGAACTGCGATGACTAGGACCTAAAAATCCCAGCGGTCCTTTGGGCATATCGCACCACATGCAAGCAACTGACTGGCCATAACCCATTTAAGCTCGTTTACGGCCAGGAAGCAGTTATGCCAATGGAATACATAGTACCGAGCTTGCGCATCGCAGCAGCAACAGGGATGAGCGACGATGGTGCACTGGAGGAACGGTTGACACAACTAATACAATTTGATGAAGATCGATTCATCACAGGGTTCCATCAGAAAGTAGAAAAAGACCGCCAGAAGGCGTGGCACAACTGCCATGTTAAGTCGAAGCACTTTCAGAACGGGGATACAGTTCTATTGTATGACAGTAAGTTTGTGAAACACCCCGGTAAGTTGCAAATGCACTGGTTGGGACCATATGTTATCACTTTTGTCACCAACGGAGGCGCAGTACAATTACAGAGTCTGGATGGAGTACTGTTACCTAAATTAGTCAATGGGAATAGGTTGAATCCTTATCACCATGACCCAACGTAGAGTGGATGACAACTAATGAAAAAAAAAAAAAGTGTAGGATGTTAGGTGGCAGGATGGCGCACTAGCAGGAAGAGAATGTACAAGCAGAGTGATCGCATATCGATTTGGGGTCCGTGCTGCGAAATTTATCATTACGGATCGTTAGTAGATGGGGCGTGCTCAGTCGATAAGTCTTTTGGCCGGTATGATTGTTAGCTGGCCCGGATTAGCATCGGGGTCAGACACGTTTGGCACATGGAGACACACCATGGCAGCATGGCCAGTAGCACCACGGGTGACGGTTCCCACGTTTTGACACGAAGGAGAAGTATGGTCGCCATTATGCAGGAAGGAAGTCTAGTCTCAACACACAGGAAACGAATGATGACAGAATCAGCACCTTAGGTGAACATATTTGCGAGTGATTTCTGAAGCAGGCGTCCCAGAAGATGGAAATGCATAAATACCGACACCAGAGGCTAAGTGGAGCAAAGAGGGATTTATCAGACGAGATAAATACATGCTGCGAGTAGGTCAGGTAATTGGATAAGCTAGGAATTCAAAGGAGGTTGTGGAAATGATCCATTTCATTTCATGCGGTAACACACCAGGTGCGTTGCGAGCCCGAACGACGAGTGTGCATGAGCACCTTGAGCAGAAAGAGGCATGGGAACTCGGGTGTCACAGAGGCGAAGTTTCATCCGAGATGTCTAGGTATGTGGTGAGAGCTCGAAGCTTCATGGTCCCGACGACCACCAGAATAACAGGAGTGGCGGCCCCCTAGTCCCAGTAGGAAGCGATCCCAGGTGAGAACAGATGTGCCAGAGTCGTTGGCCTATTTCGCACCTCAGTCTGTTTCAGACTCCCAGAGACTGGAGAATGAGTTTGAGAAGTACATAATAGCAATCCAGGCGATCCCCGTAAGAGGTTGAGAAGTACATGAAAGCGAGCCAATGATCGACGACCGGAGTTGAGAAGTACACAACAGCGAGCTCCAGACGGCAAGAACAGTTTCAGAAACAGAACATAGCGAAGGATGAGTACAAACCAGCAATGTCTAGCTTAAGTGGCTCGGGACAAGCCACAAGTTTGTGTTGGGGGCCTGTTGGCATGGGATAGATCCGCAGGAAGTGCGGAAGCCGGCAGGTGCGAAAGGGTCATTCCGCGAAAGAAGGATCATTCACGGCGTTCGCGGAAGCACAAGAATTGTTAGATTAGTTAAGTCGGTGATGTGGACCGTTGTGTAATAAAATAGAAGCATATAAATAGAATAGGATTGTAAGCCTAAGAGCAGCCAGTTTTGGATGATTGATCATATCTTTCGGGTTTGTTTTGTATCCGCAACATGGTGTATTGAAAGTTTCTGCGAGGTTCATTCTGCAGGGTTGGTGAATGAATGAAGATGTTCAGTTATGGTGTAATCCTTATCTTTATTCTTATGCAATTATGCGATGATGAATGTGAAATATGTTATGTGAATGTTTTATATTGATTGATGCGAATATGTTGTAGGTGTAAGAAGTAATGCTAATCTGAATAAGTATGTTGAATATGTTGTTCTGAATGTTTATTGAAGTCTGAGAATGACTTAAAGTGCGAATGATAAGTTAGTAGCATACTGCGGATATTGTAATCTCTGGTTATTGCAAGGGTAATGTGTGTTGAAATCATATCCTCAACTTCACTGCGGAATCTTGGTTTCAGCAGCCCCCTTATCCATCTCGGGTGAGACTGCACTTGCTCCCCAAGTGTTGCTGGGAAGGGTTACACCTTTCCAGGCCGGTGTATAAGGGAGTTTCGGTTGATGGTTTGTTGGCGACAGTGCAAAGTGAACCCCTGTCGATAGACGCTGCGTCAACAGATTTCATCAGCTTGGCCCTTATAGAAAGTCTAGATATAATTCAGGCTTCCTAAGAAGCGTTGCAACTGGACTTTCTCCAAGATTTGATTTAGGAAATGATCAAAACCTTTAGAACATTCTATTGGAGGATTACTTGGCATTTATTGATCTTTAGACCGAGAAACTCAATTTATGTCTTCCCAATCTCGATTTTTCTTTTGGAAATAACTAAGCCATGTTTATACACCAGTTGGTAGAACTCTTCTAGATGCTTCAAATGTTCTTGCAAATTCTTAGAGCAAATTAATATATCAACAATATATACAATTGCCCATTTATTTTCCCTGAAAATATCTTCCATTCTCTTCTGGAATTCAGAAGGAGCATTATTTATTCCAAATGGGAGAACTGTCCACTGATACTGACCATGTGGGACAACAAAAGCAGTTTTGAAGCAATCCTTTGCTTCAATCCCAATCTGGTAAAATCCATATTTCAGATCAAACTTACTAAAGATCGTACAACCGACAATTATTTGTAAAGGCTTGACTTATCCAGAAGAGGGTACCTGAGATGTTGAAGGGATGCATTCAGAGGTTTGTAATTAACAACTAACCTAGGTTTTCCTCTCATAATTTATGAATGATTGTCTACTATAAATTAATGACAAGCCCAAGGGCACTTAGAGGGTTCAATGAGACCTTTAGAAAGAAGGTCTTTGATTTCACTGGCACAAAACTCTTTCTCGGTAGGAGACATTAAGGTTGCAGAGGCTCGTTGGGATCTAGGCTTAACCAAAGGATCATATGGTAGAGAGACAAAATATTTTTCTCTAGTCCAAAAGGCATTAGGACTTCCAGAGGTGCAATCTTTCTCAATCTTTTCTGAAATCTGAGGTAAGGCAGAGTCCTTGTGCATTTCTGCATACGCTATATACCTTTCCATTTTGAAAAATTCTGCAATTTTAGGGGCAGAACTGGGCTTCTTTACAGGAGTTGCGAATTTGGATTTAGCTTCAAATTACATGGGACAAGACACTGATATACCATTTATTGTACATTTGAACAACATTTTACTGTTATAAAAAGTAACAGGACTAACTCTAGTTAAAAACTATGATCCTAAAATACAATCCTCTTTTATATTGTCTAGTCTATTTAGAGACAGAACTTCTGGAAAACCTTCAATATTAATTGGGAAGTCTAGAACTCTTCCAAGTAGTTGTACAGGAGTTCCTTCGATTGCTACGTTGTGATCAGAAGTGTGTTCCCAATAGAATGATGGTATGCCACCTCCTTTTCCCAAATTCATCTGACATCCAGAGTCTATCATGCAATCTAGTTTGTATGGCTTGAACTCTGGAGGGAAAAAATATACTTTTATATATAATTTAGGACCAGTAAATAGTCCAAAAAATGGCTCTGTATTTGGAGCAGGAAACAAAGTTGGTCCTTCATCTTCTTCTGCTAAGATTTCTTCATTGATATGAGATGTGCTTCTAGATTTGGGGCTCTTAAGAGCTTCTTCATAGGCTTTGCACATTTCTTCTTCCAAGGATTGATCTTGCTCTCTTATAGTTATTTCTAGCATTATTTTTAGCTCTTCTATATATCTAACTAGCTTCTTCAAAGAGATTTTCTTTTCTTTGATCTACAACCTGAGTAGGGGCTCTTTATATTTTATGGATCTTTTCATGTCTTCATGGAGATTGGGATAGTTTTTGTAAAGATTTGTTGGGTTATAGAATGTTGGATTCATGCTAATATTATGAGAGGAAGATTTAGATATGTCTGGTTGCTTCTCTTTATCTTTTAGTTGAGCTAAAAGCTTGTTCTTTTCATCTTTTAGTTCATTTCTTAGAACATACTAATATGTTGTTGTTCTAAATAATATTTCATCAATTCTAATTTGAGGAGAATACTTTGATGTGGAAAACATATAAAAACAAAATTATGGAGGACCATCACACCCTCCTAAATTTGCATCCTAATCGGAATCAAAAGAGGATCCAGAGGATTCTGTGGGATAAAATTTATTCATGGTAGGATCTAAGTCATCTGAACCATAGGATCCTTCATCTAGGAGAAAAACTATTTCTCCTTCAGGATAGTGTTCAACATCACAGTAGTCAAGATCCCACTAAGCAGGATCTAATTCATCAGTAAACATTGTTGCAAGCCAAGTCTTAGATTTTCTCTTGGGGCACTTATTTTCCCAGTGGCCTTTCTTGCCACAATTCAAAGATTTCTCTTTATCACAAGGAGTAGAGCATTTCTTGACAAAATCCTTTCTTTTCTAAAAACTCTTCTTCTTCCTATATATGTAGGCTTTGTCCGGGTGAAATCTGGGAGCACTAGTATAGAAGATTTTCCCTTCCTTTTCTTGCAGCTGCAAGATTCTTTACCAAAGTGACCTCTGCTGTGAGCTCCACAACCCCAATCAGTCATTTTTTCCACATCTTTGCAAAAACTAGGAGAGTACATGGATGAATTCCTTTTAAAGTCTTTGGTAACTCTCCTTTCTAAGCAATGTTCTTTCCATGTTTCCATAATGAATCCATGCAACTGGGAAAGAGAGAGTCCTTGCAAGGAAATATTTGTATCTTTAAAGAATTATTCTACTACATCTGGAACATGACTAGGGAAACTCCTAAGATAATGCTTGAAGTATGCTGGCTTGCCTGCATTTCCAGAAGAGATAAGTAAATTTTGCATATAACAGAAATATTGCTCACTTTTGCTAAGATCACAAATTCTGGTAGACCTAAACAAGTTGCAAGATGTTCAAAATATTCGGTTTCTTCTAGACCATAGAATTATCTGCCTAATGCTTTGATAATTTGATCATTTGCATCTCGAGCAACCAACATTTCATCTCTGGCTTCTTGAGGAATCCACCGCCACCATTCACATTCCAAACCTGACAAGCCTGCTACTAGCTAGACAGCTAAATGTTGAGACGTTATATCCTGGTCTTGAGTCTTTTTGTAAAGAATCCATTTGCTTAGCAACTGAATGGCCTTCTTAATTTCATCCCTTGATTGACATTGGATATTCAAGATAGGTTGTTCTGGCATTTGAGAAATAATTTTATTGATTCCATTAATGTTGAAATGGAATCTATGAGAAGAAGCAGAAGAGGCAAAGGCATCATTCATTACCTCATCAAAATTAGGAGGAGTTCCTGCAAGTGGATTAGAATCTAGATGGGAAGAAGATCCATCCTAAAGTGGAGAATTTTCCCTTTTTGGAAATGCCATTGCCATAAGATATCGTTCGGGGAGAGCTTTTGGAATTTTCTTAAATTGAGAGACCAGATACTGTATTTCATTGAATTCTTCTACATCTTGTCTGAAGGTAAACTCTGGTCTAGTATATTCTTCTTTGATACTCATCATACCAAATGAGTAACTTCTGGCAGGTTTCTTATCCTTGTGCTCTTTATGACCTCTAGAGGCAATCTCTAGAGAAAACTGACTGACAGACTTAATCTTTTTCTCTAAGTTTTGGGTTTTAATGAAGGGTTTTCCTGAAACATCTAAGCATTGTTCTAGCTTGTTTGCAATTGTAACAATAGCATTCTTTATTTAATCAAAATCATGTAACAAATGATCATTAAGATCAATCTTAGTTCTAAGCAGAGCGATATGCTCATGTTCTTCATTGGCTTTCTATTTTAAGAGGAGGATATCACGAGACATATCATCTAGATTCTGAGTTGTTAACTAATGTTGCATATTGCCATAATTTGCTAGTTTGATTTCATCTGAGACAGTTTCGGATATAGCAGAGGACTTATGAGGAAGGTACTCTCTTTTAGATTGGCCATCATGTGAAAATTGTCTAAAAGGAGCATCAGGAAGATTTTTTCCAGGAACGAAAGAAGTATCACCCTTTGGTGTTTTGACTTCATAACCTTGTCCACTTCTGGGAAGGGAGACATGAATAAGTTGGGGCTTTTATTTTTGGCTTTCATTTTTTGTAAAAAAAATCTGCAAGCAGGACACTCAGAGTGTTGTCCTTCCAAAGACCTTATTTAAAGAGAGTTTGTTCTTATTTTAGCATAGTTGTTTTTTTTCTTTATTCTAGTTAAAACAAAGAGATAATTTTGATCTTCTATATTAGGGTTGATCACCTCTTTATAATATCTCAATTTTCTCTTATCCCCTAATTCTTTATAGCACCACAACTTCTCCTTAAATTTAGATATATTAATACTTTTAATATTATCACTATTTTGCATAGTGACTTCTTCATTGACTTCCCAATGATTTAGCCAAGACATGGTGTATGTATGCCAATCTTGTTGAAGTTGCAAGTTGTTTTGACTAAAGTATGAAGTAATCCTAGGAAGTCTCTTGTCTTCGATGTTGTTTATCTTGTTCTTGTACATTAGGTACCTAGTCATAATCATGCTCTAAATGGGGAAAAACATGACTATTATAAGATCTTTCAAAGTACCTAATCATAATTTAAATTTTATATTAAAATATATTATATATTTAATCTATCCTATGTTAATGTTAAAATTTATTTTAGGTTTTTAAGAATATGAATTTAACTATAAAACAATTAATAATAATGAATAGTAATTTGAGAAACTTTAAATATAAACTTATGATATGATATTTATTATTTACTTACCTACACTTTCCCTTTGGGCTAAAGGAGATGTTATCTGTCTAATCCTATCCAAAACAAGTATCTTCAGACAAATCCCTTCGGATATTCCACAGAAGATGGATGAGGCGGGCACTAGCTTCTATACTTTAGATACTTTCCTCTATTTCAAAGTATACATCCCTCTGCCCCGGTAAAATTAATAGCCTAGGTCTCTCGCTTGGTAGATATTTTATCTTGGTTTAGTTTTTTCTTTTGTTTGGTTGAGTCCGCTCCTATGAAATGCCTTAAGCCGGTGAACTAACCCCCATTCTTTGGGAGCTTCGAAGAAGAAGGTTTTGTACAGAGCCCACATCCCTTTGAGTAGTTCTAGTTCCGTTTTAACAACCCGTTGATCCAGTTTAAAAACCACGCCAGAAATATCTGGCGGTGTTTCTATTCCATAGCTCTTCTATTAGAGATTATCTCCGGGCGTCGTTGCCATTCCATGTTAGTGGGTGAATGCTCATGTGGGAACCAAAGACATAAAACCAAGGCATGGTGGAACCCATCTCTAACAACAGAAAGAACCTATACATCTCGGAAGGGGTGGTAGCGGGCATTGAGGGAGGTACTTCCATAGCTCTGAGTACTAGGGTGGCACTTATAGAATCTTTATTATTTACCTTTACTTACGTGCATCCTATGGCATGTGATAACTAGCACTCAAATTGCCCCCTGTTGGCGACGGAAAATTTTCCAACGAGGCACAGTTCCACCCCTTCTCGTTATTTTTTTGTAATTTCGACGATCTGGGTCGTCTTAAAATGGGCCAAAACCCTTAGGGGCACAGTTCCATGGCATAGTTCTGCAGTAAATGGGGTGGAACTATGATTCCACCGGTTTTTATAATCATATCTAGGGAACAAATTGCCTGAAAAGCGGGGCAATTTGAGTGCATGTTATCCCACGCCGCATCCTGTCTCCATCCTTTACTCCCATCTTGTCAACGATGTGACCCAAGTATTTGACCTCTGGAACTCCAAAAACACATTTGGAGCATACTTTTAACATAAAATTCAACATATTATGCCAACTATAATTTTATTTTAAAAATAATAGTTAAGTTTAATAATTTAAAGCCATTTTATAACTAAAATTCTTTCTCTCTATATATTATTCAATATTATGTATGAAATATTTAGTATTTATGTTATGCAACAAATTTCATAAAAGAGTGTCAATATAAAAGGGAGAGTAATCCACTCCTTAATAATGAAGAAAATAGATGAATATAAAGCCTCTTCGAGGGGGCAACCTCTTTATACAATGTATGAAATACACAAGACAAGATAAGATGCTTCAAATGAAAATGTCTCCTTCATATATATAAGAGACAAAGAGGTACAATTACAACTAATTGACCCAATCTAACATCAATAATATAATAATACTAATGACAATTACCAATAATGGACCCAAGCCGACATCAATAATATGACAATACTAATGTAATGTACCACCATTTAGGGCTTAATATGCTCCTCCCTTCAAACAAGTGTTGTCCTCAATGCTTGGTTAGTTGTGGATGTTTCTGTATGAAGGACTCATCTTCCCATGTCGAATCTTCTATTGGTAAGTTATTCCACTTGATGAGATACTCAATAATAGCTTGATTTCGTAGTTATTTGGTACTTATTTTAGTACAAGGAACACGAGGGACATATAGGGTGGATCGATGATCCATATTAGTTACCACCCAAAAATTATTATTTTTTATTTCTTAAATGTTTAAGCTTAAACTAAAAATAAAATATTAAACTGTAATTTTTAATTATGTAATTATTTGAAATACTATTCGTCCACCGAGACATGATGCAATCCTTGGGAATCCCTTCCCGGGCATCGTCGACGCACTTGTGTCATGCACGATACCTAGTTGTTGTCTAACAGCTATCAATTCGGTGATATTAATTCATGTACGATACCTTGCTTTGACTGCGTTGAGTTAAATATCACCTGTGGAGTTTTAATTGTTGTTTGTCGGTGTTAATGGCCTCAGAGGGATGGATCCTTGGTTTTACTCCGGCGCAATGCTAGTGTGCTCATTTGTTTACTGCTAAGTTATGCCATATTAATCACTACTATATTCGCAGATGGAGACAACATACATTTTCTCATGTGTTGCGATATTAGCGAGTCTACCATTGTTTATCAATCACAAAATTTCAAAGATGGTCTGGAGTGTGCAATCTGCCTGCATGGGTTTGAGGAGAATGACATAGCCCTGCATCTACCCAATTGTGGGCACAGTTTTCATGAAGATTTTATTAAATTGTGGTCGAGAGGAATTCTGATTGTCTCCTTTGCAGAACCAGCACCGTGCCCGAACAACAAGTTTTGGAAGTCGATCTTGAACAACAAGTTTTTGAATTTAAGCATGATCATCAAGAGCCTATGCATTTGGCAGCTTCTTACTTCTACTATTCGACCCTTTCTAATCGTTTATGAAAATATGTAATCTCAGATGATCATGACATTCATTGAGCAGTTCATTGTTGCTAAAGCGGGATCAGAACGTTCACTTTCAGCTATACAAGGCTAGGGTTCAAAGTCATTCTTTCAACAACAATAAACCCCTATGCTTTTAGCTCCTGTACTACTCGCCTATGTATTTTGGGATTTTTGTTTTATATTTGCAATATCTCATTTTCTTCATTGTATAGCACTATATTGACTCGACAAATGTATACATTTGCAGGTCATGGATGTATAAAGAGTGACCTCCTCTCCATAGGTCATCTCCCATTAGACCTAGTCTTCAACATTAAGTCCAAGGTTTGATTGTATTTGTTATATTATTTTTTTGTGTTTACCTTTGTACAGAACACCTGTCCGTGAGATGTCGGTGCCTGCCCAACACCTACGATTTGAAGTTTGAAGGATTCTAGTAAGTTCTTATTTAGCCTAGATTTTAAAGAGCTCTATCTCGATCTCAGGACTCTTTCATAACCTTGTGGGTTTATTTGTACATGTATTTAATGGACTCTCAAATCGCTCTTGGGTGTTGAGGTCTTATAATGGAACTATGTTTTTAACTCCCTTGTTAAAATAATGATATTTTTTTATATTTAAAGAATTAACCAATTTCAAAAAATATATATATATATTAAAAATATCTCAATTTACATGTGATAAATTTAACTGAGGCATGGATAATGGGGTGAAGGGATATTGGGTGAAGTATCAGGCACTTCACTAGCAACAAGTTAATTGGTTGTGCTAGTAATTGTTTATTTTGAATTTTTTGACAGTACGCGTGTCTCATCTTCCTGCAATATAAGAAGAGGACCCTTCCTTGTCCACCTTAAATTACAAATGTTCGACGTAATTATAAGCCTAAGACCCTGTTTCCCTCAAATCCATAGACAAGGAAGATTCAATCCTAGCTACAAAGCTTCATTAATGGCATGCAAGTCATTCAAATTGATTTCCAAAAAATTCAGAACATCATAAGCATCCAATCGGTTGAGCATACTCGCTTGGATGCTTTGAGATTTTTTTCCTTATGATACTTTTGGCATTGCCAAAACTCTTTGACATAAATCAGTTACCTTACTGCCTCCTCTCCGAAAGTTCTCTTGGTGACTTCTCTATGGTGTACAAAGGTCCTCCGAGCTTATTCTTTTGCACATGCTCCTCTAAAAATATCTACCCACTTTTGCGCTTCAGCACCCCTATTCAAATACAATCAACAACAACCACAAGTTTGTTACCCACACAATTAAAGCTCCTAACAACACTTAGTGTAAACTCTCAAGAGTGGGTAACTTTTTCACTTTACAAGCATTCACATTTGGGCTTCTAGAATCTATGGGACTATTCACAATAGAGAACACACACACGAAGCAAAACAAATGAGCCGGTGAATACTATTTTTCATTAACATAACGTTAATATACATTATGATTTTTCAATGACCAGAACAATTCAAGCCTGAAGTTCTTTTCCAGAAAATAAACTCCATTATGGACCCTAAATCATTTTATACAAGACAATAAACAAAAAAATTTACATCCAAGTGGCATTTCAAGCTCATGGAGGGATCACTCCACAATATCTTCATCAAGCTGCTTGAACAAACCAAAAACTACTACGCTTATATGATTTTAATGCAAAGTATGGCGAGACATAACCTCCTTTATTGTGCATTACCTACCGGTAGATTCTACGAGTGATGGAATCAATTTCCAACACTCCCTCTTAATTTTATTGCCACATTACATATTACATACAACATTACAAATTCCTAAATTATGTCTATGAAAATCAAACATATTTTTTTGTTGGTAAAAATATTAGCTATTTGTTCATGAGAATTACAAAACTCAAGACATATTACATGATCATTTACATCTCTCTAATAAAATGGAATCTGGTATCTATGTGCTTGCTCCTCTTGTGAAAAACATGATTTTTGGACAACATGATTGATGACTTGTTGTTGCAGAAAATTCTTGTTTGTCCATCATGCTTGTGCCATAGATCCAACAATAATTGTCGCATCCAAATTGATTGGCACACCATCGATGTTGTTGCTACATATTCAAATTCAACAGAAGATATCCTCATTATTGGTTATTTCTTTGATTCCCATGCAACAACACTTGAACGAAGATTAAATAAAAAAACCTGATGTGCTTTTCTTGTCATCACTGACTTCATGCAAACTGTTGTCGGTATATCCACATAGTTTAAAATATGAATTTGGTGAGTACATAATTCCATACTCAGATGTCCCTACAACATATTGTAGAATTCCCTTTCCAACCTGCCAATGACAATTCTTCGGTGATTCCATGAATTTGGAAATCAAACTTACAACAAACATTATATCATGTATGCTTGTTGTTAAGCACATCAGACTTCCAACCAGCCTTTTAAACAAGGTCGTAAACTTGTATATGCGTGTGTGTGTGTGTGTGTGTGTAAAATGAAATTACAGAGAAAGATGGGAGACACCAATCTCCACTGACGTGAGCACCAACTCATTCATACACCCCTCTAATTGGGACACCAATCCCACTAGCAAGCACCAACTTGTAGACTGCAGGATCCAACCTGTGAGGACACCAATCCTCCGCGCAAGAAACAACTTGTTGAATTAGGATCCAACCTATGAGGACACCAATCCTCTACACAAGCACCAACTCGTAGTGTTCAGGAACCAACCTGAGTGGAGACACCAATCTCCTTTCCTTGCCCTATCCAACCGCCCTAAGATATAGATACTGATGTTTGCTGACTTTAGATCTGCGCATACAAAGATTTGCATTTTGCTTCATTGACTGCACTTACTTATGTTGGTTCAACTCTGATAATTGTTTCTCTTACACTGTATTCTACTACAATTCCATTCTACAATACAGACTCTGTGCACATATACATCCACATATTTGCACATTCTCTACACACCCAGATATCTGCATTTACTGCACACTCTGAGGTGTGCACTTAGCATGAACCATCATTTCAATTAAGCCCCAAGAATTCATCTTCTACTTGAACTCAGCGCACTTACTCAGAATTCCATGTGAAATTATAAATCACAGTAGATCATGGAGTTGAGTATACCTCACAAAGAAAGAATGAGCAAAAAATGTAATACCCCATTTTGACCTTTATGAAATATTGGCTTTTAATGTAAACATTGTATACATGTGATGTATGTTTCCCTAGCGTGGAGCTCAAGGCCAAGGCCCCGCTAGTGTATGTTCGTATTTTATTTAAAATGGACAAGCATTTGACATTTTTTTATCCATGTGCTATTAAGCCATGGGATATTGTAAATTGATGTAAATATTTGATATTGCAATAAAATACCAAAACTGGCTATGGAAACAACGAATGAGAAGGGGCCATGTGTATTCTACTAGGGAGTGGTGAGAGGGTTGTGGGGATGAACCATATGCTGCCAAATGTCATTGTGAGAACCCATTTGACTTTCCTTGCTGACATTTAATTCTGTTTTAAGGAAGTTGTTGAAGAATTCAGTCCATGGCTTCAATGGAGCATGGGCAGCCCAAAAATTCGTATGGCAGGTATGGGCTCTGTTTTTTCTTGTACCACAAGTCACTCTACCTCGGGGGAATTGGTTCTTCCTCATTCCCATTCCATTGTTGAAGATCCTAGCATGAGTTTTCATCGATTCGAATGCCCAGCAGAGAGAAAAACCAAAAATTGCAACTTTGCAAGAACCCACGTTTTGAAGAGCCATAAACGCCCAGAATTTGGTATTGATAGTAAAATCCAATGGGGGATCCATAGATATGAACCTTGGGGAAATTTGAGAGCATTAGATACCCCAAAATCCATAGAAAACCCCAGTTTTTATAGCCCAGAAGTTCAGTGACGGGATTGAGTTATTTGATCACCGAATTGAGAAATTCCAAGTGTGAATGACTGAGCAGAGGTTGGGAATGCTTGATAAACCCAGTGAAGGCTGGAATATCAGGGATTTAGCAGCTTGGACCTTTATATACCCATCCTGAAGAGCACTGGAGGGAAGGGACGTCTGAGGGACTGTGCAGCAGAGAAGGGGACCTTCCTTGTGTTGGGTGTGGTAGGTACTATGGGTGCCTTGACTGTTGAATTATCTCGAGATGCCTATAGCCCTGTGGTTGAGCTCACTATCTTAGCATTGCCCTCCTTTGTCTTTTGTATGCTTGATAAACCCAACTATGTGTTGGCTTAGCATAACTGTTGAATGAAAACATGACTGTGAGTGAGCTTGTTTAGTTCTTCCTTAGTGGATACACAACCCAGCTCGGGGGTGATCTCTCAGCTGAAGGAATATAGGTTGGACAGAGATCTATGGTTGGGTGGAACGTTGCCCTCACATAGCCAGTTGTTTGTACATTTACATTTCAAGATAAGTATTCTTTGTGGGTTGAGTTATGTTAATTATGTGCTCTGCAATGTGTTGTTTATATGTTGAATGCATGATGAAACTATGTATATATAGTGTTTAATTCCGTTGTGTTTGTTGAGTATGAATATGTATTCATAAGTTTTTATTTATTCATGAATTTCTAAGTAATGTATGGGGCTGAGCTTGTCAAATAAGCCCGGTATGTTTGGTCAGGTTCGCTCCCTTGCATTGGATTGACGAGAGGGGACATGACAGAAAAGATGAATTACAGTGAAAATTGCAGTAAAAATGAGCAGACAATTAATCATGCATGAGAAATCAAATTGGATCATAATAGTGTATAATCATTCAATAATTAGTATAGTCAACAATGATGTTACAATGGAAAGAATTCGAATCACCTAGAAGAATTCGAGTCTCGGTCTGTCTAGCATAGGAATTTTCACCATTAGAGTGCTCTGAAAGACCCAAACTCGGCTCAATTGAACCAAGACTCAATTAACTGAAGACACAGTTAGTTAATTGACCAAAATGTGCGCATTGGTGAGTTTGTCATGCAAATCACTCAGAAAATAGCGCATGAGGCCACAAACAGTGGCAATTGGAGCATAAACCCCCCACAAGAGTTAGCTAATTCAGGTGGACTGAAATAGGACAGTGAGTTGGCTCCTAAAATGCAGGGAACTGACTCGTTTGGTCCTAAAATTATGCATGAAGGGTGCATTAGGTGGCTAATGGGTCCTAGATGACATCTGCACACCACTAGGGGGAAAATGACATCATCAACTGCTAGGTAAATGAAAATAATGCTAAGTAGGACAAGGATGGACTATTAATTATCCTAACATTCCATATTTACTTGGATTGATACTTCAATAGATTGATCTCCTCATTTATATACGAGAGTTGAGTCACTTCTTAGGCTGAAAAAATATTGTATGGTAAGGTCAGCTCATCAAATTAGTTGTACTTCTCCTTGTTTTATTGCATAGAGACCTTAACATGATGTTGAAGGTCCCACTTTCTTTAGTATGGCCGACTTACTCGAATTATCATAGTGGCAGAATTCCCACTTGCTTTGACATCAATCACAATATTCCAACAATATCCCCCTTTGTCATTGATGTCAACGCTTAGCAGAAACTAAGCTCCCCCTGAATGTGATCTATGTATCAAAATTGTACTCCCCCTAACAAAATTCATATTTTATGCTCTTACAGCTGTCTACCCCTTTGACATCAATGGAAAGGGGATATGTACTTATGGTGAAAAAATTGAAGCATATCCAATTTTCTCCCCATGGATTTGTGCTTCACTCCAGATTCCATTCTATGCAGTACCCTCATTTTAGAAAATATCATAGAAAGATATTTTCTTTTTTCTCTTATGGCTGCAGCATTGTTGTGAACTTCTGTAGGGTTGTCTGCGATGTTGCAACTTTCTCCTTCATTTTTGCTTCCTTTCCTAGTATTGCTTCTTTTGCATGCTCACCGACAAACAATTTTAAGGTTTCTGTGCAACCTTTGGTAGCTTCTATGACTTCCCCTAGTATCTGTGCAAATTGTTCTGTGATCTGAAAGATTTCATCTTGTAGGGTTCAAGCTTGTTGGCTATCTTCTGACATTCATCCCTGATCCTGCTGACTTCCTGCTATTGTTTCCTGTACTCTCCACTTTGGCCATTTTTCAGCATCTAGTAGTATGGTCAAGTTATCACGTAGCTTTTGTTCTAACTCTTGTGCAATTTACAGCTTTTGATCCACTTCCTTGAGCTGCCCATCAGCAATTAAATTTCCCCACAGCTGCACACTTTCTTCATGTAGCTTTTCACACTTTAATTCCAAAGTCCTTATATTACCTATGGCAATATTCATTCTTTCATATATGTGTTCTCGCTGAGCTCTGACCTCTGGTGGTGTTCCTGGTTGTTTCTTCATTGCGAGCTCTTCAATCTTAATGCGAATACGTTGAATAACGTTGCTTATCTTAGTTAGCTTTTCTTCTAAATGAGCATCCCTTTCTATCTGTACATCTGGCAACATCTCACATACATTCTCAACTGCCTTCTGCAATTTGGAGTTTTTCTACTGCATTTCCTCTACTTCCTTTCTCAACTTATCTATCTTTTGGGGAGTTTCTTCCTTCTCCATTTTCATTTTCCAACATTCCTACTGCAGTGCTTCCATTTCATTGAAGCCTTTGTACCAATCTACTAAGACTTATTCATGTCGTTTTCGAATTTCCTACCCAATAGATGCATGTAGTGTATGTAGTTCATCCATAGGTAACCGTGGCAGGATCATTTCCATTGGACTTATTGCAAATTATGATTCTTGCATCTCCTGAGTGGGAAACAACAGGGCTTCAGCTAGAATCTTGAAGCCTTGTTGAGGTTCGGTGGTGTCTTTCATTTGTGCATTTGTTTGTGCCTGCAAAATGATTGGGTGTGTTTCTGAGAGTGTTTGTGCGCTACTTTGCCCTTCTTCTTTCTTAGTCTTCATTATCATCTCTTTCATAGTTGCAAACTCGTCTTCAATTTTTGTGACGATCTCTTCTTGTTTTGTCATGAGATCTTCCATTTCCTCCTTTGTTGCTACCTTCTCCATAATCTCCTCTCTGACATTTTTTTACTTCCATGCCAATTTGGTCCTTGTCATCTTCTGTCAGGAGCCGAGTAAAGCCAGGCTTGGATGATTTTCTCTTGTTCCTTGATGGCCCCTCCACTTGTTCCTTTCATTTTCTTTTCTTTGTTTGTGCAATTTTTTTATGTGGCATCAAGAAATATTTCTACACTTTCTCTTTTGTAGATTTATCCTATGGTGAAGTTTTCTGTTGTACAGGCTTCTCCTGCTGTGTGACTATTGGAATATCAAGCAATACTGAGAGGGGGGGTGAACCAGTATTACACTATTTTTCAAATTTTATCACAATTAAAAACTGAATACACAAAGAAGATAGAAGACACAATTTTATAGTGGAATCCCAATTGGGAAAACCACCAAAACTTTCTATTACTGCAAAATTATATTTACAAAATAATTTGCAAGCTCCAACTTGTTGGATGCACCAACACCCAATTTTTCAGCTACAACTGAAGGATGCACCAACACCCTGTTTTATCAGCTAGAACTGACAGGATGCTACAACACCCTTAGCAGGCTGCAACCTGCCCTAGCACCACCCTTCCACCCTTTTATGTCTTTTTCAGATTTCCAGAACTTCTTTTCTTCAATTTTGTTTCTTCATTTTCATTGGTCTATGTCCGATCTTTCTTCTTCTTTGATTTGTGCTGTTGAGACATCTTCCTTCCAACTCACATGCTTGGTTATATATTATCTATCTCATCTTTTAACCATTGCATCTCTTCAATCTGGGCTCAGCCTCTTCAAAAGAATTAATTTTTTGCTTATTAAATAATAAACCCTACGTGTTTTTCCTTACCTCTATTGAATCCTTGTTCTAATAACTGACTGAGCAATCTTATTATTTAAATCCGCATGCCATCTGGAGAAATTATCAGCACAAGGACCATCTCCAGCCGACATTTCCAATGACCTCTCAAACTTCATTTAGACAGAAAGATAAACTTTCTCTCATTTTGGCAGGCTCGTATTTCGCACGTGTAACCTCCAAAGTGAAATCTAAGACCATGACTAGATGGCCAAATCATCAAGGAACAAACCTATGCCATCTGACGAATTTATCGGCACAAGGACAGCTTCTAGTGGGCATTTCCAAATGGCCTCTTAACCTTCAGTTTTCAACACTTGGACAAATTTCATTTGTTCTTAATATGCAAAACAAGATTTTTCTCACTTTGGCAGGTTGATTTCTTGCACATGTGACCATCATAAGGAAAAATGAAAACATGAATGGATAACCAATTCAACAAGGAACAGATCCATGTGACCTTTTGAATTTGTTGATACACACACATCATCTAGCGGGCATTTGAAACTAGCTTTTTAAACTAGCAATTCAACACTTAGACAAAATTGTCAAACCCTAGGTTAACATGAGGATATTTTTATTTTCATCAAATTGGAAGTATGAGACACCCAATGGATAGAGGCCAACATGTTGATTCTATCCAGACCAATTTCATCCTTTGAAACGTCTTCCTCTCTCCTCTGCGGATATTTTTCTGGAGTAGTGCAAATCAAGATAGGAGGCACTTTTGGCAAATCAATATCTTCACCTACAGAGACTTTTTGGACAAACCAATGATATGGTTGTATGAACCAATCAACATTCTAGAGACCCATACCCTCAAAATAATTTAATATATCAATCACAGGAAATGGAGGGCATTTTACTGAGGTCACTTAGGCATTTTTATCAGTATTTTTATACTTAGACAATTTGTGCAATCTCCAGGGTGGATTTTCTATTTCACCAATATCTTGAACCAATGATACCATATGATGTAATGCATCTCAATGAGCACAACCATATTGATTTCACCTTCAAACTCATCTTCCTCTGACCTAGGTGGGAATTTTACTGGACTGGTTTAAAACTGCCTAAAACCTTGTTTTGGCAGACCTATAACTTCCTCCTCATACACTCTCAAGACAAACTGAGACCATGGTTAGGTAGACAGATCAACAAGATATAGCCTAACAAGATGGGGCGGGAATTTACCTTGACCTTTGAGGTACGGCGGACATTTTCTTAAGGCCACTTGGACCAATTTTCCAATACTTAGCCATTTTCCAGAATTTCTCCAAACTGACAAATCTCTATATAATTAGGTCAAATTGTAATAATGACTTCATGAAGGTACTAGAATATAATCAGTTGGATTTGCATGTTCATCACCCATGCCACATCATCATATCATCATATATTTTTTCATTAATGAATACTTTTGTCATCACTGACAATTATACTCAACATTCTACCCCTTTGTCATTGATGACAAAAACTTAAAAAAAATCTCTTTTTTTTTGTCTCCCCCTTTTTGACATTAATGACAAAGATTCTTAATTCTCCCCTTGTCACTATTTCTCCCCCTGTCAACTATGTCCCCTTTTTGACAGGGTTACAATCTTCATTTTATTTTAATGAAGAGAGATAACTCCCAGTTTTTGCCTGAGATATGCAAATGACTCTCTAGGTAGGGGTTTAGTAAAAATATCAGTTATTTGTTCCTTTGTGTCCACATACTCCATTTTGTCAGTCTTTTGTGACAGTTGCTCTCTTAAAAAGTGATATTTGATTGGAATATGTTTTGTTTTGGAGTGCATGACAAGATTTTTGTATATGTTAATGGCACTTGTATTGTCACAATATATAACTATGGGCTCTTCATATTTTACAAGTAAATATTTCAATGTTTGCTTCATCCATATGACATGTGTACAACATGATGCAGCAACAATAAACTCAGATTCTGCTGTAGATAGTGAGATGGAAGACTGGTTTTTGCCTAGCCATGATACCAAGCAATTTCCTAAGTAAAATGCTGCTCCACTAGTGCTTTTTCTGTCATCAATACTTCCTTCCCAATCTGCATCTGTGAATGCTTTTAGACAAAATTTATTGTTCTTTGGATACCATAGTCCATAATCCATAGTACCTTTTAGATATATGAGAATTCTTTTTACTACAGCCACATGTGTTTCTTTTGGGGCTAACTGAAATCTGGCAACCAAACCTACAGCCTACATTACATCTGGTCTTGTAGTTGCTACATATAATAAGCTACCAATCATTGACCTGTACATGGTATGTTCTACTTCTAAGGATTCATCATCTTTGCTTAATTTACAACCAGTAACCATAGGAGTACTAACAGGTTTGGATTCTTCCATTTTAAATTTTTTCAACATCTCTTTGATATACTTAGTTTGAGAGATGAAGATCCCTTTTTCTGATTGAGATACTTGTAAACCTAGAAAGAATGTTAGTTCCCCCAACATTGACATTTCAAATTCCTTCTTCATTTCTGAAGCAAAGTTTACAGTCAAAATTTGTAGATAACTTCCAAATATGATATCATCTACGTAGACTACAACGATGATCATATTTTTGTTTTCAAATTTTATGTACAAATTACTGTAAGTAGCCCCTCTTTTATATCCTTGTTGTTTTAAATATTTGTCAAGTCTTGAGAACCATTCTCTTGGGGCTTGTTGAAGACTATAGAGTGCCTTCTTAAGTTTTCAAACATAATCTCTATTTTTTGTTAAGAGAAAACCTTTAGGCTACTCTATATATACTTCTTCTTCAAGTTCTCCATTAAGAAATGTTGATTTTACATCCATTTGATATACTTTGAATTTCATGTAGCATGCAAAGGCTAAGATCATTCTAATGGCTTCAAGTCTTGCCACAGGTGCAAAGGTTTCTTCAAAATCAACACCTTCTACTTGAGCATATCCCTTGCATATTGATTTGGCCTTGTTCCTTATCACCACCTTATCACGTGACCATCCTCATTGAACTTATTCTTAAAAATACATTTGGTCCCAATGATATTCATGTCCTTAGGTCTTGGGACAAGTTCCCAAGTTTGGATCTTTTCTATTTGATCAAATTCTTCATTCATAGCATTGATCCAATCCCCACTTTTGTTGATGTATATGTAAATTCGGAATGTATTTCATATATATATTTATTGTACCCTTATAAGAGATGTGTTATTCCTCTATAAGGAAGCGTCGTCATATGTATTGACAAGTGTCGCAAGTGTGTGTACTTGGCGACGGGTTATTAGACCGCCATGTGTGGGGTCGGCCCTGAAATATATATTATATTGTGGATGTACCTAGCTAGACAAGTCGGCCCCATAAGGTCACTGGGCAAACAAGTTAGTATAAATAGAGATCGAGAGATCTCTATTTGCATCACTCGGAAACTCACACTTCTCTCACTCAGAAAGTGGCGCACTAGTGAGGAGGAGGATCATCTGCTACTAGGACATTATCTCAGTGTATTTTTGTTGTACTTTGGTTGAGCCATTACTCTCTTTATCTCTGAGGAAGTTGTGGGGTTTTTCACCTTAGGGTTTTCCCCACGGAAACTCTATGTCTCTTGTCTCTCATGCTTTTGATTCTTGTGAAGCTTGTCATGCTTATTGTGATTGTTATGCATTGATATACTGTATATGTTATTCTCTCAGTAAAGATCCCAGAGTATTGTGAATTAATGCTCAAAATTTAACATGGTATCAGAGCTAACCTGAGAAGAAGACATTTTGCAGTGACGGAAACTTGAGTTTCTTGTTTATTGGGTTTCTCTCCATAGTTTTTGGAAAAGCAGTATAGTAGATTGACTCTACTCATCAAGGATAATCTATTTGTCCAATCAGAATTCAATTCTGAGCATTTTCAGATTTGGCCCTAAAAATTAGGGTTTCCACGAAAATAGGAATTTCTGAAATCTGAAGACATAGCTGGAAGCTCCTTGCAAAAATCGAAGTTTAGAGCTTTGGATCGAGATTTTTGGCTAGGTAGATCTTCGGGAAACTCAAACCCTAATTCAGGGCTCTCCCTAGTGAACCTAGGAGGACAAAAAGGCAATTCTGAAGGGTAAAGCTTTGCTGATCTCAAATTCTGAATACACCAGGCTGATCAGCTCATCAAGGCGCATCTTTCTATCCTTTCAGAAAGTTGAAATTCACATTTTGAATTTTTAGGGTTTTTTCGACAAACCCTAATCCGGGACCAGATCCAGTTTTCAGCATTTCAAGTGGTAAGACCTAAATCTTTTCTATTTCCATTTGAAGTACTCTTTAAGATGTCTCACAACACCAAGCTTGAGGATAAGATTGAAGGGGCTAATAACTTCCAAGCTTGGAAGTATAGGATTGGGTTAATCCTGGAAGAGATTGAGTTGGACTCATATGTAAAAGAAGACATCCCTATCCCAGAGGATGAAGAGGCTAAAGTATTGCATAAGAAGAACTTGGTCAAGGCAAAGAGAATCATTGTTGATTCTATCAAAGACCATCTCATACCCCATGTGTCTTCTCTAAAGACACCCAAGGAGATGTTTGATTCTTTGACCAAGCTATTTGAAGGGAAGAACATAAATCGGAAGATGAACCTGCGGAACCAATTGAAAGGAGTAAAGTTTCAGAATGGAGAAACCATTCAATCTTATTTTTCTAGGGTCTCCCGGATTAAGGAACAACTGGAAGCGGTAGATGAAATGGTGGAGAATGGTGAAGTTGTGATGACCACTCTAAATGGCATACCCAAGTCATGGGATTCCTTTATTCAAGGAATTTGTGCAAGGAAGAAGTTGATCTCCTTCAACAGATTGTGGGAAGAATGTTCTCAAGAAGAAGCAAGGCTCGTGGCCCGAGAAGAAAAGATGGGAAGTGAAGATCAAGCTCTCACAGTACAAACCAAGAAGAAGAAGGGCAGTAGGAAAAGGTATCATGCTCATGTTGCTAAAGATGATGAACCACCCAAGAAGAAGGCTAGGGAAGAAAGTGATGATAGTGATGATGACTCATCAAGTGAAGAAGAATATGTTCTAATCTCTGCTCTCCCATGGTTGTAATGATTGGTTAATTGATAGTGGGGCTTCCAAACACATGACTGTGTTTAAGGAATCTTTTGTGAATCTATCTGAACATGAATCACCCCATAAGGTGAAACTTGGGGATGATTATCAATACCCAATCAAAGGAAGTGGTGAAGCCTCCTACAACCTAGATTCTGGAAAATCTTTGAAGATGAAAGAAGTCATTTATGTACCTGGGCTCAAGAAGAAATTACTCTCCATCTCTGCATTGGATGCAAAAGGTATGAGGGTTGCATTTGTGGATGGCCAAGTCCTAATGTGGCCAAAGGGAAAGACCATAGATGATGCAGTAGTGATTGGAGAGCAAGAGGGAGGTTTGTATAAATTGAATGGACAACCCGAACATACCATGGTGCATGAATCCATGGAGCCAAGTGAACTATGGCATAGAAGACTTGCTCATATGCACTATAGGGCACTTCCAATTGCAAGCAAGGTTGTAGAGGGTCTTCCTGAAATCAAGACCAAACATGAAGGTGTTTGCAAAGGATGTGCAAAAGGTAAGAACATTAAGAAGGCTTTCCCAAGCAGTGAAAGCAACGCAAAGGATATCCTGGAAATCATCCACTCAGATGTATGTGGTCCTATGTCATCCAGTTCTCTAAGTGGGTATGTTTACTATGTCTCATTTATTGATGACTTCTCCAGGAAGACTTGGGTATACTTCTTGAAGAACAAAGATGAGGTGTTTGATAAGTTCAAGGAATTCAAAACCTTGATGGAGAATCAAACTGACAAGAAGATCAAAACATTCAGATCCAACAATGGTGGAGAATTCACCTCAGGTGACTTCAAGAAGCTTTGCAGTGATTCAGGGATTAAGAGGGAGTTGACTGCTCCTTATAATCCTCAACAGAATGGAGTTGCAGAAAGGAAGAACAGAACAATCATGGAAGCAGCAAGGGCAATGCTGCATGACCAGGATCTACCTATGCATCTATGGGCAGAAGTAGCTAGACCAGCTATATATGTACGGATAGAACACCCCACAAGTTATTGGACAACAAGACACCAGAAGAGGTCTTTTCTGGTAAGAAACCTGAAGTCAGCCATCTCAGAATATTTGGTTGTCTAGTATACACACATGTCCCAAAGGAAGAGAGGACCAAGATAGATCCTTCAAGAAAGAAGGGTATCTTTGTGGGTTACAGTGAAAGCTCGAAGGCTTACAGAATATACTTTCCAGGGTTCAAGAAGATTGATGTCAGCAGGGATGTAACATTTGATGAAAACTCAGCATTCATCAAATCAAGGAAGGCACCTATTGAAGTTTATGAAGAACCTAAGGAAACTAAATTTCAAGACACTACCATGATTGAAGCAATTCCAGAAGTTGTTCGTGATCCGCAAGAACCTGTAGATCCACCCCGTGAGGATAACTCTCACAAGAGGAAACCTGCATGGGCTAGAGAGCTCATTCAAGATGCAGAAATATTTGGCATTCCAGAAGAAGAACACAAAGCAAAGAAGAGAACCAGATCACATACCAGCTATGTTGCTTTACTTTGTGACATTATGAACAAAGAACCTTCCAATCATGAAGAAGTAGCGGAAAAGAAAGAATGGAAGGATGCCATGGTTGAGGAATGCCAATCAATAATGAAGAATGATGTTTGAGATGTTGTCCCAAGACCTAAAGGGAAGTCTGTCGTGACTTCCAAATGGATCTACAAAATCAAGCATGCTGTAGATGGTAGTGTAGAGAAATACAAGGCAAGATTCGTAGCTCATGGCTTCTCTCAGAAAGAGGGAATAGATTATGAAGAAACTTTTGCACCTGTAGCCAGGTATACTTCCATCATAACAGTACTTGCCCTGGCTGCAGCAATGAAATGGAAAATACACCAGATGGATGTCAAGACTGCTTTCTTGAATGGTGTAGTTGAAGAGGAAGTATATGTGGAGCAGCCACTTGGTTTTGAAATACATGATAGGGAGTCATATGTGTGCAGATTGAAGAAAGCCTTGTATGGCTTGAAGCAAGCTCCCAGAACTTGGTATGGTAGGATGGACAATTTCCTATCTAGTTTGGGCTTTACCAAAAGTAAAGCGGATTCCAACCTTTACTACAAGGTTGAGGAAGGAAATCCTGTGATTCTACTTCTGTACGTGGATGACTTATTTGTAACAGGAGATGACAGATTGATTGCAGATACTAAGAGGAAGCTTGCTGCTGAGTTTGATATGAAAGATTTGGGAATGATGCATTATTTCCTAGGTATGGAGGTGTGGCAGAATGCAGGTGGGATCTTCCTTGGTCAAGGGAAGTACACAGTAGATATCCTGAAGAGATTCGGGATGATGGATTGCAAGGCCATGGCCACACCCATGGCATCGAACCTGAAGCTTCTATGTGATGCTTCATCTGAGCCGGTTGATGTCTCTATGTATCGTAAGATGATTGGGTCCTTGATGTACTTGACGAACACAAGACCAAATATTTGCTTTGCTGTGAACACATTGAGTCAGTTCCTGACAGATCCGAGGAGTGTTCACCTGGTTGTTGTAAAGCATGTTCTGAGGTACCTAAAGGGTGCAGTGGATTATGGGCTCAAGTATGAAGCGAATCAAAAGTTTAACCTGCGGGGTTATGTTGATTCAAATTGGGCAAGCAGTGCTGCAGATAGGAAGAGCACATTTGGGTGCTGCTTCAGTATGGGATCAGGTGTGATCTCTTGGTTTAGCAGGAAGCAGTCCTGCGTAGCACTGAGTACAGCTGAGGCAGAGTATGTTGCAGCCTATTCAGCTAGTTGTGAGGCAGTATGGCTACAAAAGCTACTGTCTAAGTTATTTGATCTCCCATTAGATGCTACTGGTATCTTCTGTGATAACTAGAGTTGTGTGAAGTTGTCTGAGAACCCAATGTTTCATGACAAGTCGAAACACATAGAGATCAAATATCACTATATCAGGGATATGGTGCAGAGAGGAACTGTGAAGCTCTTGTATGTTGCGACGGACGAGCAGATTGCAGATGTGTTGACGAAGCCACTAACCAGGGTGAAGTTCAAGTACTTCAGGGAGAGGCTTGGTGTTCTTCAGATCGAGGACACTTCGAGGAAGAAGTGATGGACACATTTGCTGAAGCCATTCCGAGCATGTTGGAACAAGGATCCTTCACATGGCTGTGGATGTAAGCGTTGGATGATGAGCATCAGGATGATGTTCTGGTTTCTGCTTTGTATGATCAGTTGGATCATTTATATATGTATGTACGCATGATGTTGGATGTTGGATATGATCAGTTGGATCATTTATATGTATATGTATGTATGCATCATGTTGGATGTTGGATATGATCAGTTGGATCACTTGTATGTATTTTGTATATGCATCATGTTGGATGCTTGGACCATGTATCTGTATATGTATTAGGTGGATACATTGTATGATTAGGTGGATCATGTATGTTGATATGTATCATGTATTTGTATTTGTATCAGGTGGATACACTGTATGATCAGGTGGATCATGTATGATGATATGTATTAGGTAGATACTTGGTATGCATCAGGTAGATGCATTTTATGATCAGGATGATCATGATGACGAGCTTCAGGATGTTGCTCCAGATGATATGTACCAGGACGGTACAGTGATGATGATCAGGATGATCATATGTATCAGGTGGATACAGTACATAATTAGTTGGATTATGTGTGATGAGTTCTGAAGACACAGATGCACAGTGCCTTTCTGACATGGTGGTAGATGCGTTCTCCCATGTGCGTTGATGTAAGTGTAGAGCCTTTCCGACATGGTGGTAGATGCATTCTCCCATGTGCGTTGATGTAAGTGCAGTGCCTTTCTGACATGGTGGTAGATGTGTTCTCCCATGTGCGTTGATGTAAGTGCAGAGCCTTTCCGACATGGTGTTAGATGCGTTCTCCCATGTGCGTTGATGTAAGTGCAGAGCCTTTCCGACATGGTGGTAGATGTGTTCTCCCATGTACGTTGATGTAAGTGCAGGGCCTTTCCAACATGGTGGCAGATGTGTTCTCCCATGGTCGTTGATGTAAGTGTTGTGAGCCCTTCATGGATGGTTGTATGTTGGTCCTCCCATGTCGTTGAGTGTAAGTGATGTGTGTGTGCATCTAGGTTGTGCTTCGTGATACTCTGTGGTCGTGGACAGGTTGTGCAGTAACATGTAAAAGATCCTGGGAGATCCAATAGGTTGAGTTGTGTGCTCGTAATCAGTCCTGGGATGCTCTTTCGAGGTGTTGTTGACTCATGTAATTAGTCCTGAGGATTCCACAGTATGGCCAGTGATGATGAAGACCTGCAGGTGGTGGGCCTACATCCAGTATGAAAAAGGACTGGCTCTGTAGAACTTCCTATGACGAGTAGAGTCAGAGATTGGTTGAGATAGCAGCAACAGTGACGATGATGACGACGATGCATCAATGACGATGATCCCGAGAAGAAGACTTGTCTAGCAGAACTATGTCGAGAAATACCTTCCTAGTTAAGAGGGAGTGTTGATGTATATGTAACTTCGGAATGTATTTCATCTATGTATTTCATATATATATTTATTGTACCCTTATAAGAAATGTGTTATTCCTCTATAAGGAAGTGTTGTCATATGTATTGACAAGTGTCGCAAGTGTGTGTACTTGGCGACGGGTTATTAGACCACCATGTGTGGGGTCGGCCCTGAAATATATATTATATTGTGGATGTACCTAGCTAGACAAGTCGGCCCCATAAGGTCACTGGGCAAACAAGTTAGTATAAATAGAGATCGGGAGATCTCTATTTGCATCACTCGGAAACTCACACTTCTCTCACTCAGAAAGTGGCGCACTAGTGAGGAGGAGGATCATCTGCTACTAGGACACTATCTCAGTGTATTTTGGTTGTACTTTGGTTGAGCCATTGCTCTCTCTATCTCTGAGGAAGTTGTGGGGTTTTTCACCTTAGGGTTTTCCCCACGGAAACTTTGTGTCTCTTGTCTCTCATGCTTTTGATTCTTGTGATGCTTGTCATGCTTATTGTGATTGTTATGCATTGATATGCTGTATATGTTATTCTCTCAGTGAAGATCCTAGAGTATTGTGAATTAATGCTCAAAATTTAACAACTTTTGCAAGCTTCTTTAAAGTTTTTAGGTTCTACTATCGAAATCAGTGCTTGTTCTTCACCATAAAACAATCTTCTCCTTGTTCGAACTCCTAAATTTTTGTCACCGATAATTTGACTTTCAGGATGATTCTTTTGAACTCGTCTGGATGGTGTTTTTGTGTCTGATTTGGGGGAGTCTTCATTCTCTTATTTTTCTTCTTCTTCCTCTTCAAGAATACCTTCTTCTTGTGAACTTTCTTCTTTTTCTTCATCATCAGTTTCTTCAATATCCACATTTTCTTGGATTTGTATCCTTCTTGGTTTAGTGTCATCTATAGTTACATTTGCACTCTCTATGATCTTGTGCAACCTTAGATTATAACATCTGTATGATCTTTTGGTAGAAGAATATCCAAGAAATATGCCTTCATCTATTCTAGAATCAAACTTCCCTATATTATCATCATCTCTTTTTATGTAGCACTTACTCCCAAAAACTCTAAAGTATTTAACTCTAGCTGGTCTTCCAAACCATAGCTCATAAGGAGTTTTGTCACTATTTACTCTGAGATGTCCTATGTTTTGTACATAGACAGTTGTATATATTTCTTCTCTCCAATAGCCATCAGGAATTTTTGCTTCATTTAGCATAGTTCTAGATGCTTCTTGAACATTCATGTTTTTCCTCTCGGCCACTCCATTTTGTTGAGGAGTTCTAGGGGCTGAAAACTGCCTTTTGATTCCATGATTTTCACAAAACTCATTGAATTCATTTGAGGTGAACTCACCACCATTTTCTGATCTTAGATATTTAATCTTGAGATTTGCTTCATTTTCAACAAGTGCTTTGAAGGATTTGAACTTCATGAAAGCTTCTGATTTTTATTTAAGAAATGCCACCCAAGTCATCCTAGAATAATCATCAATTAATAACATGAAGTAATATTCACCTTGAAGGCTCTTAGTCCTTGTAGGCCCACAAAGATCAGTGTGAATTATCTCTAATGGATGAGAGGTTGTATGCTCTTTGACCTTGTAGCTTGATCTTGTTTGCTTTCCATGAAGACAATGTCTACAAACATGGTTTGGTGGTTTTATGATCTTTGGTAAATTTCAACAACTATACCAATCAATATTTCCGCCAAACCAGATGTCGTGGAAAATATCTTCATTGGAGCAAATTGTTCTTTGCAAGAGATTAGTTTGTACACCAACTTATTTAAGGAATTCCGCGATGTTTTCGCATGGTCAAATGAGGAGATGCTAGGCATCGACCCTTCCATCATCGAACACATCATCACAACATATCCTAATGTGAAACTAGTTCGCCAAAAGCTCCTTCCAATTAACCTTAGAAAAGTTGCAGCCATCAAGGTTGAGGTTGAAAAGCTCCTCAAGGCCGACTTCATTTATCCTATCGACATGAAGGAATGGGTTCCTAACCCAGTCCCGATTGATAAAAAGCAAGGTACTATCCGTGTGTGCACATATTTTAGGGACCTCAATAAAGCTTGTCCAAAAGACAACTATCCCACACCCTTTATTGATCAAATCATTGATGTGTGTGCCGGCCATGAAATTTTTTCTTTCATGGATGGTTTTTCGGGATATAACCAAATCCAAATCAAACCCGAAGACTAGCACAAGACAACTTTCATATGTCCTTGGGGTACCTTTTCCTATAGGAAAATGTCGTTCAGATTAAAGAATGCTAGGGCTACTTTCCAACGAGTTATGAACTTTGCTTTTCATGACATTAAACACATGGTCAAACCTTACTTGGATGCACCTTGGATGATCTACCTGCACGATCTCGAAATAGGAGAGATCATCCTTAACACTTACGGATCGTGTTTGAACGATGCAAATACTACAAGATTCGGTTAAACCCCAACAAATGTGTATTTTGCGTCGAGTCTGGACTTTTACTAGGTTTCATTGTGTCAAATCGAGGGATCATGGTCGATCCATTGAAAGTTGAGGCCATTGTCAAATTGCCTCCTCCTCGCACTATACAAGGCATGTCCAATTTTCTTAGAAACTTTATCATTAACTATGCAAATATACCACAGGTTTCGTGCAATTGCTTAAACAAGATACCCATTTTTTCTAGGATGAGGCTACACAAAACTCGTTTGAAGCTTTGAAAAAAGCATTATCGTCAGCCCCCTTGTTGAGCCCGCTGGATTATACTCAATATTTTCTTCTATATATGGCCACACCTAATTACAGTTGCCATAGTCTTGGTTCAGGAGGATGACAAACCCCAAGAGCATGTCATTTATTATCTCTCTCGCGGGCTCGTAACACTTGAACTTAAGTACTCTCACATTGAGAAATTGGCATTAGCTATTGTATATGTTGTTCAGATGTTACGTCACTATATTTTATTGCGAAACCACCACGGTGATAGTAGAGGTCAATCCTTTCCAATATGTTTTAACCCGACGTATTATCGAAAGTAAATTCAACAAATGGATTGTTATACTGCAAGAATTTGATCTTACCTTTCAATCTGCTAAGTCAAAAAATTCTTTGGTATTCGCAGAACTGATATCTGAATTTCCTAGTGATGTAACGTTCGATGAAGAATATTCTTCATTCCCTGATGAACATATCTTCCTCATTGCCACCTCCGATCCATGGTATGGATATATTTTAATATATCTCCATACTTTGAAATGTCCACTGACTTTATCTAGAGAAGAACGATGAAAGCTTAGGCATCAAGCCAAGAACTGCCTCATTATTTTCGATACACTATATAGACGGGGGGTATATTCAATATTACGTCGTTGTTTGACTCTGGATGAAGCCAAATCAGTATTGAATGATGCCCACAGTGGAGCCTGTGGGGGTCATCTTTCCGGGTTGGCAACATCCCAAAAGATACTGCGTGTTGGGTATTTTGGGCCCACCATCTTTAAAGATTGTGTGGAAGCCATGAAGCATTGTCATCCGTGTTAGTTTTTCACAAAGAAAATGCGAGCACACCCGACGCCTCTTCACCCTGTTATCACAACAGATCCCTTCACCGAGTGGGGGATTGATTATGACTTGCAATCCATTTTCTGTTAGGGGGCATCAATACATCATCGTTGTCATCAATTACTTCACGAAGTGGGTCGAGGAAATGCCTATTGTGAAAGTAGATGGAGAAACTGCAGCCTATTTCGTATTCAATTAGATCATTGCCAGGTTCGGCATACCTAAAGATATCATCACTAATCATGGTAGACTTTTCCAGAACTACATGATGACAAAGTTGACCACTGTGCTAGGTTTTCAACAAGAACACTCATCTCTGTTTTATCTATAGGCAAATGGTCAAGTTGAAGCGGTCAACAAAAATGTGAAAACTATTCTTCAACGTACCGTTAATGCCAGTAGGTCAAACTGGCACATCATGTTGTATCCGGCTCTTTGGGCATATCGTTCTAACATCAAGACTGCTACTGGATTCTCACCATTTCAACTTGTTCACGGGTTGGAGGTAGTTACGCCTATTGAATACGAGATTCCATCATTGAAGTTGGCTATCCAACTACTACCCAAAACTTCTGCTTTGGAAGAGCGATTGCTTCATTTAGAACATTTGGATGAATAATGCCGCAATGCACTTATTGCAAATGAAGCTCATAAGAAACGAGTCAAAAATCAGTACGACAAGTCTGTGGAACCTAGGGTTTTCTCCGAAGGAGACCTTGTTTTGGTTTATGACCAAGACAAAGATCCCCTAGGGGCAGGTAAGTTCAAGTCTATGTGGCTCGAACCCTATATTGCTTCTAAATTTTTGAAGAAAGGATCTTATGAGTTGATGGATTATGATGGTTTTAAGCTGCCCGAGCCCAGAAATGGGCTCTACTTGAAGAAGTATTATGCTTAGGCAAATATGTTTTTTCTTATATTATAGCTATACATTTTCTGTAAAGTTAGTTGTTTTGGTTTTGCTTATGTGTCTTTTGGATTGTATTTCAGATGGCAGTCGAATGGTTTGTAGGATTCACCGATGGCGCTAGTCGTCACACTCATAACTTGGCTTTAGCTGCTTGGGTAATCTATTCACCCACAAGCCAACTTGTTTCCACGGAAGGTGTTTGTTTGGGCCCTACGATGAACAACATAGCTGAGTATAGTGTGGTTATTGAACTACTCCAAGATGTTATTCATCATGGCATTTCATGTTTGGAGGTAAGACTCGATTCACAGTTAGTTGTACTTCAGTTGATGGGCGAGTACCGAGTTAGAGATCCTTCGTTGCTACGTCGGTTTTTGTGAATTAGATTACTTGAGAGACATTTTAATTACATTTTATATCAACATATTTCAAGAAATCACAATATATTAGCCGATGCATACACAAATTATGTACTTGATTGGCATTTGTATCATACACGATAAGATAAACCATTAAAACACATAAAGCAAACATGTATATAAATCGATAATGTATATATATATATGTGTGTGTGTGTGTGTATTTTCCTAGGTATCTAATCGGCCCGAAGGCTTTGTAACTAGGGTTTTGAGCGTCGTTTTTGTTGAAACTCGGTGGCCATGGATCCTTCCATGGCTGCCACCCCCCTCTTCCCTCTGAGATACTACCTCGACATGGATGACTGGTGGCGAGCATCGACAATCCCTCTGCAAACGGTGTGGAGGCAGAGTTTTAGTGTGGTGACCCATTGCATAGCAAGCTCCTTCTGCTTACCAGTGGTGGCGGCGACAGTTCGAGCTGAGACGAGCAGCTTGGAAGGGTGCTCCATGATGAGGCATCGACGGCTGCTTGACGGCAGAGGATCCCCGTAGTTCGTTGTGGGTTCCTATTTTCTTTGGAAAGCGACGACAGTCACATTGTTGAAGGGAGACGACAATGGTTGGATGCCCTCGGTACGGTGGAGAACTTTCTGACGGCGGCCCTAACACCTGGATGGTGGTTTCAGCCTTTGAAAATCTGTGGCTCTGCAACCTTCTGTTGCATTTTGTGGATTTTGTTATATGCTTCTGCATTTGTCGACATATCATTTGGTATCTCTCCTTTTTGTTTTCTCTCTAGCTCCTAATGAGCTGGTTTTCTTCATTGTACATGAGCCATTCATGGCTGCCTCTGAAAGAGGGTTTTTTTAGATTTAGGTTTTTCGAGTGGTGCCTTGGTACCCACTATTTTCATTGAAGTTGGAAAGCTAATACTGGAAAGGGATTTTTGAAGCCTTTCTGCAATATGTAATTTGATTATTCCTAATGAAATTACGCTTTTTTCCTTGGAAAAAAAATTGTCCAAAAAATATATGAGTATGAGTCAATCTCTGTCAAAATATAACAATATACAAGGCGTGCAGAACAGCCTCAAAAATAAAATGTCACTCTCTCTACGGAGAGGCAGGAGCCTCAGCATGCTCTATTAAGGCCTCCCTATAATAGATCACCAGCCTGGCTACTTTCCTAAGCAGCCAGATCCATACAGGGGCGCACCAACCACATGCTCCTGCATATATAGGGACATCCATTCAATACGGTATGTAGGAATGTCATGGGTCAACTGACCCATCTTCCCCTCAATGCTCCTCAGTATGGAATTAGTATCACCTGGCTCGGTCAGTCGCACATATGTCCTGGCATTCCCAGCAGGCCTTAATGGCCCCACATCTTAATAACACATATATTGTTAGCACTCATACTCATTAACAAAACACATGTATATATTTAAAAAAACTTAAAAATTAAATAATTTTCAAAAACAAATTGAGGTACCTATATCTCCCCAGGCTGCTCCTAGAGGCAACATAAGCTCGAGATCTCCCTGAAAGTCCATGTCGGCATATGGGAACTGCTCGAATGCTAGCATCTGATGGCTCCACCATCCAAGATAATCCTCGTCACTGTATGAAGCACTGGTCTCACCTACTCCCTGGCGAAGGAAAATATCACCCCATCGAGTCATCAATGGCTCATGAGGGTTTAGTTTTGGCAGAGCCATTCATGGACTAAGGGCAGGGACTCTCTCTCTCGAAGGTACAAAGTATGCTACCGTATCCAAAATTCTTCTTCTTCCCAGTTTTTCACTTCGTCAGTTGGTGTTTCATGTTCACCAACAGACCGGAACACCAATCAAATATGACATTGCGCAGACATTCCATGCCAATCTGCATGTAGTTCGGGATGCCAAATATTGAGTTGCAGTGCCAACGATCATGTTTATGGTACTCAAGATCACTTTCAATGGAAAGCTCGCTATTTTTCCAATCGGCACTTGACTACCACTCGTTTTCAGTCCCGGCTACATAGTAGGTATTGATGTAATCCTATACCGATAAGGCTCCAACACCTCTGAATGTGCCCTTGAGGTTTACAACCTCACCTCGGCGATATAATCCTGTTATGAAATATATATCATCCACGGTGATACCTATCGTCTCCCCTTGGAGATTGAACATCCCCTGATCAGGATCACAGTATTGCACAAGCATTTGGAGTAAGTGGGATTGCGCCCTCATGTTTGAAGTGCAGAAAAACTTGAGGAGTCCACACCTTCTTAAAGCATTTAATGCCAAAGGATCCCCCAAGGCTACTCTATCCATAGCCTCTTTCTCTCTCTCCCTCCAGGTAAGCACCATCCTGCATTGCATTCATTCATTTGTGCATTAGTTTTTGATTTTTTTCTTTTTGGTTTGAGCCACCCACGGGTTTTCCTTTTACACAAAGGCGGGTACCCACGAGTTGCTTTCAGCAAAACTCACGTCTATTTCGCGTACCCATGCGTTTAAAAGAGGCATACCCCCGGGTCCACAGACCTAAATTTTAAACCTTAATAAAAACTTCAATAAAGCATTAAAAAACTTTTTAAATGGATCAAACATGCAAAATAAAGAGAGATTGGTTACCTGCAAGCGACATATTCTGATTTGGTCTCTTGGATTGATCGCAATCAACGTTTGAAGTCGTCGGTTTTTTCCTCTTCTCCAATGGTAAAAATGGTAAATGTGGGTTTTTATTTATTTTGTTACTATTTATAAAAATCTTTTTTTATTTTTATTTTTACCCACTTTCTATAGCTTCAAAATCTCTTTTTGCTATTGTTCTTAATCCTAATGACTGATTCAGTTGTTTTGACTAGGTAAAAGTACAAGAAGGCGCTTTCTCTTTATTATGTTCATAGCAGTGTTACATAAAAGGTTTGACTTCCTATGACATGTCGATTAGATCACTACATTGCATCTATACCTCATCATTTTATGCCTTAGGATTCCCTTTTTCACTATGGACTATGATTTTTAACCCTCATTTTTACCCTCCATTGTCGTTGTTCTTCCATGGTTAAGACCTTCCTCGACATGGGTCACCCTAGCTGGGAAACCATGCCATATTGGTGCCCATGCCGTCATTTGATACTTTTGGAGACTTATTCATTATGCATCATTTTTTATCATTTTTTTAGTTTCCCATCCCTATGGAGTTCTTTTATGGTCTTGTTAGACTCCTTAAAATTGACAAGATTGCCGAGTATACTTGTCTTATTCAAACTAGTTAAAAGATTTGACTAGACATCCACTTTGATATAAGTTTACCCATTTTCCGGATCTTAATGGATTATTTACGAAAAAGGTACACTCTAGTTATTTCGACTAGAAGAGTCCTCTCTTGTGTACTTTTACACTTTTTTGGGCGATGAGACTAACTTTACGAAAAAGTACATTATGGAGTTCTTGTTTAAGTTTTTTAGACTACTTAAATATGAAAACACCGACGAGCACGAATAGATCCAGGCTCGATATTAAAATCCACGGATTAGTATCCTATCGAGTACTAGTCTATCTCTTCTTCAAACTCGTTAAAATATGAAGAAGGTCTTGAGTTTCCCTCCCATGGACTCGTTAAATTACACATGGTTGGACCTATATCAAGCATTCTTCTCTCTCTTCTTCGAGCTTGTTTTAAAAATGAAGGATTGTTGAGTTTACTTTCTTGGACTCATTAAAATTTAACAAGAGAGACATTATCGAGCTTTCTTTTCAACCTTTTCATGCTCATTTAACAAAGAAAAGAAAGGAAAATCTCAGTTATTTGTTCATTATATGGAAGCAAGTCTAATCCATCCTTGAACATAGCACTTTTGTTGCGTCTATGGGTCTTAGTTTTTGGCTTTAGGATTTAACCTAGTTCCAGAGTTGTGTCCTCCTCCGATTGGTTACTCTTTCGATCATATGGAGAGTTTGTTATGTCTCATACATGACAAACTTACATCATGTTTCCACTGTCCAAAGCTGCCTAAGTTACTTACCGCTGGTGCTTAATGTTCCAGGATTACCCCTGTGTCGGCCATTCTGCAGTTCATCTTGATTCCTCATGTCGGTCATCCCCTATCTCAGTCTTGTTTCAACTCAAACTTTCAGTGTCCCTCATGTGAGATGATGAAGGATACCTTAATGCCTTCCTTCTCACGGGTCTCCTCCTATCGACATCAACACATTTTTCTCTAGGAAGTAGACTTAGAGTTCCTGGTTAGTACCTTGAGATTTGCAGTCATTAGTGGTAGATCCTCTCGCTATTGAGTTATGGGAATACATCAATGTCTCTTACTCGACAGATTCTTCAAGTGTTCGACTTCAAGACCTCTTATTCACACTTGTACATACTAGGTACCTTGGACCCCATTTTCATTATTGGTGGGTTTCCTTGCGTTTGTTAACGGTTTTCATCATTAACCGGTAATCAAATGAAATCCTCCATGTTCGACTTTCAACTCCTTTATTCACATGGCTTAGGGTTTGTACTATTTTTTTACTGTTGGTTTGAAGACCTTGGTCCTATGATACAACTCATTTGTTATCGCCCAAGCTGTGCAAGACCGTGCCCTATTTATATTGGCTCTTCATGAGACATAGATCTAGTTTGTCATTATGGCTATGATCTCTTTTTGACATGGATCCACGCTTGTATTTCAGTGGCCATGCTCTATACATCTTTTATGTTATGTATTTGGGATCATGTTCTATCATTCTGAACATCTCTCGATATCAAGATTGTAATTGCTCACTGACCTTGTTTGTTCAGGTACTGTTTGAGACTTTGTTCCTGTGGTTTCCATGCTCCTCCGCTTCATGGTTTGTAATGCATTTCAACCGTCATTACCTTTTGACCTCATACATTAGGGGGCATCTGTTATCAGTCAAATTGACACTTCTCCGTCCGTTACCACATTGCATTGTTGGTCACACAAAAGGACCTTATGGATGGAAGAGCCTAGTTGACCTTAGATGCTTTGAACTTTAATCTTACAATACCTCCTTCGGCATAACTATTTTTTGGACTATTTTGAGTTATAACCATGACTCTCCTACTGGTCAACTCACGGGTCAACCGCGGGAGTCTATACTGACAACCCTCGAGTAACACCTAAAAATTTGCACCCGCTTGTTGCTTGACACTGAACTCGCGAGTCACTCGCTAGTTGTCAAGAGACATACCCGCGGGTATCTCTAAATCACGATAAAAAAATATTAAAATATTGATTAAGTATTAGTTATGACAGATATCTAACTACCATAACCTCCCTAACCAATTTCCTTTCGAGCCTATCCTCTCAGCCTTGCTATAAATACAAGGAGAGGGCCTTGAGAAAGGGGGAACGAATTTTTGCAAAGAAATGTTGTAGAAATATCCATTGAAGGTAGAGGAGAAAGGAACCCAGGTTCAAGTTTCGACAGTGTAGGTATAAGTTGGTTGCCATTAATGCAATAATATAAGATATTTTCCTTCCTATAACGATGTGTCTATGTTATGAATCTATTTCATTGAATCTTTCATATTGGTTTATATATGAGTTTCATGTTAAGTTATTCTTCTCTGTTTAGTCAAAATATTCGAGAAGGGTATCTTGTTTATTGCACGTTTACATCGGGAACAGTTGATTAGAGGAATAAAGCTTAAAGCTAGGATCAGACTTCAATTATCCAGGTATGTGTTTAGCTTTGAAACCCTAATTCTTTCTTGATTAAAAAGAGGTATTGCATGCCATGTTTTATTATTATCTAGACTATGTACCTTTAATAAGTGTATGTTGGTGATCTCTGAACCTTCCCAATCATAGGTAATTTTACCGTACAACAGTACCTAGTAGTTGTAAGAGTGTTGCATGTTATTTTAGCCAAAATCACTATGCAAGGTTTTGTCCATTGAAGAAAAAAATGGTTTTGGATGCAAATCCAGTCTAATAGTCTTCATAGATAAGTTTATAGATTTTAGACACCTTAACATCAAGTATAGGTGAGATCTTAGACTGTCGTCAAGAAAGAGGCTTGAAATTCTAAAAGACCACTGTAACTCTTACCACACTAATGCATCCAATTTCAAAGTTGTTAGAGTAAAACCTTTCTTCAATCAACAAACATTGCCAACGCAATGGTGAAATCACTACTATTTCACCATAGACAAATCATTGTTATTTCACCATAAACAAATGCATGCATAAATATGAACGATCGAATTTGGAGGTCATTCACAAAATATAAAGGAACACTAACTTCAAGCTGCCATGACCCGTCCTCTGGTCTATGCTTTCAGAACTGTCGTGACTCGTCCTTTGGTGTGCACTGTGTGCTGTTTCGGAATATCGGCCCCTTGGATGTTTAATAAAAACCGAGAAAAAATCAACTTTCTAGCTTGTTAACAAAGGTGAACGATCACGAGTTGTGAGTAATGCTTAAACTGAGCAATAACATATTTTTAGGGGTTTAAAACCAGCTTCAAACCAAATTTTAGGGGCGAATCTAACTGTAAAACCTACTCAAACCATAAATTCAATGTGAATTAAACTCCAACATCGATTTCAAGGAACAAAAAGGGCGAAATTGTCCCCATCAACCACCATTCCTGGAAATCAGGGGGCAAATTAAACTCCATCATCGATTTCGAGGAACTCGAAAGGGCAAAATTGCCCCCAGCAACCACCATTCCTGGAAATCGGGGGCGAATGCCATCTTGGAGGACTGCAATTTGATTTCCGAGAGGGTGAAATCTATTTTTCCCCATTTTGCTTAGTAAATACGACTGGGCTAACCTCCATTGAACGTTTTTTTTGGTAAATAAATTGCAAGCTAAATTTTAACAATGAAAAAAAGGGTTTAATATAAAAAGATTCGCCCAAAAAATTTTCAAAACCCCTAAAATTTGCCCATGGGATAAAATTCTCCCCTAAAATCATCTATGAGTAAAAGTAAAGACATCTCTAGAGGAATGTAGCAAGAGTAGAAACCTCGATTGGAGAACCTTTTGTAGGCATATAAAGAAGTGTTCTAAAAGCCTATACGGGTACATCCTAAGAGAGAATTGGAGCATGAGATATAGTTATTGCTAGATTCTACATTGTTGAGCATCGAACTATACAAATAGTTTGTTTTGGAAGCATAAGAACTGAAGAAGCAGTTGCAATAACTATTGGAGCATGGAGTAATCTGACCAAGCACCTCACCTCATGGGGTCACCTATTGTCATAGTACCTAAGAAGGATGGGATGTGGAGGATGTGTATTGATTACAAAGCTCTGAATAAGGTCACCCTCACGAATCACTACCCTCTTCCTAGGATCGATGATTTGCTAGATCAGTTGCATCATGCCAAGTATTTCACCAAGTTGGAACTCAAATTGGGATACCACTAGGTGTGTGTGAAGAAAGGAAACACCTAGAAGACCACCTTCAAGAGTAGACAAGGTCTATATGAATGGTTAGTAATGCCTTTTGGTTTGTGTAATGCACCGGCTACGTTTATGCATTTGGTGAATGATGTATTGCACCCTTTCATATATTCATTTGTAATAGTATATTTAGATGATATTGATTTATAATGCTACTTAGGAAGAGCACATTTCACATCTCATGTAGGTGTTAGAGACTCTGAAAAAGCATCAGTTGGTGGCTAATATCAAGAAATGTGAGTTTACTCAGCAGTCACTAGTGTATTTGGGGTATGTGATTGGTGGAGGAGAAGTTAAGATTGATCCTACGAAGACAGAGGCCATCACCAAGTGTCCAACTCCTACAAATGTCACTAAAGTTAGGAAATTTTTTGGGGAAAGACAATACCTTCTAAATTTCATAGCTTCCTTTCTAGTTATGGCTGCACCTCTCCATTCCATAGCAGTCAGCAACAAGGGGTTCCGGTGGGGAAAGAGTCAATGGAAAGCCTTTGAAGACCTCAAATGAAAGATCAGTCATGCATTAGTTCTTGCATTTCCTTACTTGTAGAAACCTTTAAAATTGGAGACGTATGCAAGTGGGTATGTTATGGGATCAATTTTGATGCAAGGAGGGAAGCCAATATGCTATCCTTCTAAAATTTTCCATGGTGGCATCCTGAACTACCGTGCATATGGCAAGGAACTCTATGCCCTGGTTCAAGCTATTAAGAAGTGGAAGCATTATTTGATGGGAAAGGAGACCATCGTTCACATTTATCACCAGTTGTTGCAGTATTTGCAAGCCCTGATTAAGCTATAACAAACACGACACTACAAGTGGATGGGATTTTTACAACAATTCCATCTAATCATCAAATATAAGAAAGGAAGTACAAACAAGTTGGTAGACATGCTCTTAAGGCCATCTATAGACAAGATCACAACTTTGGGTACTCTTATGCATATGGAGCCTTTCACCCATGATGCATAGAAGGAGGAACACATAGATGATGGGGACTTCAAGGAGGTATTTCAATAGCGACAAGGTTATTTTCATTTAGAAGAAGGTGACAACAAAGTTGACTATCATCTCTAGGATGGGTTCAAGGGTCTTCACTCAGTGAAACTATGACATAGAACCTTCGTTCATGGGATATTATAGAATACCCCAAATGTCACTAGATATTGACAGATACCTACCAAAACCCTTTTGTTGACCCCCCCCTCCCAATACATATTTCCAATTAAAAAACCCCTATTTTTACGAGGTATTCCCTATTTTTACTAGATACCCTTTTTATACCCCCCATATCCTACTACCTGCTCCCCAATACCTACAATATATTGATCTTATTTTTCACAATTCAAAACCCCTGTTTATGAATGAACATGATAAGATATTGGTCAACAAGGTGAATCCCCTGTGGATGGGTTACTCTACAAGTGAAACAAACTTTTTGTTCCCGAAGGTGAGATATTGCAACTCATGAGAGAGGCTCACGCCTTCAATGTTTCAGGGCATTTTGGTGTTGGGAAGACAATTTCCAATTTGCAAAGGTATGTTTATTAGCCCAAAATGCAAAAATATGTAGCTTGGTTTATTAGAGGATGCATACTTTGTTGTACAAGCAAGCCCAATAATAGGAAACACGGTTTATACCATCCCTTATATATTCCCGTGACACCATAGGAGAGCATATCTATGGACTATGGGTGGTTTTCCAACCACTACGAAGTGACATGACTATTTATTTGTGGTAGTTGATAGATTCAACAAGATGTGCATTATTATGCCTTGTAAAAAGACCATCAAAGGACAAGAAGGAGCAAACATGTTCTTTGAATAGGTTTGGGTGCACTTTGAGATACCAAGGAGCATCATCTCAGACATGGATACTATATTTTTTAGTACATTTTGGACTTCACTTTGGGAGAAGGTGGACACTAAGTTGAAGAAATCTACATCATTCCATTCACAGAAAGATGGGTAGACATAAGTAGTCAACAAGACTTTGGTGCAACTTTTGAGGGGTTACATGCATAAGCATCTGAAGACTTGGGATGAAAATCGAATCTACATCTAGCACTCTTATAATAGAGTAGTCCACACTTCCATCGGAAAGTCCCCTTTCGGAAATTGTTTTGGATATCCACCACCTTCACCTCTAGATGTTGTTTATGGAAAGCAAGGGGGAGTGAGAGAAGACGTCATAGGTGAAGCATTAAGAGCTAAAAATTTCATTGATAAGATTAGAAAATCCATTTTCAAGTACAGGAGGCATTGAAGAAGTCACGGTAAAAGTATAAGGCAAGACATGACCAACACAAGGTTGAGAAAACATTCATGGTGGGAGATGGAGTTTAGTTTCACTTGCCAATAAGGAAAGACTACAAGGTCCTGGTAAGAAGATCAAAACACTGCAATATGGTCATCTTGAAGTGTTGGAGAAGGTAGGAGATAATTCCTACAGACTCATTCTAGACCCATATATGTGCATTTACTCAGTAGTGATTGTGGAAAATCTAAAACTCTATGAACCTTCCATGTTGGACCATGAGCTTGAGTAGGTCTTACCTTCTGTAGAGGAGTTAGCACCAAAGGCTCGAGTAGAGTTAGTAGAAGACACAATTTTGCAAAATAATTCCATAACAACTAGGTGAGGATAATATGAACTCTGGTAAGTGGGGATGAAAGGACAACTTCTAGGCAAGGCTAAATGGTACTCAAAGGAGAAGGTAGAGGAAAAATGTCTTCACCTTATTTAGTAAAAAAAATTGGGGTCCAAAAGCCTCCCAAAATGAGGAGGTGTGATCCAAAATGTATCAATATATAATTTGTCACCTATTTGGATGATTTATGGGTGGAAAGATAGGATGACTTGGCTTCCAGGGCCCATCTTAAGGGTAGGTCTCACTTTGTAGATTTGGGGTCCAAAACCTTCTAGGGCTATTTCAAGGCTTAGTTATTTTGGGGCCAAAAGTTCATCACTTGGTTCATGCCCCTTGAAATGATTGGAAGGTATTAAAACATGTCTTAAAATGATTGGAGGGGAGCCAACTATATTCTAAGCCTTCTAAGTCTTCCTTTGGGGTTAAGGAAGTGGAATATTTGGGTCATATTGTATCTCATGAAGGTGTCAAAGTGTATCCTAACAAAATTAAGGCTATCATGGAATGACCAATTCTTAAAACCTTGAAGAACCTTAGAGGATTCTTAGGATCGACAAGATACTACCACAAGTTCGTTAATCAAGAATTATGGTCAAATAACAACACCTTTGACAAGGTTACTGAAAAAAGAGGCATTCTCTTGGACTCAAGATTCAACCAAAGCTTTGGAAAAACTTTAAGTGTCTATGTGGGTACAACTCACATATTAGCCACGCCTAATAGCTTCACAAAAACCTTTGTTGTGGAATGTGATGCCTTGGGGCATGAAATTGGTACAGTTTTAATGCAAGAAGGAAGGCCCCTTGCCTTTGAAAGTTGCCAACTTAAAGGAGAAAACTTAAACCAATTTATGAAAAGGAAATGTTGGCCATACTGCATGCAATTGAGAAATGATGCCCTTACCTAATAGGAAGACACTTCAAGGTAAGAACAGATCATGAAAACCTTAAGTACTTCTTAGAACAACGATTATCTTCATAAGAGCAACCAAAAAGGGGTTAAAAAGATGCTAGGTTATGACTTTGAAATTAGCTACAAAAAAGGAAAACAAGATGTGGTGGCAGGTGCACTTTCAAGAAAAGAAGATGGCATAGAGGGCTTACAAGCAGTAGAGGATCACATAGAGCACCAACAAGAGGTTATCCAACTATTGAAAGATAACATACCTATAGCAACAAATAGGATGACGCAATAAACATATCAACATCGCAGTGAAAGGAAATTTGAAGTGGGGGACTAGGTATTTTTGAGGCTACAACCATACAAACATATCTCCCTCAAGTTGCAAAAGGTCAATAAATTAGAACCCGAGTACTGTGGTCCCTATAAGGTGTTGCAGAGGATTAGAAGTATGTCTTACAAATTGGAGTTTCCACCTCCATCTTCACGTGTACATCCAATTTTCCATATTTCTTGCCTAAAAAAGGTAATTGGTGACAATATCCCAGTCCATACTATTTTACCAGAGATTAATGAAGAAGGCAAATGATACTAGAACCTAAAACAATCCTTGACACAAGGATCGAGCAACTACAAGATCAAGCAATTACAGAGTACCTCATAAAGTGGAAGGACTTGCCAATAGAAGAGGTGACATGGGAAGATGAGTTCTTCATACAAAAACATCCAGGGTCATTCAAGTGTTGAAGACAACACTTGCTTGAAGGGGAGGGTCATGTTAAGCCCTATATATTGTGACATTGCATTTCAACTATTATGTTAGTACTGTCTTTATTAGTTGGCTACGACCTTAATTGTAATTGTGTGGTCGGGTAGAATTGTAATTGTACTCTTTGTCTCCTATATATATACAAAGGAGACCTAGTTTTAGGATAATATAATATTGTCTTGTCCACTTGATACAATGTATAAGAAGGTTGTCCCCTTGGAGAGTTCTTATTCATCTCTTTATTTTGTTCTCAAGGCATTGGGTTAGTCCTTTATATTTTTTATGCTATGGAATTTGGTGCATAACAAATTGATTGTAGTATCATGAAGGGAGGTTTTGCCTAAAGTTCAATTAGGGATGACAACCTTATAATGTACCATAGGCAGTAGATTCAATCAAGTAGTATGGTTCAATATTAACTGGACTAATGAATAATCAATGAAAGCTTCTCATCCCATAAACTATCATGACACAAGGATCTAGTTCAATAACAACAAGAGGTCTAGGTAAGAGTGGGTAAGAGATCAACCTGTAAGAACTATGGCTTGTCGGTAGACAAGCCCATGGGAAACACGATTTGAGGGATGTAGTTAGCATAGTCTAAGTGTAGCTCTATTTCTCAATGACTAGATTCACTAGTAATGGAATGAAAGATGCAGTGAAAGATGCACCTAGATTATGACAAATTCAACTGAGCAACCCAATACATGTCTGGAAAACTAGGGATCATTTATTTTCTATCATTACTGTTGCACATGTATACTGAATTTTTCCCCTTGTTTCAAATAAAAAATCAATACCTAAGGACCCACTCTACTTCAACATAAAATATTATCACTAAATGACAATTATAAATTATAACAAAAAATTGCAAACACAATTTTCTCAACACAACTTTTATTTTTGCCACTAAAATCCTGTGGCAAACACTAAACTTATGCAAAGTGCAAGGGAAAGAATAAGTACCCTTCCTTCCAAGCTCCCTTCGGGCTATTTTTAAGCCAAACAAACAACAAAAAAGGAAACACCTACAAAAATGCAAGCTATTGATAAAATGCACAATAAATTATCATTCAAAAAATTCAAAAACCAACTCAAAATTCACCAAGCAAACGAAACCAAAGTTACCAATGATCTTAACCTACATCCTCAGTTGAAAAAATAGACCAAAAGCAAGAAATCCCTCCATGTTAAACAAAACCACAACACACTAGTCAATGGCTATGGTAATCACTTCCCAACAACACCCAAAACAACACACCTATAAAAACCCACAAGATAATAACACAATGCACAGACAATTAACATCCCATAAATTCAAAAACCAAGTCAAAATTCCCCAAGCAAACTAAACAGAATAGGCTAATAATATTACTTTGGATCCTTCGTTGAAAATAAGACCAAAAGCAGGAAATCCCTCCATGATAACTAGAACAAGCATAGACACCTAGAATGAGGCACTTGCAAAAAAACAAGGTATCAATATAACACAAAAAATTATCACTTGAGAAATTAAAAAACCAAGTCAGATTTCACTAGGAAAACCAAACTGAAGAAGCTAATAATCTTACCCTGGATCCTCACTTGATAATCATACCAAAACAAGAAATCTCTCCATGAAAACTAGAACAAGAATATACAACTCTATGGATATGGAAGACACTCCCCAATAACATCCATAGTGAAGCACCTTAAACCAATACACACAATCACAGTCGTGTCCAAGCAAGCATGACTGAAGCAATAATCCAACAAAATATCTAATGGTTATCGTAGTCGCTCCACAGAGGATTCACTCAATAAACCGCTATCATAGCACGTTCGTTCGTGCAATATGAAACAATACCCCTAATTTCACTCAATATTGGAAAATACTTTCCAAAATCATTTTTTTAACCCCCTCCCAATATGCCTTCCCAATTTAAAAAAACCCCTATTTTCACTAGATATTGTATGTATCAATTTTTTCATTAACATTTTTTATATCCTTTTATATTTCTACCTAGTATATTGATATGATACCCCTCTTATGACCCCACATACATTCTATAATACACCTTGCTTCTTTCAATGTATATTGTGGATGCACATTACTTCACCCACAATGCAATTATTCAACCACGTATCATTATGATTTGCAACATCTAATGGTCTAATGAAGAGATGGGAGATCACTTCTTGTATGTCACTAGAGCCAATGCACATAGTACAACATTTAGATTGCATGTTGCAGTTCCCCAATCGCTGACTAAGCCTATTGTGGGTTAGGTATCCAAGCCCCCAGGGCTTGTAACAAGCTCTAGGACGCTGACTAAACCTCCCAAGGCCTGTAACAAGCTCTAGGAGGCTGACTAAACCTCCCAAGGCCTGTAATAGGCACGAGTGGTTGGGTATTCAAGCCCCCAAGGCCTATCGAGGGCCTATAACAGGCCCTGGAGGCTTAGAGCTTTCCAAGGCTATTGGTAACAACCGGCTGAGTGATATTGGTAACTATTGGTTGTCAATGACCACTGTCTCTCGAATATGATCGACTAGAAACCCACTTCACCACGAAACCCCTAGCCTTAAGCATGCCTCAAGAAGCGATTTCCCTGCATACTAGTAAGCCCGAGCCTTGCCTCAACCCAATTTCTCATCCGGTCGTGATCCCACCATCTCCATTTGGGAGATATTTGTTAGCCCGCCCATATAAAAAAGACCCCAAAGTATTTTTGTATTGTTACATTGAATAAAAAAACCCTTTCCCCCTTAATATATAAGCAATATAATTTTTAGGTTTTCATGAATATTTAATACCGCAATATGAATGAACGTGATATTATATTGCCTTCTAGTGAAGCCCCCGTGAGTCGCTCCCCAACAACACTCATAACCAGAGCAACTCCAAATCAATACACACATCAACAATCACGCCCAAGCAAGTAAGACCAGAGAAATGAACCATGAAGTCATTTCCATAAACATGAGGAGATTAAAGTGCAAAACTACTTGCAACTTAACATCCCATTGTGTGAACATGTATTGGCAAAACCAAAAACCAATGTACACAGGTTGAGATGCAAAATAAGAAAATGGGAACAAATTAATGAACAATGGGAAATAAAGTTTATGTTGAGTACGTGGAAATGGAGAGGTAGAAACTAAATAACACTTTCTCTTGCATTATGTTGCATAATTACAAATTAAGTCATTAGCTACTTGCATTCACATTGTATTCATTAGTGGCTAGCATCCATTTGGGAACGAAGCGATGGTGTTATATCTTTTGACAAAAAGAAAATATCACTATGGAAAATAAAAAACTTAGCCATATTTCACCAAACAAACCAAACCAAACCGAACCAAACAAACTAATAATCTTAATTATATTTTCAACTAAAAATTAGACCAAAAGCAAAAGATCCCTCCACATTAAAGGAAACACGGACAAACAATTCTATTCTATGGACGGGCTTGAGGGAATGAGCTAGTGGTGGGGTTTGATGGTTAGTGGATGGTTGTCTCGATGGAAGTCCAGGTTCGAATCCCTGCGTGGGGGTGGGAAAGCATACCATTCCTTAAAGGTCTCATATGACTACGGTGGTGACTATCATCCTGTTGGTTATGTCCTGTCCAAGATTTAGGCTGGCCCCGACTTGAGAAGTTTATTCACTTCGCGACGTAGTTCACGGTGCTAACTGGGCTGTCTAATAAGTTTCTTCTCAGTACCAAAAAAAAAAAAAATCTATTCTATGGATATGCTAGCCATTTTTTTTTTAGGACCAGGGGAAACTTGCATATGTACACGAGCAGAGCTAGAGCTGGAGTAGGTCTCTGAATCCAGTGGATAGCAGGCTGGGGCCAGCCTAAATGTTGAATGTGAGAACGATCTGTCCAACAACAAGTATAACTGTCACCGTGATCACACGAAACATTAAAGGACGACAACACCATCTGCAAGAGAATACTATGGTTCCCCCGTAGGGAAAGTAACCTGAGTTTCCATTGGGTCAACCAAAAGCCCCACCGCTGACTCACACACTCAACCCCTTACCATGAGATTTGAACATATTACGTAATTGAGACTAAACCCCACACAAGCCAACTACCCTACACTTGTTGACTTCTGCTAGCCAGTTCCCAACCATACCCATAACAAAAGTACCTTGAATGACCAAAACAAATAACCATAATTATACCCAAGAAATGAACCACTACACAATGACCATCGTGAGTAATAAAGTCCCACTCAACTCACCAACGACCAATATTCACGTTGCCATGAGAACCGACATTCACTCATGACCGGTCACCAGAGCAATGAAGTCACCACTACCCCCAATCACGTTGCCAGGACAACTGTCGGAGCTTATCTACAAGGGAAGGCGACACACTAGACACGTGTCGAACAACATCCGTGAGATTCCAATCATATCAACCTGATCATACTCAAAAGCTTCGCTAAACTTGGGATTTAAGAAAAAAATGCGTGGTGTACAAAGCACTTTAGAAGCAAATCAAGTCCTTTATGTCTTAAATGGACATAATAAGCAAATGAGAGTCACATAGTGCATTCACGAGAAAAATGATCACTCTGAACTTTCGCATGTCTATACATTATTTTATGGAATAATAATGTTGGAATATCTCCGTACAAATAAAATAATAATAAAGCTTTTTTGTAAATATAATGATGAATCTAAGAAGCAAAACAAAAAAAACATCAATTCTCTCTTTGAATCTTGCTTTAAAAAGGGTGCGGGGTTTTCAAAAACCACTAACCTAATTTCAATCTTTGTTGTACGTTACGATTCAACACAAACACAACGTATAAAAAGCATTGGCACGATTCAACACAAAAACGTTCTTTTACCTTTCACGTGGCAAGAGACCCGACCCCAACCCATCGCACTTAGTAGTCACATATCTTTCACACACCAATTAGCCACATAAGCAGGACAAAAAGAAACGTTATTTTTATATGACAAAAATAAACATTATTTTTTTTATGAATTTTCATTGGCAAAAATGCTATATGAAGCATCCATATGTGGACTTCAAATTATGTCCTTTCTTTAATTTCCCAATCTATTTTAGTACAATTTTTAATCTCTTCACACCTAACGTATTTAAGGAAAAGGATTGAGAGTGTGAGCTTAGCTAGGGTCCACCTCTGAGCATTTGGTTAGCCTTCACTGTTAAGAAACTTCTATCCACTTTCACTTGTCAATATCCATCTTCAATTTTCAACACTTAATCATGTTTGATGCATGTGCAAACTACCACACCACGCTCATACTTTAAATGCAATTTACACAAACTTGGGGAGAAAGGGTTTGGTTATTTATTTATACACGCTAGCAATGAAAGAGTGTGCCATGCCCTTATAAAAAGGGCCACATGATATGATATGATGCCATGCCCTTTTTCTTGGACAAAATATTCCTCACTTCCAAAAGGGCCACACCATATGGTATGACAAAAATAATGATGGTGGGTACCTTGTTTTAAGTTCCATCTTTCTATATTTTTTCTAAGTCATCACAAATCTATTTAGACTACGATGGGAATGATAGGCACAACTAATCATGGTGGGCACCTTTGGAAAGACTTTAATTTGACAAAACAAATTAAATGATATCAACAATAGTCAACTATATGAAGAAGATGACAGGACAAAAGTTCGAAATTCATATAATAAACATATTTTAAAAATTTATTCAATAAAAAAAATACAATAATTAAAGAACGGAAAATAAGTTTCTTTCCCAATCTATGTGGTCCCCTAGGTGTAGAAATTAGAAGAATGGATAAAAAGGAGAGATGAGAATGGTAGAGATTATTATAAAGAAGTTTATTTCCCATTCTATATGGGTTGTGGGTTTTAGATATAGAAATTAGAAGAATGGATAAAGGAGAGATACAAATTAGTTGTTATATAATTAGGAGTAATATTTTTTAGTGAGTCTTGGTAAAATTAAATTTTGAAAATATTTAAATTGTGTTTTTTGAATTTATAAATATATTCAATATTTTTAAATACTTTATGGGTACATTCTCTATAGTTAATATATGTGATTTTAAGATTTTTTACATATTTCTGATAAAAAAAAATGGAAAATATACTCTGAAAAAGTTGAAAACATAGAATATTTAAACCACCTATAATATAATTTATTAAGTTATTTAAAAATATTTTTTTTTTAAATATGTAATAAATGTTTTAGAGTTTTCTAATATGGAAGTTGAGATAAATTTAAATAAGGAAAATTAACATAGTAGTATCTTTTTGGAAAAAATTCAATTCTAAATTAATGTTGAAGAATAGTCATTTGAGATAACTCAAATCAAATTTGTAAATATTTGATTTTAGATTTTAACGAGATGTTAAGGTGCAACACATGTATAAGAAAAAATAATAAAAAGGATTGAAATAGATCTTCTTGCTTTGAAACACCTCCTTAAAAGACACTCTTAGATGAAACACCACTATACCTAAATAGAACTAGAGGCAATGTAAACATTGATTTTGCATAGGGAGAAAATGGAAACCATGATTAATTTTGCATAGGGAGAAAATGACAACTATGAACGATGACAATGCTTTGATTAAAATTAATGAAAATAAACTAAAAAGAGGAAGAAAACAAGGAATTGATAATGCAAAAATGGTTTACAGATGTATATAGAAAGAAAAAAAGGTGCTTAACAGATAATAATCTAGTAAAAAATAATGTATAAGAATGTTTGAAACATGCAAAGTTACTTGGATCTTGACATCCCACTTCGTGAACAACATGTATTGGCAAAATTGAAAACCAACATACATAGGTTGAAATGCAAAATAAAAATATGGGAACAATTGAATGAATAGTGGGAAAGAAAAGTTATGTTCACTGTGTGAAACTGAAGAAGTGGAAACTGAAGAAGTGGAAACTGAATAACACTATCTCCTACATTGTGTCACATGCTTGCAAATTAGGTAAAAGTTAAGTTTTCATATCAACATTCATTTTAAAATGATGTAATGAAACATAAAAAAATAGTTAAAAAAATGATACAAAACAAAAAACATAGAATTGCGAATAAAGTCTACATGACAACTAACCTTCACTGAAAAGCAAATATGAACAAATCCAATTATGTAAAATAGGTTTATAATAAAAGCCCTCCATTTTATAGTTATTGCTAACTTTATTTATCAAATTTTCTTTCTTTAAAGTTTAGAAAATGGAAAACATTTTGTAATTGTTAAATTAACTAGTCATATACACAAAGCAAAGCTATAATGGTTATTACACCAATATATATATCATTAAATATATATACCAAATGCTCAACTATGCATACATTACACAAACACAACAATAATGATTACATTATAGCCGTTTGTAGTTAAAATCTATTTCAATGTATTTTTTTTTCCTTTTTTATTTGAAAGTGGTAACACCTGTCATAACTCAGTTGTTAATTGGCAGTGAAGACAACCATCATTGGTTGTTATCTGTAAATGTATGATGACTCATCATTATTATTCCAGGAAAACCATGCTTCCTAAACCGACCTACCAGTGGTCTATAAGGGGGTAAACTTTTAGTCTTATCATATACCTTTTTTGGCCATCTCTACATCCAAAGAAAACAAGCTCTTAGATAATCAAAAGTAAATCTTGCTCCAAAACCAAAATGTGGTTTAAGCCTAAATAATATCCTAAAAAAACCAATGTCCCTTGTGGTAATCGCCAAAACTACTTCCAATAGATTCATGTGCTTTTACAAGCATCCTATCTAAATCCCATACTTCCTTTTTTTTTTTTGGAAGATGGCAAAACTTATTAAAACTCAATTGTCAAATTGACAATGAGGACAACCATCAATGGATGCTATCTGCAAATGCTATTTGAATCATCAATGTTATTCAAGGAAAACCACACTATATGAAATAACCAACTCGTGGTCAATAAGGGGGTAGTTTTTTAGTCTTGCCAAATGCCTCTAGGTCTTGGGTTGCTAACCTATTTTCTTACACTCGAAAAACCAAGTTCATAAACATCAAGAAATAGTTTTGGAGTAAGTAAGGGGATAGATTTTCAGTCTTGCCAAATGCCTTTAGATATTGAGTCACTAACCTTTTTCTTACTGTCAAAAAACCAAGTTCATAACTATCAAGAAATAGTTTTAGATCCTACTCCAACACGAATTTCTATACTTTCATAATGAAAACAATTTTCCATTTTATATTATTAAAAATGCGAAAAAGATAATAATAAAAATCGAATTGAAATGTCAAAAGCAAGACTTCGACGGAAAACAAAATTAAATGCGGAGTGACGATCAATTAACGGAAATAATTTTAGTATGTGACGACAAAAGTTATCTTAAAAGCCGTTGATGATATTGACGAAAGACGTACCGAAAGGAATTTGTAGGAGGGTGTCTGGACTTCCCGTGATTCGATGTGGAGATCGATGCAGTTTGACGATTCTGAAACTCGATTTCAATTATGCAAAAGGATTCTTTGATCCGTTGCTCCGCGCACACAGTATCTTTCCATTTATATACCGAACGCCTGCCATACTTATCCATTTTGCGAAGAAAATAACGGGAAACTGAACCATAGAGGCGTTTTCTGAGTTGAACAGTCACGGTCCCTCGCCATTAGTGGCCAACCTGTAAACTATTTTTAATTCACGGACTGCACTGCATTAGCCCTTTTTTTTTTCAAGTTCCAGACTGTCAAAATAGGCGTTTTTGTTAGGCAGACCTTGGAAAGCAAAAATAGAAACAACGATTCAACCTTTGAATGTGTGTGTATTATTCTCTTTTCGGTCTCTCGACGCTAAAATTGTCCTTGCAGGTGTTGAACGTGCGGTCGAAAGTTATATAAACGCTTTGGAAATGTCAGAAACTGTAAAAATCGCTTTCCAACCGGTTATGAGCTGGTAAATACTCTGATCGGCTTCCCGTGCAGTGGCAAGCATTTACAGGCCTTAATTTTTTGCTTTAAAGTAAAATTACCGTTCTCCTTTAACCTTTAATGCGATTGCTGTCAGTACTCTCTAAAACGGACAATACTGGGATTTTGGCAGCTGGAAGGCTTGAGGTGCGTTTTTAACCATTGCTTTTGTTTATTAAATTCTTTTTATGTAACTAGAGAAGGAAGTTCTCCGTTCTTAAGCGTCTAATGTTTGATAGAGCAGAAATAAATAGTGTTTTTTTTTACCTTCAAGGCGGTTGTATGCCGTTAACAGCAGGAATCTCATGCATTTTGGCAACTCAACGGCAATTACAGACTGTGCTCTTCACTGGTCAGGTAACATATTCGGCACCGGCAATCATTATTCTGTCGCCTTTAAATTTACTACATTTGGCCGTACTTTCGTGACATACTTACATTTGGCTGCTGAGCGGATCCTGCCGACCTTGCTTTTACTTTAAAGTACAATTTGTAGCAGTGGAAGTTTTCCCAGTTTTTAGATTTAAGTGCAGAAAGTATTTTCCTCTTTAACCTTCAATCTTCTCAGAGCATTAGGTAATTCGTTGCATTTTTAATAGAAATTATTTCCATCTAAATCACGCCTTCTTCTTCATTGATCTCTGATAACTATGTTGTTTCGCAGTTACTCTCTGAAACCCTAGCTTGGAAAATCTTATGGGATCTGAACTACTGTCCTTGTAGAAGAAGTGGAACTATGATGGACAATCTTGAGTAAACCTTTTTACTTTATTTTAAGAAACCGATAGCTAATTGCAGAATTTGCAAAATAGATGTAACGGCCATTTATGAAGTCATCAGTAGAGAGAAACTGTGAAATATAGAACAGAGGCAGGGGTTTTGAAACAGTCTCCAATGGAAAGGCTTCTTGTCAAATACTCTTCATTGATCTTGGCTGGACTGCTTCTGGTTTTGAATTTCTCTCTTACACACGGCTTTACAGACACTCAAGATGGTGAGCATTTAGTGATATTTGCGGTAACTTTGTTTCTAATATGAATATCTCTCTCATTTTTTTTAAATCCTGGAGAAGAAACGTGCTATTATATGACAGTTTAAGACTAATTACTTCATGAGATTTATTCAGTTTACACTAGAATAATCTTCAAAACCTTTTGTGTAGCAGATGGTCAAATATTAGAAAATGGAACATGATTTGTTGATGACTGCAGGCTTGTTTATTTTGCAGTATTTGCGATAAATGTTCTATATACAAACCTGGGATTACCTCCCCTTGCAGGATGGGTTCAAAGTGCAGGTGATCCTTGTGGTGAGAATTGGCAGGGTGTTCAATGCGTGGGGCCTAACATCACTGGAATGTATGTCAGAGGCCAGATCCTATAGATGCAATATTACTGAACTTTATTCAATTATCAACTAGTCATATGTTTCTGGTCTTTCTAACCTTGTTTGTTTAAGAAAGGAGCCAGATAGATTTTAGTGTTTCTGTATGCTTTTATGGACTTTGTACTGAGATTGACACTGGATAATCAGTGTTCTTCCGGGATTAAATATTGGAGGACAGTTGGGTTATGCATTGGAAAACTTCACAGCTTTAATAACTCTGTAAGTAGCAAGTTGAAAACTTTAAATTAGCCCAATGATTTAGCGTGTAATCCTTTCCTTTAAACTAATGGGAAAATAATGTCTGTTTTAAAAAACACAGCAGATTAGTTTATACTAGACTGCAAGGTTGACTGCCGCTATTGTGATGTAATGCAGTGATCTTAGCAATAATCATATTGGAGATGTCGTTCCTTTTCAGCTTCCACCTCACTTACAACAGCTGTAAGCTTGTAGGCAATTATTTAGATGTTTTGGCAATGCTTCAAGATCATGTCGTGTAGAATTTGGGCAATAGGGAGTTCTTTTATTAGATTTATATTGTATATGATGATGCATATATAGTAGATACAATAAAAGGCTGCTAGTCCACAATAAGTCCAATGATTTTAGCACTTGGCAGGTTGCTTTCTGGTAATCAGTTCACTGGAAGCCTTCCATTTTCTTTATCAACTTTAACGTTCCTCTCTGATTTGTAAGTAATGGCAATTCTATTTCGATTTTTTCACCAGAACTTGTAAAAATGCATATACGGAGAGAATATATAAGCTAATGCAAATACTTACAATCCTCACAGGATGGTTGGTAACAATCATTTAACGGGTGCTATTCCAGACATTTTTCCAGGTCTTATTGGTTTAATTCATCTGTGAGTATTTTCATTTGATCTTTAGGAGCATTTGTCAACTTCCATTTGAAAAACTGTATCAATTCATTTTTCATTATATTTAAGATATACGAGCTTCAGAATAATTTCAATCGATCTTTGCATTTGCAGAGATTTCTCTTCTAACAATTTTAGTGGTCCACTCCCTGCTTCCTTGGGAGATTTGACAGGTCTTTCTTCTCTGTAAGTTACATACATTTTGTTAGGCATATGTAGAGCTTAAATGACTAGTAAGCTTTCTTTTGCTTTGAGTAGTGTTCTTGAAACATTCTGAAATGTTTTAGGTGTGCTTGCAGGCAGTTGCAGAATAATATGTTAAGTGGAACTATTGATAATTTAGCAGATCTGCATTTGACAGACTTGTAATTTTCTTTCTCTCTACTATATGTGTTTCAGAAATGTGCTTTTGGAAAGTGTAGATTAATTTGCAGAAACTGATAGAAGATAGCACTCAAGAAACATTTCTTTTTGGTCTGGTGGCAATGCAAATTTGATAAATTTTTTATTCAACAGAAACATAGAGAACAATCTTTTCACTGGCTGGGTGCCTCCAAAATTGTTGACGATTACAAACTTCAAGTAAGTATATGAAACATTTCGGATAACTTGTGCAAATTTCAACGAAGTTTGATCACCTATCTTGCTATGCATCTTTGTTGTTCTCATTACTGGATGTGGATAGCCGGGCACATGGGTTCTTAAATTTCATCATCCCCATCTTGGCAGGTATGGTGGCAACCAGTTTGGCACATCTCCTGCTCCTCCACCACCTTCTTCTACTTCTCCTACCGATTCTCCATCATCCACAAGAAGCCCTGGGCATAAATCATCAGCAGGAAAGGGTTCCCATAATGGAAGAAAAAGCAAATATTTAACAAGTGGGAGGATTGCTGCTATTGCAGTAGCAGGGCTCTTAACTGTTATTGCAGCCGTGCTTGTTATTATTTTCTTTGTAACACGGAAACGTGATGGGAAGTCAGGTGTGGAAAAGAAATATAAAGGCAGGGAAAAAAAATATAAAAACGAGGAGAAGATATTATATAAAGACGTGGAGAAGGAAATGAAATCCAACTCTTCTTGGGCTGGACCACCTACTCCAGTTACTAAACGTAAGTAGTCTTCTTTATATTTTAATTTTATACAGATTAAAGGTACTTTCAAAGCATGCATCTGTTTCAAAATGTTATTGGGTGAAAGTACTTTGGAATGTAAATTAGAACGAAAGAAGATGACGGGTTTGTCTTAGTTATTTAATCTTTTATATGGAATTCAGCTTCATTTGCCTGCACGTCTGTTAAAGGGAACCAGGAAGAAATTAACCTAACACTTTTTTTGATTAACTAGATTTTTCTTGGTGTTGAGTTGTTTTGATATTGTAACAGCATTTCAGAATGAGAACCAAGAAGAGGAAGCCAATACTGGATTGGCAGAAGTGAACATAAAGCCTCCTCCTATTGAAAAATACAAAGCACCGGTTAATTTGCCTCTAGAAAAACCAGCATGGAAACCTCCTGTGAAACCCCCCAAAGCTCCAATAGCTGCAACTGCCTATACTGTAGCAGCTTTGCAGCAGTGTACAAATAGCTTTGGACATGAAAATCTAATTGGAGAAGGTTCCCTTGGCCGGGTTTATAGGGCAGAGCTTCCTGATGGAAAGGTAGGTCTCCTTTTGTTACATTTGCAGTCCTTTTTGAAGTGTTGTACTGTTTCTTCTCAAAAGTTTTCAACATATTGTGACGGTAATGTTTAAAATTGCATCTGTTATTAACTAAGTTGTCTGGAAACAGATATGGATTGGCCAAATTTATTAAAATGTCAGGATACAGGGAAATCACACACACACACACACATATGTATGTACGTATATTGTAAAAAAAGCCCATGAGCTAGAAACATAAAAAATTCAGATCTCCAAATATATTTTGCTTCAAATTTCTCTCACAAACTCAGAAATGCAAACCACTATAAAAAGCCTCAGATTTGTGTGTTTTAACATTGGGGAGAGGGCTCTATTATAGGCAGAAGATAGGGCTTCAGGGTGCCATACTTTGCCTTTTTTAATTTAATGTTCTTTTTTGAATGGTTTTTTGGGAAAATATGCAAGCTTGATGTTACCAGCAGGCCGAAAATGGATCCTGAGCAGATCCTCCAGTGTTTCCAAACCTGAAACAGATCACGCAGGATCCGTGGAATTGCAAATCTTTGATCCTCCACAGGCAGATCTAGTAACGTAGGTTGTTGAACTATATTTTGGTTCTTTGCCCACATCGTATTGTTCTAACTTCTGATTTATAGAGCAGTACTTCATGTTAATTTTTTAACATGGATCTGAGATTTATAACAGACATAAAACTTTTACTCTTAGATTTAGCAGCAGTTGATCATTAACAGTAAATAAGAAAGAAGAGCAATCATCCACAAGAACACAATTTTTTCACAGGGAAACCTTTCAAGGAATAAAACCCCAAACAATGATAATCTTCCTCAATATGAGATGACTGAATTTTTACATGAGCTGTCATAAGGGACAGACTTTTACATCAACCTTGCCTCCAGGGCACAAATACCAAGACTGTATATGCAATTCTGTACAAGATGACCATTGTCATTAATTGCTAACCATGTCAACTGCTGATCTGAGATGAAGTTTGATCAAAGAAGAACACCGTGAAGCTGCCTTTGACTGGTTTGACTTTTCTGAGTCTGATTTAGACTGATATTATGCTGCTGTTGACTGTTTAGCTGGGCTGCAATCCTTATAAGCCCTAACAGGGCTGAGCTGAAGTGATAGATCCCAACTTGGGGCTCGGCTGCAGGAGATAGGGCCCTAGTTAGGGCTCGGTTGCATGGGACAGGTCTGGAGCAAGGCTCGACCTGCTCCCTCACCTCTGAACAGACCTCAGCCTGCTTCCTTAACACTGAACAGACCTCGGCCTGCTCCCTCAACACTGCGGCTAGGGTAAGGTATCTCCAACAGGGACTCAGCCCTCTTTCTGTCAGAATTAGGGCTGCAAGAAAGGAGCCCTCACAAATTCGGCTGCCCAAAAAGATTAAAAACAGACCTTAAAAAAATAAAAGTGATCTCTGCTGCTGCTGCCGAATATGAGAGACAGAGGATGCCCCACGACTTCTGATTAGAGATGATTTTTACAAGTGATGAAGTAATAATGTTTTACAAATGAGAGTGATACTTTATTTATAGAGCATCATAAGGATCATGATTTATAGAGCATCATAAGGATCATGACCTTAGATTTAGGAATAATTAAAAGATTAAAAAATTAAATTAGCTAGGAAACTAAAATTTAAGTTTAACTTTTAATTTTATCTTTTATCTTTTAATCCCTTTAAAAAATCAACTGGCTTTTGGTCCTCAATAAGTGGGCTCTTAGTCATCCATTGAGTTTCTTGGACCATCAATGGGTCTCTTGATCATCCATTGGGGTTCTTGGACCATCAATGGGTCTCTTGATCATCCATTCAAGTACATCATCATATATAGGGAAGATTATAATTGTTTCTCTTGCTCTCCTTACTGAACCAAGGTCATGTGCTAGGTACATCAACAAGGGGTGGCCAATCCCTTGAGAAGATCCCGTAGCCCCACCGACCAAGGAGAAGGAGTGCAACACTTGCCTATATCCAATCTAGGACTTCACGTTGATTGAATCAACGTCCTGGTCCCATACCAGGTCTTGGTCCCTGACTAGGTTCTTCAGCCCTACGTTGAAGGTTGACCAAGGTCAACAATTTGGTAACTGACCAAGTGCCTCCATTCTTAAAGAATGGCTCTCAACCCCAAGTTGAGCTTCAGTCCTAGACTGAAACATGTTGATCAACCGCCTGGTCCTTGACCAGGTCCCCCATTCTCTCGAAGAATGGTCCTCAGCCCTAGGTTGAGCTTCAATCCCAGACTGAATGTTGATCAACCCTGTTAACTAACCAGGTGCCTCCATTCTCTTGGAGAATGGCTGTCGATGCTACTCAAAAATCAACTCTCCCTCTCAGTGAGAGAGGAATTCTCTGAAAGGCCAAGCTTATCTTGGAAGTACACAAACTTCATCAATGATAAAGGCTTGGTCAATATATCAACAATCTGCTCATCTGCACGTATGTACTGAAGTCCCATGTACATCTCTGTACCATATCTTTGATGAAGTGATACTTCATCTCAATGTGTTTCGATCTGTCATGAAACATTGGATTCTCTGAAAGCTTTATGCAATTTTGGTTATCACAATGAATAACTGTTGGCTCAAGATTTCCACCGAACAAATCAGTTAGTAGCTTCCAAAGCCACACCGCCTCTTTACAGGATCACTAGTAGCAATATATTTAGCTTTTGCAGTGCTCTGAGCTATGGAGCCTTGTTTCCTGTTGGACCATGAGATCATGGCTGATCCCATACTGAAACAATACCCAGATGTGCTTTTCCGATCCACAACACTGCTAGCCCAATCAGAGTCTGCATAACCAAGTAACATTACTCCATTGCTAGAAGTGTATCTGAGTCCATAATCAATAGTACCCTGCACATATCTAAGAACATGCTTCGCAGCAACCCAATGTATGTGCTTAGGCTCAGACATAAACTGGCTCAGTGCACTCACTGCATAACAGATATCTGGTCTAGTATGTACCAAGTACATCAATGATCTAATAAGCTGTCGGTATGAAGTAGGATCCACTGAATTTGGGCAAGAAGCCGTCTCATGTAGCTTCTTCAAATTTGACACCATTGGTGTGTTCATGGGCTTACAGTCTTGCATCCCAAATCTTTGCAGTATATCAACTGCATACTTTCCTTGTGCAAGGAATATTTCATCTGGCTTTTGCCAGACCTCTAGACCAAGGAAATAATGCATAAGACCCAGATCCTTCATCTCAAATTCTGAAGTGAGCTCCCTCTTACACTGAGCTATCAATTGATCCTCTCCAGTAAGGAACATATCATCAACATATAAAACCAAAATCAGAGGATGATTTTGTACAACTTTGAAATACAGGTTGGAGTCAGCAATACTCTTGGAGAAACCCAAGCTGTGAAGGTAACTGTTAATTCTTGCATACCAGACCCTTGGGGCCTGATTTAGTCCATACAATGCTTTCTTCAGTTTGCAGACATGGGACTCCTTCCCATGGATCACAAAACCTTCTGGATGCTCTAGGTAGACTTCTTCTTCAATTTTTACATTAAGGAAGGTTGTCTTCACATCCATTTGATGCAGTTTCCATCCAAAGATTGCAGCGAGGGAGATAATTGTTCTGATAGTGGTGTACTTGGCAACAGGAGCAACGGTTTCGTCATAGTCTATTCCTTCCTTTTGAGAGAATCCATGAGCCACAAACCTTGCTTTGTACTTTTCAATGCTCCCATCAGTAGCATGCTTGATTTTGTAAATCCATTTGGAAGTCACTACAGACTTCTCTTTTGGTTTGGGGACCACTTCCCATACATCATTCTTTAGGATGGAATTGTACTCTTTTGTCATTGCATCTTTCCATAACTGTAGTTTGATTGCTTCCTCATAAGTGGAAGGTTCTGGATCAATGAGGTGTCCCAACTGAGTAATAAGACCAGAGTACTTTTGAGGCTTCTTACTTTCTCTGAAAGTCCCCGAAGGAGCTTTATGTTTTTTTGCTTCCTGTAGAGTTTCATGTAACCAAGCAGGTCTTCTTTTGGAAGGAGGAGCCTCAAGCAATTCTTCCATAGGCATTTCTGGTTCTATTGCATCATCTTGAACTTGATGCACATCTTTCTCTTCCCTTTGATCATTTGAACGAGGAGAATCTGGGACTTCTGAAGAAGGAGAATTTGGAGCATTCGGAAGCTCTTTAGATCGATGGAAAGCAACTTCTTCATGTAATATCACATCTCTGCTAACCTCAATGTGTCTCTGACCTGGAACATAGATATGATAGGATTTTGAGCTTTCACTGTAACCAACAAATGTACCTTTCTTTCCAGAAGGTTCCAACTTTGTTCTCTTTTCTTTTGGCACATGGATATAGATAGGAGTGCCAAAAATCCTCTTATGATCAATAACACACATAGAACAAAACCAGATCTATGGAAAATATGGGCCAAATTTTTTATTACTCTTGAACACATAATGAAACACATAATTAGAAAGATCTTTCGGGCTCGATTTTCGAATGCCTCCTAACGATAAACTCCTCCTCTTTTATAAGAGGCAGAAGCCTCCTAAGGAAGCAAGGAATAAGATCTTTTCCATTATGACAGATCTACAACCTCTAAAGGAGATTGAGATCTTACGGAAAATATTTGCAAATCACATTGTGGATATTCTTTATTGAAAGAACCCACGAAAGAAATGACATAAAGAGATAAAACAAATGGCTGACAATAGTGATGGGCCATTATGATGGTACGAAAAGTTACAAAGTGGAGATTCTTCACGAGAACCCACGAAAGATTAAACTTAAAGTTACTTTGGAGGACTGTGATTAGAATCAAAGGACTCATAATCAAATCCGTCATGGTCATTATTGTTGTTGGAGCTCCTTTCTGGATATGCACGGAAGATTCGTTCAAGTCATGCAGTACTATATGGAAAAATATTCTCCATCCAATGTGGGGGATTTTCTCAAAAACAAGTAGAAAATGGAGAGTGCTGAAAATAACGTTGCCTGAAATATTTGGGAATGGAGACTTCCCCGAAAAAGTTATTTTCTATAACAAAGTCTAACTCTTGGCCATTATTTGGGTTAGCCTTAACCACTGCACCTTTCCATAGCAAATCAAATGAACCTTCTTCTAGTTCATGTTGTAATGTTGAAATGAACCAAAATGGGGAAGCCTTCTCCAATACAGAAATTCTAGGAACATATAAAAAGAACAAGATCTTCATCAATGGGCTCCATGTTCTATAATCATTTTGGATGTCCTCACAATAGAAGCAGATGATTATTTTGGCATGTGCACGAGCAACTTGATGAAGAGTATAAAAATCTATCCACCTGAGGGATGGATCAAAGATATAGGCATAAAATTGGATTTCTCCTGAAAGCAATTGGAAATGGTCGATAACCATATTTACATGATTAATCAACATGCTGTAATTAATATCATCATTGTGTCTTCCTTCATAAGAGTCAATTCTGGCCTGCATGAGTCGTTGCTGGATTTATGTTGGAAGACTCTTTATTCTATCTCCAAAACAATCAATGCAAAAATGCAGATAGCATTCATGGTAAATCTGTACAAAAAATATGTTTCGCCTACCACCTTGAGAAGAAGAAGATTCACCTTGGGTGAATACTTTGATTTCACGGACTAGGGCACCTTCTCTGGTGAGCATGTCGGTAAGAGAATTTTCTTTACCAGCTTTATAAACAATGTCAAATTCAAAACCTTGTAACCATACTGCTCATCTTAATACTTCGGCAACCTTTTATTGGCAAGCATTCCTTTCACGTGTTTAAGATCTGTTCGAACTGTAAAGTGAACACTTTTGAGAAATCGTCTGAACCGTTGGATACCCTTTTTTACAACCAAAATTTCTTTCTGTGATGAAGGATATTTAATTTCAGCATCAAAGGATTTACCAGAAGTATATGCACATATCTCTTCTCGTTTGGAATGTTTTTGCAGTAAGACTGCTGCCCAAGTGTGATCAGATGCATTAGTTTCTAAAATATAAGGAAAATCTTGGTCTGGCAATGATAATGGTGGAAGCTTTTGAATATTAGCCTTTATCCTTTTGATTGCAACTGTCATGGCATCTGTCCATTCTGAACCTGCTTTTAGTCTTTGCTGGCACAATTTTGTATCTTTGACTTGGTTTTGATAAAACTGTCTAATATAATTCAGACAACCAAGAAATCTTTGAACAATTTTGATGTCTTGTAATTTATTTGGAAAATTCAACAAGTTTTGTAAGACATGTGGTTGGAGAGTGACTTTGCCCTGAGAAATCTGCAATCCCAAAAACTCAATAGTAGTTTGTTCAATGACAAACTTTTCTGGTGAAGAGGATAAAATAATGCCATGTCTGAATACAGAGTGACTTTGCCTTGAGAAATCTGCAATCCCAAAAACTCAATAGTAGTTTGTGCAATGACAAACTTTTCTGGTGAAGAGGATAAAACAATGCCATGTCTGAATACATATGCATAAAATTCTTCTAAATGCATTTTATGTTCAGCTATGTCTTTACTAAACAAAAGTAAATCATCAATATATACAATAACATATTCTAAAGGCATTCTGAATATGTCTTCCATCCGCTTCTGGAATTCTGATGGAGCATTTTTTAATCCAAAAGGCATAATTGTCCACTGATATTGGCCATGTGGAACAACAGACGTTCTCTTGTAACGGTCCTTTGGAGTTATACCGATTTGCCAAAACCCACTTTTCAAATCAAACTTGCTATACACATTGGCTTTAGCAATTTTTGACAAAATTAGCTCTTTATGAGGCAATGGATATTTGATTGGCTCTAAAACTTGGTTCAATTCACCATAATTAACAACCAATCTCTTCCAATTCATACTTGATGAGTTTGTGGCATTTGCCCCTTATTGGTTGCAAATTGCCTCTCTAACCACACAAGAATGTTGTGATACAGTTGATGGCGTCTCCCCACCATGTAATCCATCCATCATTCCCCCTTTAGTCTTGACAATAGGTTCCAAATCCACTTGATAGAGTTCACTAAACTAGGGTGTTGCAAGTGTGAAGCATTAAGCAACAAATGTGCTTATGAATGCACATTCTCTCAAACCCCTATGAATGGAAAAAATTAGTGGGTTTGATGATTTGAAGAGTTATCGCTCCTAGAACTTGGACCGCTCTGCCTTTGCCACAGTAAAAAGAGGTGTTTTTTTCCAAGAGCATGGCTGTATCAAGCTTTTCAGAACTTCGTAAATGACTTTTGACAATTCGACTAGGTGAATAATGGTTGAAATTGCCCTTAGGGTCATACATGCCAAGTTTAGCTTTGAGGATATTGTAGGTGACTTGTTCTCCCTAAGAGATTCGAATGGGTAGCAGCCCTTCTTTGCTATGTAGAGTTCACACAACTAGGGTGTTGCAAGTGATTCATCAAGCAACATATGGGCTTATGATTGCAATTGTCTCAGATCACAATGAAATGAAAAAAATAGTGGGTCTATGGTTCAAGAGAGTCAATGTTCATAGAACTTGGACTGACTAGCCTATGCTACAAGTGAAAAAAAAGTGTTCTACTTTGAGAGCATGGTTACTGAGCTTTCAGATCTTTGTCCGTGACTTTTTGAAAGTTTGACTAGGTGAACCAAAGTTTAGATCACCCATGTCTTCTTGGGGTCATAGATGCGAATCCAACTTTGAGGCCATTCTAGGTGATTCACTCTTCATAAGAGATTTGAATGGGGAGAAACCCTTCTTTGTTATATGATGTTTCAACCATGTTTAGATCCCCACAAACTAGCCACTGGGCTCCAGGCAATGTGTTGACTATCCTATTTCAAAAGGCAATGCTTGCATCAACATATTTAAAGCATAGATATTAGCAAGGACTAAGATCCAACCATCTAAATTCAAGCCACTGGGCTCCAGGCAATGTGTTGACTATCCTATTTCAAAAGGCAATGCTTGCATCAACATATTTAAAGCATAGATGTTAGCAAGGACTAAGATCCAACCATCTAAATTCAATAATGTCCACACTAGTTATTGCATTGGGTTAGTGCCCCAATCACAACAACTGTTGCAAGGTTTGGCAAGATTAAAGTTGGCATGCCTCCTTTGTTATATGGTTCATATTCATAACATAAACAATAGTATGCATATTAACAACATTCAAGGCCATTTTAAACGAAAAAACTAGTGATCTTAACTTCTTGCAAACATAAAATATCCAAACAAGAGATTAGTTTTCAAATCCTCCAAACCATGGATTATCAATAGGGGTTTGTCACTTGAACCCATCCTTCATGGTTGCTTGCAAGTGAGGCCTGTTGGCCTAAGGCTAAGGAGAAGGGTTTGCTTGAGGGGACATTGAGTCTAATATCACAACAAATGTTGCAAGGGTTTGGCAAGATTAAAGTTGGCATGCCTCCTTTGTTATATGGTTCATAACATAAACAATAGTATGCATATTAACAACATTCAAGGCCATTTTAAACGAAAAAACTAGTGATCTTAACATCTTTCAAACATAAAATATCCAAACAAGAGATTAGTTTTCAAATCCTCCAAACCATGGATTATCAATAGGGGTTTGTCACTTGAACCCATCCTTCATGGTTGCTTGCAAGTGAGGCATGTTGGCCTAAGGCTAGGGAGAAGGGTTTGCTTGAGGGGACATTGAGTCTAATTTGACCAAAAGGGCATAATTTTGAATTTTGTGATCAAGACTTCGCATCATAAGTAGGGTTTTAGGAGGTTAATGTACCTCGCAAGCTATTTTAACACTTTACCCCCAACTTGGACATGGACAATTTTTTTGTAGTATTCTGACAGATTAACCTTGAGGTAGAATCTTTTTTGGGACCTAGGGCTAAAGAATTAGGTCGGTTCATGGCAGATAAAACCTCCTATGGGCATAGAGATATGGTCCAAACATTCCTAGAATTGCATGGGTAGACTCGAGAGTCTTACCTAGAAGGGATAATAGAGTTCGGTAGCTTGGTCAATTGAGAAAGTTACATCCCATGTAGACAAAACCACCAAAGGTGGTTTTCAAATCTGAGGGCATCGAGAAATAATGTCAACAAAATGAGATTCTTCTTTAAATGAAAACACAAACAACCCTTTTGTCAGGCTATGGGTACTTAGAGAGGGCCAACCATGTGGCTCATAAGCTTCCTTAATCCAATCCTTGATAATGGAGTAAGGTGGACGTTGGCTGATAAAGTATGCAAGGATTGCCTGTCGTTTAAGCTTATTCATCAACATACGTGCCAACATGAGTTTCATTAGAAGGGATTTCATTACCTCGTGAAAGACGTTTGGGACAAATTTTCTCATTGATTTTTGTGAAACCATGGTTGCAGTTGCTACTTCCGTGTATAACCAAAGCATTTGTTGAGCCAATAAAGTCAATCTCAAGCTCGAGGGAAACCATTTCAAGGCACTTTAAAGGCATTGTGATGAGCAAGACTCGTTGCCTAGCAATTTTCTCGAAACCAAACTAGTGGCTGAATTACATGACCCAAAAAATCGGAATTGGAAAAAAACTAGAAGAAAAATTGGTCGACCAAGAAATACATAAAATATTCAAAATTTGATTAAAAAATGTATATTCATGTGCATCCATGTGAATCCAAACCATTAGACACAAATTAGCAAAGTTCTCTCACATATATAACAAGTGTACATATAACCAAAGTTGCACCAAGTGCAACCGTTGTTATTAGAAATGGACTGGTAGCTGAACTGGTTGAACCCAAAAACAAGAACTAGATTGGAATTGGATTGAAACCAGTAAAAAACTGGACACAAAAACTAGACGACCAAAAACTACTTAAAATATTCAAATTATGATTAAAAAATATATTCATGTACATCCATGCAAATCCAAATCATCAGATACAAATATGCAAAGGCTTCTCATGTAAATAACAATGTAAGGGTGAATATAGCAAAATGACACAAGTGCATAACTAAGTCACATGCACCAAATTCCCAAACTAACATAAAAATAGAAAGGAGGAGTAACCCAATGCCTTGAGAACGATTTAATGAGATGAATAAGAAGCCTCTTTGAGGAGGCAACTTCCTTGTACAATGTATCAATTGCACAAGACAAGATGAGATGATCCTAACACTAGTCCTCCTTGGTATATATAGGAGATAATATATAGGAGATAGAGTATAATTACAATTAAGGTCCTAGCCAACCATACAATTACAACTAAGGTCTTAGCCGACCAATAAAGATGATAGTAATACAATTATACAAATGTAATGTTACAATATATGGGGCTTAACATGGTAAGACCTGGGATTGTCTTCTATGATGATTAGGGGGTCAAAGTTTGCAAGATGTTCGCAATTGAAGAGAGTGGGATACTTGGGCAACATTTTCTTTCATTTAAATAGCTTAAGTATGACATAAAATAATCTTGTACTAAAAGGGTTGCTAGGAACAGTGGAAAAGGTTTTTAGTGCTCATCATTTATAGAACCTTATCCTAACAAATATCATGCTAAGTCACCTGACATGGGACACGAAGGACACAGACACGGTGACCCCTAGAATTAGGACACGAAGGACACGTTATATATATATATATATATATATTTTAAATATATTAAAATTTAAAAATATAGACATATAGATCCATTTTTTTTAGAAACTAGAACATTTACAAATATTCAATAGAAATTAGAATCAATACACATTAATGATTACACATTTGTCATTCACAAATCACAATGACACATATGCATTGAAATTTGATAGGCATTGGGCAATATCTCAAGATGTCGGAACCATATTTCTCATTAAGTAATCAAAATCAAAATGTATTACACAGATGTTGGAATGCTACTAGGCACTGGCAAATGGAAAATAGACTAATAATAAATACAAAAAGGGGTAGATCAAGATGGAAGAATCTCATCTGTCAATAGTCCTCCTCCATGCCTGAATCAACAACCTCATCACTGTCCTCTTCTTCCGCCTCCTCTTCCTCCTCCACCTCCTCCCCCTCCTCTCTGCCCATCTGGCGATTTGCATTTGCTGGTGTGGAGGATGACCACTCCAAGGGATCACCATCATCAAAAGTAACCGGCTCTAGCACTGGATCATTAAGATCCATGTTGGCTAATGCCAACTCAATACTGCTATCCAAACCCATATCATCAGGAAAGACATCCCACATCTTTGTCTTTCCCTTCACCCACTCCTCCCTCTTCCTGTAAATAAGATTGTAAATAAGACGAAGGTTGGTGTGCACATACACCATCGTCTTTGCCTTGGATTGCTCAAGCCCTCTCTTCTTCAAACTGTACAAGTTCCCATATGTGCTCCAATTCCTCTCACACAAGAGGATGATGTAACTTGAGAGATGACCCTCAAGGCTAACTTTTGTAGAATAAGGCATATTGCCCCATGAGTTGCCTACCAAACATAGGGTTTCTTAACCCCCCCATCTCTAAGCACATGATAGCCTCCAAATCTCCCAGTGGAAGTGGAAAACTCTACAAAGCCCTCCTCCACCTCATAAAGTAAGCCTCTATCCTGAAATAGCCGTCTAAATGCTATCTTCCTCCCATGTGAAATCTCTTCATCCATGTGAGGAGGGACTTTGTGTGAGGACCCCGACCCACCATTGAGCCATTCCTGATTGTAGAACTTGGGTTTCAAGGAGTGGGCCAAGCAATGCAAAGGTGTGCAAGTCTTATCCCACCTGGAGATAAGAATATCCTGAATGGTGGACCATAAGTTCTATGTCGATGTCCCATACTCAGGACACTTGTTCTCCATAATAATAGACCTCATGGACTCAATCATGGAATCCCACCCCTCATAAACATCTTTGCTAGGATGGGCTGGTCCGTGTCTGCAAACTGCAACAAAGAAATGACTAGCTCCATGATCTTAATGCTAAGATCTACCCTGTCCCACCAACCATCATCTAACACCATGTCCTTCACCTTTTTTGAAGAACTCTGATCCGTCTTTCTCCAAAAAGACCAAAACTTTGAAATCACCATGGACCCAAGAGCGGTTTTGACCTCCCTCAACCTCTTGAGCATGATGGATGAGGAAGCAAACCGAGTATCTGCAATCTTCAACAATGAAAGCTGTGTGTACTCTTTGTAGATGGTGAGGGCATTTGTGTGGCTTTGTACAAAGTTACAGATATGGCGTGCATCCTCAATAAGGTTGCCAATCCATGTCACATCTGAAGCAATGAATTTCAATGCTAAATTCAAGGAATGGACAATGCAAGGTGTCCAAAAAACCTGTAAGAGCAATAAAAACAAGTATAAATGACTCTACAACACTAACAACTCAAATGAGTCAAAGACACCTAGATGAATCTTGTGATAAATGCAAGCAATGAGCAAATTAGAAATGAAAGGTGTCCAAAATGAACATGCCTGTGGATATTTAGTTTCCACAATCATGCCAACAACCTTGCGAATAGGTGCATTGCCCGTGATGATTTGTATGCAAGAATCAACACCTACTTCTTCATTGGTTTTGATGAATAACTCACCCATATATTGTGCATTCTTGTATTTCCCAAGAGCATCCACCACTTTCAAGAACACCGGTCCATTTTGGGAAGATACCATGAAATTGATGAGTGGATGGCGTGCTGGATTCGTCCATCCATCAGAAACAATACTCACACCGGATGAGGGCCACGTTGATCTAATTGGCTCAAGAATTTTATCCACCTTCTTCTTTGCTTTAACCAACAATGTGGTTCTAAGCTTCTCTGAACCAGGAGGCACATAACTGGTTGGAGCTTGCTCAATGAGACTTCGACATATCTCAATAAAAAATGGTGACCGCGCAACATTGAATGAGATGAAGTTGAGGTAGAAAAAGAATGCAATGGTAAGGTCCACCTCTTCTCGCGCCTCTTGTTGGAAAATCCTATCCATTGGACCACTTGGAGATGGCCTCTTTCTTGTTTGATGAGTATCCCCACTCCCATATTTGCTAGGTGGAAATGAAGGCCTAGTGCTAGAGGATTTCCTCAAGAATGGAAGAGGATCCTCATCTTTTTTCTTGCTTGCTGCTGCCACCTTCCCTAAGCCAATATGATCCTCTCTTTCCATATCCCTCCTTTTGGTAACACTCACTGCTTTACATGAAGAAATCCCACAAGAAGGAAGGGCCAACAAATGGCCCTTAAACCGGTAATATGTGCTCTTCAACTCATTCTTGCAAAAATTGCAACTCCAAGACACATTGCCTCCCCCACCAAGCTTTGCCCCAGGCCCATCTTTCCTTGTCACATACTTCCACAAAGGGTATTTTTTTTCTTGGACTTGTTGTCTTGCTAAAACAGGGTTAAATGGAGCATGAGCTCCACTAGCAGCAGATGGAGCACTAGTAGGAGTAGAAGAGCTTGTGCTTGGAAGAATAGGAGGGGAGGCACTAGATGGGGCATTTCTCCCTTTCCTTTGCCCTTTATCTCCCACCCTAGCTGATTGAGACATTCTTCTTCTTGTTTGATGGTTAAGCTTGCAATCCTCTCAACAAATCCACCCCCAATGCACCTTGAATCCCTTGGAAAGCCTTCTAATCGTCTTCACTTGCACAAAAAACTCACTCACAAACCTTCTCCACACTTGAAAATGACAAAAAAGAAGACAAATTTTGTTTTTAAAGTGACCCCGGGTGGCCTTTTCCGCGGTTTGCGTGTCCTAGAATCGGGACACGAATCACACAGTTAGGGACACGATGGGAAATCGTGTCCGACACGACTTTTGATCGTGTCCTAATTTTGGACACGATCGTGTCCAAAATTAGGACACGCTCATAATGGCCCTCGTGTCCCGTGGGATCGTGTCGGACACAGACACGATGGGAAATCGTGTCCGACATGACTTTTGATCGTGTCCTAATTTTGGACATGATTAAAAGTCGTGTCGGATCGTGTCCAAAATTAGGACACGCTCATAATGGCCCTCGTGTCCCGTGGGATCGTGTCGGACACAGACACGATGGGAAATCGTGTCCAACATGACTTTTGATCGTGTCCTAATTTTGGACATGATTAAAAGTCGTGTCAGACACGATTTCCCATTGTGTCTGTGTCCGACACGATCCCACGGGACACGAGGGCCATTATGAGCGTGTCCGGTTTCTTAGATATCATGCAAAGTGTGTTTTATTTCATCAAGATTGCTTGCACTAAATCTATTCAACTATTTTAATTTAGCATAAAAATCTTTCAGATACTGATGTGGCACTGGCACTGCTGACATAGAAATCATCGTATAAAATGGGCATTAGTTTCTAACAGCTCTCCATATAAATGTGATATGAATTGTTAACATGAATCTAATTGGGCTTGTGAATTGGTCAGGGTTAAAGTGCTGGGTCCCAGTTGGGCTGCTGAATTACATTATTTAAGAAAGACTAGTAGAGTGGTTTAATATGGTTATCTTTCATGTTACTCAATCTCGAGTATATGCTAGTTTCAAACTATGATTAAATTGATTTATACCTATGTCTAGAAACAATGGTTAAACCATAAACTTGATGAGAGGTTGATAGGATTCCAAGGGCTATAACACTGACAATATCATATGGATTTAAAGTGTTAGTGACAGCTTGAGCAGTAGATATATCAAAGGAGAACTTGATATAATTCAATAGAACCAACTGGAACAAATCATTGAAATTCAGTTGACATAAGAAGTTGTGTCCATATAACAAGACCATAAACATGGAGAATCTATTTGTATTCACTGCTTTCTAGCACTTAGGCAACTTTGCCTTAATGAATTTGTCTATAATGATGGCTAATTTTCAAAAGATTTGCTATCATGAGTCTTTTCTTGGCTTTCCAATGATTTTGAAAGGAGTTTGATGCATACTCCATTATTATTGCAATGGAATTATGTAGGGAACACCTTTTTTGGCAGTACACCTTGATAAGCTGTCTCTCTCACCCCCCTCAAACACACACACACACACCGTCTGTGATTTACACATTGTTATTATTTTGTTGACACTGTTTTCTGATTGCAGTTGTTGGCTGTCAAGAAACTGGATACCTCAGCTTCCATGTCGCAAAAGGATGATGATTTTTTGGAGGCCGTCTCAAATATTTCAAAGCTTCGACACAACAATATTGTAGAGCTTGTTGGTTATTGTGTTGAGCACAGCCAGCACTTACTTGTTTATGAATACATGAGTAATGGTACTCTTCAGGACATACTCCATTCAGGGGATGCAGGGGATGAGCTGAGCAAGAAATTCTCATGGAATGTTCGTGTCAGGATTGCTTTAGGAGCAGCAAGGGCTCTTGAGTAAGTTGTATACTCTAAAGTTTACTACACTATTGTTAGACAGTTGATTTTAGAATTCTGTCTTTGGAAGAGCAACAGGTGTGCTAGCTTCTGACAATTTTTTGATGACCTGATTTAGGTACCTCCATGAAATCTGCCAACCTTCTGTAGTTCATCGAAACTTTAACTCTGCAAATATTCTCCTGGATGATGAACTCGGTCCCCATCTATCTGACTATGGTCTCGAAGCCTTTACATCTTTTGGTTCTGAAAGTCAGGTAAAACATTGTTTTGATTGGTTGTTATCCCTCTATTGCATGGGTTATATTATTCATGAACATAAGTTGACAACATATACAACTGGGATGTGTTATTTTATTTTCAGGTTGCAGCAAACATGCCAGGATCATTTGGTTATAATGCTCCCGAATTTGCAATGTCAGGCATCTATACTGTGAAGTGTAATGTATATAGTTTTGGTGTTGTGATGCTGGAACTTCTAACAGGACGCAAACCCTTGGACAGGTATGGAATTAGTTGATTTTGGCCATTGCCAGTGAATATGCTTTCTGTAGATGTCCTCATATGTATGCCCAGCAGCATCATATATATGTTTTTTTTTTCCTTTTTTTCAAAGTGCTTTATTTTAAGCTCAAGTAGTACAACTGGCTCAAAGAGTTGGGCATCATAAGCAGGCTGTTTTCATGGGCGAAACAGCCTTTGAAGGGCGAGGCACTGAATACAAACATCTTTTGTTTGGCTAAGTTGCCTTGTCGGGGAAACTGTTGGATTTTTATTACTTCAGACAGTGCACAGCAGAGTGCCATTAATTGCAGCAGCGAGTAGAGGAAACAGGTGTATACAGAGAAGGCATGTGTGACATGTGTGCAGGTCTGTGTACAAATGAGATAACCCTCCTACAGCAGAGTTCTGTACTTCCGTAGAGCAGTGGCAACCCTCCTACAGCAGAGTTCTGTACCTCAGTACAGCAGCTCTGTACAGCCCTCCTTCAGCAATTTCGTACAAGAAGTAATGAGGGCGCAGGAGCATTTATGGAGAGAGAGAGATAAAGGGTGCATACATGCCTTCAGTTCAGTTCCAGTTTAGATGCTTTTTATATTTAGCAGTTCAGTGCTACTTCTGGTTTTGCTTTAATTAATATTTCCATGCACAATTGGAGGACACATCTTCCTAGTTAAGCAAGGTGCTCATGCATGTGGATTCCAGTCTGAGTTAGAGTACATATCCCTAGGGGGATGCATGCTTGCATGCCTCAGTTCATTTTCATAGAGGCACACTTCACTTAGGCTCATCTATATTACAAAATGAGAAACCCTAGATCAGTTCTCATCAGCAAGCACATGAGAGAGATTACACAATAACACAATATATGATATTATGAATTCAGAATTCTCAATTTTTTAATTACGATGAGATTCACCTTTCTTATAAATCGTTCAAGAGGTCCTATTTCAATATTTGTCCAAAACCCTAAAAGCTAATAATAACTGAAACCCTAACTTTTATAGCCCAAGTCACTCAAGTAATTTTATTACACATTTAAACCTTATATTCTAACAAACCCCTCTTAAGGCTTATAGTATTGAAAACAAAATTTACTAAAATCAAACACAACTGACTGTAAAACAAAATATCAGAAGTAAGCAGAGCCAAACATTCTTAGGAAGCTTCTTTAAAAACATTTGTTGGATCAGGTAGAGCTCCATCAAACTGCCTTGTAACCTTTGTAAAGGTGTAGCTTCCAAGTTGAATTCCAAAGTTCCCAAATTCCACCTCCTTGAACTCTTGAATTACTAAAATCCTTAATTAAATTACCGAACAACGATCCATATGCATGTCTCAAAACCCCAATGAGGGATAATTTTTGAGATCCACAAACTCCCGAACTATTTAGGAAGCCATCTATGTCGGGCTATATCTACAATAGGGCCCTTCTTGTCTTCAAAATGCGGGTTGCTTAAAATGCATAAAATGTCCTTTCTTTAGTAAGGTCACCACCATTGTCAGCGTCCAGTATATCTTCAACAATGGCCGCATTAGCTACATTTAGTTTGTCTTTGAATTTTCCCTTGAAAACATCCTTGGGTTGAAATCTATAGTTCCAAGTTGTGTGATCCATTTTCTTGCAATTGTAACATTTCATCGCCCTCTTTTCTTTAGTTGATTTGCTATGATTGTGTTTAGAATATAATGTAGTCTAAGTTTGAGGATCACCTTCTATATCCGCTGCCATGGTTCTCTTTTCTTTAGCTAAGAGGGTAGCAATCATATCTTCTAAAGTTTGAGAAAGTATCTGATTGAGAGTAGATATAACATCGCTGTATTTAGTAGGCATACTGTTTAACATAATGGCTTTGGCGTCCTCTTCCTTTGTTAGTTTTTACTTGTTTAGCATAATAACATTAAACAATCGAAAGAAATACAAGCACAACAAAAACACAATGAAGACAATATTTCTCTCGGGGAAACCACAAGGGAGAAAACCCCGGCAAAATCTTCCTCAATATAGAATTCACAAAGTACAAAGATAAACCCCAAGACAAAATCAACTTCTCCTCCACTTGTGCGAACTTCTCAAGGTCATCTTCCTATTAATGTTATTTCCTTCAAACATGTTGGTCAGGGCATCGAACATTTCTTTTGGAGTCTTCTTTGAAGACACTTGAGGGATCAAGTGATCTTTGATAGAATCAACAATGATCCTCTTTGCCTTGACCATATTCTTCTTATGCCTTGCTTTGGCTTCATCTCCCTCTGGTTCTGTAAGTCCTTCCTTTATAAAGCCTTCTAGGTCATGTTCTTCAAGGATGAACATGACTCTATACTTCCATGCCTTGAAGTTTGCAGCTCCCTCAAGCTTCTCATCAAGCTTGGTATTGCTTTTCATCTTGATATAATGAGCACTTCAAATGGAAATAGAATAGATTTGAGACTTACCAGGAAAGTTGTCCTTCGAAAAACTGTTTCTATCTTGACCTAGGGTTTGTCAGAGAAACCCTAACTTTCCAACTTCGGGATTTTGCAAAACTGATTGGATGAGCAAATTCGCCTCCTCAAGGCGAGTTGAGCAAAGTACTCCTCCCAATTTTGTGAGCAAATGATCCAAAAACTTGATGCCCTAGTTCTCCCGAGCTGTAGTGGGGGACCCAAAAATGAAAATTCCCAGAATTGAAATCTGCTTCGACAAAAAGATGCTCCCTAGTGAGGTGAGTTAGATGCACCCTCTTTTTCAGCTGATCTTTGGAGGGAGCTCCCGAAACAAGAAGCCCTAGTTTTTGCAGTTGCGGAGGTTGCACAATGTTTTCTTTCAGCCCGCTCTAATACCATGTTAGTTTTTACTTGTTTAGCATAATACCATTAAACAATCTATCACTGAAAGAAATACAAGCACAACAAAAACACAATGAACACAATATTTCTCTCGGGGAAACCACAAGGGAGAAAACCTCGGCAAAATCTTCCTCAATATAGAATTCACAAAGTACAAAGATAAACCCCAAGACAAAATCAACTTCTCTTCTACTTGTGCGAACTTGTCTCTCTCTCCTATGCAAACTTGTGAGAGTGAGTTGAGTGAATACAAATGAGAGACTCATCCTCTATTTATATTCTTCCGCTGGGGTGACCTTTTCCCTAACTGGGCCAACTTCTCCTAATTGACTCGGCCGACCTCTCAAATACATAATATAATAATATTTTCTGGGTTCTTCTAGGCCAACACAAGACCTAGGGTTTACATTGACTCTTTCAATGACCCTTACATTATTAATTACATCAATGACAACTCCCGAAGGAGGAATACAATAATACAATAGACAAGTACAAATAGAATATCTTTCGCAGTTACATTTCTTTAACATTCTTTACCATAACTTTGAGTTCAACTAGCTGTCTAATGAGTGATCTCATATTGTTTATGTGGCTAGACATAGTGACTTTGGCAAACATCTTGAAGCTGAGCAACTGTAGCTTCAGATAAAACTTTGCATTCATTGCTTGTGCCCCAAATAGTTTATTAAGGGTATCCCAAATCTTCTTAAATGATTTTTCCAGATCTACATGATGTAGCTTTGAATCTGAATGAGCAAGGTCAATAATAAATTTGACTTTATCATCTATCGGTGTGTGTTCAATCCCCTTTACTATTCCCCATAGGTTCTTGTTCATTAAATGCATCTGGATTTTGACTTTCTAGGTATGGAAATCAAACCCATAATATTTTTTTATTGGAATTTCCATTGAATATCAATTCTGTGTGAACGCTTCTGGAAACTAATTGTAAAACACTACTTTTCTTAAGAATTCTTGGCAATAGCACTTCTGAACTAAAATTTTTCTCTCAGGCTCTGCTCTTAATTTCTAGAACCAATTATAATACCTATCTATCTATCTATCTTTTTTCCAAGGAATAATCTCACGGAAAACACTCTGAGTACTTCCCCATGATTCATGGATGGTAAATGGGGTAAACCATTGGCCTTGATTATGGAGCCTAGCCCCAAGGGGATCAAGAGAGTCGAACCCGTGACTTCCCCAACTTTTGGGGGCAGAGATCTCACATTTGGCTCATGAACACTTGAGCTAACCCTTGAGGTTTATATATATTTATAGAGAGAGAGAGAGAGAGAGAGAGAGAGAGAGAGAGAGAGAGAACTCAAAGATTGCAATTGGCTAGTGTAAATTTTCTCAAACTAAGATTTTCTTAGATCGCAAAATGCTTAAAACACAAATAGAGAATTGCCTCAACTCGAATTTGCTCTGCTTAGGACACATTTTATCTATTGAAGAAAATAGATTTTTGACAATTGCTAGAATAATTTCATACTTGTGAATGTTGTGCATCCATATCTATCACCATGATAAAATTGTTGCTCAACTTTAATGACCCATTTTGTCTTAGCACTAAATTGATGTCGATTCTATAGTAAATTCGAGTCGACTAGGGTCATATGAGTTTGTGGCTTGTGTCAGTTCAATTTGATGACTGCTATGATATGGCAACGACTTCATTCCTCCAAGAGGGCTTAGGGTTCTAGATTGCTTCCACTTACAACCATGCTTTTGTCTATCTTCTTGAGTGGAAACCTTGGACAATGGTTGAACGACTATCTAATTATAGGTGGCACTAGCAATGACTCACAGTGGCAGTTCTTGATGGTGTCTCTCTTCTGAATGGCGAGTCTCTGTGGGCTTTCCTTCAGCAATTGTGATGGCACGTATGAGTGGCAATGACTCTAAACTTTCCTTATTTTCAGATTTGTTCACACAAACAACAGATCGCTTGGTGCGCATGCTTTCAAATTTGCTAATACAAAATGCCAAACCGTGTACTACATATATTGATACTCTCATACTCACTTGGCCATGGCTAATGAACAATCAACCTCAAACCTGCATCGTATTGACATCATTTTACTCATTAGTCACTTTGACCTACTTTTGTGGTCATTAGTCAGACATTAATAAAATTATCTTATCTATCTTATCTTATCTTGGCTTTTGAAGAAAACAAAACCAGATCTATGACTAGTCCTAGGTTCCCTCCCAATTTGATACCATATTACAAAAACAAGAAACCTTGGATTGAGTTACCTCACTGAGCACATGAGAGATAAGACACAATAACACTATATGATATTATGATAAATCAATACATTATTACAATGAGATTTACCTCTCTTATACAGAGTTTGAGAGGTTTTATTTGTCCAAAACCCTAAAAGATAATAATGATCGAAACCCTAACTTTTATAGCCTAAAGTCACTAAGGTGACATTATTATACATGTGTAAGCCTTATATTCTAGTGATCTATCCATGCAAGGAAGGTGCTTTAGGGTTAGGGAATAATATTTTTAGTTAAGGTGTTGTGCATTTGTCTAGATTCATTATACCTTCTATTCTATAAAGGAGAAGGTAGGGGTATAGGTTTTATTTATTCAGTTTTCAGTTTAGCATTAGCAGTTTGCTATTTTGCTATATTTAATGCTAGAATCTATACACATACTGTAGAAAATACATAACAAAAACACAATAAAACCTATACCTCTGCCTTTGATTTCTCTGAATGGCTTTAGTCCACTATGGCATAACTTTTGTCCAAGTTATCTGTGGTTGGGAAAAGTTACTTGACTTCGAGCAGTTGTGGGATGCTTTCATTGGAGAAGAGATGAGACTACAAGAAGTCTCAACTTGATACAAGGATGAGGATGATGTACTAGACCTAGGCCTCATTGGGAAGGTGGGGAGAGGATATGAAAGGAGGACCTTGGAGGGGTCAAAAGAGCAAGGAGGAAGAAAGACTTTTGTCATATTCAATGCTTCGGGTGTGAGAAGCATGGTCACTATACTTTACAATGTCCCGAGAGGAAGAAGGAGAAGGGAAAGCAACAACAACAGTTTGTAGGAGTACAAATGCTTTAGGTGTGAGCGAATTGATTTCTAGGTTTGATACTACCTTCATTAGTGTCGTGTCTTTCCATGAAGACAATTTTAGGTGTTGGATGATATGTGGATAGTGGAGCTTCTAGAAATATGGCTATTGCAAATTGATCTTCAACAGGTTTCAAGAGTGTTACGTGGTACCAGTACCAACGCACCTCTAGAGGTACTCCAGGGGGAGGGGGTCGTTTTTTTGACAATTTTAGGTGTTGGTACTCCAGGGGGAGGGGGTCGTTTTTCTGACCAGGAGGGGTGTTTAGCCAACTTTTTATGACTAGGGGTTATGCCCAGACCCTCTGGTTTCCCCCTTGGAAGTACTATGGCTTCGTGGTATTGTTGATCGCCTTATGAAAGGGCTTGAAGCCCTGAGGTTAGTGTCTGGGGCTTCTGGGGGTGGATCACTGGGTCACATGACCCCGACCTTGATTTATCATTTCGGTGACAGATTTTTCAGTATTGAGGCATATGTCTCTCCTCCAAGTCACCTCCCACACCCTCCTGGCCCTCCAACTCACCAACGCCCTCTCTCCTTGGGCTCCTCTTGATGATGATGTCATCCTCCAGGCTAGGCTGCAGTGCTGTACTAGGGGGGCGTTGAGGGATTTTCACTACTGTTGGGGTTAGATGGGGCATGACGACCCCCCCTCCGCAGTTTGGTCTTCAGAACAAGCTGATATGCTTATTTTTAGCCATTTTAGTCATATGCGGGTAAAGACTGGGGAAAATACCCCAAATTACCCAGAATTTTGATTATTTTATATTATTATTGTTTCGATTTTAAGTTGACATTTTATAATTTCAAATTGACATTTTAAAAGGCATGTCGGCCTGGATATTTTTTTATTTTTGTAAAGTGAGTGTGAGAAAAGTATAAATACACTTCTCCTCACTTCATTTTAACACAACAACTTATGGGATAAAACATTTTATGTCTGATTTTTGCCTTCACTAGGGCTCTTTGATTGATGCGCATCTCTTGAGGAGAGTTTTACTTGTGGTTTGGAGCAAATTCTTGGAATATCTCTTGTTCTTGCTTGTTTTGCTAAGGTGATGCTAGAGTTGTTGGTTTAACACATGCACAATGAGGTATCTATGTTCCTTTTTGATGTCTCTTTGTTAATTGTTGGAAAATGATGCTTGTACAGGATTGAATGGTAGCCATTAATGCTGCATTTTGTCTCAACTAGGTCTTTTTCTAACCTTAGTCACCATAGCATGATTAGGACCTCCCCCAAAGGAAGTCCTTCTTAAGCTTGAGCTTTAGGTCTTCAAGTTTTGCCTCTACTAGGCCTCTTTCAACCAACCTTTAAGGTTGGTGATGAAGGCCCTAGTTGCCAAACTTGCCAAGCACCATCTCAAGAAGGGGCCTCTTTCTTTGATGCCAAAGGAATGGGTTGATTTTCTCTTGAAAACCCTAAGTTTCCCTACTTTTATACATTTTTTTCAAACCCTTTATTGTGTATTTTGTTATGTTATATTATTCATGTCATTTGCTTAGGTTAATTTTATAATTTATGATTATATTATGCTTCAGAAAATTAAACTAAAAACCCTACTTTCTGTGCTTAACCCTAACTTCAGATCTCCTTAGCCCTAGCGACCCTCCTTTTCTCCATCTCCTACCCTCGCCTTCCTCCTGTTCTATCTCGCTCCCCTCCTTTCTTCTTCCCCACACCTTCGCTCATCTCCTCTAAGGCCTTGCCCCCCACTTCTTCTCTTTCCCATCTTCGCTGCTCCCTCTTGGCTTCTCCCTTCACATCCCCCTCTAGCCTTCGATCCCTCTCCCATTGACCTCGCTCTCTCTCTTTTTACTGCTCTAGACCCTCGCTACCACCTCCCTATACCTCGCTCTCTTTCCCTTCCACCTTCATTCCTTTTCTTCCCTTGGTTTCTTCCCACTCCTCTTCTCCTTTTCCTTTTTTCATCCTCCCTACCTTCTCTTCCCTCCATCCTTCCATCATCCTTTTTCTAACTCTTTTTGCTGGCTGCCATTAAGTCTGTAATATTGCAGACTGTAGCTCTGAGACTAAAACTCCTACCTATCGGCACATACAAACAAAAAACAAGCTAATGAGTGAAGTTCATGAAAGGTCGATTTCTTGCATGTAAAAAGGTGTGAAAATTTTCTGTTTAAAGGTCTGAAATTTACTTTTGCAAGCTGGAGTTTACATAAGCAGAGGTCTGAAATTAATTACACATACAGTAAACTCGTGTAACTTTCATTTGTTGACTTTCATCTATATGTTATACTGCTGCTAATAGTGCTAACTTTTGCTTAAGCAGAGATCTGAAAGTGGTTGTTACTGTCTATATTTTGGTTAGTCATTTCCGTGTTGTTATGCCATATATGTTCACTGAATATTGATGTAAAGTCCATATCATAAGATGTTCTTCACCGCTGTACTAGCTTTGTATTTTGGGGACATTTAGTGGATATTACATTTCTGGTCTCGTTAACATAGTATGATTGTTTTTATACTTCTCTTACTTCTTCTTACAAATTGATGGTATCACAACTCTGCTGCTACAGTGTGTCAATACATACAGATCTGAAACATCTATTTTGGTTACGTGAAGTGGAATACATATGATCTTCATCATTGACATCTTGTTTATGTGGTGGTTAAATCATTGATGCATAACCTTATTGGTCTTAATAACATTGTATGAGTTCTGTGATCGATTATATCTCTACTTACATAATATATGAATCTTAGATGCTACATCACTTTGATTCATAGTTGCACGGGTACCGCTCCCGGGATTTTGGCAACCCGTACTCGACGTTTCCCCACTCTTGGGAGCTTGGGAGCTGGTACGAAATGTCCCCTTTTTGTTGGGAGCTTCTCTGGGAGCTTGGGAGCTTTTTGGGAACTTGCTTTAGCCGCTCCCTTTTTTTGGGGAGCTTGTAGAAGCTCCCTGTCTGTTTAGTAGCTTCCAGAAGCTCCTAAACAGACAGGGAGCTTCTACAAGCTCCCAACCATGTGGAGCCCAAAATCATAAGAAAAGTGTCGAAAATCAATTGATTGATTGTTGTTTATTGTTCCAAGAAATCACCAATAATAAAAATTCGAATTGAATCTATCAATAACGCCATTTTTAAAATTTTCAAGGTTATATATATTAAGAGGGCTCACACCTCTTAAATGTTTAGATCCATTCACACTCAAAATATAAGCTGCCAGTGTACTTAAGTGAATAAACATGGATCTTTCTACAATACTAAGATCAATGTTATCAAAACCGGACCAGTGGTCAAACTGGTTGGCCCCAGGACCCCGGACCCGGACCGGAACCGGACAAAAGCCGGATCAAAAAACCGGTTGAGCAAAAATACATAAAATATTCATATTTTCAAAAAATAAATATATATTCATGTGAATTCAAACCATTATACACAAATCTGCAAAGTTTCTCATGTATATAGCAAGTAAGAGTGCATAAAACCAAAATTTGGTTGTGCCATGGCCCACAATTGAGATTTGATTCCAGACTCCCAAACGTCTTGTTGCCCTAACTCCGTAATTCGTATGCTCAGCCTAGAAAAATCGAAAGATGATTGTGAATCGTGATTGCAATTAAGGGTCCCTGCGTCAATATTATAGGGTGCCCAAAATTTTTGGTTTTTTAATTAATTTTTTTTTCAAAACGTAGGTTTTTTGCCCTAGAAAGACTCGATATGGAATCGACCGGTTCCATATGGAACCCGACCGGTTTGAGAAAACTGGCCTGTTCTATATGAAACCGGGCGGTTCTTGGTGGAAACCGGCCAGTTCCGTTCATAACCGGTAAAAAATGGGTTGAATCAAACGGTCGGACCGAAAAACCCTTGGAACCGGTTGGACCGGTCGGTTTTGCCGGTTCCGGGCCATTTTTTATAACATTGACTAAGATATTGAACAACTTTAATTCATGTTTGAAATGTTTATAGCTAACTTACGTTATTCATATTGATTAGGATCATAAACCACATCAAACTCAAAATACTGAAGACTTTGAAAGTTTGTTACTTGAACTTGAAACAATCAAGCCTTCATTCACATAAGAAGTAATAGTTACCATCAAAAAAATGCAAAGGCACCCAAATACTAAGCACTCTTAGGAGCAATAATAGAGATGGAGTTGAAACAAGGAATTAGAAAAGATTGAATCTTATGATTTATGAAGTTATTTGTGCTTCGTACACACACGCACACACACACACACACATATATGCAATTTTCCTTTTACAAACTCGTACATTGGGATAAAGTTGCAGGTCAAATTTACAAAACATACCATGGCACTAGAGTCATGCATAGTTAGGGTTTACTTCAAGTCACACAAACCAATTTTTTGTATAATGTGGACCTAGAGGAGTGAGCAAATTTAAAATGATTGAATTTCATGACACTGTTAGAGGCTTAAGAGGCTAAAATAGTTTAAGCTATGAAATTAATCAATTATGTTTTTTTAACTCTTTAATTTTTTGTAATATATTTAAAAAATATATATATATTATTGCCGCTCCCAACCCGACTTTTCCTGCAAATTTGGGCAAAGCTTCTAGCCGTACCGGATACTCGTACCCACGTACCCAACGTACCCGCGTTCCAGAAACTTGTGCAACATAGCTTTGATTGTTAGATGTGATTCCTTGTTTGTCTTGTCCATTCTACTCCATAAGGCATTGGTCACTGGTATCTTTTGCGTAGACATATTTGTATTTGGCTATCTAGTTCATTTCAGGTGATCTATCTAAGGGCTCTCCCCTTGGAGGTTTGACTTCCGAAGAAGTAACACATTGTATCTGAGGTGACTGTTATCACCTAAACTGTAGTTACCCTTATGGATGTATCCATTGATGGATGGCAATAGGGAAGGGCAACTCAAAAGGTGCAACCACGATCACCTCGACCTCCAATAGATGGTTGTCACGCCAGTCGAGGCAACCTTCGCTATATGTTATCTAGCCCAGACAACAAAGGGGGAGACCTGATCTACTCCCGACAGGAGAGATCAAAACCAAGACACCAAATCAAGTTAATACTAAGTGAAGTACGGTGTATGGTTTATCCTAGACCTAAGGATGAAGTCACAATATAAGTAAGGGGTTCAATGAATATAGCTTTGGTTCATTATTGATGTGAGAGTGACTTATAGTATTTGAAATGAGATCCAGGATTAGAGTACTAGTTCAATGTGAGACAATCCACTGCCTTTGGGAATCGTGTCCAATGCAGGGTAGTTTAGGGGTTGAATTGGGGCTAACTAGTATAAGTGACAAGCTTGATCATGAGAGATGATAACATCAAAGGGTTTAGTCCACCAAACAAGAATCAAACCACAAGTTAATCTAACAATCTAGGAAAGTTGAATTGACTTGGAGAGAGATCAGTGCCTTGGGAATTGGGATAATGGAGTCAAAGTGAAGTTAACTTGTGGTTGATGACTCCTATTGCATGAGACAAGTGGGCAATTAAAGTCTTGATGGATGAATAGGTCTAGATCTAGAGATTCAAGGTTTGACCTAAGTGGATCACAATCCCTTAAAACAAGGAATGCTATCCCCAAGGCAAGATTTGATGAAGTGACCAACTAGACCTAGGTTTTGAATTATGCTCGTTCCAAATCCACCAAAATCTCATGTACCCATGTCCTAGAAGTGGACCAACTCAGTTTCCCAAGGAAGTGCGACTTTGCCCAAGGAGGGTGAAATGTGGGATAGATGAATCAAGACAAGTCCAATGACATCCAAAATTTAGATCCAAGTAGTTTGATCAAGTGAGAGTGTGGATCTACAATTTCATGGCAATCTGATGGCTAGATCTTACTAGATCTGAGTTTTAAAGATACCAAGTGGTCCAAAATGGGGATTAAATCCCTTAAAATGTGGAATAGGGCCCACAATGTAGAAATCAGAAAAGTGACAGTGTAGGGATAGGTTTTAGGATGTGTAGATTACGAATCAAGCAAAATCTCAACTACCCATGTACTAGATCTAGGTCAACTCACCCTCACGAAGAAGTGCGACCTCACTTGGGGAAGCTAAGTTGGCTTGTGAAGGGGGTCAAATGGAGGCCAATCCTCACCAAACTATAGATTCGGGATGCCGTGGATACTATAGAGGTGGGTTTTCAATATTACACCCAACAACCCACTAGATCTTAGTAGATCTGAGAAAATGCAACAATGAGGGTTTGAATTAATTAGATTTTTTCAATTATGTGTTATGTCAATGGATTGGATCAAGATAAGAGAAACAAACCTGTGGATCTTACCTGGGTAACCTTGTAGATGCCTTGATGATGATGATCTATGCAAACCCGATCAATTTGAGAAGCTTTGAGGTAGTTTTCTATGAAGTCGATTTAGTCCAAGAAGCCAATGCGCCCTCTCTCCTGCACAACAAACGTCAACAATATCAGATTTGATTCAATCAAGAGATAAGACTAATGCCACAAGAGAAGTAACAGAAAGATAGCATAGATCACAATGATACTAATGATAACCCCTGATACAAGCAAATGCCAAGAAGATCGATTTGAAGAAGCCTTGCAAAATCGCCCTTGTTGAAGTCGCCCTCCTGTAGACAAGACAATGATTTCCAAAAAAAATAGATCTTACCACAAATTCCAAATGCTAGGTTGCAATAGATTTTCCAATCACCATCTAAGAACACCAGATGCAAAGGAGACCACAAGAATTTCCACAAGAAATTTTTTCTATACCAATAATCCAAGAGCCAAAGACCCCTTACAATGAGAAGCTCTCTCCTTTAAATAGGAAGGAGAGGCATCAAAATCCTAACCACTTTTTGAATGAGTGGCTTAGATTAAAAGATACAAATGTCTAATCAATGGTTGAGATGAGCTCAACAATAAAATACATGGATCACTAACAAAATATAACATAAGTGGACAAAATCGCCCTAGGAGAGGGGAATCCCACCATATCATGATGACAAAATATAATAAGAAGCTTATGGTGGGTCCAAGGGGTAATTTTAGCCACCCTTGGTCAATCCCCATAGCACAATAATAATAAAATAGTCATCAATATACCAAATCGTGCCTCTATGGACAAATCGTGGGCCTTTAAAGGCCTCAGAAATCATCAGAAAGTGCCATAAGTGATGGATGCGGGTCCCGATGAAGCTGAAACTGCTAGAGGAGGTGTGGAAGACATCAACCCATCATCACTGATCATCCCATGCCAAGACATTGCCTCAGTAGCCCAAATTGAATTCCTCAATAGCCATTTTTACCAATCCTGAAATGCCTCGGGAAGCATGAAACTGCCTCCTGGAGTGCTTGCGCTGTCAAGGTGAGGGCACCAGTGTGTCCGGGAGGGGGGTAATATGGTAAAAACAAGTGGCTGGACCACCCCCTCCAAGCATAGCGCCCTAAGTCAACCAAATAAAAATCCTCTCTGCTCTGACAGGGTCTCCGACAGACCAAAACTGCACTGAGTTAGCCTACTGAGGCTCAATCATCACTGTAAGTGCCCAGAATTGAAAACAGACTGTCTCATTGGACTCAGAAGATCCAAATCCAACCAAGATGTGTACTCATACACCATATGAGTCTCTGCATGATCATAAAATATATTTAATATACCGGAACATGTGAAATAATAATAATCTGTAAATGATCAAATAATGCTGTAAACCATGAATCATCATCATAAACCTATATCTGATGCATAGAATCATCATGTACATGTACATAGACCATATATCATCTATCCATATCATCACAAGGTCCAACCATCTCATGTCCTATGGTTGACCTTGGTCAAACTAGGTTTGACCAAGTCAACATGACCAAATATAACTCAGACCATCATCAGAAGCTGCTGCAAAGTGTCAAAGGTTAATGCATGCTCTACAACTTATTCAAATAGCAATTACAACACAAAGTAATCATTTACTGGCGATCTAAATCCAAATATATAATGTCATTAATTATTATTATTACTCAGACTAGACTTTCAAGACCATACTCACTTCATTGCTGTGATCAATTTGCTAGTGAAGGGTGAAGGCTAAAATAACAGGCTAGGCTAAGGGATGACTTGACTGACTTAACTTTGTGACACTTTGGCAAAGGGAAAGGGAATACACACCATAGTATATACTGAATGAGCAACAACACAGGGAATGGCGGTGTCTCACAAATGGATAAGTTGTTCAAAGAGGGTTTTTTCACCTTTCACAGATGCGCACAATCCATAATACAAATGAGGCCAGCAATAATTTAGATACAACATTTAAGTTCCATTGCTTTTTGGGCCTGAAGTTTCAATAGCCTTTGATCTATGTGTGTTTATAAACACATTGCATAGATTTACATTTATTTTAGGCTTTCTGCTGTAGGTGTGTTTTTAAGGCACTTGTTTACCTGAGCACTTCTAGGTGTGTCACAAACAACTTGTTTACCTAGGTATTTACATTTCCAAAAGATATAACATTTTATTTTCATGGCCATTTTCATTTGGCATGCCTTTCATTCATGTGTGTTTAGAAACACATTGCATGAACGGGCTTTTCATACAAGATATAGCATTTCATTTTTTCCAGATTTTGTATTCATGGCAGCACTAAAAGTTTCAGGTTTAGCCAACACAACTTTAGTGACTAGGGGGAATTCACAAGGAACTCCAACTCACCATAGGTAAGTTTTGTCACCAACTCAGAGCCGAAACACAATAAATAGGGAAGCTCATCCAATACAGAGGCTACAGTGGGGAAAAGATCCTCCATGTCACTAGTCAAGTAGTAAGTCAGGGTAATAAACTAAAAGGTAGGCAATGGATGGATGAAGACAATGAATAATGGAGCCAACACTAGCAAGCCAAGGTATGGTGGAATGATCACCTCTATTCTCCCTAAGGAGGGTAAAACCAATGAGTATGAATAGTGAACTTCTAAGTTTGAGTAGGGACAATATAATATATATAATAAGATCAACCAGGTCCACATATCTATATGATCGCCATATCATGACACTAAGTGCTAAGACATGCTATTAGAATAAGTATAAAAGCAATATAACCATAACACAATGATATACCTGCTGAGTCATATACCTGAATGCTCATCATCTGAACCATCATCTGTCCTCTGAAACTGCTGCTGTAACTCTAGGCACTACTGATTGCTCTGTACAAATGGTATAATGGCTATATCAGTCATCTCTCTGAGTGTCCTGAGACTCAGTCATGGCAATGGGGAATAGATATATTGTTCAAAATCTGATAGTGATCCAATGTAGATGCTCATCTCAGCATCTCAATGTAAGGGAACTGGCTGAATAGTGTACTGGAATCTGACAAAAAATGTATGATAGCCCGACTACTATATATGTGATAACAGTGACATTGGGATACATTGGTGCATTTGCTTATCGATGAATTGACTTGCTAATTCATCATGTAACAAAGAGCAAGAGGGAGGATTGTGTGTGGAGTTGGCCGATGATGCCACAAATTATGTGGAGGGATTGGGCTCCTTATCTTTCCCAATGCCTTTAGGTGATGTTCTTGAGATAGATTGTCTTATATGTTCTTGAGTTAGCAAAAAAGTTTCTTTCATTTCATTGCATGACCAATTTGCAATGTTTGGTTGAGATTGATGGTTAGCAAGTCACCATTAGAGACAATCATTTGGATCTAGTCAAATTTTGGACACAGGAATGCGAGAAGGTGGCCTTTATAGGCTACTCACAGATTCAATTGAGCAAGTATGGTGGGAAGCCATGATGGTGGAGTGTTCCTCCAGTGTTGAACTGACTGTGGAATCGTTGATTGATTCCTTGTTTATAGCTGATGGGAGTATGGAAGAGTATGGAGATAAGGTTGTTATAGAAGGATTCTTGGGCAAGAGGGAGTTGACTTCGATGAGACTTGTTATCCCCAATCTTGTAGTTGCCCCTAATGGTGGATCCTATACAGGATGGTGGAGGGGATAGGCAACCAAAGTGGTGAACCCAGAGGGCCTCGATCCCCAAGATGGATTGGTTGTCACGCCAATCGAGGCACTCTTCACTTTTCACTATCAAAGCCACAAATAATAAGGGGGAGACCTTGATCTACTCCCGACAAGAGAGATCTAACCCAATCAACAGATTAAGCTACGGAAATAGAATACGTAAGGTGAGGGGTGATGAACCCTAGTTTTAAGGAAACAAGGTCACTGTGGAGGCTTAAGAATGAATAGATTAGATTATGGGTGCTTAGACACAGTGACTTGATAATTAGAAATGATTCCAGGATTCTAGTGCTAGGACAAATGATCAAAATCAATCGACTTCGGAAACGTGACCCTTAAAACAGGGAAAATGACCCAAAGAGTAGATCTGATGGTTTAGGCTTTCTAGCACAGCTTGAGTGAAAGATTTGATAGTATCAAAGTATACAAGCTCAACAGAAGAGGTTTACACAACCCGAAAAACAAGCCAACCAAGGAGGGTGCAAGGGTAGAGATCAGTGCCTAGGGAAAAGGGGCAGATGGAGTCCTTAGAGCATGACGCCTTAGAGAATCCACTTGTGGATAAGTCGTAAGATGAAAACCCAGAAATGGTTTGCTAGTAAACCAAGAAATGAAACCCATGGAATTTTCCAATTGATTTAGAGTTAGGGTTTGAAAGTAAATGACAGATGGGTAGGATAGAAGTGTTGATTAAATTGTCATTGATGCCAACATGGGACTTGCAGGGGCCTCTCAGGTTGTCATTGATGCCACCAAGATCTCCTACAATGGACAAGCCTGATGAATGGGTTTGATCATGGACACTTGCACAGGTTTGGTATGGGTTTGATTACCCTTGACTTGGTTAAGTGCCCCTAACAGTGTCTTGGTCCAGTCTGAGTCCATTGTTGTATCCTTGGTTGTCCTTTGGTTGATGGTCTTTGTGCTACTTGCACTTGTGGTTTCTTGTTTGGTTGCCTAATGAATGATTGTGGTATTCTAGATCCTGAAGCCTGTTGAACCCATAATGAAAGCCCACAAGTTGGTCTTAAGTACAAAAGGGTGTAGATGCTCTTATTGGAATGCCCCTAATGAACAATGTTAAAGCCACTAATTTAGATGATGTCCTAGGTCAAGTCCTTATCCTTGATAGGTAGAAATGACCCATTCTATGGTCATTTAAAACGATATACTTAATGACCCTATAATGTAATTTTTTGACAATATGGCATGCATGCCCTTAAAGCACTAATGATGCCTTTGATGTCATATGATGATACCTTGATTAGTCCTTGAAACCCTCATCTTTTGACTTGTGCCCCTAGGTGATGATGAAGCCTTTGTCCTTGAGAAATAACCCATTCTAAATATCCTTTTTGTTAGTTTTTGAAGTTCTAGAAGCCCATTGCACTTGGTTGTAAAAGTTCTTAAACCCACACACATGACACTTGGACCACTTGATGGACATAGTGTTGAATCCCTTGTTGATGATGATGAAGTCATATGTTAAGGAAACACTTGTGCTTTCCCTTAAAGCCCACAAATTTGTTGAAGAAGCTTTCAAAATAATTTCAAGCCAAATCTGATGTCCTACACAAATTGAAGAAATCAAGGGTGAAGAACCTTGCCAATGCAAGTAAGACCCTCACAAGGTAGTAGCCCTATACCCTCACAAGGTAGTAGCCCTCGTCATGATGTTTCCAATGGTAGGTGGCATGTCACGTGGTTCCTTATGGTTGAAGAGCTCTTAATTTTCAAAGTTGAAGTGGTGTTTTTACCCCATCCAATGGGTCGGCCCAACCAAATTGGAAAAATATAAAAACAAAAATAAAAATTTATTTGAAGAAGTCGGCTCAGTAAATATAATGAAAAATGTGTATAAATAGCAGCTTGACGTCTCAGTTTCAATGATAAGTTAGAAGTTAAATTTCTCTCTGAAATTTGGGTCTCCTTCACTGAGTTAGCCGCAACAAATTCAGTGATCTCTACTGAGATTCCCGCAAGTTAAAATGAAGTTAATTTCGGGCTGTTACAGAAGTTAATTTCGGGCTGCTACAAAAGAGAATTTCGGGCTGCTTCTGTGAGATTTTCGGACTGTCTCTCTACTGAAAATTCTGGGCTGCTCCTGTAAAGTTCAGACTGCTCCTGTGCTCCTATAAAACTCAGGGTGCTGCAACTCTCTCTGTAAACTCGGGCTACAGGATTTTCGGATTGTTCCTTCTTTTAGGGCAATCTTCATCAGTGTCTTCTGCAATTTTCAGGCAGCCTTCTTCAGTCTACAAGCTGTCTCCTTCAAGTTTTGGTGGTGTTTCTCAGGTCAAAGTTAAGCTGCTCCAGCAATGAATTAGGGCCGTCATCAGGTTGTCTATTAGTTCACAATGGTGGTATGTATGTAGTGATGTGATCAACATTAATGTTTACAAAGTATGCTGAGTATATACTAAACAATGATGTACTTAACCAATTGTACAATGAAACGATATAATGATGTGATATGTGTGCTCAGTTAACACAGTAATATCTTGTATGTTCGGTTATAGATTACAAGTTTATGTATGATGTGCTAGAGATGATTACACTATAAGTGCATGATATAACCAACATTACATAGCACAGTGACATGCTTAGTATCCTATGCTCATCAGTGATGGTTGATGATGCCTATATGCTCAGTACACTCAGTAAGATGCTCAGTACTCAGTGGTATGCTCAGTTTACATAGTAAGATGATGAGTACCAGCTTGACTTGACAGTTTGACTCATTTCTGACAAAAAGAGAAATTGATTGACATGTTAGTAATATTCTTGAGCAACAGATTGACATGTTGATTGAGTTGTAATTGGGACAGTGACAGAGTTACATCAGACTTGCAAGCTAAGCCTTGCAACCTTGGGGATTGGATTCCTCAACCCTTTCTCAGTTGGACCTGAGAAGACCAAGCTGGGTCTTGGATTAGGAGTTGGTGCTCTTCTTATCAGTTGGTGCTGATGTAATCGCGAAGACATAATCCAGTGTTCCATGTACAATACATAAAACAAATTTACCAAACAAATGTTGTGTTCTCGTGTTGTGTTACTTGTTCAATGATCTAGTTGGTAAACATGCTTATGATTCATGGTTGATTAGTTGATGGATGCTTATGCAATAATGATGTAATTGGCAGTATAATGCATTGATGAACTTTGAAAAGGATTTAAATTGCCTACACACTGATTCACCCCCCCTCTTAGTGTGCCTGGTGTGTCCAACAAGAAGAATAATTTACATACCTTGCAAGCGTACCCGTGTCATGGAAATTGATGCTAGTATCTCAAGGATTGTTCCCGCAAAGATCAAGTGAAGATTTGATGCTTTATCTTGCCCCAATGATTTTGCCCAATTCCACTAATGTGCCCCTCTCTTCCTGCAATGCCAAGGAAAACGATTTCAATCAGCAAGCAACAATGAAGGTAAATGCGAATGACGAAATGTTAACAAAGAGTAAGAGGTACAAAGACAATGACACTCCCTGAACTAGACGAAAAGAAGAGAGAGAGACAAGGAGAGTCTCCTCAGCCAGTGCGCCTTCCCTCCAATTCGACTTCTTCACCTGCAAGTAAAACGTGGAAGATAGATGTGCAAAATAATCGCCAAGATCCTCAATGCAATGGACGAACAGTTTCAATTGACATATCCAACACCTAGAACCAGATCACAAGAGTTTTGCAAAAATATATTTTATTCCAGAAGCCAAGAGCCAAAAGTCCCTTTACAATGAGGGGGGTCTCTCATATAAATAACAATGGGAGAGACCAAAACCCTAACCACCTTTTTAATGAGTGGTTGAGATCAAAAGATACATAAGTTATTATCAACGGTTGAGATGAGCTCAACATAAAGTACATGGATCAACTCAAAAATAAAAGAGAGCACCTTAGCTAAATCGCGCTAAGGGGATGTGCTACCTAAAAAGTGACTTTAAGTCACAACATAAGCTCATGGTGGGTCTAGGAGGTGAAATCTTCCTCCTAGTGTGTCCCCATGGCCAATAACAAAATATAATATCATCAAAGTACAATATTGTGACCACAAGGCCAAATCGTGTCCCCTCAGAGACACCATAAAATCATGGAAAATAAGCCCGGAGAGTGTGTGGGCCCCACTAGATGCTGCAACATGCTTTGGAAGGTGTGGGAAGCATCACACACAACATCAAAATCAACCTCATGCCATTTCTTTGCCTCAGTAGCCCAAATCGAATTTCTCTGTAGCCATTTACCATTTTTAGTCCTCTGTAAATCACTTGTAAAAGATAAAAATGCCTATAGCTCACTGCCTGGTCATCCGGTGCCAAATCTGATTGCACCAAAATGTCCGGGGAGTATGGCAATATAGTAAAAACAAGTGGTTGGACATCATACTCCCTCTGTAGCGCCTTAGGTGAACCAAATAGAAAGTCAAACTGCTTTGCCAAGCCATTTTTAATGGCAAATCTGCACTGAAGTGATAAATTGAAAAATATCTCAATTGAAAGTGCTCGAAATTGCAAACTGAGTATCCCAATGGACTTAGAAGATCCAAATGCACTAGGAATGAGTACCAATACATAATGTGGATAACTGTATCATCATCTATAACCATAACCATGCTCGGACAAATAAAAAATAATAATCTGCAAATGATCAAAATCATAAAAATATCACAAATCACCATCTGAAACCTGTAACTGCTACATGGAACCACCTGATGGGCAATAAGAGACCATGTATAATCAATCTATAGCATCACTGGTCTAATCTCATCTCATGTCCTTTGGTTGACTTGGTCAAACTAGGTTTGACCAGGTCAAAGTTGACCAAAATATGAGCCAGGCTAAAACTTCAAGATGCTGCAAGTGTAATTGGATAAAACATGCTCCGTTAGTCATTCAAATAGCAAGACTTTAATAATAAAGTAGCATTTCACTGGCAATTTAAACACGATAGATATTCAATACAAGTTTATAGATAATATTAATAGCTCAGAATAGAACCTCAAGAATATACTCACTTCATTCATGGCTGTGATCAATTTGCTAGTAGTGGGTGAAGATGGATGGATGAGAGGCAAGGCTAAGGGGTGACTGCACTAACTTAACACCATGATACTTTGGATGTAGGGACACTCAAGCGTATGTTGGATAAAAATAACACAGGGGATGGAAGCGTCTCACAAATGGGATAAGTTGTTCAGGAAGTGCTTATTCATCCTTGGTAGAAGTCTACAACTCACATCCAAGCTGACTCAGCTCCGTGAGGATCTTTTCTAGAGCTGCCATGACTAGGTGTCCGACAAACCGTAACTCGAGATTCCAGGGGACACTTAGAATTAACTGTCCCTTACTCCATCTCATATCACAACCCGTAGGCTCCATGAGGAATTAATCATTACATTCTAAGGACAATAGTCATTGGATATAACATATATTTAACCACTGCTTTTTGGGCCTTTCATTCATTTAATTTCACTGGCCAACAATCTTTAGATTTTGCATACATTTAACCATTGCTTTTAGTAGGCCTTTCATGCCCCTTCATTAGGGAGTTTACATTTCATTCATTTCATAGCCCTTCTTTCATTGTGTTTAGAAACACAGGTTTTGAGTTTCATTTCATTGGGCTTTCATAATAGATATACAATAATTTCCACAGACATGTAATGATGGTAGTCCTATCTGCTGCAGATTTTAGCCAACACAACTTACACAACTCAGAGCCGAGACACAACTAAACATCGATGCTATCCAATAAAGAGGCAAGAGTGGGGGAATCCTCCATATCATAGGCTAAGGTGTAAGTCAAGGAAACAAATGAGACTGGATGGTGACGAATGGATGATGAGAGTGAAAGGTGGTGCCAACACTAGCAAGCCATCTATTGGTGGGAATGATCACCTCCATTCTCGTAGGGTGGGTGAAACCAATGAGTATAAACAGGAACTTCATAATTCCAAGCAAGCTAGACCATATAAATATATCATAACAACCATATCCATAATACATAAATAAACCGCCAGATCATGACCACAAATGCTAAATCAAGCTACCAGAATGACAAAAGAGCAATACAAACCAATACACATCGATATACTGTCCTGGGTCATCTACCTGTACCAACTACCTGAACCATCATCTGTCAATTGGAAACCTGCTGCTGCATATTTGGGCACTGCATACTGCTCTATATAGCAAAAATGGCTACATTGGTCATCAAATCTGAGTTCCTGAGACTTAGTCATGGCATAAGGCTGAACAACTGCTCATGGGCTGCTCTGAAATCATAAGTGATCCTTGAATGAATGCTCATTTGATGCTGATCTCAAGCATCTTAGTGTAAAGGACTAGCTGAAAAAAGGACTGGAATATGATCTGAAGATATGGTAGCCCCAACTACTATAAATGTGATAACAAGACTCTTACTCTAGTTGTCGGAGGATTCTTCCAAAAAGAGGGAGTTGCCCTGGATGGGTTGACGCATGCATCACTAGTTTTCGATTTCAGTATCAATGAGTTTGTACTCATTTTGGGTTGTTTTGAGTTTAGCGCAGATTTCAATTCCTTATTTGATGGATTTGATACACTTGACTTGGCCTTGTATACATACGAATTCATTATTGCGTGAAATCCATAGCAATTCATGTTGTGGTTTGAGAGAAGATGTTGACCAGTGAAGATGGCATGAAGGATAAAGAAGGTTGCCAGGTTGTTGATGCAATGTTTCTAGTACAGAAGGTTTTCACCTTGAATATTTTGAAGAGAGTTCAAAATATAGAAGGAAGTAGTGATCTAGATTCATGTTTATTCAGGTTTGGTGATGGTCAACTATTTGACCAAGTCCCTAGGACAGGGGAGATTCCATATTCGAAGGGAGTATTTTGTGTTTGGTATGGAACACTTTCCTTTGTAAGAGGGAGCGTTGGATTTTTATTACCTTAGAAAGTGTACAACCGAGTCCCATTTTCCATCATTTTACTTAAATTTTTAACATTACCATTAATTGTTTTAGGATGTTTGAGAGTGGTTCCAACCTCATCAGACTTCATATGCAAAAAGTAGGATTTTAGATCCCATTTAGAATTCAACAGACTTAATGGTTTTCAGGATTTCAGGATTCCAACGTTTCCAGTGGATTCTATCATGTATGTGGATAAGGGATTGGAATTTAATGAAGTACATCAAACTCTCTATGTACCTTGATGTTGGTGGTGTCGATGCCTGATTGTTAAAGTTGTTTGAATTCCACTGTCATGACCTTAATAAAAAAATGTACCCTTCAGTCAAGCAAAATCACTTATTAAGCATGGGAAGCTCTTTCTACCTTATTTTAACGCTTGGATTAAGAAGTTTGAACAAAATTGTAGGGTGTTAATTGATGTCCTTGGAGGATCAACTTCGAGATTGGAGGCAGAGGCAAAGTCTAGAGCCTAGAGGTGGGGGAACATGGTGCTATTGATAAATATGATCTCGACATAGACAATGATTTTGATGATTATGTTTTTTCAATTTTGATTTAGATATGTATTGCGCTTGGTGCCATTATATTTATGATAATATTTTGTCTCTAATGGTTTGGAATCATAGCTTGGAATCTTTAATATATATTTTTTTCATTAAAATTGTAAAATTTTATGTATTTTTTAACAGTCTGAGTCATTGAAAGCAAACCACTCCGAGTTATTTGCATCCACTACATCTATATATTAGTGATTTCTTCATATTTATGTTCCAATGTGTTTATCTGATGTTATTGTTACGTTGTATGTTTAAAATTCTGAAAAAAAATGAATGTATTTTGTATTTTTTAATGTTTGCCGACTTTTTCCGACTTTTCCCGATTTTTTCGCCGATGTTGCCGAGAAATTGTTTTCGGGACCCTTGCCGACTTTTTGCCGAGTCCGACTTTTTCAACGTTGATTGAAACAAGTAGAGGAGACCTGGGTGCATACAGAGAAGGCATGTCTGACATGTGTGCAGGTCTGTACAGTAGTGAGGCAACCCTCCTCTAGCAGCGTTTTGTACAACAGTACAACATCTCCGTACAACCCTCCTTTAGCAATTTTGTACAAGTAATGAGGGTGCATGAGCATTTATGGAGAGAGATAAAGGGTGCATGCATGCCAAAAGAATACATGTGCCATCCTAAATTTAGTCCCACTTTAGATGCCAAAAGAATACATGTGCCATCCTTTTCTGTTTAGCAGTTCAATTCTATATCTAGTTTTGCTTTAACTAGTATTTGCATGCACAATTAGAGGACATGATTTCCTAGTTAAGCAAGGTGCTCATGCATGTGGATTCCACTCAGAGTGAGCGCAAATTTCTAAGAGCATGCATGCTTGCCTTAGTTCATCTCCAATAGAGGCAGACTTCCTTAAAGCTCATGTCACGATCATGTCAAGGAAGGGATACACCACTACAACAATCCTCTATCCAAGCTTGGATAGGACTCATGTAAGTATGACTGGCTGAATACATCATGATTCCCACCTTTAAGCAACAAGGGCCTATTACAAAAGTCCTCAAGGTCATGCTCCACATTAGTCAAGCATAAGATGACATAAATTTCCAGGTTTACAGGAAAATTTAGCCCCAGTTTTAGGGTTTGAAAATAGCATTTGAATTGCTGCAAACTTTTACAATTAACTCTTAGATGAAAAGATTGCTGCCCCAAGCAAATTTCTGTACTAATAAAATATCTTTCAGCTGAAAACTCATGCCAGATACAAGAAAACAAATAAAAATGGAAAGATTAGGTGGCTTGAAAAATCCTGCATTTTTGGGCTCAGAAACTTATTCCAAATCCTTGCAAAATTTTACATTAAGAAGTTGGAAATCACCCTGATTTCTGTCCCAAGAAAACCCTAAAAACTAGAGGAGATGGCTGAAATAAATCTATAAAAATATGCTCAACATTATGCCCAAAGTCAACATTATAAATAGGGGCGTGCGGCTGCATATCCTCTTTCATACTTGGTTGTTCTAAAGGATCTAAATCTCTAAGTTCCTCACTAGATGCTTCACTACATGAATCATATATGGGATCCCCAGAATTATGATTGTATCAATCTAAAATCTCACATCCAATTCTTCATGAAATGGAGAAGTGCGTGCATCTTCCATCTCAACATCAAACAAGGGTTTGTCTTTAAACACTAACAAGGATCAAGGGCTTATCCCTTTGTGGAGTCACAAGATGAGCTAGTTAAATTGTGAATTAGGAAAAGGCTCATCAATGATTAAGATGTCGTTGAAGCTCGGGTTGAAAGGACTTATCCCTTGCAGTGGTGCCAAAATGTTACAAATTGAACTAGCATGTGTGATTAAAGCCCCAAAGAACAAGGTTACCCAACTATAACCTAGAGGTGTTACCCATTAGCACCTCGATAACCACCTCCTTGCACTTCAGGTTGGCTGTTCTCCAACTCAAGGTTAGGATTGCTAGGTTATGGAAATAAGGGCACAAGGTGATTTAAAGAGTTAGTCTTAGCAAAACAATTTTTTGGTCTTTTTGTCGTATAGAAAAGGGGTGATGGGAGGACCATGAAGACTAGTGCCAATCCCCAGGGAAAAATGGAGTCAAAGGGAACAAGGTCAATGAAGGGGGCAAGTTCATGAAAGGGTTAGGGTATATTAGATCCCGTGCGGTGCCAACTATAATAGACCCCAACTTGTTACAACATCAATGTGGAAATTGCTAGGAGCTCCCTTGCGATGCCAACTCAAAACAATGTTGATTAAGGTGATCCCTATCCTAATGAAGTATCTCAAGTTCTTACTCTATAAAGATGATTCGTAACAATGCAATATTCATGTATAAAACATCAAACAGAGATAGAGGAAAATAATTCGCTCATAAAACCCTTCCAATGGGACAATTTTTCCCTTCTATGGCCCTAATTAGCAACTCTAGCTATTCCACATATCATTTTCACATTAAAGATGAGAACAAGGAACCACACTTACAAATGGATAAGACAACTCAATACTCTTCAAAAATGCTCCATAAAGCTATGTCAATTATGCTCCAGAGAGAGTTCTCACAATCCAACCATGAGAAATGAATGAGAGAGCCAACCCTTATATAGGTTATAGGCTATAGCTGCATCTCATTCTACAATAAAATATGATTAAACTAGGCCAAAACCCTAGATCTAACCTAGGATAGAGTAAACAATTACAAAAAGCTCCAACTAATAATTAACAAATATTAAAATAATGCATGAGAAAGGTGGTCAATGCTACATGTACAATGTATCCATCAAGTTGCTCTCCATGCAAGGAGGAATAACCCAAGAAGGAAGGCAAAGTGGTTAAACAACCTTCATCTCTCTCATAAGGTAGGGATTCCACCAAAAATCATTCACATAGTAGCCAACGCCCTCCAATATTTGAGTTAAACAATTTCAAGATAAAAGCATGCCAATAACAACACTTCTAAGTGCAATGATCCCATAGCCCTCCAAGGTATGGTGTCCACGCGATGAAAAAATCCACAAAGGAAGGGATGGCCCCATGAATTTATCTCCATATGCCAAAGTTGATATGTCATCCATGTCCGACCCATCACAAGAGTAAATGTGGGATAAAACCCAACGATGCCTCCACCGCAAATGTAAGCCCCAGAGAAGAAAGGCCCCTAGATCTAGCCTAGGATGGAGTAAACAATTACAAAAAACTCCAACTACTAACTATCAAATATTAAAATATTGCACTAGAAAGTTGGTCATGTTGCCACATGTACAATGCATCCATCAAGTTGCTCTCCATGCAAGGAGGAATAACCCAAGAAGGAAGGAGAAGTGGTCAAGCAACCTCCAACTCTCTCGTAAGGTAGGGCTTCCACAAAAAATCATCCACATGGTAGCCAACATCCTCCGATAAATGAGTTAAACAATTCCAAGATAAAAAATGTCAACAACAACACTTCCAAGTGCAATGATCCCATAGCCCTCCAAGGTATGGTGTCCACACGATGACAAAATCCACAAAGGAGGGGTGGCCCTAGGAATTTATCTCCATATGCCAAAGCCAATATGCGATCCATGTCCAACTTGTCAGAAGAGTAAATGCGAGATCCCAACGATACCTCCACTGCAAATGTAATACCCAGAGAAGAAAGGTGTCAACTAATATATGGCACGCCCACATACAAACTCAAGCTCTTTGTATGACCAAGCCACATTTGATTACAACCGAAAACCCCATGTTAAACTCTAGGGAGAATCTAGAATTTTTAGTATGTATGTGCCACTCCCATGTAAGTGGGCGATTATACGATCAACGATACTCTATTGATATGCATCATGAACATGGTCCATTTGATCATATGTGCACGAACCAAATACTCTCCCACAACAAATATGGCTCACTTCAGCGATTGTTTGAAAACAACAAATGACCACATTGCTGGATATTGCAAATTTTGCACCCAGACTATGCTGACAACTACAATGAATGCTCCAGATCATGCCCACTGATGATTTCAATAGAAATTGGTCTTCAACTAGTGGCATATAACCCTTAATCGATAATGCTGCTTTGGCATTGTTCCCACAAAAATCAACACCTTAAGGCAAAGTCTCCCAACAGGTTCTAGCCAAGTGCAACTATGGAAACTTTACAATTGTCACTTTCTCCTCACTTTTAGTGAGAAAAGATAATCCTACATTAAGGGGGGATTCCCTAAATTTACTAAAGTTTGTTTGATTGATTAAGTGATTTGAAGATTGTTTAGATTACTTGTGAAAGATTGTGAGTAGATTTAGATTAGTGAGCTAAAGTGTTTTGTATGGCATAAGTTATAGGAACACGAATTCATGCACAATATGATTAAACACAACTCATTAAGGTTATTATTACTTAATGTTGGAATCCTCTGGGACTATTGTAAATAATGTAAATAGTTTCAATTTCAATTATGGAAGATGAGGAGTCTTGGAGACTCCAATTGATCTCTTCAAATCCGAAGTCCAAGAGTCTCCCATCTAATGTATAAATAAAAGATTTGGCTGTTGAATTAATTGAGTTTGAGAGTTATTACTGTTAATTGGTATCAGAGCTTGGCTGTCTGCTCCTGGCTACCATAACTCATGTAGTTGGCATTTTGTCCATTCTGCCACTTTGCCCAGTCCTGGCACAACCTGCCTTCTACCATATTCTTCCCCAAACGTTTTTCTGCTCATCCGTTCTGCCACATTCATGATAGTCTGGCTTCTTGGTATCTGGCAGAGATTGAAACGCCTCTCTCTTGCAGCGCTAATCCCTTCTGCCATAAATTTGTCATACCTAAAACCTAATTATTCTGTGGTATAACTGCGTAACCCTAATATTCTTGAGCTAGGATATATCAAAACACTAATAATTTCCGGTCTCCTCTTGGAGTTATTGGCTGCATAATGAGAGACTTTCTCACATTTGATGTTGCGACCTCCTTCACATGTTTCGAGTCCACTGTTCATCTCAAGAGCCACGTCCACTAGCTGTGTCTACTGCTCATCTCAAGAGCTGGGTCCTCATTGTGAGCAACGTTCTTACTATGAGTTGTGTCCACCCCGTGAGCTGCGTTCATATTCCTTTTTGAATGATAGTCCAAGAGCTACTCTATGGAGTCCAAGAGCTACTATGGTATAGATTGCAAACTGTGGAGCCATTGTATCGTGGAGACCATTGCATATGAGCTGCAAAGGTGCATGGGAGAATGCGACTTGTACGTTGATGGAGAGTTGCGACCTGTATTTGATGGAGAGCTGTGACCTGTATTTGATGGAGAGTCGTGTTGATGGGAGAACACCTAAGTTGCACTGAAACGGATACGGAAACAGATACAGGGGGGGGGGATATGGATACGACAAATTTTCAAAAAGTCTGGATACGATACGATAGGGAAACAATGTATATATATATATATATTTTAAATCTAACTAAAATTGGACATTCATCATTTAAATTTCAAATTAAAATTTAAAACTACATGTTAACATATTACATAATCATCATCATTAACATAAGTCAAATATACAAATTACAAAACGAATTAAGTGGCAACCTACTATCATATTATGATATTCATTGTTCAGTGTTCATACTTCATTGTTCAATGCTCATACTACATTGTTCAAAAATTCAAAACATAATTATAAATTTACATATCATAAAAAATGTCCTCGTCCATATGACGAAGATCAACATCAACACTAGCACTTTCACCGTCTCTAGAAGTAGAAGCGGGAGCATTGGTGCCATGTCCACTTGATGGTGCCCCCTCATCAAATGGATTCATATGAGACATGGCATTCAATGTCATATCCAAGTCAGGTAACTCTGGTTCTAGATCCCATAGTTTGGTGGGCCCCGATTTGTATTCATCGTTCTTATGTGACAAAAGGCGAAGGTTGGAATGGACATAAAAAAGTTCCTCGGTCTTCTTGGAGCCCAATCTATTTCGCTTCACCGAATGGATGAAGCCATATGTGCTCCAGTTCCTCTCTGCTGATGAGGAGCTAGCAACTTGTGACAAGATCTTGACGGCCAATTTTTGGATATTTGGAATTTTCCCACCATGGAAGTTCCACCAATTAATTGGACTTAGTCTGGTCTTGTCCCGCATAGTCTCAATATCTGCATCCAAGTTTCAAACCCTCAGATGTTAAACAAATATGAAATGATCCAAGAAACCAATATGAAATAACAATGATCTTGATTCTTAAGATGATAAAGGATCATTACCTGCACCCAAACCCTCAGATCCCACAAAATGTGAAAACTCTTCACGAATCTGATAGGCAATATCAGGATCTACAAATAGCTTTCGAAAAGCTTTCTTAAACCCTTGGGAGACTTTTGGGTCATTGTTTGGTGCAGTTCTTTCTGGATCATTTAGTAACTCTGCAGAATAATATTTAGGATTCACTGCATAGGCCAAAAGGTGTAATGAAGTGGTCATCTTGTTCCACCTTTTCGTCAATATGTCTTTTACTTCTATGTAAAAGACTTCATTTGGGTCATGCTCCTTGGCATTGATGACCACTCGTATCTTCTCTATCATGGAGTCAATGCCCTCATACACCTTTCCCAAACTGGGCCTATTTGTGTCAAACATGCGTAGCAAATCCACAATTGGCTTAGTAAATGCCAAGAGGTACTCCACCTTATCCCACCATTCATCATCAACAACCAACCTCTTCACTGCTTGTGCTCTTTTTGTCTGGGATTGCCTCCATTGATTCCAAAGAGAACTACATACCATTGACTGCAAGGCTTCTTTCACCTGCATAAGCCTTGTCAAGACTATGATGTGAGAGGCCAAACAAGTCTCTGCAACCTGCAAGTGACAAGATTTCAATAGATTGAAATTTAAAAATTTAAATTTAGAGTCCTAAGCTCCTAACATTTATGAAACAATCTTTAAATTTTTGGTACCTTGAGAAGCTCCAACTTGGCAAATTCCTTGGGACATGTGGTGGTTTGTGATGAAGGCTTGTATTTCCTTTGAGTGACGACCCCACTCAATTTGAGTCCCCATCTTACTCGACATCAAGTTCAATGAATGAACAACACAAGGGGTCCAAAAGATGTGTTGATATTTGCCTTCAACAATTAGGCCCGCTGCTCGGCACATTGTTGCATTGTCCGTTATGACCTGGACAATGTTTTCTGCCCCCACAGATTCAATTGCTTCAATCGAGATGGCAACAATGAATTGAGCATCTTTTTGCTGCCCCTCACAATCCATTGTCTTCAAAAACATTGCCCCTTTAAGGCTTTGAGCAATCACATTGATCAAAGGCCTATTCCTTTGATCTTTCCAACCATCAGAAATGATGGACACCCCTGATATGCGCCATGAATTACAAATGTGGTTCAATGCACCCTCCAAACGTAACCTTCTCACCTGTCAACAGTGTAGTGCGGATCTTCTCATAACCAGGGCCAACATCTCTAATCAGTTCTTCCCAGTAAGGAGATCGCACAAGGTTAAAATGAAGGCCATTTGCATAAATGCACCGGCTTATAGCTTCATCTGCTGTGCCTCGAGCATCATTATTAAAACTCTTTTCAAGCGGTTCCAAATTAGACCGCTTTGAGTTTGAACTTGAAGGACTACCAAATTCATGAGAGGGAAATGGAGTCCTTGATGAATGTGCCCCCATTCTTGTTGGTTGTTTGAACTGAAAGGCAACATTTGATTCATTTGCTTTAGCATCTGCCTCATCCTGTTCTTTCTTATACTTTTCTATTTTTTCTTTGCTCAAACCCTTTCCATCTTTTTCATCTGATCTAGGTGGACCGGTGCATACTCGAATACCAGTGTTCTTTATCCCAAGTAAATGTGCTTTCACCCTGGTGTAGGATGCCTTGAATTCCTTTTGACATTCACTGCAAATCCATATTAATGACTTCCCTCCTTGGATCTTCCCCACAACAGTCACATATTTCCAAAGATGAGACTTTGGATCAATTTTCTCTATAGGGGCAGATTCAATTTCTTGCTCCCCAACATTCATAGATGACGATTCCATGATGCAGATGAATAGTAAGCTGTGCTGCTATACGCTGCAGGTTCATAAATATACAAAGTGATCAGTGATCATTAAATATACCAATAGTTATACTCCAGTTATGGACTAGCTCAAAATAAATTACAATAGAGTAAACTTGTAAAGCTATTAATATAGAAAACAGATGCATGGAATGAAATAAAAAGCAGAATAATGAAATAAAACAGAACCAAATAACGCATCAAATTTCAAAACAGAAAATAGAAAACAGAACCAGTTTGACTTTGAGTTTGAAGTTTGAACCCATGCCCCACCAAACCAAATAATGCATCAAACTATTTTGCGGTGGAGGCTTTATTGGTTTTTCCCACATTTACTCCTGTGATGAATTGGACATGGCTCACATATTGGCTTTGGCATATGGAGATAAATTTGTGGGGCCATCTCCTCCTTTGTGGGTTATGTCATAATGTGAACACCATACCTTAGAGAGCTATAGGATTGTTGCACTTAGAAGTGTTGCTATTGGCATACTTTTGTTGGACTTGTCTGAGTCATTTATTAGAGGGTGTTGGCTACGATGTGTGTTTTTTTGTGGAAGCCCTACCTTATGAGAGCATTGGAGGTTGTTTGACCACTTCGTCCTCCTTGGTTATGGAGAGCATCTTGATGGATACATTGTACACGTGGCATGGACCACCTTCCTCATGCATTATTTTAATATTTGTTAGTAGTAGTTGGAGTTTTTTGTATTTGTTTACTCAACCCTAGGCTAGATCTAGGGTTTTGGCTTAGTTTAATCATATTTTATTGTAGAATGACATGGAGCTACAACCTATATAAGGGTTGGCTCTCTCATTTCTTTCTCATGGTTGGATTTTGAGAAATCTCTCTTTTGGAGCCTAATTGACATATCTTTATGGAACATATTTGAAGTCTAAGGGGTTTTCTTCTCCATTTGTAAGTGTGGTTCCTTGTTCTCATCTTTAATGTTGCAAATGATATATGGAATAGCTAGACTTGCTAATTATGGCCATAAAAGTGAAAATTTGTCCCACTGGAAGGGATCTATGTGAGAACTATTTTCCTCTATCTCCCTTTTATGTTTCATACATGAACAATGCATTGTTCCAAATCATCTTTATAGAGTAAGAACTTGCGATACTTCATTAGTATAGGGCTCAACGTAATCAACATTGTTTTGAGTTGGTACCTCAAGGGAGCTCCTAGCTATTTCCACATTGATGTTCTAAGTTGTAACATGTTGGAGTCTATTGATTGGCACCGCAAGGGATCTAATCCACCCTAACCCTTTCATGAACTTGCCTCTTTATTGGACTTGTTCCCTTTGACTCCATTTTGCCTTGGGGATTGGCACTAGTCTTCATGGTCCTCCCATCACCTCTTCTCTATATTACAAAATGACCAAAAAACTGTTTCGCTAAAGCTAACTCTTCAAATCAACTTATGTCTTTATTGCCATAGCCTGGCAATCCTAACCCTAGGGAAGCCCCCTTGAATTGGAGAAGAGCCAACCTAAAGTGCAGGGAGGTGGTTATTGAGGTGACAATGGGTAACACGTGTAGGTTATATTTGGGTTGGCCTTGTTCTTTGGGTCTTCAATCACACATGCTACTTCAAGTTGTAACAGTGAGAAAGGGCATTTTTCTTCTGCTACTTCCTTATCCATGCAAGGAATTTGTTTTAGGGTTAGGGTTTAATATTTCCAGTTAAGGCATTGCGCATGTGTCTATAAAAGAGAAGGCAGGGGTATAGGTTTATTCATTCAGTTTCCAGTTCAGTGTTTAGCAGTCCACTATTTTTCTGTAGCAGATTTTCATTTTCAGAATAATGAAATGCAGAAACAGGTTTTGACAGTCAATTTATTGTGTTCCCCTTGTATATTTTGTACAGTATTTGGTTATAGATTCTAGTATTAATTACAGAGGAGTTTAGTGTAGGTTTTCCACTGTTTAGTTTCCTGTAGGAATTTTTTTACAGTGTGGAATTTGTTTACCATGGTTTGAGAAAATGTAATGGGAACTCCTCTGTTAATGTCATCTAGGACTTGCACCTGGCCCCAGCTACCTTTTCATGCCTCCGAGGGTATTGAAATTTGGTGGGGGGACATGTCACTGTCCTCACTGCTGAACCATGACCCCATTGGCATCATATATATATATCTATCTATATATATATATATATATATATTTTGTATGATTTATTTAATAATTATTTTTTTGACTTGTGCATATATCAAAACAACAAATGCTTGCATGTTGGAAAATTGAAACCTAAACTCTGGCAAACTGATTTACAATAGCTAGGGAACCCAATGCATAATTTATGGAAAATCTAAAAATTTATGTAATTGTGTATTCATTTTTGACCATATCTTTTGTCAAAAAATCTATAGATTTTTTTGTAGGAACATTCATGACCTGGATAAAATATCTGTGAGTTTAAGTCTTGACAGCTCAGGAATATGGTGGAAATTTTGATTGTATACTGATTACATACTGTCTAATGCTTTATGGAAACAGCTCAAGGCCACGGTCAGAGCAGTCATTGGTGAGGTGGGCTACCCCACAGCTACATGATATTGATGCATTGTCCAAGATGGTTGACCCTGCTTTGAATGGCATGTATCCTGCAAAATCCCTTTCACGATTTGCTGATGTCATATCTTTGTGTGTCCAGGTGACAATTTCCTCTATTGCATGTATTCTTATGCATACTTAACCTTCTCTATATGGCTTTAATATACAGCGTTTGCTTTACTTGTGTTATAGTAGATAATCTCTGTTTTTCTCATTTACTGCCAGCCGGAGCCTGAATTTAGGCCACCAATATCAGAGGTTGTACAGGCCCTTGTTCGTCTAATGCAGAAGGCAACCTTAAACAAACGAAGATCTGGGAAGGGATCAGAATCATCCAACAAGGTCCTCAAACTGCATGATCCATCTGCACAGGACTAGGTGAAAATGAAAGAGGTAACGAGAAAATCGTCATATTGGCTAATACGGGCTAGCATATTATTTTGCAATGCAGGTGGTGACAAAAGAACCTATATTCTTTTGAGTCTAGTTCAGAAAATCCTAATCAATCAACAATGGGCTTTTATAATAAGTAGGGCACATACAAAAAATGATTGATCCCTTCAGATCATGTCTTTGCAAATTGTAGTATAGTTGTCATTTTGCTCCTGAAAACTTGTCTTTGTATCATTAGGAGAATACAAATGAAGAGAGTCATTCTAGATCACCATTATATCTCAAGAATTACAACTTCGCACTAGTACAATGCAAGCCTGATTCAAAATGAGCTCGACTAATATGTTCACTGTCAATATTTTTCTTGGATAATGAAAGGACGAAGGTCCAAAATTCTCCACAATCCAGCACTTGACTGCTGATCATGTCCAGGTGGACTTTGTCCTTCCATTGCCTCTTGTGAACTGAACTCCATTGTTTGTCCTCCGAGTTTATTAACATAAAGAGGTGGTTTCTACTTTAATTGGGTAGTTGATCAAAATATCTGAACAGCATATGAATTACAGGGCCTCGTGCCATTTCACCATAAGCTGCATAAAATTATGTTATATGTAAGTTTTGAAAACTAGGGTAAACCTGGCATTTGAAAATATGACCAATGTTAATTTATCAATGCCTTCTTGAACAGCAATGGTACTAAAACCATTACGAAAAATTGCTCTGGATGTTAATTAAGGCTTGAAGACCATGGTAAATCTTACTTCTTAAATTGGGATAAAAACATTCATTTTATCATTTGAAATTTAGGCTGCATGGCTTTTAAAACAGAAACTTTCAAGCCAAGTTTGTACACAGTTCTCTCAATCCAGTGTATCGATTTTTCTTTCCTTCATGGATATGGAAGAATATGTGACATTATAATAGGCCAGTGATCCAACAACAGGCGGGATTCAATACAAAAATGTTATATCCCCCCAGGCAGGATTGATATATTATTAAGTAGTCATGGATTCCCCATCTCAGACTTAAAAGTGCATGCCTATCTGTAAATTTCCTAAAATGTCTTGCAAATAAATAATGCTGGACTCATTCTAGCCATAGCCTAGATTATACTTTCGATTGGGATCTCTGTTTTCTATTTGTTTCCTTGCAGAATGGACATTCAATGACAATTTATTTAAATGACAAAAGCATAGTTTTGAACTCTCATTGTCAAGTGTGGTGTTTTACAAGATACGATCGATGCTAATGACTTCATTATATTCTTGGATTTGCATTACGATTCTTTAAGGTATGAAGAACGAGTCCTTTGTTTTGATAGGTAATCCTTCAATTTCTGAAAGCCCAGTGAGCCAAGCATGGATGTATCATGTAATACACATTTCATGTTGGCATTAATATACTCAACGTTTGGTAGTTTAAAGATTACAAACAGTTGCATATCAGTGAAAATATAACAAGTTCATTTCAATATTTAAAGTTCAAGACATGTTTAATACACCAAGCGTTAATACTATAAATACTTTAATACTTTAATACGATTCTTAAAGGTATGAAGAACTAGTTCTTTGTTTTGATAGGAAGCAATATGGTAATCCATCAATTTCTGAAAGCCCAGTGAGCCAAGCATGGATGTATCATGTAATACACATTTCATGTTGGAATTAATATACTCAACGTTTGGTAGTTTAAAGATCACAAACAGTTGCATATCAGTGAAAATATAACAAGTTCATTTCAATATTTAAAGTTCAAGACATATTTAATACACCAAGCGTTAATACTATAAATACTTTAATATAACAGGTGCTATTCTTAACGTCTGGCACAATATATCCTCCCAAAATAGAACCTGGACTGCCGTATGATGCATGCCTGCTACTAGATATCATTCCAAACAGGGACTGTCATGTTGTATATGATACATTATTTTTTCCAGAGAACATAAAACACAAATACCAAGATAAAACTATGCACATTTTTGCCCAGTAAAAGAACCTTTTCCGATCTTAATGCTAATATTATTCCAAATATTAAGGCTCTGCACTTGCAAGCAAGAGATGCATCCATTACAAATATACAATCAAGGGAAGGCCAATATGCCAGTTGCACAGTATACTTTTTGGTACATTAAAAGGACTTGTATGTATGTTATGCCATGAATTCACAACATAGTATAGCACTAACTAGCAATTGTCTATGACGATGGAAATGGATATCGTTAGAATGTGTAGTCTTAAAAAATATTTATGTAAACTGATATACTTTTGCCAAATGTACCTACATGGAAAAATAGCCTCCAAATTATCTTACAATGTGAGTGTCCAAGCCCTTAGACATATCGAGAATTCAGGATACTACAATGAAATTGACTTTTCCATTGAATGTAAGCAAATAAGAATATATTGCTTGAACAAGATCTCTGTCACTATATACTTTTGCCAAATGTACCTACATGGAAAAATAGCCTCTAAATTATCTTACAATGTGAGTGTCTAAGCCCTTAGACATATCGAGAATTCAGGATACTACAATGAAAAGAACTTTTCCATTGAATGTAAGCAAATTTAGAATATATTACTTGCACAAGATCTCTGTCACTTGTGTGGGACAATGGACAACGAACCTTAGTTTGTTGTGTTTTTTTTTAACCATGGCAACAACAACCTCCCAAGGGTATATCCAACAGTCTGCAAGCCAGATATACCAGAAACTTGTGACTCAGCAGGGGCCGAGACGTCCCGAGACCCTTTATTCTAGGGGAGAGCCTCTATCCCAGGGGTCGCCTACCCTTCGAGCCTTGTCACAACAAACCAATGAGCAACCGAACGGGTATATCCAACAAACTTTAGTTTGTTGTGTTACCAATTGAGATATGATTGTGGGCAGGGCTATGTACCACCTTGGTGCATTCCCAAATATCTGTCCACAAATATACATGGTATACATAATGCGGATAACAACGAATTCAATGCATTGGATGAAGCTAAAAAGGCATAAACACAAGCGCAAAAAGGTGGTTTAATGTTTGATCAAAGGTTGTTTAAATAAATTGTAAACATATTTGGTAATTTAAAACATTATATTACATGTAAATGGTTTTTTGTTTTATATCATACGATTCAATTATCAAATTCCATCTCTACTTCCAACGAAAATTCAATAAAATTCATATAAAATAAATTATCATCATTCCATCCATTATATAAATCCCTACTTCCCACCAAGTCCTAATAAAGTACTTATGAACTACATATAATGGCGAACTAAATAGTCATCGTTCCATCCAACAAATAATCAGATTTGATGACAGCTATGAACAAATATGTAAAGTGATCATCATCATTCTACTCATACGGGAACTTCTACAAAGTAGATTCAATGGATTATCATCATTCTATCCAACTCATAGTCAAATTTTATAACAATTAAAAAATAAATGGATAAAATACAATGCATATTGTTATTTTTCTTTTCATGTAGCATGCATCCAAAATTTACATGCATCCATTACTCTCACTTATTGCATCGAGAGAAGCGAGGTGCTCTACAATCCAGTATGGGGGAGATGTTGTAATGTTTGTGATGTAACGTTTGTTACTAACAAAATAATTAAAAAAATTCAAGTTGGGTCATAAAATAAAAAAATTATAGAAAGTTTTTAAAAAAAATCCATATTGGTTCATAAAATAAAATATTATGAAAAGTAATTAAAAAATAGACGTTCGTTTATAAAATAAAAACTTAAAAGTTAAACCCAGATCTATCAATCAAGAGAGATCAAATTTCTTGAGTTTAAATTTGAAAAAAGAAATACACCTCAAGAAATTGGATCCCTCTCGGTGCTTGATAGATACGGGTTTAAGATGGATCTATGCTGGTTAAGTCCAAACATGTCAAGTGTAATAATATTCTATTTATCCAAATTGTATAGGGAAACAACCGTTTCAATGCATTCAACATTCATGCTTTTATTATACAAGGGAAAACATTTGACATACGGAGTTGCGATTTAATTTAATTTCATATGGAAATTGGTTTAAAGTGGAGGTTAATAAATTAATAGGATTATATATATATATATATATATATTGGAGCTTTGCGGCTCGGGGGTAAAAGTTTCGGTCTGTGGCTCGGGGACAGAAGCTACGATCGGGAGAAATATTTTTTTTATGGTTTTAATCCATTCCGAAGAAGAACGTCTCTAAAATGCTGCTCGATGAAGTGGATTATGAGGAGGCCTCATCCGAGCCGATCTTTTACTATTTATCCAAATTGTATAGGGAAACAACCGTTTCAATGCATTCAACATTCACGCTTTTATTATACAAGGGAAAACATTCGACATACGGAGTTGGGATTTAATTTAATTTCATATGGAAATTGGTTTAAAGTGGAGGTTAATAAATTAATAGGATTATATATATAGGTTTTTAAAAAACAAATTTAATTATATCTATATCTATATCTATATCTATATATATATATAGGAGCTTTGCGGCTCGGGGGTAAAAGTTTCGGTTTGCGGCTCATGGACAAAAGCTACGGTCGGGAGAAATAATTTTTTTTATGGTTTTAATCCATTCCGAAGAAGAATGTCTCTAAAATGCTGCTCGATGAAGTGGATTATGAGGAGTCCTCATCCGAGTCGATCTTTTGCACGGATGAAGAATTACGTAGTACGACCAATCTGGGGTATAATGACAGACCTACCCCCTACAAACACAGGACATCCCCCACGAAAGACTCTGATGACAACTCGAAGGCACTTTCGATTTCGCACGAGTCACAGGACATCAATTTTGGCAATAATGAGCCCAGACACGATGCAAGGCAGTGAACTCGAGGACACAAGAAAAACATCAGGCCCAAAAGAGGTTGTCCGGAACTTTCAGTTGGAAGGGACATCCAATTAACATAAGTTCCAAACTATCTAAAATTTGCTCTAGTCGAACGCTTCTGTGGCAAGGTGACAGGTAGAGCTACGCTAACAACTTTGATGGAAACTCACTTGCTTCCCTTAATTGGATACATCCCATATTTTCATATCCTTCCGAGGGGATGGTTCATTTTTAAGTTCAAAGAGGAGGAGGGATCCAAATTGTTAGACCAGCGTTGGAGATGGGGTCCGTCGGGGATGATTTTGAAGAAATGGCATGTAAGCTTCAATTCTAGAAAAGAGCCGCATAATACTCAACAGATCTGGGTAATCCTTCTAGGCCTGCCAATGGTCTTTTGTAAAAAACACATTCTAGAGGCAATTGGTAATAAACTAGGTCAGCTTTTAGTGCTGGAAGATGATTGGGAATCCAAGTAAGACAGACGATGTGCCTGAATCTCAGTTGAATTGGACATAAGAGATGGTTTATTTGAAGAAATTCTGCTTGAAATGCAAGAAAGCGCTTTGGTACAATGCTTGGACTACTGGAAGCTGTCGTTTAAGTGTTTCGGTTGCAAAAAGGTTGGTCATTTACAAAAAGACTGCACCATGCAACAGGTTCGTTAATCGAAACCTCATTACAAAAAGGTATGGGTCAGGAAATCTCAGAGTAAAGCACAATCTATAGAACCTTTAGTTCATGCAGTAGATGATTCAATTTTCCCTTTGAAGGACGTCACATGCATAGAGAAGGTGGTGGACTCGAAACCAGAAGAAAAAGAAACGGTAGAAAAATGTGGATGCCAGCTCAGAGATGAGGAAAAAGGCACATCGCTCGGTCCAGGGCTCACAAGGACGTTGAAGGTAAACCCATTCTTAATACTGTTTTTCCGATTAATTCTGTTTTTAAGAATCCCTCACAAAATCCAAAAGGCATTGAATCAATTCCCACCCAAGAGGAGGTTAAGATAATACCCACCACTCCTGTTAAGGCTTCCGCACAGATAGTCAGTGAGACTTGAAGATTTATTCAGACAATAAGGCGAGAGTATGGGTTAGGTTCCAAGTCCAGGATTACATTAGAATTGGACCAAGTTTCCACGGGGGGTCTTGCACTTCGCCAACCTCAGAAGGCTCAGGGATGACGCAAATCTTTCCTCAAAGGCCCAACATCAAGCGACCAAAGACATTAAAGAAGGGAAACAATCAACTATTGGTAGGGCACTTAGAGTGGGAAAATCCTTGTCCAAGGGTGCTTAATGTTAGCCCTCTCCTTTAACATAAGGGGGCTAGGGGGGGCCTCCAAACAATTAGCCCTCAAAAGAATATTAAATACACTAAAACCAAAGGTCGTGTTGTTACAAGAAACTATGATGGAAGGAAAGAAGGTGAAGGAAGTTTTAAGTGGTTTCTTAAGAGATTGGAAGATGGAAGCAATAGATGTGGAAGGCCACTCTGGTGGATTAATTTCAGCATGGAGTCCAGAATTACATCTTCTCTCATTTGCTTTTTATGAAGCAACATTGAAAACCAGAATGGAAGACACAAAAACTGGGCTTCATATGACTTTCTTGAATGTATATGGGCCGTTTCACGGGAGAAGAGAATATTGGGAAGCCTTGCGTAACTCTAGTGCGTCGGACCTTCCAAACCTCATACTTGCAGGTGATTTGAATTTAACCCTTTCTTCAGGTGAATTTTGGGGAAAAAATGCCCGAAGTGACTCGCTAAGCCCTTTTATCAGTATTTTATTTGAGGAGAAGAAATTGGTCGATGTCCAACCCCTAAAACTGGAACCCACATGGCAGAACAACCGAAGTGGGGAACGAGCGATCACAAAAAGGTTGGATTGTTTCTTAGTCACAGAAGGCATGTTTCAAGACCACTTGGTTCTAAGATCCTCAATGGAATTAGGAGGTGTGTCGGACCACAGACCCATTTCTCTATCAATCTCAATCCCGGAAAAGAAACCTCCTTCCCCATTCAAATTTAACCCTGCTTGGTTGGAAGAGGACGACTACCACAACATGGTAAAGGAAAATTGGATGTCGCTAGCAAGCTCAACTTCGATCACCAATATGCAACAATCAGTCAACAATCTGACTAGAATAAAGAAACTCTCCAAAGATTGAGGCCAAAAGCATAAAGCTTTCTCTCAAAAAGACTTAAGGGAAATAGAGTCTTAATTACAGGATCTCTACAACTCAAACGAAGCAAGGGTTTTTACAAACGAAGAACTAGAATCCCTAAAAACTCTTGAGAAAAAAAGAATTTCTCTTCTAACAAAGGAAGAACAACACTAGCGATTAAAGAGTAGGGCTCTGTGGTTAACAAAAGGAGACAAGAATACAAAATACTTCCATCGGTTTGCAACACACAAAAAGAACATAAACACCATAGTAGAAATTAAAGATGCATGGGGAAATCTAGCACAGTCCTTTTAGGACAAAGCCAAGGCAGCAGTGGAGCATTTCAAAACTCGGTTTATTGCACCTCCGAGATGTCCTATTATAGAAATTCTGGAGGTCATAAGTCTATTCCCCAGATTTATAACAGAAGAAATGAGGGAGGACCTGACTAAAGAAGTGACCGAGGAGGAACTAATCTGGGTCCTCCATTCTTTCCAGAAAGTAAAGAGCCCTGGCCCGGATGGATTCACTTTGGAATTTTTTCTTGGCTTTTATGACTTGAAAAAGGTAGACTTTGTTGAAGGCAGTCAAAGAATCGCAAGATTCAGGAAAGGTATTGGGAGCCTTAAACTCCACTTTCATCACCTTAATTCCCAAGAAGCATAAACGTGAGACCTTTGATGACTATAGACCAATAGCATGCTGTAATTTGGTCTATAAAGTCATATCCAAGATCATAGAACAGAGGATGAAAGCCATACTCGGCAAGGTGATTTCAGAAGAGCAATTTGGTTTTCTCTTCAATAGATAGATACATGATGCAATGTCTCTTGCGCAAGAAGCAATTCATTCTATAAATGACAAACTGTCTGCTTTTGCTCTCAAGCTGGATCTTTCCAAAGACTATGATAGGGTGAGTTGGTCCTTCATCCAATTATTATTGATCCAAATAGGAATGTCGATAGAAGTAGTGGATTGGATAATGGGATGCATCCAATCTACATAGTATGCAGTATTAATTAATGGTGCACCCTCCCATTTCTTCAGACCATCTAGAGGCTTAAGACATGGATGTCCTCTATCTCCTTTCCTGTTTCTTCAAGTACCCGAGGCCTTAAGTCAACTAATACACAAAGCAAAAGAAGAATAGTCAATAAAAGGAGTCAGGATCTCAAGTACAGTAGATCTAACACATACATTGTTTGTGGACGACGTGCTTTTGTTAGGAGAGGGCTCGCTTGGAAATATTCAAGCCTATGCAACAATTTTGGAAAAATACAAGAAGGCCACAGGAATGGTCATAAACACAGAAAAATCAAGTCTAGCTCATAACAACCTCTCAGAAGAGCTACTGACCATGATAAGGGAGATAACTCTGTTCCCTCTAATCCCTATCTCACAAGGCTTCAAGTACCTAGGTTTTTTTCTTAAGCCAAATGCCTATGCCTTTCAGGACTGGTTGTGGTTATTCAAGAAAATAGAAACAAGGATTTCACACTGGGCAAATCGATTCCTATCCAAAGGAGGCAGATTAGTACTGCTCAAAGCAGTACTCCAAAGCATTATGGTATACTGGGCATCTATAGGATACATCCCAAAGTGTATTTTGGTCAAAATAAGAAAAAAATGTTTTTCCTTCCTTTGGACGGTGAGCAAGCAAGCAGAGGGCATCCCAGTGGTCAAATGGTCTACTTTAACTCTTCCAAAGTTTTTGGGAGGGTGGGGAATCAAGAATCCAAACCTTTTCGGCAAATCATTGGCAGCTAAATCACTTTGGAGGTTGGCAGAATTTTCAAACCCCCTGTGGGGAAGAACATTGATATCTAAGTACTGTCTATCCTCCTCTATTGTGGAATGGTTTAGACAACCGAACAAAAGTCATAAAAATGGCTCCATCGGATGGAAGGCCCTTGTTCGAGCTTCCCCCCTAGTTGGCAACTGGACTGCCTGGAGGATAGGAGACGACAAAAGGGTACGTCTAGGAGAGGACCCTTGGGAAGGAGCAGGCGAAGATTACAAACTCCCAGATCACCTAATTTCTCACTTAAGAGCCAAGAAAATTGTAATGTTGGTAGATTCCCAAGCACAACAGCCGCAGGTAAGAGGCAAAGCTGGTTGGAAATCAGCTCAGGATCTGGGCTTAGCAGGAGATAAAGTAGAAGCATGGAATCGATATCTAACCACTCTAATAAATTGTTTCATTCATCTGGAAGAAGACGAACCTGATAAACTTATCTGGACCAGAAACGACAAAGATCGAAGCTTCTCAGCAAAACTTGGATATCAGGCTACCATAATCCCTCTTGTGGCAGGAGAACAACTCTGGTGGTGGAAAATAATATGGATGATTCCAAGCCCACTGAAAACAATAATCAATCCATGGTTGGCTTTAAGCAACAAATTATTAACATGGGAAAATCTAAAGAAGAGAGCTTTTCAAGGACCGGGTGTGTGCGTGCTATGCAATTTTGTAGATGAATCGTCTTCTCACTTATTTAGTATATGTCCATATGCAGGGTATGCCTGGGAGAAGGCTTCCGAAAGATTAAACTTCAAAATGACACCTAGCCCTGAGTCCTCCCTGGAGCAATGAGCCTCCGTTTGGTGGCAAGAGGCTAGGGTACGTAGTTTTGAAGCCTTCCCTGCATTATTTGTCTACAACATTTGGGAAGCAAGAAATAAGGTGGTTTTTAACAACGCTAAGATCCCTCTAGATATAACGGTAACTGTTCTATTGCAAAAAGTTATGAAACATCGATCTGAGCCCATTACGACCACTCAAAGAAACCTAACGAGCCCATGGATCAATAAAAACATCCCGTGGGCTTATTTTGACGGTGCTAGTCAAGGCGAGCCATCGCTTGGAGGAGCAGGAAGAGTTATGCACTTAACAGAAGACAATAAGTTTTTCATAAAATTTGCTCCAGGACTAGCATCAAATAACAAAGCATAACTTTCAACATTATTGGTTGTTCTAAGGGTGGCCATACTCAAACAAGTGAGAAGCGTACAATTGTTTGTAGATTCTAAAATGGTAATAGATTAGGCCAACGACAGAATTCAGATCAATGGCTCTCATCTCCAGCATCTGCTGAAATCAATCAAAGAACATTTAGCTAGTTTTGAACAAATCTCCTTTGTACATATCTACAAAGAACTGAACATGGAGGCTGATAAGTTATCCAAAATGGTTCTCGCCCTTCCCCTAGGTCTAATAGAGGTTGAAGGGCGAAGCAATGATCAGCTAGAAGAACAGTTTATGTTTATGTAAATGCAAGTGAGAAGATTTTCTGTAGGTCTTTTGAAGGATTTGCAATTTTCTCTCGAAATTCACATGAAGCCATGAAGGAAAGACATTATGTAAGAATGCTCCTTGTGACCAGTTTTGAATAGAATCCTATAAGGCTAAACTCTTTAATGTAAGCTCCTAGTGAGTAGTTCAAGTTTATTCGATGAGAATAAAGAGATTTTTTCCATTATAATATATATAGTTTTGAATTGAAGGGTGGGGTTCTTTCTTTTGCGGGGGGGGGGGGGGGGCGGTCAGCTATGCGAAGTACGAAGATGCGAAGGTCCGAAGTTTAGAATCCGAGGTTTTCGTCTGCTTTTTTCTCCAATATTTCTTGGTCCTAACTCCTATCTTTTCCCCTCCATGATGTAAGGTCCTCCATTCCCAGCCTTACGTCCCAACCTTCTCCATTTTTGTGGCACCTCTTTCCTTTTACACGAGTCTCCCTTCCTTGCAGACCCGTGTCCCCCTGTCATCATCATCCTCCCGTACCCTCTCCCTTTCCCCTCTGGTTACGTCACCCCCTGTACCTCTGTAACGTACCCAACCGTGGACCCAATTCCTGGAAGGGAACATGATTCCATATTTTGGGCTTTTACATAAACTCAGCCCATTTATTAGATTCACATGCATAAATTCAAATGTATGTAGATGCAAATTAACAAATATGCACAACGAAATTAAAACTCATCCACACATGCATATCATATGATTACATCATATCAAAAACAATCATCAATTTAAACATTTCAGAAGTCAATGCATAGACAGAAAAACACTTATCTTCGTTATGCAATTGCCCAAACAACTAGCTATGTCGCTGCAACGTTCCACCCAACCATAGGCCAGTTGTGTTCATCAATCTCTCAACACAACTGCCACCCCCGAGCTGGGCATGATTCTACGAGGAAAATGGGACATTCTTACTCATACACAGCCAAATAATCATTCCTCCAAGCCAAGCCAACCCACAGCTGGGTTTATCAGGCTAATTTTGAACCCTCTGCATTTATGAATGCTTGCACTCAAGCTTAAGCCAAAGCAACAGATACCCATTACCCATAACCCAACATACTCCTTCTACACACAACAAAAACGATCATTGGGCAGGGATACATATTTACAACAAAGGTATTTTACAAAACAGGCTCCATGGGTTTTCCCCCAAATCGTGGCTCACCAAAACGGACTGTGGGAAGGGAAATTCGTCCCCAGGGAGAAACCTGATTTCTTCCACCTATTTTGAGCGTTTCAAATGGCCAAAACGGCCTCATTGAAACCCCAAAATGAGCTCCCTCTTCTTCCAGCAGCTCTGCAACACAAAAACACCCTCTTCTCATCTAGAAAACAAAGAAAAACCAGAAAAACGTGGCTGGAAAACGCCCAGGTAGCTCCAGAAATGTGAGAGAGGAAAAACTGGTTCATGGGTAATGGATTGGGGAGCAAATTCATGGCTCTTTTCTTGCCATGGAAGCCAAAAACGATTTTCCATGCAGGGTGGTTTCCCATACTTGAATTTGGACAGCCATACCTCTCCATTCTCAAGGCATTAACTACCTCAACCAACTCTTGGGGGAGAATGAATGATTGGGTACAAAAGTCAACATGACTAGTTGAGGGTTTGATGGGTTCTTTCATTGAAACTTGGCTTGACTTGATTGGCTCAAGGGTTTGAATGTTTTCCCTCCCAATTCCTTGTAAAATCATGCCCCATCTCTTGTTGCATTGCATAGCTAGTTGTGGGTATTTTATTAAAATGCATATTTACATAATATCGAAATTCCAATGTGCCTGGCTAGCACATAAACCATATGCATCAATAAATCGACGGCGGGGCCTTGGCCTTGAGCTCCTCACCATGATTTTATAACAATATTACATCATTTACAATCTTAATGCAATAGGGTCAAGATGGGGACGTTACAACCTCCTCGCACAAACCTCCATCATGGAAATTGATGAGGTTGATTATGAACTTTCCCCCGTTCACTGTGAAATATTCCCAGACGATAATGGTTTCAAGTGTAGTTTTTAAAAGACGGCTAAAGTGACGGAACATTTGCCCTTTCACCAGTCTGTTAATAAGACAGGACCTTCAGCCACATTCCAGATTAATGATAACAGTACTTCTAAAACCTATAACATGAGAGAAGGACGTAAGAAGAAAGGAGCTTCGGCCAAAAAGGTGTCGGCCTCGCTTGTGGTTGGCAAAGAAATTGGCATCGAGGAAATTCTTGCTTATCTTTCCATAGCTTTAGTGCGTAGGTTCTGTGGCAAACAGGTTAGCGAACCCGCTCTGAGAAGCTAGATGGAGGTCAATTGGAAGCCTACATTGGAACAATTGCCCACCTTTCACATTTTGTCTCGTGGTTGGATACTCTTCCGTTTACACTCAGAACTTGATAGGCATTATCTCTTAAACCATTGCTGGAATTGGGGCCCGTATGGCTTGATTTTAAAATATTGGCAAGTGGACTTCGATGCTAGAAGGGAGCCACAGAATCTCCAACAAGTATGGGTAATACTTCTGGGCTTACCATTGATTTTATGGCAAAAACAGATCCTAGAGGCAATTGGAGGAAAATTGGGTCGTTTTATTTCTCTAGAAGATAATTGGGAATCTAAGGTTGATCGTAGATATGCCTATATTCTGGACCTCCGGGATGGACTCTATGAGGAATTGAAAATTGAAATGTTCGGCAGCATCTAGAACCAGCGGTTGGACTACTGGAAAATTCCATTCAGATGCTATGGATGCAGGTAGGTAGGCCACTTGGCTCGGGATTGTCCCTCTCCAGTATTTCCGCTCAGCAAGAAGAAAGTCTAGGTGAAGAAGGTGGTGCAGGCTGGTTTTATCAATCCAAGTACGGGTCACGAATCCTCGGAACCTGGAACAGTGGATACTAGTACATTACTCTCAAAAATTACTGCCGTGCCGAAAAACAAGCTTGAAGATATTTCTGGTTGCTCGACATCTTCTCCCGGTAAGAATGATAGCTCAACTCCCTTTTCCCCTCCCTTTGTTTACTCCTAATGTCATTAATTCTGATGTGTCAGTATCCCCAACTACTCATTGTTCCCTCCCTTCTCCTTTGCATACGTCCTCCCCTTTGTCTTCCCCTAAGAAAGGGAATCCCTCCACCTCGCCTCCTTTCCCTACAAAACTCCTTCCTCCAAAAGTTTACAACACCCGGTCTAGAACCGCCTCTTTAGAAAGAAAGGTTTTTTCGAGAAAAATGTTGAAGTGATTTCGAGAGGTTTGGAAATGGACCCAACACCCAAAATTTCCCTTGGAAGAAAGTCGTTCTTGTCAAAGGCGAAAAATCAAGTTGTTCAGGAGATTAAGGCTGGAAAACAACCCATTATAACTAGGGCCCTTAGAGCAGGCAGTGCCCAGCTCAAGGTTCCTTAATGCGTCTTCTCTCCTTCAATTGTAGGGGGTTAGGCCTCCCCCCCAAACAAAATGCCCTCAAACGGTTGATAAAAAACCTTGAATCCAACCATAATCCTTCTTCAGGAAACTGTGACAGAAGGCTCAAAGGCTATTGAATTAGTAGGCCATTGGCTCAAAGATTGGTCTTTTATCTCTCAGGATGTGGATGGACACTCAGGGGGTTTATTAACATGTTGGAGCCCTACGATGGAAAAAGTGGACTCTGAAAGTTTTTAATTCAGTTTTAAAATCGGTTTTGAAATACTCTGTTACTGGTTTATCCTTTACCTTTCTGAATGTATATGGTCCTTTTATAAATCACAGACCCTTTTGGGAAAATATGGCCTCCTTGGGAATTTTGGAGAATCAACATGTAATTTTAGGGGGTGATCTAAATATTACGGTCTCAGTCAGAGGAATCTGGGGAAACCTTGCAAGACCAGACTCCCTCAACAATTTCTTTATCTCTCTGTTTGAAGCTAACAATCTTGTTGACGTCACCGCTTGCAAATTAGAACCTACATGGAGAAATAGAAGAAGCGGTGACAAAGCCATCTCGAAGAGATTAGATAGATTTCTTGTCTCAGACCATATCATTGGCAACCATCTTTCTATCTCATCCTGGGTTGAGGAAGGGGGACTCTCGGATCATTGTCCCATCCTCCTCGAATTGCTTCAGGAAAACAAGCCGAAATCTCCTTTCCGTTTCAATCCCTTATGGCTAAAAGAAGAAAGTTATTTACAGTTGATTAAAAAACATTGGATGCCAGTGAACCCCTGTTCACATGACTCATGTATGAAGCAATTAAGGGATACTCTAGCTAAATCTAAGGAGGCTTCTAGGATTTAGTCCCTTAACTATAACAAGAATCAACAAGCTCGATTAAAAGAAGTGGAAGAGGAAATCTCTGCTCTTTACAAAAACAATCTTCCGGGTGTTTTTACCTTTGAGGAAACAAAGAAACTAAAGGTGCTAGAATTGACAAGAGCAGAACTTCTAGCCAAAGAGGAGTCTATTTGGAGATTAAAAAGCCGAGCAGTTTGGATAGCAGAAGGGGATAATAATACTAAGTTCTTTCACAAATTTGCCTCCTACCAGCGAAATCTAAATACAATAAGTGAAATCCAAAATGAAGAAGGAGTAACAATTTCCAATTTTCAGGACAAAGCAGCAGCAGGGGTCTCCTTCTTCAGTTCTCTTTTCAAAGAAAATGAGGGTTTCCAAATTCAAGAAATGTTAAAAGTCCTCAGACTTTTTCCCAGATCTATCTCGGAGGGAACGAATACCTCCTTAATGAAGGAAATCTCAGAGGAAGAACTAAAAGCCACGCTATCTTCTTTCCACAAAGGTAAGAGTCCAGGTCCTGATGGGCTCACAGTGGAATTCTTCCTGGGTTTTTACGATCTGATGAAATCAGATTTATTATTGGCAGTCTAGGAATCACAGAAATCTGGGAAAGTCTTAGGGGCTCTTAATTCTACATTTCTAGCCCTCATTCTGAAAAAACAGAAGGCTCAATCTTTTGTTGATTTCTGCCCAATATCTTGCTGTAACTTGATTTATAAACTTATAGTGAAAATTATTGTTGTTCGACTGAAGCCTATAATAAGCAAAATCATCTCAAAGGAGCAATTTGGTTTCCTATATAATCGTTAGATCCACGATGTTGTTTCCTTGGCTTAGGAGATGATTCATTCTATCATTAAAAAAAAAGAAAGAGCTTTCGCCCTAAAATTGAACCTCTCTAAGGCGTATGATAGAGTAAATTGGACCTTTCTTAGACTTCTGCTTATTCAAATTGGCTTCTCGGTGGACCTGGTGAATTGGATAATGGGTTGTGTAAACTCTGCCTCTTTTGCAATACTCATCAATGGTTCTGCATCTTATTTTTTCCGAGCATCCAGAGGAATGAGACAAGGGTGCCCGTTATCCCCCTTTCTCTTCGTCTTCATAGCGGAAGCCCTCAGTAAACTGATGCATCAGGCCAAGATTTCGGGTTCTTTCCAAGGGATTCAGGTATCATATACCTCTATTTTGACTCGCTTTTCGTGGATGATGTTTTACTCTTTGGAAAAGGAACTGAGGATAATTTAAGTGCTCTAGCCAATGTCCTTTATTTATATCAGCAGGCTACGGGTATGGAAATAAATCTTGAAAAATCAAACTTGGTGGTTCATGAATTTCCTGAAGAAATTCGGCATAGAGTTGTTACCCTCTTGTCAGTCCCCATATCCTTATTTCAGGATGGATTCAAATATCTAGGTTTCTTTTTAAAGCCTAACGCTTACTCGTTCAAATACTGGGTATGGCTTGCCAAGAAGGTGGAAGCTCGAATTTCTTGTTGGCAAAACAGGTTCCTATCTAGAGGGGGGAGGCTAACGCTCTTAAAGGCGGTTCTTTAGAGCATCCCTGTTTACTGGGCAGCAGTCACTTACATCCCTAAAGGAATTCTTGTCAAGATCAGGAAGAAATGCCTATCCTTTCTTTGGACTTCAAGTAGCAAAAGAGAAGGTATTCCCCTGGAAAAATGGACCACTGTTGCAAATTTAAAAGAGCTAGGAGGATGGGGGGGTCAAATGTTAGAAAAACAGGATCGCAGAGAAATAACAATAAACAAGATGCAAATACAATCACACAAACATATTACAAGAGAGACGTAGATATATCGTGGTTCACCCAAGATGGGCTACGTCCACACTGAAATTGCCAGTCCTTATTATTATACCGTCCAGCAGAGTGAAGGGATACAACTTGCAGCACAACCGCTGCACTTCCTCTTCATTGTCTCACAGTCTCTCTTCACGATCTCAAAGATCTTTATAATGCATAAAACCTAATACATCAACCCTAGCCATATTACAATGTCTTTCTTATAAAGGGGAAATACAATGGGAAAATACCACAGGTTACCCAAAACCATGGGCCCGAAAATTGTTGGCGAAACAACCCAAGGTTGGGGAACGAGTGTATAGTCCTTTTGCATATAGCTGGGGTACACGGCTAAGACAATATCATATATGAGACTGGAATGTCTGGCTCCACGACCAACATAAAAAACCCTCTCACTTTTTTTCAAGCACTGGCAACCAAATCTCTCTGGATATTAGCTCAACACTCTTCATCTTTATGGGGACAAACTCTCATTCCCAAATACTGTACAAACGCCTCTATTTTGGACTGGTTCAGATGTAGAAATAAATCATTTAAGGGAGGCTCAGTTGGGTGGAAAGTAATGGTTTTATCCTTTCCCTTTATTGGGAATTGGATTGCTTGGAGAATAGGCAGCGAAAGACAGGTTCGTATAGGCTCAGACCCCTGGGTTGGAGTGGGAGATAGATACCGTCTTTCAGAAGGGCTAGTACAGAAGCTGAAGAGATCCAATATCCATGTGTTATTTGATGCGAAGGTTACTGCCTCTCAAGATGATAGATGGCTCACGGCGGATGAGATAGGCCTGAGCAATGAAGAAGCCATATAATGGTCTAATTTTTAAAATCTTCTTAGGCTGAATTTTGTTGCTCTGAATGAAGACTCTGAGGATAAACTTGTCTGGACCATGAATAGTTTAAATGGAGACTACACAGCCAAACTTGGTTACAAAGCTTATAACAAAAACCAGTTCAGTGGAGAAAAAAAATGGTGGTGGCCGGTGGTTTGGAAAACGGGAGGCACACTGAAAGCAAAGATTGTATTGTGGCTAGTCCTTAGTGACAAGCTTCTTACATGGGATAATTTGATTAAACGAAGTTGGAAAGGACCAGTCGTTTCTCTCTGTGTCTTGCCTCTGTTGAAACATCATCCCACTTATTCTCATCATGTGTTTATGCAGAAACAGTCTGGAAGGACGCCACTAAGAAGCTTGTGGATGCTGAAGTCCCTTTGGACCCGTCTTTGGAAATTTGTTGTCATAATTGGTGGAAGAACCCTTTGGTACGCAATTTTGATGCTTTCCCTTCCTTTTTCCTTTACGGCATCTGGTGGGCTAGGAACTCTGTCATTTTTCTTGAAAACAGAATCCTTGCTAAAGTTACATCGACCCTTATTGTGCAGTGGGAAAAAGAACACAAGCAAGAGGAGATTCAGAAAAAACAGAGAGTGCTGATCCATCCTACCATTGATAACAGTTTTCCTTGGGCTTATTTCGACGGGGCCAATCAAGGTAACCCACAATTAGGAGGCTCAGGTGGAGTTATATTTCCAAATGATCACAAAAAATTAAACATCCTCTATGGCACAGGGCACAGTACTAATAGCAAAGCTGAATTAACAACACTATGGGAAGTACTTCTTACTACTTGAAGGCATCAGATAACGAATCTCCAAGTATTTGGAGATTCAAAAATGGTGATAGATTCGGCAAACCACAAGCTTTAGATAAGAGCTCCACATCTGCAGTCATTGTTAATTCAAATTCGAAGCCTAATTTCCTACTTCAGCACTATCACTTTCAGACATGTGTACAGAGAACTCAATGCTGAGGCTAATATACTCTCAAAAAAAGCTTTGCTAATTCCATCGAGAGAAATTAGAGTGGAATTCCAGCTTCATCACTCATAATGTGAAGTTGATTTCTCTAGTTACATGAAGAACTTTTTTGTTTTGAAACGTATGAATATGTCATGAGGCCATCTTTTTGTTTTTGATCTCGATGTACTAGTATGCAGTAGTTGAAAATTATCAGGAAACGTAATCAGGACATAACAGTTTTTTTGAAGTTTTTTGATCCAAGATGGACATAATTTTGTAAGATATTGTAAACTCTTTGAATATAAATGGATAGCTCGTCATAGGCAGTTTATAATCACTCTTTATTTAGAGTGATAGATATTTTCCTTACAAAAGATATATATATATATATATATATATATATATATATAAAGTTTATTACACCATTGTAATAATTACACATTTATTTCTTCATTGTAATAATAATAATGTGTTTATCTCATTTGTTAGTGTTCATAACAATAAATATATGTATCTTAATGCCTTCAATATTCACATCATTAGTATGTGAAGGAAGATGTTGATCCCTTTTGAAGTTCGGTTTCCTTTATCATCAAAGACTCAAACATATGTTTGATATAACAAATGATTTAAGTGAGAATTAATGTGATTATTTATTATTTATAATAAAATCAACAATATAAACATAAAGAGTATTAATATATGTAATTCTTATCTTTCTCAGTGTTAATACACTACATTGCTTTCATTAAATGAGTAGTATTAATATATGTAATTCTTATCTTTCTCAGTGTTAATACACTACATTGCTTTCATTAAATGAGTAATTCATGGTCTAATTGAAGGAATTAATTATAGATTCCACCTCAAGTCACGTTATGAGACCATGAAGGAGAAGAATGGATCATAGGCTCTATTTCACCCTCATCCAAGCTAGTAAGACTTCAAAATGCACTAAAGAGATCTCCTTGATTGCTATTCATAACACCAAGTTGGGAGTTTCACTTCTATAATACACATTCTCTAATGTCCTTCCACCCAACAAGTGCTCCAATGCTAGAAAGGATGGTCCAACTGGAGATCTCCCTTTAGGATTAACTTTTGATATAATCATTAATAATAAAAGGCTTGCGAGGAATACACTTCTAAGTTTAATGCAAGACAATGCTCCAACGGATGGTCATATAGAGTTTAATAATAATTCGAGTAATACGTTCCTGATGATGACTTCATAGTTTAATAATAAGACGAGTAATAAATTCCTGGCGATTGCTTCGTGGTGCTTCATCTTTTCTTAAAAATAAGATGCACAATATGTGATATTATTCATTATGGAGAAAGGCAATAATTACAATGTTTTGACCTAACGGACTTAACTCTCTAAAGGTATGGGAGTGTGTCCAAACCATTCACTAAGTAATTACCTTTTCACCGAAATTAGCCTAAGTTACATGTACTTTTGATTGATACTTCTAAGTTATTTTATTACATAAATTTGCCTTTTTCATGGAGAATCCATTACCGGTTAAAAACTTGCATCTCATACTTTTGCATGACTTAAACCAATATTCATTGCCTCATCTTTTTTAATTGTGTGCATTCACATTGCTTATGGCGAGGAAAAGAACTTGTCTTCTTGGATGAAGAATCCATACAAGTGAATGGTAGGTTTATGGTTTTATTGAGTAGATTTGTTGAAGAAATAACTTGAATATCTTCTTTACTGAAAGCCATAAAAGGATTTTCATAGTTTGATTGAGAAGCTTATTAAATTTAAAGCTTTCCATGCTTTAAACCATCAAACAAAATCACTCATCTCTTCCTTATGTGCAAGATTCAAGACATCAATTGTTTATAAAGTTTTCTCTTTTTTAAGCATATCCAATGGATTTATAACAAAATCACTCATCTCTTTGTTATGTGCAAGATTAAAGACATCAACTGTTTATAAAGTTTTCTCTTTTTTAAGCATATCCAATGGATTTATGGAAATGGTTTCATGTTGTTTTGTAAAGGTTGAGCAAGTGAATGAAGAGCTCTTCAAATCATCTTCCAGTTGCTCCATGGGCTCTTTGGTTTTAGTATATTTCTTAATCTCCGTAATCTTGAGTTTTTCTAGTAGGTTCGCAATGAGCTTCAGGTGCTATGCAAACTGACTATAGTTCGTTTCATGCACCTGCTCATTGTTGGTCGCTTTGACGATCAAAGTGATCAACCTCATGGTTTTAAGTCTCATTAGATACGTGACGTTTGCTAGATTGCCCACATTCTCCCAATGCAGTGTCGTCCTCGTCACGATGAGGTCTTTTCCAAAGATTTCAATTTTTTGCTTCTTATAGATTCTTAACCGATCGTGAAGCGCCAAACAATTATGTCTGAGCCCGTATTTCCGTCAAATCTTGTGAACTACTTACAATTTCCATCAAATCTCGTCAAATGCCTCTGATTAGTAACCACTACTCCGAGGATTTTCATATAATAACGACACATCTTTATATTTGTGGAAAATATCGGTAAAAGCAACCAAATACTCAAAATTCCAATGTATTTGGATGTGCATCAAAAGCATAAGGCCAGAATGACATTCCACTGCTTCCTTTTATCGTCAAGTAAGCACTTCATAGCTCTTTCACTCTTGTTAAAAATGCAAAGCAACATTATTCATTCCTCTTGTACAATTACAAGCCAAAGTGCTTTTGAAATCCACTGATCAACAACCAATTGCTAACCTTTATAATCTTTAAATATCTAGCCTAAACCGTCCCGCACATCCAATATGCATTCTAGAGAAATAATTATTGCTATGTGTAGGGAAGTGAATAATGTTATCATGCAATTTATGGGTCCAATTGGGTTAGTAAATGGTGCACTTAGAGTGGTCATGCAAATTGTATACACACCTAGATCTAGCCTTCCTAAGTTACCAACCTATGTTGTCGTGGCATTTGATAATTACATTGGGCCTCCATGGGACCAATCTCAATCAAAGCACATACCAATTCCACCTGTAAATCGAAGTAGCAAGAAGCAAATCTCCCTCAAGATGGCTTGGGAATTGACTATACATAAATCCTAAGGATTGATATTAACAAGATCAACCATTGACATTGTTAACACTAGACGTCAAGTCTTGACCTTCACGACAAGTTCACGCACAATTAAAAGGAATGCAAATTACACCATCGTTCTCCTTCGAACACTGTGCAAATATGAAAGACACTTCATCTGTCTCACTTCGAGAAAAGGAAGATGAACTGTTTCATTCTCTATCCCTTCACACTTAAAATTGCAACCCTCAATCCCTTCACTCCCCCTACCAAATGAAAATACCAATGTTATTGCCAATATAATTAGATTCAAACTTGATCACTACCTAGCCCTTTATTGTTTTACTCGTATATGTATACTTTCTCATATGACAAATTAATGTACATTTCATTTTACTTGCCATTGATTACATGGGTTTATATGCATTGCTTATTAGTACCTGGAACATAATTCAGGGGAGGCAGGTGCGGGCAGAATAATCTTTGATCTAGGTGGAAACATTATTAGAACTTATGCTTGGGGTCTGGGTAAGTGAACAATAATTATTCCGAATGGATGGCCTTGTCTCAAGGAATAGATTGCATGTATGACCTGCATGTAGAGGAATTCATTGTTTGTGGCGACTCTCAAATCATCATTCAATCCATCAACAATTTCATTCTTAGGAAAGCAACAAAGAACAACATTCAAAAAATAATTATCCATTCTTATCCTAACCTATCCCACATCATTTTTTATCATATAAAAAGGGAGTTAAATTCCAAGGCAGATCGTTTGACCAACATCAGAGCTAGACTTAAGGAGGGGGAGCTATCCCTTGATAGACATCACACCATATTCAAATGGTGTTGCAACTTCTGGCACAGATGAATCTAGACTCTTCTATCTCCCATTAACTTCGCACATTCCATGTTGTGCTGAGCTGATGGGAAGTTGGTACGAAAGTCACGACAAAATGATGGCCTTCCCACCGTCGATAATGCAGAGGGAGGATATTTGGGAGATCCAGTTGCTCTTTCCTCATTTGCTACGTTTCGAAAACACTGCATGCAATGAGAATTCTCTGGTTACTAAGGACATTGAGATGGCGGAGAAGGGCTCTTCGAGGAAGAAAGGATCGAACCCAAGTCACCCTGAGGAAGACTCTGGATTGAATTATGTTACATATGATATTAATGCACTCAAAGAAGGAATGATGGACCTCCGAAAGATGAGCCGGTGTATTTTTGAAGTGGCTAAGGCTTGCTTGGAGGAATCAAAGCAGATGGGCTTGGATTTGACGCATTTTGAAATGCGCTTGGAGGACGTTGAGACCGAATATCGTGTTCAAACTGGTGAGGTGGAAGAGTTGAAGAGGAATGTGGAAGAAATGGAACAAGTGTTGAGCGCAAAGCTGGACGGGGTTGGTGGAAAGTTGGCGGAGCTGTGTCGGAATATTCAGAACAGTAGCATGAATGTTGATGAACATCACGAGATCCGGTTCAATCAGTTGAAAGAGATTATGGAAGCAGTGCAAATTGGTGTTAATGGACTCTACCCCTGTAACCGTGAACCAGAAGGAGAACGTGTAGAGGCCTCCCTCATGGAAGAAGCATCGATCTCTCAGCCCAAAGTCGAAGAAGCAAATGCTCAAGAATGAAATCTTTTTTCTCCCTTTTGTTTTAAGGCTCTAGATGCTTTTTTGTATAATCCTGGTAGGACAATTCATAAGATTTTACACAGTCAGAAGTAGGAGGTCAAATTTTGTTAAAATATGTAAAACTGTTTAGCAGATTTAAGTCTCTATAGCTATGTACTGCACTAAAACTTTATTTTTTGGACTCTTGGCCTTTTCTGCAACCCTGAGGCATTTGTAATTTCCTCTTTTATATAATATAAACCCTTTTCTCGTTTATGTTAAAAAAAGTACCTACAACAGAGTTTTCCTTTCAATTTCATCGATTACTATGCCTATCGTAGATTCGCTAGACTTGCTTTCAACACATAAAATTATATTATCTACATACAAACAACTTTCTCTCATTTTGCAACACATCGAAGTTCTCTTCGGCGTTTCATTTCCCCCGCTTCAGGGCTATGCTAGTTGTAAGTTAAATTACGAACTTTGGCACAAGTGTCCTCGTCATTATAAAGCAATATGCAATCAACATTGACTCGCACGACCTTAATACAAATAAATAAAACCATATCTCCATGTTTTTCAACCATAGGAAGATATGTGAAGGTCATATTAACTCATAGTTTGATTACATGCAAATATTGTCACTAATAACATACATGTAATTATAATAATGCAGTCTAATCCTCTCACAAGTGTAGATAATCTATCCAAAGCCTTTCACGAGCGTAGAGAATCCACTCTATGAACTTGCTTGGTGTTTGTAGTTCATGTTATAATCACAATGGGCACCTTGTTCTATAGGCTTCTTCGCTTTCTTTAGGTTGGGGATTGGTGACACCTCATGTTACACCATTAATATGGATAAAATCCTTACAACTAAATTCCAATTTTTACACTTAGAGGAGCAGCCTAATATGAAGGAGATGTTGTCAATTTTTTTTTTGGACATCGTTTAAATTTTATACAAAAATTATAAAAAATTAAAACCAACATAGATACATCTTAAATATGGATCTATTGAGCACCAAGAGGGATCAAATTTATTGATGTGTAATTTTTTATATTTTTATCTTGAATTTTTTACACATCAAGAAAAAAATATTTTACATGTAAATAAATTTAATCCCTCTATACTTTGTAAATCCAGAATTAAAATGAATCTATGTTGATTTTAATACATCTATAAATATCAAATTAGAAATACAATTTTTATTAATATATTTTATTTTATTTTATTTAACAAAAAAATTAACTTAATTTTTAAGATTTTTTTTTAAATTTAATTTCAATAAAAACTCGGATGTAAATTTAGCATTTTAAAATAAATTATTATTTGAAAGAGACCATCTAATCGAGCTGACCTATCCATTAGGAAAAAAACACTTTTCAATTATTGTTGTCCTCTATTTTTATTGTAAATCTCATGATTATTCAAAGTGATTATTCTATTTTTTATTTGGTCATTTTGTTTGTAATTAACATTTACTTTTTTGATGTCGATTAAAAAACTTGAGCAATATTGGAATTATATAAATCTTGGATAGAAATTCTTTGACACTTATTGGAATTGCTGTTATAAAATGTATTGGAAAACAATGCTTTTCTAAAACTTATATGAACAATGTTATAAAATGTATTGGAAAACAATGCTTTTCTAAAACTGATATGAACAATGTATGGGAATTCATCCATCATTTTGTTGTTGACCCATTACTATGTGTCAATGTAATCATTGCGGCCTTGATGGAGCTTGGTCAATCTCCTATGCCCTAAAAAGGGCAAGGCGTTGTTGAGTTGTTCCAGTGAGGGTTTAAGTGTTCCCACTAAGCCTCATCACTCTTTGTTCTTTTTATTCATAAACATACATGTGAATTGACTCTATGTTCTCTATTAATATACATGTGTATTTTGATTGGATTGTGTTTTGATGGTAGGGAAGTGAAGCGACATAAAGGTTTCTTGGCAATGGCATTGTCACAAAATTATGATTTTTGGGGTAACATAGACAAGCTCTCTGTACGGACATCATCAATGGTATGCAAGGGTTCCAACACCAGGTGGTTTGGACTAGGTGGTTTGGCCTTGAGGAGAAAAGTAGGGGCATGCGACGTCTTGATATGTTCTGCGTTTCTATTTGCTTATTATGTTCTTGTTCTTTGATAATCTCTCCTCTTTTTTCTTTTTCTTGTGTTGTGTGGGTCCTTCAATGCTACATAGAAAGGTCTCTTTTTTATTTGCAAGAATGGTGCATCATGAGTGCTTCTGAGTTCGTGTGGTATGGGTCTTGGGGCTAACCATGTAAGCAATTTCTCCATTTCGGGGATCTTAGGGCTAACCATGTAAGCAATTTCTCCATTTCGGGAAAAACATTAGAGGACAAATTCTATGTTAGTGGGTTCTTTTTATAACCACTCTACATTGATTTCCTATAGTTAAATGTCATTCATTGTTAGATATAGTTAAATGTCGTTCATTGCTAAATATGCTAGACAACTCTTTACTACAATTGATTGTTTTGTTTTGTAAATAACATTCACTTTTTGATATCAGTGTATTCAACTCTTTACTACCATTGATCACAACCATATTGTATGAAATAACATTGAAAAAATGAATATAAAATAACGTTGAAAAAATGAATCCAAACTACTAAAAGGGTATACTCATGAAAACGTGTACATATATCCAAATAAATAAAAATAACCATGTTCTAAGCATTGCCCAAAAAAAGGATATATACTGAAATAAAATACATAAATAAAATACATAACACAATAGAAACATGGGCTACTATTAAATCTTTCTTAGGATTTTCAAATTGATGGAGAATAAGCTTTACTACATTCTCTTTTAAAGGAGAAATCACTATCTAGAAATCAATTTGAATATGTAATAGAAATGAAATCACTCGATACACTAATCATAGTTTTATGGCTTTCATGATATATTCAATGTATATTGGATTAATGGCTTTCATGATATATTCAATGTATATTGGATTAAGAAGAAATTATCATTTAGAAATTAATTTAAATATGTAATAGAATTGAAAGCACTCAAATCTAAATATGTGATAGAAATGAAAGCACTAGATACACTAATCATAATTTTATGTTTTTTATGATTGTGTTGAAGAGGCGCATTCTACAGCTCAGTAGGGGGAGATGTGTAACTCCTTTCGTGCTCATCCTGGAGTTGACACATATCTTTTTTTAAAAATAATAAAATATAAAAAATAACATGTCGGCTTTTTAAAATATTTACGACATATATATAAAAACTACACAAATTAGATAAATTAAAATGCTTTCTCAACATTTGCATTCTAAAAAGGGGTTTGCGATTCGAGAGATTTGATTCCTCTCCGTGCTTAATAGATCCCCTTTAAGATGAATTTATGCTGGTATATCTCTATTGTATATTGAATTAAAAGATAAATCACCATTTAAAAATCAATTTAAATATGTAATAGAAATGAAAGCACTCGATACGCTAACCATAACTTTATGGCTTTCTTGATATATCCAATGTATATTGGATTGAGTACGAGTCAAAGTAAAATCCATATTTCAAAAGATTTCAAACGAAAGTAAAAGGATTTTCCATAGTATAGATTGACTTCCTCAAACTTATTCTAAAAACAAAAAAATAACAATACATGTGCAATTCATGTGTTTAAGAAGTAATCTGTGACTAAAACACATGTTTATCCATTATAGGTTTGTGAAAATTCTTAGCTTTACCAGATTAGTGTTACACTTACAATTATTAAACCACTGATTACATTAAGTCACACTTACTGAAAAGATAAATGCAATACACATTGATAAACAATTATAAATAGAAAAAATCACTAGAGAAAATTTGGGGTCTAAAATGGGCCTTATAAGAAAACGAGCCAGCCATAATTTCTTGTTGAGTTGTATTCAAGAACCAATAGAATTTTAATAAAATGAGTCAACCATAATGGTTGACTTGAGATATTTGTCATTAAAAAAACTACTTTTTTTGTTCCTATTTTCAACATATCTCCCTTCCTTTTTACTCAAATTTCGAACCGGAGCACTCGCTGGATTCAAAATTTAATTCCGCATCCAACGAGTACCCACACTGTCCCAAAAACAAGAAATACCTGAAAAACATGTGATGATGATGTCATCATCACGTGTTTTTCAGGTATTTCTTGTTTTTAGGGAAGCAAGGTCCGTTAAAAGTATGCAGTGTGGGTACTCATTGGATGTGGAATTAAATTTCGCATCCAACGAGTGCTCTCACTAGAAATTTGAGTAAAAACGCAGGGAGATATGTTGAAAATACGAACAAAAAAAATAGTTTTTTTCTTCCTCCAAAATTAATAAATATTATTTTATTATTTTAACTATTATTTTATTATTTTCCTTAGGAGGCCCATTTTAGACCTCAAATTTCCTCTAATTGCAACACACGGGATACCCTGGAAACCCTAGTTCTTCGGGGAAAACCAACCAACAATTTATCTTTTATCACATATTGTTAATCAACACTTACAACGACAGGATCCCGGATATGACTCACCGTATCGTAGGCTCCTGACTCTCACTGTTCCCAAACCCCTCAGCAGAAAATAAAAACTTTGACATAAGATATGACTCACTTCTGTCACTCACAAGAGATGTAACTCACTCTTATCCACTCAAGAGATATGACTCACTCTTGACCTCTAACCACTACAAGAGATATAAATCTTTCCTGCCACTGTGGTGACGCTGAACTCATACTCTAAGGCTCCATTTATAATCTCACACTCATGCAAATGCCATAGACCAAAGTACCATGGGCCCTCTAATACCATGGGCCAACTAAAACCATTTATATGAGGTGTTATAAATCTACCTTTACAATGTATGTCTAGAAGTCACCTCGCCTCCTTCTATGTTGCTAGTCACCCCCAACATAGAAGTACTCATCGAGCTACAAAAACTAACACTCCCTCTTAGCGAGGAAGGTACTTTCAGAGAAAATTCCACCAAGATCAAACATGTCATTTGTTGTTGCAGCTGCTCCCTTTGAACTGGAAGACTTCCCAATTGCATCCATATCTACAATTCCTGCAAAATTGTGATCATTGCAGAACTCTGACCCTTGCGGAGCTACCCGAAATTTGCCCAAATTTCCTGGGCTTGCTGCTTGGAATTCTTTGTACTGCCCAATGTTTTTTACCATCTCTTACTGGGCCCACCACTCTCCACGTCAACAACTACGTCCACTGCAGTTTTCCTTGGTGGCTAAGTTTTCTTTTATGTGCCAGCAGCTAATTGCTGAGACTTTTACTACTATGAATGAATGAATGAATGAATGAAATATTTTAATAACATCCACGAGGCCGAGCAGCCTAAGGGACCAAAAGAACCATATACCTAACTCTCCATATTCTTTTCCATGTCGGATCTTTTGCTGTAAATATTGACTAGAAGACTTGCAATCTAGTTGATCTTATCTTCTTCAAAAAGATGGTACATGTTGTCGGTCTTTAAGTTGTCTTCATATTGAATGCGGATATCCTCATAGGATGCACATTCCATAACAAAGTGCCACTCTGTCACCACCACACCCTTATTGCAGAATATGCAAGTTCTCCCTTCCCACACTTCCGTAGGTACCGTCCACCTACTCGTCTCACATCTAAGGTGATGTGAACCCGTCCTCAACTGAGCAACTAACAACTTTGCTTTTCCTTTGATAGTTGCCCCTAAATATGGTTTCTCACCATGATTGCAATTTGGGTTAAACTCTTTGATGTAGTATACTTTTTTACGCCCATTGTGATTGGTCCACATGGCAATCCTGAATTTTTTTATTTCTTTCTTGGTGTTAGGACATTCATGAAGTTTGATATTCCACTTACTTAGCCAATTTTTGTTTTGCTTCATCCAGGTTTTCTTGCTACGGCCTAACTCCTCCTCCACAGTTACCTTGGGCCAACGTTGATTATCCATGTTTTCAACCCTCTTTAGATAGCTTATTAACTTGGTTATCGCCGTTGCCTCCAGTGGAAAAGCACTTGCTTCAGCTAAAAGAATTTCGTATGGTACTATGGCTTTAACTTTGAGATTGCTAGTAATTAGTTGCTTCTGAATTCTTTCTAGTTGTCTCCATCTACAAGTTGACATGCTGCTTCCCTAGACTTCACAGCCATAAAGAACAACTTGTGTGACCAGCAAACCAAAGAGGGTCTTTTTGGTTTTGCAATCCCAAAGTTCTTCTTTTCTACACCTGTTTTGAAGTGAGAATGAGGCCTTCCATCCTCCTTGCACCCTTTTCGCCCTACAAGTCTCCCAACTGAGCTTATAATGGAAGTCAATCCCAAGATATTTGTATTCCTTCACTATCTCCAATGGACTACCTTCGAAGAGGAAGGTGGTTGGTTTGTCTTTTCTACTTAAGGAGAAGATCATGATTTTGGTCTTGGAAATGTTCACTTGCATCTCAACCTTCTGACAAACATGTTCTAAGGCCCTTAAGTGCTCTCTTAAACCATGTGTTGTTTGCGAAATTAGAATAAGGTCATCCCAATACAAATGTAGCTTCACCACATAGCCTGCTAGGTGGACCCCCTCTCCATCTATTTGCTCAACCAAGCTTCTAACTTATCGATATATAAACCAAACAATGTGGGGGATAAACGACAACTTTGCTTAACCCCAATATCACTGCTGAAACATTCAGACATTCCCTCGCTTGTTCTGATTTTAGCTCGAACCTTTTCAGAAAGCCTGTGGACTGCCGCTCTATAGCCATCTCGGATACCCAACTCTTCCATTATGTTCCAAAGTTTGTCTCTAGGCACTGTATCGAAGACTTTCTTAAAGTCCAAAAAACAACAATACGCCGTTCCACCTTGTTTGTCCCATATTTTCTCTATCAAATGTCTAAGGGTGATACAATGGTCAATAATAGAGTGCTTAGGCCTAAAACCTGCTTTCCCTTTTTCTCTTTTTCCCTCATCTTCTGCCCATCTACTGATTCTCCTCTCTATCATGCTCCCAAACAGCTTTCCCATGAGGGGGTTGACCATAATAGTGCGGTAATTAGAAGAGTTATTGGTATCTCCACACTTAAAGAGAGGAATGACCAGCTAGTGGTCCATTCTTCCGGAAAGCCATCCCGGATGACCCCATTGAAGATTTATTTTATGTGAGGGGCAAGGAGCTCAACTCCCCATTTAAAAAATTCAACTTGAAGCCCATCTATGTCCTCTGCCTTGCCACTTGCTAGTTTCTTTATTCCCTACTTGATATCATCCACTGTGAATAGCTCCATTGATGTTTCCACTATGGGAGGAGTATCCTTCTTTTGTAACTGCTCATAAAGAAGTCTCGCGTATTCTAACCATTGGACATCTCTTGAGTCTTAACCATTGGACATCTCTGTTTTCGGTCTGCTCTTTCCTTTGTTGTAATTCTCTCCAAAAACCTTTGGGTTGTGTTTTCCAAGAGATATTAACTCCTTTCTTCTTGTATTTACATAATCCTCTCTTTTTGAATGCACTAACTTCTCATATTTTCTCTTATATTTTTTGTTGCCACGGGAAAAGTACTTATAGCTCTTACTATCTTCATCAATCTTCATCATACCACGGGAAAAGTACTTGTAGTTCTCTTCCTCAATCTTCATCATACCACGGAAAAAGTACTTGTAGTTCTAGTTCTCTTCCTAGGACGAGACCGCTTGCATGCAATTAAGGCCTTGTAGATTATTGGGATCAGCAGACTAATATGCACATATGCACATGACTATGACAGTTTCCCATATTGAATGTCATATTTGTCCTTTTATATTTCATTTCCTGAAACTGCTGCTCAAGGGCAGCACTAAATCTGTCCCTGTTTTCCTGATTCAGGAGGATTTTGAGTTTTTCTTTTGCGTGCCGCACTTTTCTTCTCAAGCGGCTGCTGCTGCAGTTCGCGGCTTACCTCCGTTGTCCGCTTTCCATCTCCTGCTGGTCCCGAGCCTTCACCCAAATCACGCGGCCCCAACCTGACGACTTAACACCTAGCACAACCTGTTGATTGTCTATTTTCCATCTGAACTACAACCACTCCCCACCGGGCCACCGGTATTACCTCCTGCTCGAGTTATTGTTGCAGCCGTCAGACCTCCGTTCTACCGGCGTGCTTCTGTGAGCTTCTTTGCTGCGGCTGCACCCATCAGATCTGCCCTGATCCGCATCACTGACATGTTTGTAGACTCTGACACCCACAGCTTCGTACCCGTCCATTGTTCCTGGCCTAATATGATTCCTGCGGGCCCTCCGCTTTTCAGCCTGCACTCTGCCGCTAATCCACGCCGGCCCGATCGCTATCCGCTGGTTGCTTCACGCCGGTTCCACCTCGTGCCTGTTCCCACGACCGGGCACGCAGGCTCCTCTGCCACGAGTACACAGGTCTGTGCCTAGCTCTGCCATCCACGCGAGCTGCAACACCTCCTCCACCGCTGGTGTTACCTTTCGATCAGATGCTTCTACACAGCCCACACCGGCTGTTGATCCCAGTGGGCTCACCTCGCACTACTGTGCTCCACGGGCTCCCTCACGTCCTCTGTTGGTGCTCGCGTCCCCTTCACAGATCTATTTCCAGATCATCTGTCTAACCCCCGCGCTCCTACTGTAGCTGCCATGGGCTGCAACCACCACCTCCACGTAGCACGCCAAGCCCTGATTTGCTCCTGTTGCTCCTTTTGCAATTTGATATAATTTTTGAAATATCTTTTTGTGTTGAATTTGATTTTAATACTTTGTAATTTTTATTAATAATTTTTTTGTTTTGTTTTATATGTATATATATTCATTCCTAATAAGACCCCAAAATTTGATACTTTCTAACCACTCTTATAATTGTTCATTCCTAGTAAGCAACCAAAATTTTGATATTTTCTAACTACTTGATAACTTCCTGCATTTTAATTTTTTTTTATCCTTCTACTTTTATAACTATAAATTTTTTTCTTTTTCTTTTAGTTCTCAAACTCCACAATTTTTATAAATGAAAACTTGCATTATAACTCTTCAATTGATTATCTAATCAAAGTTATATTAAAATATTGATTATCATATAGTAAACTTTTATATATGAATTATGATATTTTAATTTGGATTAATGTTGGGTACATTTGTGACTTTTCACAAAAGAGTTCAATGGTGGTACATATAATTCATACAGGGGATGCACAAAATCAATAAAAGATGAAACAATTATTGATTTTAGTATTCATGATTTAGTAATGAGTAAATTCATTTTACTGTAAATTAGATTTATGTTATCCAGAGGTTTAATGGTGGTACATATAATTCATATAGGGGATGCACAAAATCAATAAAAGACGAAACGATTATTGACTTTGGTATTCATGATATAGTAATGAGTAAATTCATTTCAATGTGAATTAGATTTATGTTATCCACGGGTGGATTGGATTTAAAGATTTTGATGGCTTTAATAGTGATTAATAGTGTATTTAAAGTTATGACATATTTCTTATGTATTAAGATTAAAAACTTTTTTATTCATAAATATAACCATGCTTATTGTAGGTTTCTTTAGTTACATTTTTTATTTTCTTCTTCAACTTCGAATTTATGAAGTTTAGATGATCAATGCCCAAGTTGTGGTTAAAAGACAAGTTCAAAGAAACTTTTAAAAAAATGTGTGTGGCCAAAATCCAAATCAAATGAAGTCTAAAAAGTGTGGCAAAGAGTAAGGATTAGACTTGGCCTTGATACCATTTGAAATCTCAATTGAATAAAAGTTTATTTATTGAGAAACATTAAAAAAAGAAGAAAATAGATTGAAATAATATATAAAATAAAGAATAAATGACAAAATGACTTGATTTTTACAATACTTACATGATGTACATATACACATTGATGTGCTATGAAGTGAAAAATTATGATGAAGGATTATTGCCCTTAGTTAGTATGTGCCATTTTATTTAGTATTATTATTATTTTGTATTTGATGGGTATTTATATATTTATATTGGTTACAAATATCTTAGAATGTAATTAAGGAAATTAAATTTATAAACAAATCTTGGAATAGTATTTTAAATGGGTTGAATAATATTATTATTATTTAACTTAAAAACATCTTAAATTAAACATATACATAGTTATGGAATGTTGTTGTTGTTGTTGTTGTTGTTATTATTAATAGGAAGATCATAGTGATTAACAATGGAGATCAAGGTTTTTAAATGATTTTTGAATAATGATTCAAGCTAAAGAATTAAATTACCATGTCCAAGGTTCTTGGTACTGTCACTCAACACTCAACTCCTCTGTTTAGGCAACTCCTAGCGAAGCCAAGGGAGGTGGTCCCTATGAAAACAAAATTAAGGTGTTTACACTAAGTTACGCAATGAGATTTGTTCTAGAAGTTTGAAGACGGATTAATACTAAACCAGAGATTGCAAATAGAATTAGATCAACAACATGAAATAGATACATCCATCTAACACATGAAATTACTTTAATTGAAAAAGTGAAATTGTTGCAGATTATACCAGTGCCAAATGGAGTCACATAAGTTTGGAGTGTTGCTATGTCAGGAAAGTGTTGCAATTGTCTCGTTGGTTAGTTTTAATTGATTTATTAGATGCGTGGATTAGGGAGTGGGTTAGTTCTTGGTTTGGCACGAAAGCAGTTTAGTTCTCTGAATTGAGCGCTTATTGCAACAATATCAAGTGTCCAACGGGGCGAAGCATAACTTGCTTAAAGTAGCCCCTTGACTCTATGATCTATTCAACGTGACCTCCCGATTTCTTTGAAACAAAGTACTATCATATTTCCCTATTAATCTAGTCGCTTAACTCTCTTTCTGATGTGATCAACTGTTCAGACGAACCAGAGAGATCCAAAGCATATAGGGAGGCTAAGCCTTGGTTTGTTTTAATAATTAGATTGAATTTTTTTATTAAGAAGCTAAGAATCTCTTTTCACCTACCAGGGATTAACCATTTCAGTTTACTTCGGGAATACACAACCTAAATTTAACTTTTGAGTTTATTAATTGTGAAGTAAAGTACAAGATTCTAAAAAGAAAAAAAACATGAGAAAATGAAAGTGTTTTTTAATTACTACACTATGAGTCGCTTTTCCCTTGTGGTACTTCAGGAGAGCACAGTGGGTAAGTATTTATTTTATGATAAGCCAAAAATAAATAAAAAGAAAGCGGTTATTCTACTTTAACAAAACTAGCAAAATCAACTAAGCTAAAAATGTTCAAACACAAAACCAACACGGACCCCCCAGGGGGAAAGGGGGGTTTTGTGGGTGTTGGGTAGCCCACCTGCATTTATTAATTACAATTACAATATTTTGAGGTGGATGCCTTTGGTCCTTATGAATTTGGATCCAAAGGATTACAAGGATTTATAAAATAAAACAAGGAATAGGTATGTTGCTTCGAGGGGTCTTGGATGACCTGGATCTTCAGTTTTCCGACAGCACTTCCTCTTACCTGTTCGTTAAAAGTAAAAAACCAGCCACCTGAAAGCACTCAAATTGCTAGATAAGCCATTTAAAAGAATAAATTTTTTTGCTAATCTTAAGTACCAAAATATAAGAAAAAATAAACACAAGTACTGATTAGAAAGCTAGATCTATTCTAAGAGTAATGCTTTGAAAAATCAGATATAGTTAAGGAAATGCAAACTTATTGAAATATATATTGATAGTCTCTAAGATAAAACTATTTGCAGTAAGAATGCATAAAGGTAACCAAAGAAATAGTTTAAAATAAAGGTGAGGGAGAGAGAGAGAGGAAGAAGAGTGGTCAAGCCGAATGTCCGGATCTATGGAATCCAACGGGTGGGAGGCGGAGGGACTATGTCCTTAAAGTGCTCGAAAAGTAGTAGAGTTAAATAAGATCAATTGCACGTTCAAGCTAGGAAACCTGCACAACTAACAATACTTGTAAATGGGGATTAAATCCAGTATTTCCTACAAAAAATATTAAAAGAACATGAAAATAAACAAATTATACATGCAAATCCTAAATCTCTAAAGATAAAATAATAACAAATAAAATCAAACTAGAATCATTTACCCTATGAATTGATACCCAACTTTCATCTTGGTCAATACATAGGTATGTAGAGACAAAAGGATGCCTCATGGGCTTTTCATTATATATCCATGCAACACATTGCGAATGGAAGATATGTAGTAACAGAAGAATAATACAAAACATTAGGAAGATTACAAATTGATAGACTAAAAGGTCTAAATTCACTTTAGCCTAATTATATCGAGATATTAGATCGCTATCTCTGCTATCTCTGATAGCTGATAGCTCTCATACATACACTATGCACTAAAAATGCCTATCATTGGCTTCGGTGTAGCTCTCTCCTCTTATCGTTGGTGATCTTTATTTCTTGTACAACAGATTATGTTTCTCTTATGATCTCCTTTTTCTGTTTCAACCAAAACTGCCCAATTGAGCTTCCAATCTACTGTTGTTGATGATTGTGATGATGACCGGCTCATTACCTCGAATGTTGATCTGGCCTTCGGCTGGAATCCTGAACGTGAATCTGTGGTGGCTACTGCATAAATTGCTGAGGTGGCATATCAGGTGGCCATGGGGATGTTGCACCTAGGGTCCCTTGAGGCATACCTAACAAAGCTTGTTGAGTAGTCAAGGTTGTATATTTAGCTACTTTCTTCCATTCTTTGCCCATGGGATACACAAGCGACCCAAAGTCATATGACAATTTATCCAATATATCATGACCTTTGATTCTACTTTCCATGCATTAAAATTTAACGTCATAATTTCTACAAAATGCTATCAAAGAATCATAATGTTCTTGTTGGTACTAATATCAACCCGGCTCGACGATGATGGAAAAGGATAATCTCATTTAGCTATTTTTCAGCACATGATGGAGGTGATGCGGTCGTGGTTACTTTTTCTCAGAGCTCAATTAACTCAAAATATCGAGAATGGGTTGTGTAGGTCAGGGGAATCAAAGGGAAAAGATAATCTACATTCTTAATCAACCTCAGAATGAATAGTTATGTCAAAAAACTAATCATAAATTCTTAGTTCGGTCGCAAATGCGAAGATCCAAGTTCTCAACGGCTTGAATCGCTCTTGATCGAATCAACGGTCCTAGGGATTTTAGTCCTATGAAGATGCTCAAGGGTTATCCAAAATGCATGAGCCTGAATAGAAACCACCTGGGACGTGTGGCACTTCCACAACATTTAGGCTCGCAAAAGCAAGTTTCAAAGACCACTCTTTTTCAAGCCTAAAACCACTTATTGCCTTCAGGTCAGAATTAGAAAGGCTCAAAGCTAGGGGAGGGAGGCCAGAAGTGGTCCACCCCGACTTTGGCCACCCGGGATGCCATGCGGCTGCCACCCGTCGAGGGCGGGACCACTGCAGGTGGCTGCTCCACGTCGTCCCGGGTAGCTAGCGCTTTAATGCGCTTTATTGCACCTCGGGATGCGTGCCAGCTGGCCCTTTCCCGGCAGTCGCTCCCACCTCCCGTTCATTCTTGCTCGGGGCTGGAAGGTGAGCGTTCCGCCACCCCGGAAGCTGTCCGCCATGGCGCCGCTGCTGCTCCGCTCCCGCCTCCTGCTGCTGTTCGATGAGGTTGCTGCTTGGAATACCTGTCACTGTGTGGTGGTCCGCCCCGGTTTGTTGTTCGCGCGGAGGACGTCGCCGTGTGAGCACAGAGGTTTGGTTTGGTTAACTCGCTGGAAGCTCGTGGTGGAATGGCCCTGTTCCATGGCCGTCGCCGTGCGTTGGATAACTGGTCTAGTGTTGTTGTTGTGTTCGTGGTCTGTGGCGTGGGTTCCCCGGTGGTTCGGCCCTGTTCCTGCTTGTTTGCGGGCTGCTCCTGGTTCATCCTCGGCTCCTGGTGTTCATGTTTCTGCTTCGTCGTCGGCTCCTGGTTCGTCCTCGGCTCCTGGTACCTGCTCCGCTCCTGGTTCGTGCTCGGTGGTGGCCACCTGTTCAGCAAACTTGGTAGGATTTTGATCCTACCGGCTTCGCGTGCATTGTGTTTTTCAACACACTCACTCTCTCGGTGTGATTTGCTTGCCTTCTCTGTCTGTGTTCGGTTTGTTTGGGTGTGGTTGCCTGTTCAAACGACGTCGTAGGAAATTGTTTTTTGGTTTTTAATGGAGCACTGTAATGGTTGTTGGTTTTTAATGGAGCACTGTTATGGTATTTGGTTTTTAATGGAGCACTGTTAGGTTTTGTGGTTTGTAATGGAGCACCGTAATGGTTTTTGGTTTTTAATGGAGCACTGTTAGGGTATGTGGTTTTTAATGGAGCACCGTAATGGTTTTTGGTTTTTAATGGAGCACTGTTAGGGTATGTGGTTTTTAATGGAGCACCGTAATGGTTTTTGGTTTTTAATGGAGCATTGTTAGGGTATGTGGTTTTTAATGGAGCACCGTAATGGTTTTTGGTTTTTAATGGAGCACTGTTAGGGTATGTGGTTTTTAATGGAGCACCGTAATGGTTTTTGGTTTTTAATGGAGCACTGTTAGGGTATCTGGTTTTTAATGGAGCACCGTAATGGTTTTTGGTTTTTAATTGAGCACTGTTATGGTATTTCGTTTTTAATGGAGCACTGTAATGGTTTTTGGTTTTTAATGGAGCACTGTTATGGTATTTCGTTTTTAATGGAGCACTGTAATGGTTTTTGGTTTTTAATGGAGCACTGTTAAGGTATTTCGTTTTTAATGGAGCACTGTAATGGTTTTTGGTTTTTAATTGAGCACTGTTATGGTATTTCGTTTTTAATGGAGCACTGTAATGGTTTTTGGTTTTTAATTGAGCACTGTTATGGTATTTCGTTTTTAATGGAGCACTGTAATGGTTTTTGGTTTTTAATTGAGCACTGTTATGGTATTTCGTTTTTAATGGAGCACTGTAATGGTTTTTGGTTTTTAATGGAGCACTGTTAGGGTTTTTGGTTTTCAATGGAGCACTGCTAGGGTATGTGGTTTTTAATGGAGCACTGTTAGGGTATTTGGTTTTTAATGGAGCACTGTAATGGTTTTTGGTTTTTAATGGAGCACTGTTAGGGTTTTTGGTTTTTAATGGTGCACTGTTAGGGTTTTTGGTTTTTAATGGAGCACTGTTAGGGTTTTTGGTTTTTAATGGAGCACTGTTAGGGTTTTTGGTTTTTAATGGAGCACTATTAGGGTTTTTGGTTTTTAATGGAGCACTGTTAGGGTTTTTGGTTTTTAATGGAGCACTGTTAGGGTTTTTGGTTTTTAATGGAGCACTGTTAGGGTCTTTGGTTTTTAATGGAGCACTGTTAGGGTGTTTGGTATTTAATGGAACACTGTAATGGTATTTGGTTTTTAATGGAGCACTGTTATGGTATTTGGTTTTTAATGGAGCACTGTAATGGTTTATGGTTTTTAATGGAGCACTGTTAGGGTGTTTGGTTTTTAATGGAGCACTGTTAGGGTGTTTGGTTTTTAATGGAACACTGTAATGGTATTTGGTTTTTAATGGAGCACTGTTATGGTATTTGGTTTTTAATGGAGCACTGTAATGGTATTTGGTTTTTAGTGGAGCACTGTTATGGTTTTTGGTTATTAATGGCACACTGTTATGGTCGAAATTGATTATTAATGGCACACTGTTAGGGTCGAAATTTATTATTAATGATTGTATGAATTAGCAATGAATGGTTGTTAATTTGTTAATGGAGTTGATTATAGGATTAGGGTTTGAAGGATGCGGGAAATTCTGAGATAAAAAAAAACACCATAACAGTGCTCCATTAAACCCTTCATTGATTATATTGCTTGCAGTGATTGCTTGAATTTTGAAGGAATGGTTGTTAATTTCTTATTGGAGTTGATTATAGGATTGATGCATGCTTGAGATGAATAATTTGGGCATGCGAATTAGATGAATAAGTTGGACTTTGAATTGAAGGCATGAAACCTTTTAACAAATTAGGGTTTGCTATGGTTCATTGATTGTTTCAGTCATTGTATGAATTTGCAATTAGGGTTTGGAGGCATGAAACCTTTTAAGAAATTAACAACCATTCATGGTTAGTAGGGTTTGCTATGGATCAGTGACTGTTTCAGTGAATGTATGAATTCGCAATGAATGGTTTTTAATTTGTTATTGGAGTGCATTATAGGATTAGGGTTTGATATGGTTTCATTGTTTCATTGCTTGATAACTTAGTATATTTTAAAATTGAGAGAAGGTTTCATGGTTATGGAAAATTCAGATATGCTTTAATGGTATGAAGGTTACGGGAAATTCTGACATAAAAAAAAACACCATAACAGTGCTCCATTAAACCCTTCATTGATTATATTGCTTGCAGTGATTGCTTGAATTTTGAAGGAATGGTTGTTAATTTCTTATTGGAGTTGATTATAGGATTGATGCATGCTTGAGTTGAATAATTTGGGCATGCGAATTAGATGAATAAGTTGGACTTTGAATTGAAGGCATGAAACCTTTTAACAGATTAGGGTTTGCTATGGTTGATTGATTGTTTCAGTCATTGTATGAATTTGCAATTAGGGTTTGGAGGCATGAAACCTTTTAAGAAATTAACAACCATTCATGGTTATTAGGGTTTGCTATGGATCAGTGACTGTTTCAGTGAATGTATGAATTCGCAATGAATGGTTTTTAATTTGTTATTGGAGTGCATTATAGGATTAGGGTTTGATATGGTTTCATTGTTTCATTGCTTGATAACTTAGTATATATTAAAATTGAGAGAAGGTTTCATGGTTATGGAAAATTCAGATATGCTTTAATGGTATGAAGGTTACGGGAAATTCTGACATAAAAAAACACCATAACCGTGCTTCATTAAACCCTTCATTGATTATATTGCTTTTAGTGATTGCTTGAATTCTTAAGGAATGGTTGTTAATTTCTTATTCGAGTTGATTATAGGATTGATGCATGCTTGAGTTGAATAATTTGGGCATGCCAATTAGATGAATAATTTGGACTGTTAATTTTGTATTTTTCTATAATTTTGGTTCTCATATTTGTTTGTCCCACCTGCTTTCATTCTTGCTGTGTGCTCTAACCTAAGTAATCTTTAACTTTGTGCTCGGTGATTGTTTGCAATGCTTACTATCAATCCAGTTCAAGTCGATTTGCATTCAAGTCAGTATTGCATTCAGAAAAAACTTGCATTCAATTTAAATGTTCAATCAGGTTGGTCTACCACCCAATTTAGTTTAACATTCAATTTAGTTTGCTAACCAGTAAATAGACAGAGACATGAAGAAAACAGTACTTGACATAAAGGGCATATTCTTGTTCAACATAGTAGCAATTCGAGATTTATACATATGGTTGGTCCATGGTGGGTTGGGACTTTATACATTTACTGTGGTTATGCCTAACATATATCCACTGTCAGATTGGAATCAAACAAAAACTTAGGAACCCACCCAAAATTCCCCCCCGCAACAAAATCTTCCTTTCATATGTGTATGCCAAACACAAAACATCTATCATTCGCCAAACAAAAAACCCTATGTGCGAGGAGGTTGACTGCCTTCATTACCCAAACTAGTTGGGTTAGATACTGATGCATGACCTGGTTGTGTTGAGCTGCAAACATTTGGTGCGGGCCAGGTTGATCCTTGTAGCCAAGGAGGAATTGAGTAACCATAGTTATGACTTGAGCCTAATTGCCCTGGGTTCACTGGAGTTTGGAAGGCATACACAGTATTTCCCCCTGCCTGGTGGTATTGGGGTATCTGTATGTTAATAAGGTCCTGGAATAATATTCTGTTCTCTGAAAACTGATCCAATGGGTTGTCAACCACCTCTATCCTCTCCAGACCATTTGGATTCCTCTGATTTTCCTTTCTTTGCTCCCTTTCCTCCCTTGCCAATTGTTTCCGTCGCTCTCTTTCCTCCCTTTGTTTCACTCTTACAAGCCTTTCCTTCCTTCGATTTTCTGCTGCAACAATCTTTGCTTCCTTCTTCTCCTTTGCCAGGGCCTTCTTCTTCTCTTTTAAATCCTGCATCTCCTTTTTCTTGTGCTCAGCCTCAATCAGTAGGGTGATGTAGTCCTTTGATGTTAGTAGTTGCGAGCTCCTGCTTAATCTAAGATGCTCAGCAGTGGGATTAGATAGATGAGTTGCAACTTTCTCCACTGGCAACTTAAGGAACTGGCCAAGTAGTGGCTCATTTGGTGGGAGTGCCTCATCATCATTTTCTTGGTCCACTGTATCTTCATTTTGTTCAATCTCATCTCCACCACCCCCAAGTGGCACATAATAATGTACAGCTTCATTGTTAAGGACTGCTGGCATGGAAGGCAGGTTAAGGCTTTCATCGTTGGTGGGGGTGACAATGTGTCTGTTCATATTTGTCATCGCCTCTGCCAACCACTCGGGTTGTTCTGGCTGGCTTGGAAATGTCAACTCCTCGCTGTTGTTTACCATTGCTTGGTCACCTCCATTCACACTCAAATCGGCAACGTTGTTATGAACAATCCCTTGGCCATCTAATTCTGTTTCTGTCCTCCCAACAGCTTCTATATTCTCCCCAATAGGTTCGGTGCCATACTGACTTTCACTTACGTGTTCATTGTCGTCATCCAGTGGTTGGAAATGACCTTGAGAGAGTGATATGATGTTATCTGCAGCATCTGCATCCTCTCTCCCCTGAACATCAAAAGCCTGACTACATCCCTTGTCATGTTGAAGAGCATCAGAATTGAAAGGCCATATTCCTGTCCGCCTAAAACCAGCCTTGATATTTGATGCTGTGAGTGCCCTAGCAAAAGCTTTGCTTGCAAGTTCTGCTAATTCGAACCTCTTCACCTCTACCCCCGGATTCTTTGCCATCCAGGACGCTCTCTCAGACCTGAAGTAACACTTGAAAGGCCCAAACACACTCACATCTAGAGGTTGCAGTCTGTGGGTGGTATGTGCAGGCAGTGTCAACAGATCAATGCCTAGCCTATTTGCCTCCTCAATGGTTTGTATAGCAACGTGGCTACCATGGCCATCAAAAATCAAAAGGTGTCTGTTTTCAGGTGAAACACCGCCAGGGACAGAGGAAGCAAAGTGGCAAAGCCAACTCAAGAACAGTTCTTTTGTCATCCAAGCATGGGGGTGTGCAGCCATGCATGCGCCAGGTTCACAGTTTTTAATGTAATTTTTGAGTTGATTCTTTCCCTTGAACAGATAAAAACCTGGAATTGATGCTCCAACTGCGTTGACACAACAAAGAATAGTTATCCACTCCCTACTTTTTGGCAGAATTTTGGGCACATTCCTGCTCCCTCTCTTGGCAATTACCCGCATGCCACAATTCCTCCCTGCCTGTAATCCAGTCTCGTCACAGTTCCATATATGGTCTCCTCTGTATGAGTGTTTCTCATATGCATCAGAGAGTGTCTGATAGAACTTGGTCACAACTGTAGGGCGCAGATTGAAAGCCCTATCCCTGTCAAGCCCCTCTGCTGTGCGTAACACAAGTTCTGGATGCCTTTGTTTAAATCCTCTCCACCATGATTTTCCTGGAAATCCATCTTTGAAGGGGTTTGGCCTCCCTTGACAGATTTGTGAAACAGTGGATTTGAGCTGAACCAACTCCAGACCATGGCCTAGTTGAGCCATCTCTTCACACCAAACCACAACTTCTTCTTCCTCTTCTGCACTCAACACTGTAAGAGGTCCTTTTCGCTTGGTATGGGTCAGGCCATTTATCCAGTAATGGATTGATGTTGGTGGAATCCCATGTTTTTTAGCAGCTGCTCTGATAGAAAAACCATTGAACTCTATATCATCTATGGTAGCCTTCATGTCTTCTTGTGTCCATCCTCTGATGGCACTAATCTTCTTACTGGCAGTTGCACCTTGAACTGTGGTTGATTGTGGAATAACACCTCCAGGATCTGCATCATTTTTCTCTTCAACTGTGGTTGATGGTGGAATAACACCTCCAGGATCTGCATCATTTGCCTCTTCAACTGTGGTTGATGATGGAATAACACCACTACGCACTGCATCATTTGCCTCTTCATCATCTCTGTTATTATCAGTATCATGTGCTATGTCCTCATCGGACGAGGTGCATCGTAGCTGGGCACCCCTGCTGAGTCTCCTACTTGACCTCCTTGCACGAGTAGTGCTGACTCTTGCCATGACTGCATTAAAACCAAAAACCATAACAGTGCTCCATTAAAAACCAAAAACCATAACATTGCTCCCACCTACGGAGATAGAACTAGCTGTGTTAATTCACAGGGATCTGGAATATTATAATAGCTGTGTTGAAAGAAAGTGTTAAAATGACCCTAGGATCTGGAGTATTCAAAAGGAACTAGCTGTGTAAATTCACAGGGATCTGGAATATTATAATAGCTGAGTTGAAACAAAGTGTTAAAATGACCCTAGTGATTTACATGTTCAATGCAGGTTCTTGCATAAAACTAGATATAGTCTGGCTACTTGAAAACATTATTATTGAAAGACAAGTTTATCTTGAATGCAATACCTGAACTCTGAATGCTGTCTTGAATTAACTCTGCAACTGTGATTTGCTTGAATGCAATGCCTGGACTCTGAAATTTGATGCTTGGAAATAGAGGTGAGTTTAACAAGGTCTGGGAATTTCGAATAGCAGAAAAATGAAGTTTGTTTGAAGGTTGTAGTGTCTTTATAGCATTTTGGTGTATGATTTGATTGGCAAGTTTGAGAAGGCATGGATTGCAACTGGCTGGAGTTGGATGAGTGGCTCAAGATTGACTTGGCCTCGATCCAATGGCCATCAATGGGGCTTTGTCGATCCATGTGCTCTTCGTAATGCCTATGGACATATGCTTCTGTTTGGTTTTCTGGTTGATTTGATGATTTTAATGGAGTTGGCTGCATTAATTGCATTGATTGGGCTTCTTTGTTGAACAGCAATGCACCTGGAGCTGACACAAATTCTCCATTTATTATGCAGGTGACATTTGATAGATGTGTAGGTGGGATGCCTTGGTGGTTAAGTGATTCTCGATGCTGGTCTGGGTGTACTCTGAAGCTTGTTCGATGGGCTCCATGTGATGGGCAATCCGTCCTTGTAGATTGGGCTGGCTGGGGAGTGATGAGGTCCAATTAGATGTTTGTGTCAGTGCATGTTGGGATTTGGAAGGGACATGATGGATTTGATTTTGGTTTTGTCAGGACTGCTCAGCTGTCAACCTTTTGTCCTATAGTTGACAGCTGTGGGCCTACTGTACAGAATGACACTTAATGAACTCAAATAGGAAACTTTTTACTTATTTATATAATTATATGTGTTTGACAGTTGGCATTTTCTTGATCAAGTTTTGGGTTGTAACAGTCACCGGTTCTATCACCACTACCGGTTCCCGTTCAACTATAGAACTCTCTCCCCTATATGCCAGCCTATCTTTTTAGAAAACACAGAGGACACAGATGGCAAGATGATGTGATGTGATGTGACAAAATAAAGTGACTGCTCCCTCTAAAGCTACGCGGTCCATGAAGTGGAATTAGATCCGGTGTCAAAATATTGGCGACCCTCAGGATTTCATGCCCTTAAAAGTGCTCAGGTGTTATTCAAAATGCACGATCCTGAAACAAGGTTCATAATACCGCTCTTTCTTGATCCTGAAACTACTTACCACCTTTAGGGCAGAAAGGCTTATCCCATCTTCCAGCATGTCTACTCACTCCACCAATAAGCTCATGCCATGTTTCCAAGCTATTAAATGATAAGAAGCATTTATCCCCACCCACGCCCGGTCACCTCATCTATTAATTTTCGGTCAGACTCTTCATTTAATGCGTTAATTCAAACCTATCAATACCCATCGAGACCCTCACAATTCAAAAATTTTAATATCCTAAGAGATGTTGAGTGTTGCCCTGAATATTCTTCTCTATCAATTACCTCCATCATTCTTCAGAGTGCCCTAATTCCCCCCTGCTTTCAAGTAATATTCAATGCAATCACCATCCATAGCTTCGGCACCGGCATCTCTGACACCCTAGCCCTTAATTACCGCCTTCGTGCCAGACGACCATCTTGGAGACACATTATCAGAGCTTTTCGACACAATTACCTGCATCAAAGATATACACCATGTTTATAGGGATGCAGAGGAAATATTTAATGTAGGACAAGATTACCTGCATCTCTGGAAATCAGATCTGCCCCTAGTAGTGGTCCCCAGGATGCGCCATTTTCCTGAGCTAGTCACCTGGTGTTTAGATATTTACTTGGTAGAGAGCAAGTAGTGGCATGAGATGGGACAATAATCTGTCCAATTAATAAAGATTTCATACAAGGGATGTTAGGAGTGGTGTTAGATGTAAAAATATTTTGATAAATATACCTTGAGCGAGAAGTACAAAGGGCTATATGCATAAGAAAAGAGAGATTCCTTACGTGTCTGCTGCCTCTTGGAGTTGAGTTACCTGTAGAAGCGCCTCCTTTCAGGTCTGAATTTTTGTCCAAAATTCCTCAGATAGCAATGGATATGATTTATCAAATACTTGGGTACACCAGTGATAAATTGGTTGATGAAACATTTTTTGGCTTGTTATTGGAAACGACTCCCTCTGCTACTAAACCAAATGTTAAGCCTGATTTTTACCAGTTCTTGTATGATATGATACATGAGCAACTGAGTACTTTTTCATCCGTTAAAATGTTTAAGGTACCAGTCATACTTCCTATATATGATTTTCAACCACTTTCCAGAATGCCTTCCCCAATCCTTTCTTGAGTTCGTCATTCATCATCCTACCAATGAAAGGTAGAGTTAGTTTGCAAATACACTCATGTTTGATATCTACACTATCCTTTATGGAAATCCTCCTCCCAAATTGTGTCCTCAATATAAAAAGTTACTTAAATAGAGTCATGATGCAACCATAGGAGATTGGTTTCTTTTTTAAAATCATATTGAGATCAGAGTTTATGGTTGTGAGATTCCCTTGCACCAACTCTGTGTATACTTCTCCGCTAGAGTATTCGCTCTTGACTACATTCATTATAGATTTGATTTTGACTAGGTCCTCTCGGAAGATAATCGATTGGCAGTAGAGCAACGTTATTGGGTGTTGGGGAACGGATCTCTGGTGTTGTCTCGGTGGCACCCTTCTTTCGATCCCAAGAAGGAAGTCCTTAAGCATAGACACCTGTGGGTTATTCTACCCGACTTTCCTTTGCAATGTTGGACTTTTAAAGGTTTTTTGGAGGTTGCCAACTCCGTCGACAGGCTTATCCTCATTGAAGACGAAACCCTTGTTGGGTCTGAAAGGAATTCCCCATGGATGTTGGTTGACCTTGACTGTGAGGAGGGTTTACCTGCGGACTTGGAAATAGTTTGGGATGGCGGATCCTTTGTACAGAAGCTAGACTATTGGCATGTCCCATTTCGTTGTTACCGCTGTAAAGAAACTAGACATTCTAAGGAGATGTGTTCTATGAATCGTCATTCCTCAATGTCTGGGATGGATTCTCTTTCCCCTTTGGAGTACGAGGGAAGGGATGACTACCTACGCTGCCTTATTCCTCTGGACAAATCTTCAGCTCAGGAGTGTTTAGGTATGTTTAACAAAATTTTACCTACTCTGTCTAAATTCATCCCGTTTCATGATATTCTTAGTTCTCTATCTATATCGAATGCACCGTTGGTTGCTCCGACCCTGACTATTGGGTCCTTGCTGGTTATTTGCTCTCCTAGGGTTTCTCCTTCTCAACCTAGTGTGGAGAATAGTCTTGGGTTGGTTAGGAGTCCTCTTGTGGCTCACATACCCCTGGTAGAGCCCCCTTTTGGCATCAACCTTTCCCCTTCGTCCATTCCATATTTTGAAAGTGAACCCATTTGTGATTTTGTGCCGCCTGACTTAGCACTGAGCTCGAAGCAACCTCTACAGATTTACTCGGCTCGGGACTTCGGTGTTGCTAATATCTTACCCATTTCCTCTATCATGAAAGAAAATGTCACTTTACGGAAGCCTTAGAGGAATATGAAAGGCAAAGTTTGGAAGGAGGTTGCACCGCCGGTGTTCTTGAATCTTGTTGTGTCGTCCTTGTTTGACAAGGGATTGGAAAGACCCCCCCTTCTGCTTCGCCCCTTACCTCTCACTCTTCGGCCCTTAGAGGCAGTGCGGCCTTGAACTCGGTGACTCAATGATCATTTCCTCTATGAATGTCCGTGGGCTCTGTAGCGGACCTAAGAGAGCTTCCTTAAAGTTTTTCATCGATCGTTACAAACCATCCATTTTTTTTATTCAAGAAACCATGTTGTCCGCTGCTAATGCACTCAAGTTTTTCCTGTGTATTATGCCGGGGTGGCGAGCTTGTGTAGTGGATGCTTCAGGGCTATCTGGAGGTACCCTAACTGCATGGAACCTTGAGGTTGCCGACATGAAGGCTTTTCTCACTTGTGCAGGTATTGAGATTGAAGGAAAGTTAAAGGGTTTCGGTAGGTGTATCCATGTTATCAATGTGTATGCTCCATATAATAATAGAAGGCACTTTTGGGAGTGGGTCTTTTCTGAAGGTCTGTTACATGCCCTTGATCTTATTATCGTTGGGGATTTTAATTTTACTCTCTCGGCTTCGGAGGTTTGGGGTGTTGGTAGGTCTTTGGATCCTTTGGCCGAATACTTACAAATTCTTTTTGATGAAGCCAAATTGGTGGATGTGGTTCCCCATAAGCTCATTCCTACTTGGTCAAATGGCAGAGTCGACAAGGTTGGCATTGCAAAAAGACTCGATCGGTTTGTTATGGCTGAATCCCTCTGCTCTGCTTTTGGAAGGTATCACTCGTGGTCCTACTCATTGGGTCATTCTGATCATAAAGCTGTATATTTGCAGATTGATTTCGAGAATTGTTTTCAGTGGTACCCTTTTAAGTTTAATCCTATTTGGCTCGAGGATAACGCGTTTTGTGAGCTTGTTCGGGATTTTTGGCATTCTAGCAGTTCTGTTACACATGGATCCCCCATGTTTTGTCTTACTAATCGTCTCACGCTCCTTCAGAAGGAGGTCATTAGCTGGGAAAAAGCTAAGAAGTTGACCAATGATAAAATACTTTTGGACATTGACAGTGAAATCCAATCTCTCTCTTCTTCGGCTGATGTTGGGATGTTCAATGCGGACAGTTTGGATAAATTACAGAACTTGGAAGGGGAAAAGAAACGTTTGTTGGGGATTCAGGAATAAACTTGGTGCCAAAAGAGACGGGCGGTTTGGATCAAGGCTGGGGACAACAACAACAAATTTTTTCACAGGTTTGCTAATCAAAGAAGGCTCATAAATTCTATTTGGGAGATTGAGGGGGATCATGGTTAGGTGTTATATCACTCCTTACATTTGAAAGATGTTGTTGTCAATCATTTCAAAGGGATTTATCACTCTAACAATGCCACTAATTTGGAAGATCAGTTGCATACTATTAAAATCTTTCCTCGGATGTTTGATGAGGAGGCTTGCTCGGTGATTAGGAGGCTGGTCATGGTGGATGAGGTCTTAAAGACTCTCAAGTGTTTTGCTAAGGATAACTCACCAGGGCCCGACGGGTGGACGGTCGAATTTTTCCTTCATTTTTTTCCTCTGCTTGGTGTTGACATTACTCAGGCTATTGAAGAATCTCGTTTGAAGGCTCGCATTCCTGGTCATTTAAATGCTACTTTCATTACCCATATCTCGAAATTGGATAATCCAACGGTCTTTGGGGATTTTAGGCCTATATCCTTGTGCAACTTACTTTATAAAGTGATCTCTAAAATCATTTCTAATCGTCTTAAGCCTTATCTGGAAAGGTTTATTTCTGCTGAGCAATTTGGTTTTTTACATAACTGTCAGCTGTTGGATGCGGTGGGTATTGCTGAGGAGTCTTTACATTCTATCAAGCTAAAGAACGCTGATGCTTTTATATTAAAATTGGACCTTGTCAAAGCATATGACAGGCTTGAATGGACTTACTTACGTTTCATCCTTCTTCAGGTGGGTTTGAAGTTGGAGCTTGTGAATTGGATAATGTCCCGTGTATCCTCCGCAAATTTCTCGGTTTTGGTGAATGGTTCACCGTCTGCTCAAGATGGATCGAGGGGAATACGACAGGGTTTCCTGTTATCCCCTTACCTGTTTATTTTGGCTATTCAAGGTTTAAGCCTTCTTATTAATGATGCTCGATGTAAGGGTCACATTGCTAGTATCAAGGTGGCGAAGGCCTTAAACATCTCACATCTCTTGTTCGTGGACGATGTGCTTTTATTTGGCAAAGGATATTTGAATGAATGGAAACACTATAAAGTTATCACCAGTTGCTTTTGCAATGTAGATGGGATGGACATTAGTCTTGTTAAGTCTTCATTCCTTTATCAATGTTAGGACCAACATCTTAGGGAGCAGATTGGAAATATGTTTCCTTATCATTTTTGGGAGATTGATATTGGTTTCAGGTATCTTGGTTATTTTCATAAACCTTGTGGATATAAATCGACGGACTGGAGGTGGCTCATCAAAAAAGTTTAATTCGGAATCAATTGTTGGTCTTATAAATACCTTTCATTGGATGACAGACTTACCTTGCTCTGTTCGGTGCTCCAAAGCATCCCCGTTTTTTGGTTTTCACTCTTCATTGTCTCGGTGGCGGTCATTAATACTTTGTGTCGACTTTTTTCAAATTTTATATGGACGAGGGCAGGAGGCTCTTCATATTATCATTTGGCATCATGGGACTCTATCTCGAGGCCCAAGGGTTTTAGTGGATGGGGCATCAAAGACCTTAGATATTTCAATTTATCTCTGTGTGTGAAATCACTTTGGAGGAGTTTACTTGATGATGGTCTTTGGGGGAAGGTTATCCGGGTGAAGTATCTAGGCAGATTACCTCTTCCACTTTGGTTCTAGAATGGTAAGAAGAGTCCTTCTGGATCTTTTCTCTGGAGGATTTTGATGAAATCCTTCCCTATTATTAACCTTGGTATTGGATGGGAGATTGGCAGGGGTACTCAGATTTTCGTGGGTATTGACCCTATTGCCGGACTTGGGGCTGAGTTCAGACTTCCAACTGTTTTAACTCGTGCTCTGCACAGCCGTAATATCTATGTTTTGAAGCAAGCTTCCCGCCACCCGGAGAGTGATGTCTCTTATTGGAGATCGGCGACTGATTTAGATTTGGATCCCGGTTTACATGTTTATTGGGATAGTTTTGTTATGAAGCTAGTTCACGCAGGGGTCACTTTAACTTCGGAGGATGATGCTCTCCATTGGTGTATTGATAAGACCAATGGTATGGTCATAGCGTAGAAGGCATATGAATGTAATTTGGAACCTGAGAAGGGTGTAGGCCTCTGGCGACATAGCAGGTTGATTCTGAAGGTCAATTGCCCTCTAAAAATTCGCTGCTTCATATGGTTGGTAATCCATAACAAGATCTTGACGTGGAGCAACCTTATCAAGCGAGGTTTTGCTAGACCAGGCCGCTGTATCCTTTGCTCTGCTAATGGAGAGGATGTAGATCACTTGTTCGTTAATTGCACTTTTTTTAGGAGTTTGTAGGCATGTCTCGAATCCACTCTACATTTCCACTTCAACTGGAGATGTGATTATGTTGTGGATAATTTCCTTTTATGTTTTGAGGGACATTCTTATGATTCTTCTCTGCCCTTTATAATGATTTGGGAAGTATGGAAATGTCGCAACCGCTGGATATTTCAGGATGTGAAAGGTTCGGTTTCTGTTCTAAAATTGTCGGTTACTTCTCCTCGGCCATCAATAAAATACATAAGAAGCAGCGTAGGGTCTTACCTTTCTCAGAGATAGAGTATGGCCTGCCTCTTGGTTTTTTCGATGGTGCTGCCCAAGAGGGATACTGCGGTGCTGGTATGATCCTAAAGGTATCTCTGAATATGTATTACAAATTGCAGATGCGAGCGGTTAAAGGCTCCAACACCAGATCAGAACTGTTATCTTTATGGGGTCTGCTTTTCTTTGCAAATTCTATTGGCTTGAACTCTCTTACTATCTTCGGAGACTCTATAGTGGTTATATTATGGGCTAAGGGGGAACAAAGCTTCTATTCTTTGGAGCTGAGAGGATGGATCAAGCGCACTCGGGATATTATGTCACTTTTCTCTTCCATCTCTTTTGTTCATATCTACAGGGAGCACAATATGGGGGCTGATCAACTTTCCAAACAGGCTGTGGGTGATTTGGATGGGCTCATTCTTGTTGAAGAATATAGAGAGGGATAGTTTGTATACGACTGATTGTTTGCAGTTTGCTTGAATTGGCAGAATATATTTACATGTATTTTGTTTCTGTGTAGGAGACTTATAGCTTTTTGGTTTGCGCCATGTATGAAAGCATGAGATATATGCATCTGGCACTTTCTAGTTATTATGTTTAAAATAGGAACCTCGCCTAATATGTATCATCTGACACAACTTTTTCTCTTAATAAAAGTTGTCTTTTTTTCGTATGAAAAAAAAAGTGTCATGACCTTAAAAATCTTGCAAGAGGTTGGTCCCTTCCTAGTCAAGAATCATACTTCCCATTCAATTGTTGAAGGAATGCTAAATGCCTTAAATATTCCCTTGGGATTCAAGTGGAATTACAACCCTGGGGATTATTTCAAAAAAAAAGAAAGTGTAAAGTTGGCAGAGTATGTTCATCGACCCCTAGAGAAGCTTGACAAGATTCTAAATTTCAAAAGCTCGGAAGAAGTCCAGAAAATCCTCCTACCAGGTCAACAGATTAAGTCATAGATAATCCTAACTCGTGTCAAAACAAATACATACATGAAGAGATCTCACACAAAAACCACATATGATGTGGATATGGGAGGAACTAAGGAAGAGGAGTCTGGGACTAAGAGAACTAGGGTTGAACCATAGTATTCCATAGTGGTTCATCAGACTCAGGAGGAAGAAACCTCATGGCATCTACCAACTCAGTTGTTATTGTTGAAAATTTTCCAATAGCTAAATGGCCACAAGGACCACTAGCATCTCCTAAATTCCTCCCTTATAGATTTGGATTAGCAAGATTGTTTTCTCATATAAGAGCTGAGAATGTTCAAATGAAGAAAGACATGTTCCCTATGGAAGAATTCATGTCAAAAGGGCATCCCGGGATGCTATCCGTTGTTGATCTCAAACAGGGCACTCTTAAAATGGCTATATTGGAGCCTGTCGTTGCTAGGAGGAAATTGACTCCATATCAATACAGATCCCCAGAGGTTACATATAAGTTGGATGGTTTTAGTCCTCTGGAGAAGGTACAATTACACAGACAAATAAGAGAAGTTTTGTCCATGGACATTTCAAAATATTCCATGAGTTTAAACAATCTACAGAACACGACGAGTAGACTGGAAAAGCAACTAAAAAATGAAAAAGTAGCCAACAAGGCTAAGGAATTGAATATCACAGAGTTGGAAAATAAAGTTGTTGAAAGAGGGTTGGATCCTCTCAACCCTACCCCTATGCAGGGTCTCATAAAACAGAAGGATAAGTAAATTCAGGCATTAAAGAAAAGGGTAAATATTCCTGCTACTGAGCATGTACAAATGCCAGAATTGATGGCATCACAAGAAGAAAAATAGAAAATGGCTAGGATGGCACATGAATACAAGGAGAAAGCAGAGAGTTTGGATAAAGAGATGAGTACTCTACAAGAAGAAAACTACAAATTGCTATCTTCCAAAGGTTTTCTTTATTGGCAATTGCTTTAACATATCCGACCAATCAATTGGCCAAAATAATGGCAGATATGACCTTCAAATATGCAGAACTCAGCCAGATCAAGGAATATCTTAGGAAGCATAAAGAATAATTGGAAGCTTTGAAGCAAATAGGACATAAAAGAGATGTTGTAGTTTTAGACCTGCAAAACACAAGAGACAAGCTGAAAAAGGAAGTGGGGCATCTCACCAAGAAATATTCTTGAAAGTCCCTTCTAGTAGGGGAAAACATTGGCGTGGGAGCAAAGTTCAGTAGTGATGACAAGGAATTGGAATCATTTTATTGTTTCTCAAGATGAGTAAAGTTTGGCCGCAACAGTAGTGCATGACACCAAGAGGATTTCTATTTAGCTGGGCAATAAACCTAAAATCGCCATATCATTTATTGACATATTAAATTCAAAGAACAATGAAGAAATGAATGCATTGGCTATCAAATATAGAACCACAATAATCGTGGATGCATATAAGCTAGTTACACAGAAGAAAATGTTACAAATGGTACATGAGAAGGCCATCCAATTGGCTAAGGATGTCAACTCCTTAAAGATAATTTTTGAGTAGTGCAGAAGTCAAGGACTTCCATCCCCTTGGGATGGAAATGATGATTTGTATATCCAACAACATTATTATGCATTGATAGCTTATCATAGGAATGGTGATCATAAGTTTGATGACATGGAAGGAGGGGTTAAAGGCCATATCATATTGGATAAATTGTTAGGCAACTTTGGTTTATTGTCAAACTTAGAGTCACTATTCAGGATCCCGCCACCACCTTCCTATGCACATTATACAGATCTTGATAGGTTTTTGAGAGAGAGGGAGTCACTTCAGTACCCCATGGGAAAATATTCAAAAAATATATCCAAGTATGCAACCTTGGATTCCACTTAGTAGGCTTTTCCATCCATGCCTCAAGAGACCCCAGGTGCATCCTCTTCTCAACCACCTCAGATGCCACCTCAAAAATTTATGCATAGGCCACCTCCAACTCAACATTCTAGGCCAACTCCAGCTCAACATTCGAGTCGAAGGCCAGCTTAGCACTCAAGGAAGCGAACCATTCAACATCACAGTCACTCACAACAGTATGCAGAAGCTTCAATTGAGTAGTTTTGGTTGAAACAAAAGAAGCCATAGTGTAACAAACAAACATAATCTGTTACAACAAGAAATCAAGATCATAAGCTATAAAAGGAAAGTGTTACATGAGAAATGGGATCATAATTTTGAGTGCAAAGAGTGTAATTCCTCTTTATTTTTGTATGTTCAGAGATATCAAGGACTTTCAATTGAGTATTTTGATGTAATTGGTTGAGGTGGATTTAGACCTTTTGGTCAATCAATCTATAATCCTCTTTTTGTCCAGTGTCATGCTACATTGCTTCCATATCTCTCTTGTTCTATGTAATTGGATCACAGATATATAATGTAAAGCTCTTGAGGCATCCTTTTGTCCCACATTTGGATCATTTGACGTGATGAATGCTTATCTTTTTCTATTAATATGTTGTGGATTATTCATAATATGTTATATGGAATAAAGATGTTGTCCCCTTGAGCCTCATTTGACGTTTGCAATTACATGTGTTTAACTACTAAATTATTTATGCTCAGTACATTTTCTTTATGCATGGGGAATGAGATTTACTTCAATAGTGCCTTGTTGCCTATTTTTTCATTCAATCGTTTCAATTTTCAGCAAATCTTTATGTCTGGTATATCAAGAGAAATGCCCACCTTTGTCCATTACATATTGTGCTTCATGGGTCCATAATTTGATGATTCAACTAGTTTGCATAGAATACAACAACATAAGTCTATTTATTAAATAGAAAACTCCAAATTCAAGCATTTACAAATTTACTAATGCCCTTGCATAATTCCAAACAACCTTGGAATATCTCAGGGACCAACATATTTTTTGGTGCCTTTGTTGAGGAACAAAGGAACAGAGTTATTTTTCCCTAGAGGGAGTCGCAATCATATGCTCTGAATTCTTGAGGTGAAGAAGAATCAGAGTGTTGTTGTACTATTCACCTGGTGACTCCACAAAGGCAATTATGGCACCTGGAATAAGGCAGATCGGAGCTAAACCTAATCATGAATATTTTCACATCTTACAAGATCTTGAAAATTTAGTCTCCTAGAGTAACAATCGTGGAAGGTACCAATCACCATTACCAGGTAATCCTCTAGAAGCCTATCTCCACCTTTCTTTAATCATAGATTTCGATATTCTAAATTCATATTTGAGAAATATTGATACTCCTTTGGTATATCTTCCAAACCCCCCAATCATCACTTCTGAAAGTGGCGAGTCCTCATCCCAGCCTATCCCTCATAAATCGAGAACTCCCATTGCCCCTGAAGCCAAGAATATCATTCTTCAGTATATAATGGATGGAGTCAAAGGAGGAGGAGCTGGAGGAGGAGGAAACCAGCCACCACCACCACCTCCACTACGGATTCACCATTGGGTTGTAGTGAGGCATGGACCTTTAAACCTCCCTCCAAAACTACATGACCTAGCTGATAACTACCTCAAGTTATTACCCAAATATGACGGTGGGAAGGGACCTGTGCTGAAGATCATATGGATGCCTTCCAATATTTTACTAATGATCTGTTCATAGAACATGACGATGTGTACATGAGAATCTTTACTCAAAATCTAGAAGGAGATGTTCGAAAAAGGTTTAGAGCACTATCTATTGCTTCAATTGGGTTAGTGGATGAATCATAATCTAATTTTATGAAACAATGGGGAGAAAAGTGAGATCACCCGTACTACTTAACAGATTTTGCACTTCTCAAGAAAGGAAATTCTGAATCGGTGGTTGATTTTAATGCATTATTTAATAAGTTGTATAACCAAATTCCTATACATATTAAACCCACTCAAGCAACTGCGAAGGTTACTTATGTTGGGGTATTTCAATCATATTTTTACATCATGTTGAGAGAAAGAAGATCATCCACCCTCCTCATCATGCAAGATGATGCCATTGATGTAGAAGGAAACATGACTGTTGGTGGTAAACTTAAGCCAAGTAATGATCAAGATCCAAAATATAAAGGAAAATCAAAGGAGGAGACTAGTACTTCTTGGACTATAAAAGATTCTCAAGAGGCCCAAATTGAGGATATGTCCCGTATTATAAAGAATTTGTCAAATAAGGTGACCGGAATGAAGCTGGATGGAAATATCCCAAACATACCTCCTCAAGGTATTGGGCTGAGAAATCCAACTAAATTCTGAAGGCCTTACAACCTTCAGATGATGTATAGAGAAAGGAGGAATGAGGAGTAGCATATTCAACCTCCCACGAGGGAAAATAATAACAATAATCTTGTAGAATTTCTTGAGGCAGGAGAATATCAGCGAACTAAAGAATACATGAATTGGTTGCAAGATGAATCAAGTTTGATGCATCTGACCCAGGATGACTATGAAAGGTCATTACTATACAATACGGCTCAACTATACCAGGATCAATAAAATTAGTTTGGTTAATCATCATCCCATTATCATTTGTTTGCAGATACTCTTCAATCCAAGCTTGAAAGAAAGTATTACCTCATGCCTAGACCTCATGTGACCGATCAACCTGCTAATCCTTCTATAAGAAAGTCTCATGCAAAAGAGTTTAAAGAGAAAAATCTTGATGCATCGAATTATGCTAAAATCAATCACCCTTCAAAGGACAAAACTGAAGAAGTCAAGAATTCTCTTATTCCCAAGGAAGTTGATAATCCCTTGCCCAAAACATCAGAGAGTGGTCAAACAGATCTTAATAAGACTTCTGCATCTTTCAATATTGAGCATGAATTGGGAAAGATTAATATCCATGTCCGTTTGACCGAGCTAGCTAAGAATCATGTCTATTAGAGACAAATTAATAAATTGTTTAATGGGGTTGAATCACTAGAGCAACTAGATACCATAAAAATCTCTAATGAATCTCCCAATGTCCAATGTGGGCCTCATATGAATGAGAAAGATGAACCCACAACCCCTTTCTATGTGATTCTTAGCATACTTGACAAGTTGTTGCATAACTGTATGTTGGACTCTAGGGCTTCACATAATTTAATGTTGAATATTATCATGGAGCAACTTGGTTTGGAAATGACAAGACCCTACCATGATCTTTACAACTTTGACTCCAGAAAGGGAAAATGTGTGGGAATGATAAAGGATCTAGTGGTCACATTGGCACAACACCCAACTAAGAGCATTATGATGGACGTTATGGTAGCAGATGTACCTGCTAAATATGGTATGTTGTTGTCAAGGAGTTGGGATAAAAATATAGGAGGCACAATGCAAATGGAAATGAAGTATGCCAATGTGCCTATGTTTGAAAGGGTAACAAGGAGATTGTATAGAGAGGATAAATTCACTTATGTCATAAGTGATCAAAAATAGCCCAAATAACTACCTTCTTTACGCAAATGACGAAGAAATGGGATGTTGCATTCTATCAGTAAATGAAGCCTTTGAGGAAGAATACTTTGAGTTTGATCTACCTCATATTCATGAGAACAAAAGTGAACATGTATGGAATTTATACTTTGATGGATCCTCAACCAAAGATGAATCAAGAGCTGGTGCCCTTTTGATTCCGCCCTTAGGAGAAAGGATTTCCTTGTCCTACAAATTGGAATTTGAGACAACTAACAATGTTGCAGAGTATGAGGCTCTTATTCTTGGTATCCAAGCTGCCAAAAATTTAAAGATAAATAAATTGGTTGTCTTTGGAGACTCAGAATTAGTCATAAATCAAATCAAAGGGATTTATCAAACAAGATACCCAAAGATGAGAGCTTATAGAAATATGCTTTGGGATCTGATGGAAAACTATTTTGACACCTTCAACATAACTTCAGTCCCTAGAGATCTTAATCAATAGGCTAATTCTTTATCCTTAGCAGTGAATACTTTCAAGCCACCAAAGAAGCCAAAGTTTAAATATGAGGTCGAATTGTGGTACCGTCCATCCAATCTAGGCAATGTGAAGCACTGGAAAGTCTTTGAAGATGACCTGCAACTCAAACATTTTCTGGAATTGGTCGGTGAGTTTTCAGTCACTAATATTGATCAAGGTAATGAAGAAGAAAACAAAGACCAGATTCAGGAATGGAGTGCAACTATTTCTAAAATGGAAAATAGGATTACTAATCACAAAATCCTACAGCTGAGAAACAATTTTATTCCCAAAGGAATGGTACCATTGGAGCAGTTGTTCAATAAAAATGACATCCCTATCAAACCTATTGTTCATCCAAAGACAGAAGATGTTGAAGAGTTCAATCTTGGCACCTAGGAAGATCCAATGTACATCAAGCTCTCTAAATTCCTAACTACTGAGCAAAAGCAAAGGTATGTAACTCTTTAAAAAAAATACAATGATAGTTTTTTCCTGGAAATATGAGGATATTAAAACCTATGATACATCTATAATACAACACAAAACTCCTCTTAAACCAGATGCTAAAGTGGTGAAGCAAAAACTACGACAAGTTAATCCTACTCTGCTCCCTATCATTGAAAAAGAGGATAGGAAGTTGTTAGATGCCAAAATAATTATTCCCCTTAGATACTTAGAGTGGGTTTCCAACCTTGTACCAGTAAGAAAGAAAAACGGGGAAATTAGGTTATGTGCGGATTTTAGAAACCTAAAAAAGTGCTCCTTGAAAGATATCTATCCCCTCCCCAAGATGGAACACATTCTTTAGAAAGTGGTAGGATCAACCAAAATTTCCATGTTGGATGAGTTCTCAGGCTATAATCAGGTGCCTATACACCTTGAAGATAGGGAGAAAACTGCTTTCACCACACTTTGGGGAACTTTCATGTATTGTCACGTACCCACCCATTCAACCAATGCAAGGCAGGGTACATGATGCCAAATTCAGGGCTTTCACATGATCTCAGCCCATTAGTTAGATTCATATAAATAAAAATGTTAATGTGCAGATGTAAAACAAATCAACTATGCACAACGGAATTTAAAACAACATCCACACACGCTTCATGCTCATCTAGCCTATCAAAATAATCATTAATTAAACATTGCAGAAGTAAATACACAGACTTAAAAACACTTATCTTCATTATGCAACTGCCCCAAACAACTAGCTATGTCGCTACAACGTTCCACCCAACCGTAGGCTCTTCGACAGCTTATACTGAGTCCGTCCGAAGGCCACCCCCGAGCTGGGCATGATTCTCACAAGGAAAGGGAACATTCCAGCTCACCCGCAGTCCATTAACCATTTCATCTCAGCCAAGCCAGTTCAACTGGGTTTATCAGGCTACACTTGAACAATGGATGCTTATTCTCAAGCTCAAGCCAGAACAATGGATTACCCATTACCCATACCCCAACATACTCTTTCTTCTCACAACAAAAAAGATCATTGATAGAGTTACACATTTACAACAGAGGTGTTCACAAAACAGGGTCCACATTGGCTCCCCCAACTTGTGGTTCACCCAAGCGAACTGTGGAATTTCGATTTCAACCCCAGGGAGCAAAACCGACTTCTCCCCACTGGTTAGGATCCTTTCCCATGGCCTAAACGACCTCCAGGAAGACCCAAAGACGTTCTGTTTTCTTCCCCACTGATAATCAATACAAAAACGCCCCTTCCCAGGTAAAAGATGAAGCGAAACCCAGAAAACCATGGAGGAAAAACGCCCAGGCAGCTAGAGTTGCGTGAGGGAGCAAGACTGATGGTTGCATAATGGCTTAGAGAGCAATTTCGTGGCTCTTTTTCTTTCCCAAGGAGACAAAACACGATTTTCCATGAAGGGTGGCTTGCCCATACCCGAATTTGGATAGCCATACCTCTCCATTCCCAAGGCATTAACTACCCCAACCAACTCTTGGGAGAAATCAATGGTTGGGTACAAAAGTCAACGTGGGTAGTTGAGGGTTTGATAGGTTCTCTCATTGACAATTGGCTTGACCTGATTGGCTCAAGGGTTTGAATGTTTTCCCTCCCAATTCCTTGTGAAATCATGCCCCCATCTCTTTGTTGCATTGCATAGCTAGTTGTGGGTATTTTTTATTAAAATGCATATTACATGATGTTGAAGTTCCAATGTGCCCGGCTAGCACGCAAACCATATGCATCAATAAATCGATGGCGGCGCCTTGGCCTTGAGCTCCTCACCATGATTTCATAACAATATTACATCAATTACATTTGAATGTAATGGGGTCAATAATGGGGACGTTACATGTATGACAAGATGCCATTCGATATGATAAATGTTGATGAACTTTCCAAAGGGCCATGGATATTATGTTTATGGGAGAGGAAGATAGGTTCATCATTATATACCTTGATGATATGACTGTTTTTTCTAAATTCGATGAAGAGCACTTGAAGCATCTAGAACAAACTTTCATAAAATGCGGAAAGTTTGGTTTATCATTGAACCCCCAAAAATCCTTCTTTGCTATGATGGAAGGAAACATGCTTGGACATATTGTTTCAAAAGAAGGGGTCAATATTGACCTAGATAGAGTGGATGTTGTCAATCTAATAGATATTCCCAAGAACAAAAAAGAAGTATAGTCTTTTACTAGCAAGATGTCCAGAGCTTCCAACTCTTCATTGGTTTTGGAGTTTAAGATGTCCATAACTGTCAAAGAAATTTATGGTTTATTTTCGAGCTCGGTGGAAGTCCTTATGGCATCATGTAACACACTGATGCAGGAGCATCATGACGCATCATGACAAAGCCAGCAATGTGACAGGCTGGTCACATGTTGTGGCTTGACAAAGGGACAACCAGTCCTAGAGTTTGAAGAAATTTGTTTATTAATGTTTTATTAATTGTTGAATATGTAGATAGAGTTGATTTGCTGTCACTGTTGAGGGAAAATAGGGATACGTGGCATTTTGATACTCCCTGCAAGGAGATCGAGCCAGATTATGTAGTTTGTTGAAGAATAATAGGAGGTTGTTTTTTTTCTAAAAATAGAAATCCCTTCATTCGTGGAGGAGAGTTAGTTAGTTGTTAGATTTCTCTATTGTAATGCGAATGAGGAGGAGGAATAGGGTAGAAGAGGGAGAGAGACAGAGGTTAGAGGTATGAAGAGATTATGAGCTAAGATCAAGAGTGAGAGCTTGATTGAAGCCACAATGCGGTTTTCTGTATAGCTAAATAATAATGAATACATGATGAATTTATGAAATTACCAGTGATCTTTGTGAATGATTGAAAATATACGTGTTGAATGTATTTTCCTGTAGTTGGAGTGTATGGTATTCACTTGCAAACCAGTTGTCATGGTTTGACAGAGGTAATTCTTTATTTCATCGAATTAGAGTTGTTGTTGTGTGGAAGTGTTAGTAATTCATACAAATATGCAGAGAAACAAGGTTTACGTACAAAGAATCTCAAATTTGGCTGTTGTAGCAGCGTATTCCAATAGAGGTCTTTGAAGCCAAAGGAATCAAGTTCCTTTTCTAAGGCAATCAAAGTATTATTGACAAATGCAGGGTTATCTGAGCGTGTTCATTGATACACAGTCGAATCGCAGAGTTAGACGAGAGTGGATGGTTGGGATCGGGTCTTATTGTTCAACCTGAGAATGACGGCTCTAACCCTATATTGCAGTTAGAGTAGCAAGAGAGTTAAAAATGTGTGAGCAGTGCGATGATAGGCGTTGGAGGTCCAAACGTGTAATATTAAGGTTGGGGTTATAGTTAGTGGAGGCGGATAAGTATAGTGGGAAGACCAATTTTGGGTAAGGTTCTAAACTTAGTGAAACCTACCATCTTTTGCATAAGGGATATGTTGGACAGATGGGATGTTTGCCATCAATTTTTGTATCAGAGCGAAAGGTTCGCTCCTTTGTAGAGTACTGAAGCAACAGAAGTGCAGAGAAGTTGCAGAAAGATCAGATTTGGAATCCAAGGGATTGATGCTTGAAGACCTGATGATGTTTTGAGATGAAGCTTCGAAGATAGAATGCTAAGGAGGGTTTATGCATTAAGAAAGAAGCAGAACAAAGTCGACTGAGGATAGACATGGAGTCTGTAGGAGTGGTTTTGTAAACCAAGTCGTTTGAAAAGTGAAGAGTAAAAAGAGATATATTAATGGTAGTTGAGTCCCTTTGAAAGAACAAAGAGATATTTGTGCAAGAGAAGCGATGAATGAAGAGTTGGTTGTCCAAGTAACCAGATTGAGTAAGGGTGAAAGTCTAGGACTGTTGTGTTCTAGATAGAGAAGGAATTAAGTTAGCAACAGTGGGAAACAGTGTGACCAAAGGAGTCCATAGCAAGCTGGTAATGAAGGTATTCCCAGTTTGAAATTGGGAAAATAGTGAGACTAGTGAAGTTCTCATGGGAGTGTAACTGCAAGAGGGAAGCCTAGAGGAGAGAGGACTCAGAACTCCAGCATTGCAAGTTGGAAATTTGATCGAGGTAAGGTGGTTTTAGTTGTTGTATTCATTTGTGTGATGAATTGTTGATTACAGAGTTAATTTGTGATGAGAAAGAACTTTGAAGTACTCTTGAGAAGACTTTCTACCTTGGGAGAAAGGTAGGACAAATTTTGTTGAAGGACTAATCTTCAAGGGTGTGTTCTTGGTTGAGAGGACATTGGATATTGTGGCAGCATAAATGCCTATTCAAAGGAATTGAACATAAAGACGAGAATGTATTGTTTTCAGTAGTTGTTAGTGATTGCTGAGTACAAGTAGCAAAGATAGAGAAATTGTTATAGAGTGGCCGAAGTTGAGAACAAGTAGAGTTCTTGGAGAATATGGCAATGAACCTATCCAGCTGAGGTTGGGAAGAGATGGTGAGTAGCATTAGAGAAATTTCGAGGTAAAAAATGGGCCTCAAAACAAAAGAAATGTACTATAAAAATCAACCAATAGGATTCAAGGTGATGATGTCAACCATGGGGGATGAATCACCATTTTTGGGTAAAAAAGTAAAAAGGTAGAAAGGTCAAAGTGAAAAAAGTATTTCTTCAATTCGTATTTTCAACTTATCTACCTGTATATTCACTCAAATTTCGATCACGAGCATCTGTTGGATGGGGAATTCAATTCATCATCCAATGAGTACCCACTCGACATACTTTTGATGGGGCATCATCACCATCCAATGTGATGATGATGGCAGCGGGGTCCATCAAAAGTATGCCGAGTAGGTACTCGTTGGATGCTAAATTGAATTCCCCATCCAACGGATGCTCGTGATCGAAATTTGAGTGAATATACAGGGAGATAAGTTGAAAATACGAATTGAAGTAGTTTTTCTTTTTTCCTCCAAAATTTGATGAGGTATGCTAATATTATTTTATTATTTCCACTATTATTTTATAATTTTCCTTAGGAGGCCCATTTTAGACCTCAAAATTTATCTCATGATTGAATGCAGAAGCCCAAGGAGCAGATAATGCTCAAGTAAAGATACCAGAGGAGGGGGTCAACAGACATACCAATGGAAGACTAGGCATGGAAAATCTTAGTATGGTGTGTGAAGGTAGGTTGATGGAGTTAGCCTATAGGAGTGGCTTAAATGCAACTCACAATGAGCAAGGAGAAGCTCATAAGAGAGGGAAGACTATAACTACTGAAAGTTGTAGTAAAGGTTCAGAGAGGGGACATAGAAGATCAAGTCAGGATAAGCTTGATAGGGAATTAGCTAAAATGAAAGTACAGCTAGAGGTGATGAGAGAATTTGTACAAAGAAATATGGAAGACCATAGATATGGTTGGACGCTTCAGAAGAAAAGGGTCAAGTGGAATTTGTTACCGGATAAGCTGAGACACAAGGCAAGTGATCAGTTAAGGGAAGAACTCATAAGAGTTGAGTTACAACACAAGACATGTGTTGAAAAAGAGGGTTACTTATGTGGACCTGAACAAGGACCTATCCTTGGAAAGAGTAGAGATGATGAGAAGGGCATGGGACTAGTTAATGGTCTCATAGACCCTTTAGAAGATGAAAACCATTTGAGAGGTTTGATGTTTGAGACAACAAGAGGGGCTATAAGGCCTTATGATTTTAAAATTAATGATTGGTGTGTGGTTGCAGGTTTGTCAAGCATAAGAGATGATAGAAAGTCATCTGACACTGTCTTAAACCCATAAAAGAAGATGACTATCCCTAGTCATATAAGAGATTCAGAGAAGAATTACAGCGGAATGAAGGAAGATGTCAAAATTGTTGGCATAAAAGAGAAGATGCATCAAAAGGCATTTGAGGAAGAGCTTGCTGAGATGAAAGCAAGAGTGACAATGATGATGAGGGTGCTAGAAGAACAATGAAAAGGCCAATGGTATGGTTGGGAATTAAAGAAGAAGACAGTAAGTTGGAGCTTACTGCAGGTAAAGTTGAAGCAAAGGTTGTATGCCAAAGTAAAGGAAGAACTCAAAGTAGCTGAGTTGGAAATGAAAGCTCATAATGGTGAACCAGAATCATAAATATTCTTTGATGAAGAAGTTGGAGCATACATACAAGCTGAAGAAGGAGTCATTGCTGACTTTTTGAGTCTTTGGACTAGTTTAGATCATCTTGAGGATTTGATGATTGAGATAGTAGATGAGGTCACAAAACCTCATAGTAATTTGTGTTTAAATGTAGGATGCAATGAAGAAAAGCAGTTACTAAATATTGCTATGGAAGATTGTGCAAATGATGGACAATCATTGAGGACTGTTAACCTTGATGATGGTCAGGGTAATGAACAATTGCTAATATTTGTTGCAGAGGATGAAGAAGGTTGTATGAGGATTGGGGATGAGGGACCTCAAGTATAAGAGATACAATCTCTAGATGACGGGTTGGTAGGTGATGAAACCAGTGAGGATTATACAGAGTTTCCAGAGACAATTCCATGTGAATTGATAAGTTAATGCAATGAGATGAAATTTCTGGAAATGAAATTAAGTACTCAGAGAGTGCAAATCCAAGATGCCAAGCTGGAGCTAGAAGAAGGTGGTGAAATTGTCATGAAGGAAAATGATATAAGGAATGAGAAGGAGAAGATTGTCTCAGAAGACAATACTGAGGGAAGTGATAGAGTAATAGGCTCTTAAGAAGATGACAGTCAGATGTTGATGAGACAAAAGTGTAAGGTTGCTAAAGAAGAAGAAGATGAGCATAGTGCTGCAGTCAAGAAGGTAGTGAATAATTTTCTTCTTAGACATGAAGTTGGATCTCAAGGTCAATAAGTGAACATAAGGCAACGAAGGACAGTTGTGAAAGATGAAGAGGCTGAGTTATTAAGAATGTTATTGAGGACAGAAGTGGTTCTAATATTTGACTAGAAGGGAAAACATTCTAAGTTGCAAGTTAACTGTGAGTTTGCAGGTGTAGTGGAGGATGAAGTGAAAAGGAATGAGACCAGGATGTCTCATAAAGGTGGAGCTGTATTATGTTTACAGTATGCAGATATTGCCTTGGAAGACAAAAAGGTGAGTGAAATGTATGAAGCATAGAAGGTGCAACATAATATTGTTGAGATAGAAGATGAAGTATTTGCAAGATGTCAAAGGAAAGTTGAGTTGCTGAAGCATTTGCTAGAGGAACCTGAGGATGGAAGTGAGATTGCAGTCGGTGACAGATAAATGTCTCAAACTTTGATAGGGATAGAGACATATGTTAGTTTTCAAACTCATGATAAGTTTGTTGGTACAAAGAAAGGAAAGAGTGAATATGATACTGCAGTCGAGAAATGAACATTGCAAAGGGAGATATCTTCAAGGACATTAAGGATGTAAGGGTGGTAGAAGTAAGCAATCCGCAACCTAAAGGTGAATATGTAGAGTTGGATAAAGAGGTTGAAAAGTTATGGAGACGCATGTTGAAGCATTCCAAGAGAATGTATAGAAGACAGAGAAAGAAGGTCAATGGTTTGAGTTCATTGACTGAAGAAGAGGTTACAGGTGAATGCAATGGCAGTTTGCAACATAAAGTGTGGAAGCCAGGTGAGCTAAGATCAACACTGAAGTATGGTGATAGTAAAGGTAGTGGAGAGTTACAACACAAAATTTGGAATCCAGGCAGATGAAGATTGAAGAGACATTAACAGGAGTTCATGAATCTTTTCCACCTTGGGAGCCTGATGTAGGAGCATCATGACAAAGCCAGCAATGTGACAGGCTAGTCACATGTTGTGGCTTGACAAAGGGACAAAGAGTCCGAGAGTTTGAAGAAATTTGTTTATTAATGTTTTATTAATTGCTGAATATGTAGACAGAGTTGATTTGCTGTCAGTGTTGAGGGAAAATAGGGATACGTGGCATTTTGATACTCCCAGCGAGGAGATCGAGCCAGATTAGGTAGTTTGTTGAAGAATAGTAGGAGGTTGTTTTTTTCTAAAAATAGAAATCCTTTCATTCGTGGAGGAGAGTTAGTTAGTTGTTAGATTTCTCTATTATAATGCGAATGAGGAGGAGGAATAGGGTAGAAGAGGGAGAGAGATAGAGGTTAGAGGTATGAAGAGATTCTAAGCTAAGATCAAGAGTGAGAGCTTGATTGAAGCCATAGTGTGGTTTTTTGTATAGCTAAATAATATTGAATACATGATGAGTTTCTGAAATTACTAGTTATCTCTGTGAATGATTGAAAATATATGTGTTGAATGCATTTTCCTGTAGTAGGAGTGTATGGTATTCACTTGCAGACCAATTGTCATGGTTTGAAAAAGGTAATTCTTTATTTCATTGAATTAGAGCTATTGTTGTGTGAAAGTGTTAATTCATACAAATACGTAGAGAAACATGGTTTACGTACAAAGAATCTCAAATTTGGCTGCTGCAGTAGCGTATTCCAATAGAGGTCTTTGAATCCAAAGGAATCGAGTTCCAAATGCATGGTTATCTGAGCGTGTTCATTGATACACAGTCGAATCGCAAAGTTAGATGAGAGTGGATGGTTGGAATCGGGTCTTATTGTTCAACCTGAGAATGACGGCTCTAACCCTATATCACAGTCAGAGTAGCAAGAGAGTTAAAAATGTGTGAGCAGTGCTATGATAGGCGCTGGAGGTCCAAACGTGCAATATTAAGGTTGGGGTTATAGTTAGTTGAGGCGGATAAGTATAGTGGGAAGACCAATTTTGGGTAAGGTTCTAAACTTAATGAACCCTACCATCTTTTGCATAAGGGATATGTTGGCCAACTGGGATGTTTGCCATCACATACTTGCTTCTAGGTTCTTTTCATCTTGGGCATTGAAAAAGTGATGCTAGTTTTTTGTCACCACCACTACTATTTTATCACATGCCAAATTCTTGGCCCCTTTCAAAGGGGACTTCCAAGAATGTTCCTTGGTGAGATACTCAACTTCCTTTTGCAACTTGTTTCTTGTATTTTGTAGGTCCAAAACTACAACATCTCTTTTATGTCCTACTTGCTTCAAGAACTCCACTTCTTCTTCTTGTTTTCTAAGATCCTCCCTGATCTTGCTGAGTTATACGTCTTTGAAGGTCATGTCTACCATTATTTTGACCAATTGATCGATGGGGTCCGTGGAGGTGGATGCCAACAAGGTAGCACCTTTTGCAGACATGAGCTTGTAATTTTCTTCTTTAAGACTACTAATCTCTTTCTCTAAACTTTATGATTTTTCCTTGTACTCATGTTCCATTCTCGCCATTTTCTCCTTTTCTTCTTGTGCTGTCAGTAACTACGAAATTTGTACATTAGGAAGCTGGAACATTTAACCTCTTTTTCAAGAATTGAATTTCCTTGTCATTTTCCTTTAAGAAACCTTGCATAGGGGTAGGGTTGAGAGGAACCATACCCCTTTCAACAACTTTATTTTCTAACTATGTGATCTTCAATTGCTTAGCCTTATTGGCTAACTTTTTCACTTTTTAGTTGATTCTCCAGTCTATTCACCATGCTATGCAACTTGTTTACATTTATGGTGTATTTTAACACATCTTTGGATATTAGCTCACCTATTTTCCTATGTAGCTCGAGTTTGTCTAGAGGGATGCAAATTATATGTCATCTGAGTGTCTCTATATTGATCTAGAGTAGAATGCAACACATCCATTTTTAGAGTGCTTTGTTGGAGGTCAACAACTGATAGCGGTCTAGGTAGTCCACCTAACAGAATTCTCCCTTAGGGAACATATATTTCTTCACATGAACATTCTCATATATGATCTGAGAGAACAACCCTGCTAATCTAGTTCTAAAAGGGGGGAATTCAGAAGATGTTGTTGGTCCTTATGGCCACTTAGATGTTGGAATTTTTTCAACCATAATGGGTGGTTTGGAAGATGACAAGGCCACCTCTCAATGAGTCTGATGAACCATGATTGTATATTGTGGGTCTAATCTTGGTTTCTTGGACTCTATCTTCTCCTCATCAGTTCCTTCCATCTCCACATCAAAAGTGGCCTCTGTATGAGACCTCTTCATTCATGCATTACTTTTAACTGGAGTTGGGATTACTTGAGATTTAGGCTGCTAGTTTGGCTAAAGGATTTTCTAAACTTCTCATCACCTTTCTAAGCTTGCAATTTTATCTAACTGCTCCAAAGGTTGATGCACATAGTCTGCTAAGTTTACTCTCTTTCACTTCTTAGAAATGACCCCCTTTGGATCATAAGTCCACTTGAATCCCAAGGGAAGATTCAAGGCATTTAGTATCCCTTCAATAATCAATTGAGCTGTACAGATCTTGACTAGAAAGGAGCCGACTACTTGTCGAATATTGAATGTTATTATGCTTTTATTTCTCCCAAAATGGATCTGGTCATAATCAAATATTTGTTGTATATACTTAAGGGAAAAAATACTAAGGGTCAAGAAAGTGGGGAGCCGGTAGGGAAGAAGCTCACAACCATAAATTCCAATCTCTCTATGATTTTCAAAAAGGAACCAGTCCCTCTATGGCTAAGTACAGACTCAACTGGAGCAATTTCGTGTACTCAAGGAACAACCTAGAGGAAGGACTGCCATACAAGATGGTGTAAATATCAAACATGACCTTATTTACAATTTCATTGTATGTGTCATTAATAGTATGGTGTAGGACTGGCTCAAAGAGTGATTAGGGAAAACATTATGGAAACAAGTAAAATATCATATATAGTAAATATGGCTGACACCTAAAATATTTAACAAGAGAGAAAATGCTTAAATTCTCATTTATCATGTCAGAAAGAAATTGGCCGAAATCAGGTTTGATAATAGGCTCAACAATGGTGGGATTCATTTCTAACAACAAACCAAACAATATCTCATCGAACAGTTGATCACTAGTGTAGGCTAGAATTTAACAAATCATAGCCATGGAAATTCTAGGGATTTTAGAGAAAATATCAGACCTAAAAGGGAGTTCCCGCATTGGTACTTCGACTCCTGGTGGTAGAAGGGATATAAGTAAGCTTTCCCTATCTTCCGCGGATAGCTCTTTGAATCTAGCGCTCAAAGAATCTTCATCAAAATGCTTGTGGGGTACCTCTGGTGTGATATCCAACATCCCTTGGATGAATTCTTTATTAATTGGGCACACCATTGTTCTATCTCGGACTATTACCACACTCTTCTCCACCGAGTAGAGTTCTACGCACTGGGAGACTAGCTCGGGAAAATGGCGCACTTTGGGGACCAACACCATGGGAAAACCTGACTGACAGATATGTCGATAATCTTGAATCTTGCTTTGATAACACCTAGAAACCTAGTATAGGTCTATAATGAAGGTAATTGTATCAAAAAATTCTACTAAAGCGTCTCCAAGGTGGTAACTCTGCACGAAGGCTACAGTTGAGGGTTTAGGTACTGGGATGTCGGTGCAGAATCCATGACTAGATATTGCAGAGGATACTATGCGATGAAGAGGGAGAATTAAAGCTCTGATGAATGCAGTTTATAGAGAAGGAAGCTCACAGCAACACTAAAAAGTTCTCAAGAAATTCAAATTTTTGAATTATGAGGAGCATGATGGCCATTTATAAGCTTGAATTTGCGCATTAAATGAAATAGCCAGATGGAAATAGGACATTCATTGAGGCGACTAGGCGCGGGGCAATAACAATTTATTTTAGCCATTGAGGGATAAGACACGTGGCAGGAGCTTATTGGTGAGACGAGCCAATAGGTTGACCAAAGGTCTTATTATTTCAAGAGTGGAGGCGGTAAGTGGTTTCAGGATCATGCGAAGGGCGGTTTAGATAAACTACTTTTGGGGGCCTGAACGCCTATGGAGGTGCCACACATCCCATGCAGTTTTCTTTCAGGCTCATGCTTTTTAGATAATGGCCAAGTAGGTTGAGGAGCCTGAAGGCCTTAGAAATGTCGATCTTCAGATAGTAGACGTTATAAACATAAATAACATGAACATAATAATAATAATAATAAAGAGACATAATGACAAAAAGTGTTTTATAAAAGAAATATGACTATTAAGGAAATGGAACTTTGTCTATAAATATATAATAACAGGCCCTCATTTAGATCATTTATGTGTGAACTAACTTTGTTCGTCTCATTTGGTATCAAAGTGACCTATTCTGATATGTCCTTTGGCCACCCCTAAGTTTTCATAGCTTCTCTGATTCAGCGTTTGAGGTTCTCTAATTTGGCTTTTGAAATTTTCAAGTCTTTGACCAAATCAGGCCTGTGGTCATTTAGATTCAGTAATTTCTGCTGCAATAGAAAATCTGCAATAGAAAATCTGAAAAAGATAAGAGTCAACTATCAAGAAAAAAACAAAAAAAAATTCTAAGCCCGAACTAAATTCCTCCAAAAGGGAATTGTATCTGATCGTCAACAAAGTAAAGAATAGTCACGGAAAAAGTGTCTCAGATTCACAGGGAATTGTATCTGATCGTCAACAAAGTAAAGAATAGTCACAGAAAAAGTGTCTCAGATTCACAGGGGCTTGTTGTCAACACACCATTGACCATTTTCATTGCACATATCTACAAGAACTCGTTGCATTACCACAGGGTGTGATAAACCGTTATCAATTTAGCGGCTGTTAAAATTGTAGAACCAGACCATAGAACGTCAAATTTCAAACTAAGTCATCAAGGTTAGAAGGGCATTGACAATTTGCTAATTGGGCTAAGTAATGCCACCGAAATTGTTTTCCAATTGGATTAGACGCTGTCATCACTGAGCCACCAACGTTTTGTTGCAAGGGGGAACCGTCTTACCATTTGACAATTGAAGAAGTGTGACTGATGCATCGAGTAAGTTAAGCACCTACGCACATGTGACTCACTCGATCACATCAGGGGAATATCAGGTGTCGCGTATGCTACCAAGTAATTTTGCAAAATCTGTGATCCACCCTCAAGAGAATCGATTCGCCTTGGCGCTATATCCATCTGTTGGGAAATTAAACCAGCAAATCTGAGTTCGAAGGTTCGAGGTTGAAAGAAGCCAACATTCACGATTACCCCGGAGCAAGTGTTGAAACATATTCGGAGTCGTTGATAACGTGAAAACCACTTAGGGGTATAAGTTACGGGTTCAAAGGTTATCAAAAGAGTCGTGACTCCCCAAAATTAGAATTGAAACCCCAACTATTCATCAATTTTATGAAGCAACTCTTAAATATATAATAGTAAGTATAAATCAAGTAAAAGGTGACAAAGTGATCAAGATAATGCTCTTGGGAAGTTTTTTTTTTTTTAATAAATGAAGGTAAAAATATCGAAAAAGAAAAGGGTCTTATATCAAGACTGGAAAAGCAAGTGAAAATGTTATATATTAAAAGTCATAAAAGCAATATAAGTTAAGTTACGTTTTTTTTATTAAAAAAATGAAATAAGAATAAGAATAAAAGAAGAGTAAGAAAGAATATAAGCAATATTGAAAGAATATTAGTGGACACTTACGATAATAAAATGAGACTCAATGGAGTCTCACGGTGAAAAAAAAGGAAGATTCCTTAACACTTCAAAAATTTATGTTTCAGTGTTATTTAGAATAAAAGGAATAATATGAGGGAAAGATATTGTTATTTCTATTGCTCCCATTAAATGCAATAATAATATTAATGTTGAATTTGCAAATGATTTAGTGATTATTGAGTCAAATATAGGTGAAAAGTTAGAATTTTTGAATAAGAAACAATATGAAATAAGTGATTTGCAATCGAATGTTGAAGATTATATCATCATATAGCAACTCAGTGTTTGTTCCTTGTGGAGCAATGGTGGTGACATAATTTTTGGATTAGCTTGGATAGAAACATTGAGGACTTTCATCTTAAATGCCAAAAATAAGTTTCTAACGTTTTTCTATAAAAAGAAGAAAATCACATTGAAGGATGTTACAATGAAGTCAGATTTAGAAGCTCCATCGTTTGAATACTTCAACGATATCTCAAAGGTAATTTCGTAGGAAAATAAGAAGTCAATACAAAAGATGCATAAAGAATTCGAAGAAGTTGTCTTTGATGAAAATGAAGAGATCCATTGTCTAAGAGATCATAGTAAAAAATTACTTGTTCAAATCAAGAAGACAAACTATAAAATGCAGTGCAATCAAAATTTAGAAGAGGATAATCAAGATCTTTAGAAAAAATTATCAGGAAAAGACGAAGAAAATTCCACCTTAAAGAAGGTTAATCAAGAATTGCTAGAACAAATAAAAAAGTTAAGAGAAAGAGAGCAAGAAAATCAAGATACTCAAAATGAAGTCGACAAGTCAAACTATAAGGAAGAACTTGTATGCTTAAGGAAACATAATCAAGACTTACTTATAAAAGTTAAGAAACTAAAGCATAATAAGAAATCTTTACAAGAAGAGTTAGATTGCAAAGGATCATTAATCGACAAAGAAATGATGACTGGCCCAATAGAGAAGTCATCAGATGCTCAAATTCAAACATTAGAAAGGGGAACCAATATAGAGTCAGTCGGCACTCAAATTTAGAAGAATGCTTATATTTACAAATCATTACAAACATAAAAAAGGTGGTTCCGAGGAACAATCACAAAATATTAAGACTCCTTATCATCATCCAAATCATAAGAATCAATATGAACATGAATAAAAAAGATTAGGGTACCTTATTGTCATCCAAATCATAAGAGTCGTTATGACTAATGACAAGGTGTAAAGGAACCTACACAATATTTCTCTTACAAACATATAATATATGATTTAAGAAAAAATGGCAACAAAGTAAAAAAAAAAACAACGTGGAAACAAAAAATGAGAAGTTCCTTCCAACCAATCGATCAACAAAAATTTCCAGTGAAGTTTAACTTGGGATGGACCACTTCAATTCACAAATGATGCAACATTTTTACTCAATGTTGAAAAGAACGTATTATCTTGTATCATCAACTACAAAAGAACAAAGAATGATGTGACAACATTACAAGCAAGAGTAACAACGTAAAGACTTTTCATCAATATGCTTTGAGGACAAAGCATTTCTAAAGAGGAAGGCAATGTTATGAACATAAATAACATGGATATACATAATAATAATAATAATAATAATTAATGAAGAGAAATAATGAAAATATGTGTTATAAAAATACATGACTATTAATGAAAGGGAACTCTGTCTATAAATATATAATGAGACCTCGATTATAATCTATAATCTCATTCATTTCTATACATTTACTCAATATATTATTATTTTAATGGATTACTTTATACTCCATATATTTCAGATAATTTATGTGTGAATGAACTTTGTTCATCTAATATGAATCATTTAGCTTTGGAAGGAACATGTCACATCATATTGTCACCTATGTCCTCCATGACTAGAGAAGATAGGATGTAAGGCGATTCAATACTTTATGCTTCGAATGTGGTAAGTGGTTTCAAGCTCGTGAGAAGCTAGATTTCAAAATCTGCTTTTGGGAGCCTGAACACCTGTGGAGGTGCCACGTGTCCTAGGTGATTTATTTCAAGATCATGTGTTTTAGATCATGCTCGAGCACCTTCATAAGCCTGAAAACCTAAGGCCCTTCGATCTTATCAAAAGCAGCCTGGGTCGTTGAGAACTTGCATCTGTGCTTCTACCACTGAATTTATAACTTTTGATCACTCCTTGGACGTAAATACTCAATTTGGGGTTCAATTTGATTGTGGATCATCATCACCCTCTTCTTCTCTAATTAGGTTTCCATATTCTTGATCCCTTGGGTTACCCAAAATATGAGATAGAGTAACCATGACCTAATCTTCTATGTCATGGGATGTATATCATTTCAATTAGATTTATTTTCTTCACTTTTGTTGAAAGGGTTGACACTAATACTAACATTGGATCCAACAGGAACAACCTTTTTCTTCAGAAGAGGCTGAGATATTAAGACTAGTGCCTTGTCCACTAGGTTGTGGAGTCTTTGCATTTTTCGGATAAATCATGGCGGTTTCCCTTTCATATTTTTTAGAAATTACATTAAGAGAAAAAAATTAAATGAATGGAACAAAGTAATACTTTCAATGGAGCATGCTTCTACTGCTATTTTACATATTTGACAATCCTTAAAAGGAAAAAGTAAATAATGGAAGAAGGGTTTAAGAAATCTTCCATTGACAGGATCTCCAAACTACTCACCATCCAGGTGAACCAGCTCATAGGTGTTGTTGTCTTGTACTGTCATGACTCTAAATGGACCGAAGCCAAAGGTTATCACATTTTCCATTCTTAGTTTTTTCTTCCCTTCTAGCATCCCATTTCAAAACAAGATCTCATGGCTGAAAATATCTTGCCATTTCTTTTCTGTCAAAAAAATATTTCATCCTATCTTTGTACAATTGAGTTTTGGTATCCACTTGTTCTTTGAACTTCTATACTTCTATCAATTGATGGATTCTTCTCTCCACGTCATTTGGTTCATCTTGTTCATGTTGCATAAGTTTCATGATTAGTAAGCCAAGCTAAATGGGAACGATTGATTCCTTACCATAAGCCAACTATAAAGGAGAAGTACCTATGGCTCTCTTCATACTGATCTTGTCTTCCCATAGAACATATTTGAGATGAGAGTCTTGGGAATTCTTATTCTGATTGAAAATATTCTTAATGATTGTAATCATACTTTTGTTTGATGATTCTACCAATCCATTTCCTTATGGATAATAAGATCTTGAGTGAACCAATTCTATATTGTATTCCTGTTGAAAATTCATTATCTTAGCATACTTAAAAGCATGCACATTATTAGTAATTATTTTTCTGGGGAAGCCAAACCTTGATATGATATTTTCTTCCAAAAACTTGATAATCATTATGTCATTTCAAGTTCTGGTTAGGTAGCCTCTACCCACTTTGTGAAGTAGTTTGTGGTAGTAAGGATACACTTGAGTTTCGGTGAATTTCCCCTATGAAGTCTATTCCCCATTGTTGAAATGGGGTTTCCTCCATGATAGGTATGAGTGGTAATGGTAAAAGCATTTTTTTTCCTGCAAACATCTGACACTCCATGCATGCCCTCACCATTCTTCTAGCCTCAACAAATAGAGTGGGACAATTGTAGCCTGCCCTCAAAACCTTATAAGTTGTTTCCCTCCAAGCATGATGTCCACCACAAATGCATTTATGAAAATTAGTCAACAGACATGTTACTTTTTCTTCTACAACACAATTTAGAAGAATACCAAGAGGATCCTTCCAGAATATGTATCCATCCAAAACAAAATATTTTATCACTCTCAGTTTGAGAGATATGATTTTGGCTTTGTCAAAATTTTGGGGACAAGACGGATTTTGGAGGTAATAAACAATTTCCTTATACCATTTAGAATTGAAAAAATTAAGATTAACATCCATATATGCATTTGAAGAAACATGCTTACCTGCGTAGATTTGTCCAATCATGTTGATATCTAAAGCCTGGCAATTTGACTTAGCTAGTAGTTTAGCTAGTCCTTGACCCTTCACCAACTTCGTTGGCTTAATTTCCAGGTCATACTCTTGTATTTGAGAAATTCATTTTCCCCTTCTTCCTTCACTATCAAGGGGACATAGGATATCCTTGATTGTACTTCCAGGTATGTATGCAATGACCTTGGAGTGAAAAAAATAGTCTCTGAATGCATCTCTTAATTCTATACTAAAAAGGAAATAGGTTGTTCCTGACCTTCATCATTTTTCTGCAAAAGGACAACTGCAATAGTAACTTTAGAAGAAAAAGAGAAAATTAGAAAATATTTAGTATGATCTAGGTTAGTCAAGATAGGTGATTGACCCAAAGTGATTTTGATCAAATTGAATGAATCCCTTGCTTCAGTAGTCCACTTAATGTTTTCTTCTTTCTTCAACATGTCAATGATGTTCTTTATAATTTTTGCAAAATTGGGTATGGACCTTCTAAGGAAGTTGATCTTGCCAATGAAAGATTGTACTTCTTTTTTGTTCTGGGATAATTCTACCAAGTTTATAGCTACCACTCTATCAAGGTCAATTTTGAACCCTTCTTTGGTAACAATATGTCCAAGCAACTTTCACTCCTTCATAGAAAATATGAATTTTTGGGGGTCTAATGATAAACCAAAATTTCTGCACTTTATAAAGGTCTATTCAAGATGTTTCAAGTGATCTTCATCAGTTTGAGAGAAGACATTCATGTCATCAAGGTAGATAACTATGAACCTATCTTTCTCTCCCACAAATGTATTGTCTATGGCCCTTTGAAAGGTGGCACTAGCATTGATTAATCCAACTGACATCTTGTCATACATGAAGGTACCCCAGGGTGTGGTGAAAGTAGTTTTGTCCCTATCATCAAGGTGCATAGCCACCTAATTGTAACTTGAAAACCCATCCATCATGGAAATTCTGGTTGAGCCTACCACCTTTTGAAGGATGTGGTCCATCTTTGGGAGGGTATAGTTATGTTTAAAATATTTTTTGTTTAGGTTTCTAAAATATACACACAACCTAATTTCCCCATTCCTTTTTCTTACCGACACTAGGTTAGCATCCCATTCAAATATCTAAGGGGAATAATGATTCTAGAATCTAACAACTTACTAACTTCTTTTTCAATGATAGGGAGCATAATGTAACACCCCATTTTTCCCTTGATGTTTATTGGCTTCAATGTAAATACTGTGTATATGCGGTGTGTGTGTATTCTCCCTAGTGTGGAGCTCAAGGCCAAGGCCCCACTAGTGGAGGTTTAAGTTTATTGCATAAGCAAGTATTTGACTGTTTGATTATTCATGGGCTGTTAAGCCATGAAGAAATGTAAATGGTGTAATTATTTATTAATGAATAAAATAACCAAGAAGCTGGATAAGGATGAAACTAATGAGAAGGGGCCACGTGTATCCACTAGGGATAGGTGAGGGGGTTATGGATTGGTACCCATGTTGCCACATGTCCGACTGTGAACCCTTTTGACCTCCCTGCTGACATTAATTCGGTTGCAGAGGGTGGTTGAGAACCTGTTAATGAAGTCGATGGAGTATGGGGCATGTCTGTGATTTTGTATGGTAGGCATGGCTCTGATTGCTTATCCTGGAAGACACTCAATCATCGGGGAAACTTGCAGAACCTGTTTGACTACCCGTTTGTGGAAGGGAACATATTATTCATGCATTCACAACTCACCATTCACGATCCATCCATTCATCGAGAGAGAACTGGTAGAGACACCCCTGCATACACAAATCCGCAGAGCCAACCATGAGAAAGCCTGAAGATAATCGTGTTTTCCTGTGTAATAGAAAATACCATAGGAAGTGTGTGAGCGAACCAATCTACTTGTGACAGAGTGGTAAGAACCTCTGAGGAATCACAAAGCTTGAACAGTGCAGAGAAAACCATGAGGACCTGAGACTGGATCGCGGAGAGTAGATTGCGGAACAGAGCCATGCCCGCAAGTCTGAAAGGAGTCAGCTTGTTGAACTGTGGAAGAAGGTTGGGTTGCTTGATAAACCCAGTGAAGGCTGAAATATCATAGAACTAGCGACTGGACCTTTCTATGCCCATCCTAAATAGCACTGGAAGGGAAGAGGCCTCGAGGGACTATGCAGTAGAGAAGAGGGTCTTCCTTGTGTTGGGTACGGTAGGTAATGTGGGTGTTAGGTCTATTGAGTGTTGATATGCCTGCAGCTCTATGGTTGATCTCACTGGCTTAGCAATGCCTTCCTTGTTATCCCTATATGCCTGATAAACCCACTACAGGATGGCTTAGCATGATCAGCTTGCCTGATATGCTTGATAAACCCAGCTGTATGCTGGATTGGGATGAATGTGTTATTTGGTATGCTTTTTAAACCCAACTGGAAGCTATATTAGCATGACCAGTATATCCTTGTATGCTTAATAAAACCACTGTAGGTTGGATTAGCATGGGTAGATGCCCTGGAATGCTTGATAAACCCAACTGCAGATTGGCTTAGCATTGGGATGGAACCTTGACTGTGAGAGAACCCGATAGCCCTCCTTAGTGGATACACAACCCAGCTCGGGGGTGATATCTCAGCTGAAAGAGTACAAGCTAGACAAAGATCTAAGGTTGGGTGGAATGTTGCTCTCACATAGCCAGTTGCTTGGCAGCTTCGGAAAGTTAAAAGATAAGTACTTCCTTGTTATGATGAATGATGATGTTCCATTGTTATAATATGGTTGCTTATGTTCAGTTATGGGATGTATGTTTGTATCAATTTGATTGATAGGAATATCATATCTGAACCTGAGTAGGAGGCTGAGTTATTATTATGTATGTCATTGTATTGCATAAGTTTAATGCATTACAAGTCTTACATGTGATAGATATAACTGTTAGATCTAGCTTTATGCGCCTTACATGTTGTGATATGTTTGATTAACCCTATGAATGAGTTGTGAGACTACACCTGATCCTTGGGAAGAGAGGGGGATACCCTGATGTGTTTCATAACCCCTCTGTGGGTCAGGTGAAGGGGGAGGTCGTGGGAGAAAATAGATAGAGTTTTATGAAGTTCTAAGGCATGTAAAAGTGAAGTTATGATGGAATATTTAGCTGAGATAATGACAAGGTTATAATCCTCAGATGGATGAGAGAGTTATACCAGTGGAAAGAGCTCTCCAAGATCTTTCCAATGGTACTAGAATTTCCTTATTTGGCTCAAGGATGAGGGAGAAACAAGTCTGGGAAGTTTGCAAATGAAGAGAAGGAGTTTCCACATTTCCACATCCGTAATGCGGATTGCGGATTGCGGAAAGGTAAGTTTTTCGGAAAGTCAAGTTTGGACTTCCGCAATGCGGATTGCGAATTGCGTAAAGAGTAATCTCCCGGTAAATTGAATTTGGACTTCCACGAGTCTGAATTCCGCAATGCAGATTGCAGATTGCGGAAAGGCAGTTGACGGAATAAGTAGACTTCCACCATCCCGAGTTCCGCAATGCGGATTGCGGATACGAGGTAAGTTGCGGATTGCAGATCCGAAGTAAGTTGCGGATTGCGGATCCAAGAGAGTTGCGGATTGCAGATCCGGTGATGCAAATTGTAGAAAGGTAACTTGCGGATTGCGGATCCGGTGATGCAAATTGCGGAAAGGTGTGAATGGGAGCATTGGAAGAAAAAAAAATAGTATCAGGGTCTCCCATCGCCTCTAAAGGACACCGAGGTGATCTGGGGACGCTATAGAGTGGCATCAGAGTTTGGTTACAACACTGGAGCTATTGGGCCGAGCCATGGAAATATTTATATGCAAAGAATGCGTCCATGACGCGGGTTTTGGATGAATGTGTATTAATTGATTGATTGTCCAATGAATTCCAGATTTGAATGGATGTATAAGATTTATTGTATGCTTGTAATGTCTAATAGATGTTTCTGTTATGCACAATGACAACAACAGCAACGGTAAGTTGAGTTGTCTTGAAAGGCCGCGTGCTGATAAGTAAGGATGGTGAATTTTGATGACGCCCATGACCCTTACGAACATTCTTATGAGCAGGAGGAAGATGTTCTAGGTGAAAATGTGCAGGAAGCACATACAGACGTAGAGTCTGATGGAAGGAGGGCACAAGTAATTCCCCCAAACTTGGCCAAGACCATGGTAAGCTTTAATGAACGGTTGATGAAGGCGCAAGAAGAGCAACATCAACTTAATGCAGCTATCTTGCAGAGTCTCACAGACCTGCAACTGAAAGTAAATGGTGGGTCTAATCCGAGAAACGAGGGCTGAGAAGAAATGAACACAGAAAGTCATTCTAGGCGTCATTCTAGGAGAATGACTCTAAGCCCTAGAAGGAATTCTGTGGGAATAAAACACAGAACAATCTCTTCCAGATCTCATTCTAGTAGGTCAGCTGATTCCAAGGATTCTCAAGGAAACCCAAGGCATACTCCCAGGAGAAGTAGGAGCAGGAAAAAGTATAGAGGTATTCCGCAAGGCGAGTTCAGGAAGGCAAGACCTCCCACTTTTGATGGTGAAGGTAAATAAGGTCAAGAAGCAGAGGCGTGGCTTCTCGGAATGAAGAAGTACTTCAGAATACATGAATATTAAGAGAATGAAAAGGATAAGGTTTCTATTTATAACCTTGGTGGAAGAGCTTCTATTTGGTGGGATCACCTCATGCAAGTGAAAGGAATCAATGAAAGAAGGATTAATTGGGACAGATTCCAGAGGTACTTTCAGGAGAAATACCTGTCAGCTAGGTACTATGATAGTAAAAGAAAAGAGTTCAATGAACTCAAACTTGGGTAGAATACTATGGATGTGCATGTCCATAAATTTATGGAGCTGCTGAGGTACGTGGACTACATCAAGGATGAAATAGTCAAGATCCAATGTTTCCTTGGTAGTCTAACACAGAGTTACAGAGATAGGATTGAGTTTTTCAGTCCACCAAGCTTGGAAGGATCCATTAGAATGGCAGAGCATTGCTATGTGCAGGGCAAAGGTAAATCAGAAATGTAGTCAACATGGAAAGGTAAGCCCAAGGGCAGGTTTGAACCAAGAAGAGGTGGATTTAAACCGCCTCTTAGAAATCAACCCAAAACCTTTCCACATGGACAATAATCTAGGAGTGGATTTAAGCCGGCAGTAGTAGTAAACATAGCACATAAAGGACCACTTCAGTGTTGGGGATGTGGAGGAAACCATGTGCAGAGAGATTTTCCAACTAAAAGGGAGTACCTGAGGAGCGTGCACAACATTGAAGGAGAAAATACAGTGGGATACATGGCAAGAGAATTGCCTAGGATCTATGCAGCACTGGATGACCATCAAGCAGATCACTAATAAACGGTGGTGGAGATTTAAGGTAAGATTGCTAAGCAATCTATTTCTGTTTTGATTGACCCAGGGTCTACCCATAGTTATGTATCTCCTGAGGTAGTTGAAAGTTGTTCTCTTGGTAAATTAAAGCATAGTAAGGCTTGGTTAGTTTAGTTAGCCATAGGCACCAAGAGGAAGGTAAGTGAAGTAGTGGGGAAGCGTCCCATAGAATTGAATGGACTCCTCACTCATGCATAATTGAATGTCTTACCATTAGGATCATATGATGCCTTAATTGGCATGGATTGGTTGGAAAGGCATATTGCCAAATTAGAATGTGATGAGAAAGCACTTGAATGCCTTGATGATGAAGGCAATTCGAGGCTAGTAAAAGGAATTCCGAAGCGAGTTTCAGTGAGGCAGATTTCATCCCTACAACTGAGAAAGTTCTACAGGAAGGGTTGTCAATTGTATGTTGTGCATACATCAGATTCAACAGAAGATAAAGGACCAATGATAAAAGACTTCACATTGTTGCAAGAGTTCAAGGATGTGTTTCCGGATGAAGTGCTAGGAATGCCACCCAAGAGAGATATTGACTTTTCCATTAACCTTGTTCCAGGAGCAACACCAATTTCCAAGGCTCCTTATAGAATGAGCACACCTGAGTTGATTGAGTTGAAGATGCAGCTGCAAGAATTAGTGGGAAAGGAGTATATCAGACCTAGTGTATCCCCTTGGGGTGCACCTATGTTATTTGTGAAGAAGAAAGATGGAACATTGAGGTTGTGTATTGATTACAGACAGCTCAATAAAGTGACAGTTAAGAACAAGTATCCTTGCCAAGGATTGATGAATTGTTTGATTAGATGAAGGAAGCTAGAGTGTTCTCCAAGATTGACTTGAGGTTGGGGTACCACCAAGTGAGGATTAAGGAAGAGGACATTCATAAGACAACTTTCAGGACTAGGTATGGTCATTACGAATTCACAGTGGTGTCATTTGGTCTCACCAATGCACCTGCCACATTCATGTGCCTCATGAATAGTGTATTCAATAAATACTTGGATAAGTTTGTGATTGTGTTCTTGGATGACATCCTTGTGTATTCCAAGAATGAAGAAGAGCATAATGAGCATCTAAGGATGGTGTTGCAAGTCCTTAGAGAATACTCGTTGTATGCCAAGCTGAGTAAATGTAATTTCTATCAAGAGGAAGTGCATTATTTGGGTCATCTTATATCAGCAGAGGGTATTGCAGTGGATCCTTAGAAGATAGAGGCCATAATGGATTGGCATACTCTGAGGAATGTTGCAGATGTAAGATATTTTATGGGTCTTGCTAGTTACTACCGAATATTTATTGGAGGGTTCTCCAAGATAGCTCACCCAATCACCTCATTGTAGAGGAAGAGTATCAGATTTGTATGGTCTGAGAAATTTGAAAAGAGCTTCTAGCAGTTGAAGAAATTGCTCACTAGTGCCCCTGTTCTAAAGATTGCATATCCTAGCAAGGATTTTGTAGTATGCACTGATGCTTGCATTGAAGGACTCCGTGGAGTACTAATGCAGGAAGGGCCTGTAATTTGTTATGAGTCAATGAAGCTGAAAGAGCATGAAAGGAACTACGCCACCCATGACTTAGAGCTAGCAACCATAGTTCATGCTCTCAAGAGATGGAGGCATTATCTCTTGGGAAGAATATTTGAACTCGGGATGGATCACATGAGTTTAAAATATTTGTTTGGTCAGCCAAATATGAATGCTAGGAAAAATAGATGGATGTAGTTTCTATGTGAGTTTGATTTGGAAATCAAACCTGATAAAGGAAAAGAGAATCAGGTCGCTGATGCGCTCAACATAAAATTTCATGTTGCAGCAGTAAGTAGGTGTGAATCAGACTTGAAGGCAAGGATTTTAGAGGCTCAAAATAATGATGAAGTATACCTTCAGATCAAGGAGAAATTGCAACAGGATGTTATGGATGAAAAGTATGCAAAATATCAGATAGGTGAGGGTAATGTTCTCATTTATCAAAACACTAGACTGTACATTCCAAACATTTTAGATTTGAAGAAGTTGGTGATGGATGAGATACATCAAATACCATACTCAGGACATCCAGGATATCAGAAGACTATAACAACAGCAAGGAAGCAATACTTTTGGCTTGGCATGAAGAGAGACATAGTTGAGTACATTGCTAGGTGTCAGAAGTGTCAACAGGTCAAGGCAGAGCATCAACATCCAACAGGATTGTTGTAACCATTTCCCATTCCAGAATGGAAGTGGGAAGTGATCTCTATGGATTTCATAACAGGGTTGCCAATGACAATGAAGAAACATGATGCAATCATGGTGGTGGTGGACAAGCTATCAAAGATATCTCATTGCATTACAGTTAAGTCCACTCACAAGGTGAATGACATAGTAGATATATTCATGAGAGAGATATTCAGGTTGCATGGATTTCCCAAGGCAATAATTTCATAGCATGACACAAAGTTCACATCTAATTTCTAAAAAGGATCATTCTAGGAATTAGGAACTCAGTTGAAGTTTAGCACAGCCTATGATCCTCAAACAGATGGTCATACTGAGAGAGTAAATTAGATTCTTGAAGACATGTTAAGGATGTATGTGATGGACAAGCCATCTAAGTGGGAAGACTATTTACACTTAGTGGAATTTGCTTACAACAATGGATATCAAGCATCATTGAAAATGAGTCCCTTTGAAGTGTTGTATGGCAAAGGATGCAGAACTCCAGTGAGCTGGGACAACCCAATGAACAGGGTAGTGCTTGGAACAGAAATGATTGAAGAAATGGAGCAAGAGATTGTGAAGATCAGGAAGAATTTAATGGCATCACAGGACAGGCTGAAAATCTATGCAGATCTGAAAAGAATGCATAAGGAATTTCAGATTGAGGATCATGTGTACTTGAGAGTGAAACCAAGAAAGATTTCCATGAAGTTGGGAAGTTGGGCCAAGTTGGCACCAAGATATTGTGGACCGTTTGAAGTCCTTGATAGGATAGGGCCTGTTGCAAATAGGATTGCATTGCCTGCTAACATGAGAGCTCATAATGTTTTCCATGTATTTTTGCTTAAGAAATATGTACATGATCCTAATCACGTCATTGATTGGAATGTGATACAGGTGGAACCAAAGGGAGAGTTCCAGGTGGAGCCTATATGCATCCTTGACAGGAAGGTTACCTTGCTCTAGAACTAGGCCATATGGCAGGTAAAGGTGTAATGGAGGCACCTTAGTCCAGAAGAGGTCACGTGGGAGCTGGAGGATGCCATGAAAGAGGCATTCCCATTTTTGTTCAGTTTTAAGAACACCGAGGATGGTGTTATTTTAAAGGAGAGAGAGTTGTAATACCCCATTTTTCCCTTGATGTTTACTGCCTTCAATGTAAATACTGTGTATATGCGGTGTGTGTGTGTATTATCCCTAGTGTGGAGCTCAAGGCCAAGGCCCCACAAGTGGATGTTTAAGGTTATTGCATAGGAAAGTATTTGACAGTTTGATTATTCATGGGCTGTTAAGCCATGAAGAAATGTAAATGATGTAATTATTTATTAATGAATAAAATAACCAAGAAGTTGTCTGAGGAGGAAACTAATGAGAATGGGCCATGTGCATCCACTAGGGAGAGGTGAGGGGGTTATGGGATTAGTACCCATGTTTCCACATGTCTGACTGTGAACCCTTTTGACCTCCCTGTTGACATTAATTCGGTTGCAGAGGGTGGTTGAGAACCTTGTTAATGAAGCCGATGGAGTATGGGGCATGTCTGCAATTTCGTATGGCAGGCATGGCTTTGATTACTTATCCTAGAAGAAACTCAATCACTAGGGAAACTCACAGAACCTGTTTGACTACCTGTTTGTGGAAGGGAACATATTATTCATGCATTCACGACTCGCCATTCATGTTCCATCCATTCATCGAGATAGAAGTGGTAGAGACATCCTTGCATACGTAGAACCGCAGAGCCAGCCGCGAGGAAGCCTGAAGATAATCGTGTTTTCCTGTGTAATAGAAAATACCATAGGAAGTGTGTGAGAAAACCAGTCTACTCGTGACAGAGTGGTAAGAATCCGTGAGGAATCACAAAGCTTGAATAGTGCAGAGAAAATTGTGAGGACCCGGGACTGGATCGTAGAGAGTAGATTGCGAAACAGAGCCCTGCCCGCAAGTCTGAAAGGAGTCAACTTCTTTGAACTATGGAAGAAGGTTCGGTTTCTTGATAAACCCAGTGAAGGATGAAATATCATAGAACTAGCAACTGGACCTTTTTATGACCATCCTGAATAGCATTGGAAGGGAAGAGGCCTTGAGGGACTGTGCAATAGAGAAGAGGGTCTTCCTTGTGTTGGGTGCGATAGGTAATGGGGGGTACCAGGTATGCTGAGTTTTGAGATGCCTGCAGCTATGTGGTTGAGATCACTGGCTTAGCAATGCCTTCCTTGTTATCTCTGTATGCTTGATAAACCCACTGCAGGATGGCTTAGCATGATCAAATTTCCTGATATGCTTGATAAACCCAAATGTATGTTGGATTGGCATGACTATGTTATTTGGTATGATTGTTAAACCCAACTGTAATTTGGATTAGCATGACCATTATATCCCTGTATGCTTGATACACCCACTATAGGTTGGCTTAGCATGGGTAGATGCCCTGGAATGCTTGATAAACCCAACTTCAGATTGGCTTAGCATTGGGATGGAACCATGACTGTGAGAGAATAGCCCTCCTTAGTGGATACACAACCCATCTAGGGGGTGATCTCTCAGCTGAAAGAGTACAGGCTGGATAGAGATCTAAGGTTGGGTTGAACGTTGCTCTCACTTATCCAGTTGCTTGGCAGCTTCATACAGTTGAAAGATAAGTACTTCCTTGTTATGATGAATGATGATGTTGCATTGTTATAATATGGTTGCTTATGTTCAGTTATGGAATGTATGTTTGTATCAATTTGATTGATAGGAAGATCATATGTGAACCTGAGTAGGAGGCTGATTTATTGTTATGTATATCATTGTATTGCATGATTTTAATGCATTATAAGTCTTGCATGTGATAGATATAACTGTTAGATCTAACTTTATGCGCCTTACATGTTGTGATATCTTTGATTAACCCTATAATGAGTTGTGCGACTACACCTGATCCTTGGGAAGAGAGGGGTTACCGTAATGTGTTTCAAAACCCATATGTGGGTCAAGTGAAGGGGGAATGTCATGGGAGAAAACATATAGAGTTTTATGAAGTTCTAAGGCATGGAAAAGTGAAGTTATGATGGAATATTTAGGTGAGATAATGGAAATGTTATAATCCTCAGATGGATGAGAGAGTTATACCATTGGAAAGAGCTCTCCAAGAGATTTCCAACAGTACTGGACTTGCCTTATTTGGCTCAAGGACGAGGGAGAAACAAGTCTGAGAATTTTTCCGATGAAGAGAAGGAGTTTCCGCATTTCCGCATCCGCAATGCGGATTGCGGATTGCAGAAAGGTAAGTTTTTCGGAAAGGCAAGTTTGGACTTCTGCAATGAAGATTGCGGAAAGAGTAATCTCTCGGTAATTGAAGTTGGACTTCTGCAATGCGGATTGCGGAAAGGTAGTTGACGGAATAAGTAGACTTCCGCCATCCTGAGTTCTGCAATATGGATTGTGGATTGAGGAAGGACAAATTGGATTGCGGATCTGAGGTAAGTTGCGGATTGTGGATTGTAGATCCAAGAGAGTTGTGGATTGTGGATATGGTGATGCAAATTGCGGAAAGGTAACTTGCGGATTGCGGATTTCAGATCTGGTGATGCAAATTGCGAAAAGCTATGAATGGAAGCATTGGAAGAAAAAAAGAGAGTATCAGGGTCTCCCATCGCCTCTGAAGGACACCGAGGTGATCCGGGGACGCTACACATAATAGGATTAACCTGTCTCTATTTTTTCTTCATTGGTTTAGAATCTGGTTTGAGTGGGATTCTATGTTGTAGGATGGAGGTATCATAAGTTTTCATATCCTCATATTTATAGGTGAAAACATCAAGATATTCTTTGGAAATAGATACATACATTTCATTTTTCTCAGTTGTCAAAAATTTGAAGGGCTTGATGTACCTTGGCTCTTCTTGGGTGTCAATATTGAAATATTCAACATCTTCTTTCTTTAGGTAACCCACATGTTTGACAGGAACATCATTTTTATCAAAAAGTTGTTGAAATGGTACCAGTCCTTTTGGAATAAAGTTATTCTTTATCTTCAGGATCTTATGATTAATGATCTGATTGGTCATCTCTATATTTATCCCAACCCCTTACTATATTTGATCTTCACCTTCTTCTTCTTCAGCTTGGTCAATGTTAGTGACTGAAAATTCATCAACCAACTCCAAAAATTGCTTGATTTGTCGATCATCTTCAAAAAATTTCCAATGTTTGATGTTATTCGGAATGGATGGATGGTATCTTAATTAAAATTCATATTTCAACTCAGGCTTTTTTAGGGGTTTGAAAGTACTTGCTTCCACAACCAAAGAATCAGTCTTTTGATTAACACCTATGGGGACTGAGGTTATGTTGAAAGCATCAAAATAATTTTCAATTAGATCCTAGACTAGATTTCTATAAGTTCTCATCATTGGATGTATCGTATGATATATCTCTTTGATTTGGTTTACGATTAATTATGAATCCCAAAAAACAATTAACTTAGCGATCTGTTATCCCTAAAGTTGAACCTAGACTACGGGATTCAAACTTAAGTAAATCTTTGTTCAAAAATGCATAAATCAAATGAAATCAAATTGAAAACACAGGCTGGTATCAAACTAGGGCTAATGAAACCTCACAGTACTAGAAGGTACTAGGTTGGTATTACTTGTTTGTACAGCTTACACAGTTCTGGTATAAAATCAAAACATCACACAATTTACAATAAACAGAGCTGGTATATGTCACAGATTGGTAAATACAGGTATTTATAAGAAGATCAAAGCATTGAAGTGATAGGCTGGTATGAATCAGAGCAGCAAGAGAAACAAACAGATGCTGTATAACATGAAATCAATCACAAAGTTCAATATCCAGGTACTATGATCGTAAATCATGAAGTGAAACTATCAATGTTTGTAAAAATAAAAAGATAACTGTCATCTCAAGATAAGAATTATTGTAATGGAATATGAATGACCATATACATAACAGAATTATCAGAGAGACAATTTATATAACACAAGGGCAAATCATCATCAAGTTTATTCAAAACTAGAACCTGTCATTGAAGCTGCAAAATGCTCATGCTACACAGATGTGCTTACAAATGATCAAGCATTACTCCAAAAACAGCCAACCTACAGTCCCCTGCGTTCTCCTGAAAGGAAGAACTCTCTCTCCTTTTACATTACAAAACCATCTATTTTATATAAAAATTACATCCATGACCTTTCAAAAAAACAGGAAGCAAACAAAGCTATCTAATAAAAATAATCTATAACTATCTGCTAGAAATCTGGAACTTTAGAAATCTTCTGCCATGTGTAATTTGTATGCTTGAAAATGCTCATTTAGCTCCTAGAGATCGGGGATGCTCCTTAATTACTGCTCCAGGGGATCCTCTTATCCTTCTAATTTCCTCATACATCCTCACTGGAAATCTGGGATGATGTAGAGAAGACTAACTGATCTGATGCTAATCCTCTGCCTCTCGATGGAGTCTTGAATCTGCTTGCCAAAAAAACATGTAAAGATAACCTTTACTTGTTGACTCGATATTTCTGTTTAACATGCTGTCCACCTGTTCATGATTTGGAGATATTATCTGAAATCTATATCCCTTTGCTATAGGGTGCTCTGCCACAAGATTATCTTGAAATCTGAAAATACTCAACTTATCCCTTGAATATTGTCTTCAATCTCGAGCCAATTGATTTTTTTTTTTAAATTTTGATAGAAGATTAAATCTGGAACTGATTGGATCTATCCTCGGCCTGCTATTCTTGTGCCTGCGATTGATGTTTTCTTTTAACCACTGTTGCCAGGTACCCTGCAAATGTTGGATATGGTTTTTTGCCACTTGTTCTTATCATGTCTACACATGTAAGCATAAATTACATATTATCTATCATTTTCCACGTCCTCAATTATATTCTTCTTTACATTTTACCATCTCGGCAGGCAAACTTGAGATCAAATAGCTTGTAGTTGGGCGTTGTTCTATACATTATTGGGTACCTTCATTCCGCACAGATGAGGTATAATCCCACATGAAACAAGGGAAAAGTAATATGATAGTTTATATACGGTAGCATTTAACACATCCCTTAATTCGTAGTGGCCAAACCATGACTCGTTAGCTTTGCATGATGGCGTGGAGACTTTGGGCTCAACGCTTAATCATCTTTTACTGACTTAAACTTTGAGCATAGTGCAGTGATGAATGGTAAGACTCAACGTTAATATAGGAAATGAGATAAAGCTTCATACAATTTAATTATGAAAACACTTTATTCCCCCTTTTTATTATAACTAAAGCCATATCTAAAATAAATATAAAGTAATATTTTAAAACTATAAAAATAATTTCAAAATAACATTATTTTGTATTTATTTTTTTTACTTTTTTAATATTTAGCCATCTTTTACTGACTTAAACTTTGAGCATAGTGCAGTGGTGAATGGTAAGACTCAACGTTAATATAGGAAATGAGATAAAGCTTCATACAATTTAATTATGAAAACACTTTATTCCCCCCTTTTTTTTATAACTAAAGCCATATCTAAAATAAATATAAAGTAATATTTTAAAACTATAAAAATAATTTCAAAATAACATTATTTTATATTTATTTTTTTTACTTTTTTAATATTTAGCTTTATGTAATAAAAATAAAGGCCACTAGGTAATGCTGAGAACATAGGTAAATGTTTACTAATTCAGGGTTTAAGACTTCACTGTGAAAGATTTGAGGTAGGGAAAGATGGACCAAGATGACTAAAACTCAAGGCTTTGACAAAGATGGGCATTCTGGTAGCGAGGATTGAAGTCTGTCTTTAAAGGTGTGTTGCTAGAATCTGAGAATTTTGTAGGACAAATTTGGTGACTACATGATCTTTAAATTTTTCGCAGTTTGGAGACCAAGAATAAGGGATTCATACTTGCAACATTGTTAGTAGTCTCAAATTACAACTTGTAGGATAATGAGATTCTCTCCCTATAAGGAAGGATCAATAGGACACTGGCCCTTGATTCATCTTTGGTTGAGGCTCCATCAAAATACAACTTCCACACATGTTCACTATTATTCTTAGGAATATGGGGTAGATCAAACTCAAAATATTCTTCCTCAAGGGATTCATTCACTGATAGAATGCAACACCCCATTTCTTCACCGGTTGCATAAAGAGTTTACTTCTTTGGGATATTCCAACCACTTATAATGTAAGCAAACTTACCCTCTCTATACAATATTCTTGTTTCCCCTACAAACATAGGAAGAATAGCATACTTCATGTCCATTTGCATTATTCCTTATAGATTTTTATGCCAACTTCTTGACAACAACATTCCATATTTACCGGGGACATATTCCACCACCACATCCATCATTATAATTTTTGTTGGGGGGTTGTGCTAATGTGACCACTAGATTCTTTATCATTCCTACACATTTGAAAATTCTAGATTCGAAACTGTATAGATCATGGTAGGGTCTATTTATTTCTAAACCAAGCTACTCCATGATAATCTTTGGTATTAAATTATGTGAAACCCTCGAGTCCAACATGCAGTTATGCAGTAACCGGTAATGTATACTAAGGGTCATGTAGAAAGGGGATGTGGGTTCATCTTTCTCATCCATGTGAGGCCCACATTGGATAGTAGTAGATTCATCAATGAGGTTTATGGTATCTGGTTGATCCAATGAATCAATTCCATTAAACAACTTGCCAATTTGACTTTGATTAAACTGGGTTTTTAGCCAAATCAGTCAAGGGGACATGAATCTTAATCTTACCTATTTCATGCTCAGAATTGAAAGATACATAAGTATTATCATTCTCTTTTTAATCATTTTCTATTTTTCCAGGCAAGGGGTTATCAAATTCCTTGGGAATAGGAGAATCCTTGACTTCTTTAGTTTTTTCCTTTAACATGTGATTAGTTTTAGCATAATTTGAAGCATCAAGATTTTTCTTTAAACTGTTGTGTATGAGAATTTATTATAGGAGGATTAGCGGGTTGACTGGTCAGAGGAGGTCTAGGTCTAAGATCATACTTTCTTTGAAGCTTAGCCTGAAGAGTATCTACAAAAAGTAATATGGGTCGATGATTGACCGAACTCACTTTCATTGTCCTGGTATAGTTCAACTGTATTGTATAGTAATGAATTTTCATAGTCATACTAGGTTAGATGCATAGTATTTTATTCATCTTGAAAAAAATTCATGTCTTCTTTATGCCCAGATATTCTTCTTCCTCAAGAAGTTATAAAATATTATTGTTATTATTTTCACTGACAAAAGGTTGAAGAGGCTACTCCTCAGTCCTTCTTTCTCTATACATCATTTGTGAATTGTAGGGCCTTTTGAATTGCATTGGATTCCTTGGCCTAGTTCCTTAAGGAGGTCTATTTGGTCTACTACCCTCCGGCACCATTATGGTCACCTTATTTGAGAGATTCTTTATGATATGGGACATCTCTTCAATTTTAGCCTCCTAGGAATCTTCAACACCTCGAGAGGTGCCACCCTCATCTTTGGAATTTCCCTTATCCTTTTGATCTTGATCATTTCTTGGTTTCATTTTAACACTAGCCATCATGTTTCTTTCTACATCAATGGTATCATATTGCATGATGAACAAGGTGGTTGATCTTATTTCTCTCAACATGATGAAAAAAAAATATTGAAAATCCCCAGCATAAGTCACCTTTGCAACAGGTTATGTGGGTTGAATATCTATAGCAGTTTGGTAAAACAACTTAATAAATATTGCAGTAAAATACACCATCGATTCAGAATCACCTTTCTTAAGAGAAACAAACTCCATTAGGTAGTATAGGTGCTCCCTCTTTTCTCCCCATTGTTGCATAAAAGTATATTCTAGCTCATCCCAATATTTAATTAAGGAAACAAGGAGTTCTCTAAACCATTTTTGAAAATATCCTTCTAAGGTCTGGGTAAATAGACTCATGAATACATCATCATTTTCAACGAACATATTAACAGTAAAATCTTAGAAAGAAGTTATGTGATATTTCGTAGAGGTCCCCTTCCCACCATCATATTTGGGTAAAATCTTGAAGTAGTTATTAGGAAAGTTATGAAGGTTTTGAGGAATATTTAGGGGCCCATTCCTAGCTACAACCCAACAGTGGATCTACAGTGGAGGTGGTGGCGATGGTTGATTTCTTCCTCCTACAAATCCAACCATTACATGATGAAGGGTGATATCCTTAGCCTAGGGTGTAATTGGAGTTCTGGATTTCTATAGAATGGGATGGGATGAAGACTGACCAATTTCAGAAGTGGTGACTTGAGTATCTATCTCATTTTATAAGGGAGTACTAGGGGTTCTGAAAGGAGAATTATATCTAGGAGTTTCAAATATGAACTCGGATTCTTGACATTTGGGTTTAAAGAATGTTGGAGATAGGCTTCTACGCGGATTACTTGATAATGGTGATGGTTGTATTCTACAATTGTTCCTCCATGACAGTAACTTTTCAGGATCTTGCAAGATGCAAAAATCTTCATCTATTGGATTTACTCTGGTGTGCCTTCTTCTTTATGCCATATTTTCCTTTGTGGAGCCTCTAGCTAAATAATAAAATCCAACAATCTGAATCTCCTTCACCTCAAAAATTCAGAGCTTATGATTGTCATTGTCCCTTGGGGAAAATAACTTCGTTTCTTCGGTCCTAGGAAAAAGCGCTAGAAAATATGTTAGTAAATCTTATTTCCTAAGAATATAAGAAAATGTATCGAGCATAAAGAATTTAGTAGTTCAACACATAAGGTAATTGCAGACACATAGAGAGATTAATAGGGACACCATCTTTATTCAATGTAACATATTATGAATAATTCACAACACATTAACTAGAAAAAGAAACATTTATCACATAAAATGATCCAAAATGTGGGACAAAAGGTTGCCTCATGGGATTTTATTATATGTTTGTGCAACAATTACATGGAAAATTGAAGATATGGAGTAACAGAAGAATAATACAAAATAGAGGGAGGATTACAGATTAACAGACCAAAAGGTATGTATCCACTTTAGCCCATTTACACCAAGATACTAGATCGCAATCTCTGATAGCTCTGATACATCAAAATGAGAGGAGTTACACTCTACTATGAAAATGTCGATCCTTGGCTTCACTGTAGCTCTCTCCTCTTAATCTTGATTTATTTTTATAATAGATTATGTTTGTTTGTTATGATCTCCCTTTTCTGTTTCAACCCAAACTACCCAATTGAGCTTCCAATCTATTGTTGCTAACAACTATGATGATGAATAGCACGTTGCCTCAAATGTTGAGTTGGCCTTCGACTAGAATGTTGAATGGGAATTATGGTGGTCGTGGCATAAAATGTTGAGGTGGCATATGAGGTGATTGTGAGTATGATGCGCATGGTATCCCTTTAGGCATAGATAACAAAGCTTGCCAAGCAGTTAAGGTTGTATATTTAGCTATGTTATTCCATTCTTTTCCCATGGGATACTCAAGTGATCTCATCTCTTGAATAAAGACATCAAGATATATGTAATTTGTATACTAGAGTGGTGGAAGAATCGTGAATACTAACTTAAGGCTTGAAAGTAAGCCAAAGCCATATGACAGTTTATCCAATATATACTAACCTCTAATTATACTTTCCATACCTTCAAATTTAAAGTCATCATTTATGTAGAATGCTTTCAAAGAATCATAATGTTGTTTTGAGTTTAGATCTCTCTTACCATCCCAAGGGTATGAAACTCCTTGACTGATAGAATCCCGAAAAAATTGCCTCGAATGAGTTGTCATCCTTCACCAATTCAATCGTCTTAGCATGCATCATTTGAGATAGCTTCTTCTTTGTAATTAGTTTTAATAGATGCATCCATGATAATGGAGGTCATGTCCCTAATATCAAGAGCTTCAAACTCTTCATTGGTTTTGGAGTTTAAGATGTCCATAATTGTCATAGCAATTTCAAGTTTATTTTCGAGATCGATGGCAATTATTTTGGCATCATGTAATGCACTTGCTGCTAGGGCCCATTCATTGTGGGAAATGTCAAAGTGATGCTAGTTTTTTTCACCACCATTTCTATTTCATCCCACACCAAATGATTGGACCCTTTCAAAGGGGACTTCCAAGAATGTCTCTTGGTGAGATGCTCAACTTCCTTTTGTAGCTTATCTCTTGAATCTTGCAGGTCAGAAACTACAACATCTCTTTTCTGTCCTACCTGCTTCAATACCTCCATTTCTTCTTCTTGCTTTCTAAGATCCTCCCTGATCTTGTTGAGTTACGCATCTTTGAAGGTCATGTCTACCATTATTTTGGAATATTGATCGGCGGGGTCAATGGAGGCGGATGCCAATAGGGAAACACCTTTTGCAGACATGAGCTTGTAATTTTCTCCTTTAAGACTACTAATCTATTTCTCTAAACTTTCTTCTTTTGCCTTGTACTCCTGTTCCATTCTCCCCATTTTCTCTTTTTCTTCTTGTGCCACTAGTAACTCTTGAATTTTCACATGTTCAATAGCTAGAACATTTAACCTCTTTTTCAATACTCGAATTTCCTTGTCTTTCTCCTTCAGGAGACCTTGCATAGGGGCAGGGTTGAGAAGATCCATACCCCTTTCAACAAATTTATTTTCTAAATCTGTGATCTTCAATTACTTATCCTTTTTGTATACTTTTTCATTTTTTAGTTTCTTCTCAAGTCTACTCACTATGCTTCGTAGCTTGTTTACATTTATGGTGGATTTTAACACATCCTTGGACAATGCCTCGCCTATTTTCCTATGCAACTCAAGTTTGTCTAAAGGGATCAAAGAGTCCAATTTATAACTCATATGAGTGGATTTGTATTGATCTAGAGTCAATCTCCCCACAGCAACAGTAGGCTCTCACACAACCTTTTTAAGATTGCCTTATTTGAGGTCAATAGCCTATAAAGTCTGGGATGTCCACCTGACATGAATTCTCCCCTATGGAACATATATTTATGCACATGAACAATATCATATCTGGTTTGAGAGAACAACCTTGCTAATCCAATTCTAAAAGGGGGTACTTGAGAAGATGTTTCTGGTCTTTGTGGCCACTTTTCTATTGGAAAGTTTTCAACCATAACAACTGGTTTGGAAAATGACGAGCACACCTCTCCATGAGTTTGATGAACCATTGATACAAATTGTGGGTATATTCATGGTTTCTTAGAAATTTTCTTCTCCTCATAAGTTCCTTCCATCTCCACATAAGAAGTAACCTTTGTATGAGACCTCTTCATTCCTGCATCAGTTTTAAGTAGAGTTGGGACTACCTGAGATTTGGGATACTGGTCTCGCTGAAGGATTTTTTGAACTTCTTCCCAAATTTCAAAGTTCACAATTTTATCCAACTGCTCCAAAGGATGATGCACATACTCTGATAACTTTACTCTCTTTTTCTTCTAAAAAATGAACCCCTTTGGATCATAATTCCACTTGAATATGAAGGGAATATTCAAGGTATTTAGCATCTCTTCAACAATTGATTGAGCTGTACGGGTCTTGACTAGAAATGGACCGATTTCTTGTGGGAGCTTGAATGTTATGATGCTTTTATTTCTCACAAAATGGATTTGTTCAAAATCAAATCTTTTGCAGATATACTTAAGGGAAAAATTCCTAAGGATCAAGAAATCATGGAGCTGGTAGGGGGGAAGCTCACAACTGTAAATTCTAATCCCTATATGATTTTAAAAAAGGAACTAGTCCCCTATGACTGAGTCTGGAATTAAAATGGAGCAATTTCTTGTACTCGAGGAACAAACTAGGTTGATGAATTCCATCAAATATGGTGTAAATATCAAACATGACCTTATTTAAAAATTCATTGTATTTGTCAGTTGTAGGATGGTGTAGAACTAGCTCAAGAAGTGATTGGGCAAATGTTTTTGGAAACTAGTAGAAGGTCATATATAGTAAGTATGGCTGATAAGTTAGATATTTAACATAAGAAAAAGTTCTTAGTTGCTCATTTATCATTTCAGAAAGAAACTGGGTGAAATTAGGTTTGATATTAGGCTCAACAGTTGTGGGAGTAATTTCTAACAACAAACCACAATGTATCATCGACCAATTGATCACTAGTGTAGGCCATAATTTGATAAATCATAGCCATGGAAATTCTAGGGATTTCAGAGAAAATATTAGAACTGAAAGGGAGCTCCCCCATTGGTACTTTGGCTCCCAGTGGAAGCATATATTTCAGGAACCTTTCCCTATCTTCTACAGACATCTCTTTGAACCTAGCACTTAAAGAATATTCATCAAAATGATTGTGGATTACCTCTGGTGTGATATCCAACATACATTGGATGAATTATTTATTCATTGGCCTTACCATTGTTCCATCTCACACTATTACCACACTCTTCTCCACTGAGTAGAGTTCTACACACTAGGAAACTAGCTCGGGAAAATGGTTCATTATGGGGACCAGTTCCATGGGAAAACCTAGCTGCAAGATATGCAAATAATCCTAGCCTGCTTTGAATCTTTCTCTTTCCTCCTTAGAAACATAGTGTACATCTGCAGCAGAGGTGATTGTATCAAAAAAATTTGCTAAAGCATCTCTAAGGTGGTAATCCTGCATATAGGCTACAGTTGAGGGATCAGGAACTAGGGATTCCTGTGTAGAAGCCATGCCTAGAGATTGCAAAAAATACTATGCGATGAAGTGGAGGAATTAAATCTCTATGAGGAATTATGAATGCAATTTAAGAGAAGGAAGCTCATGGAAGGACTCAAAACTTCTTTAGAAATTCAAAAATTTGAATTATGAGGAATTTGATGGCTATTTTTAAGCTTGAAGTTGTGTATTAAATGAAACAAACACATGGAAACATGTCATTCGCTAAGGTGACCAGGCATGGGGGGATGATAAATGATTGTATACATTCAGGACTAGGATACATGGAAGGAGATTATTGGTGAGACGAATCATCAAGCTGGTGAAAGGTCTTATTATTTCAACAATGCACGTGGTAAGTGGTTTCAGGATCATGCAAGGGGCAGTTTAGATAAATTTCATTTGGGGGATTCAACACTTATGGAGGCGCCACGCATCCTAGGAAATTTTATTTCTGGATCATTCGTTTTAGATAATGCCCGAGCAGGTTGAGGACCCTGAAGGCCTTAAAATCGTCGATTTTTTGATAGCAGATCTGATTTCTATCTATGAACTGAGTAGCTTTGGTAGGGACAGTTCATGTCATTTGTCACATCACCTTTCCACCTGCATCCTTCATGACTTGAGAAGATAGGTTGTTAGACGATTCGAGCCTTTCCCCTTTGAAGGTGGTAAGTGGTTTTAGGCTTGCGAGAAGCTGGATTTTAGAATCTTCTTTTGGGATCCTGAATGCCTACGGAGGAACCAAACATCCCAAGTGTTTCCTTTCAGGCTTGTGTGTTTTAGATAATTCTTGAGCACCCTCACATGCTTGAAAACCGAGGTCCGTCAATATGATCAAAAGAAATCTGTGTCATTAAGAACTTGCATATGCATTTCTACAACCGAGTTTATAACTTTTGATCGTTCTCTTGACATAAATACTTGATCATCATCACCCTAATATTTATCTAATCGTGTTTCCATATTCTTGATCCCTTAGGTTACCCAAAATCTAAGATATAGTAACCATGACCAGATATTTTATTGTTGATGTATATGTAACTTTGGAATGTATTTCATATATGTATATTGTACTCTTATAGAGATGGTATTATTCCTCTACACATAAGTGTTTGTATTCCTATAGAGATGTTATTATTCCTCTATATGGAAGTGTCATCATTTATATTGTAAGTGTCATAACTTATACTTGATGGGTTATTAGACCACCTTGTTGGGGTCAGCCTTGTATAAGTCATGTGGGTCGAAGGGTTAGTAGACCACCCTATTGGGTGTCGACCCAGTCAGCATTATGTTATGTGGTTAAGTTAAGGCCGACCTTGTAAAGGCGATTAGGCAAGTCAAGTCAAGTATAAATAGAGTGCGGGAGGCACTCTATTTGATCATTCTATTCTCACACACACTCTTTGGAGAGCAACGCACTTGTGGATGAGGAGAAGCTGTTGCTAGGAGATGTCTATCTCTTATGCTTGGGTTGTATAATTGCTCTATCTATCTCTGAGGAAGTTATTTGGTTTTTTAACCTTTATGGTTTTCCCCAAGTAAACTTCGTGTCTCTTGTGTGCTTGCATTATTGTGTCCATGATTGATATGCTATAGATATGCTGTACATGTTGTTCTCTCAGTTAAGATCCTAGATCATATTGAAGTAAATTCTGAAAAACTAACATGGTACCAGAGCTAGCCGGAAAGAAGGCATGGTATGGCATGTATGACACTTGTTGCACTTGTGATGCTAGGGCTTGATATAGAAAAAACTAGTCATCGTAGCACTTTCGTTATAAATCCATTTTGGCGAAGTTTTCGGATCTAAAACTTTTACAGGTCGAAGATAAGATCCCCATGTACCTTGTGTCCAAAGGAAAGCTTCTAATTCGCTGTACTTTGTGTTTTATGATATGTACAATCTAGGGTTTCTGCCTCTTCCAGATCTGAGTCATAAACAGGTGACCTAGGAAAAAAGGTCGTAACTTGGGCTAGGGAGCTCCAAATGAAATTTCATAAAAAGTGACAGGTAGTGCAGGGACTATACTTTCTCAAGTAAATTTTTTAGAGGACGAAACTGAACCAGTGACACTTGGAACACTGTACAAGTTCGCTCTCCTGTTTTATCCCATAAACAGGTCACGTTGCGACACTTGGCACAAATCTCTCTCAGAGAATCCAATTGAGGTCAAATCCATGGGGTTGGAAAGATGACAGGTTTGGATACCACAAGTGGATGTTTCAGACCCTGTGGATCAGAAAGTTCGGAGTTACACCAGAAACAATTAGGTACATATTTCTGTCAAAACAGAATTATTTTTGAGCACCTTCATTCATGGCTTCGGGAATTTAGGGTTTCGGAGAAAGATGGAATTTTTTTAATCGGAGACCACAGCTGAATGCTACTCATCAAAATCGAAATTTGGAGACCAAGATCAGAATTTTTGGTTCGGCAGAAGGCCGGGATTGATCAGACCCTAGTTCGGGACTTTGATCAGAAAAGTGGAAAATTAGGGCTTCTGCAAAAATGGAAATTTTTGAAATCTGTGACCACGGCTGGAAGCTCCTTAGAAAAATAGAAGCTTAGAGCTTTGGATCGAACCTTTTGATTGGGAAGAAGGGTGGGCTTTATCAAACCCTAGTTCGGGGTCATGTCTAGTGAATCCAGAAGTTTCAAAGGAAAAATTGAGGGGTGAAGCTTTGCAGTTTTCAAATTCTTAATATACCCGCTTGATCAGCTCATCAAGGCGCATCTTTCTATCCTTTCAGAAGTTTGAAATTCAAAGTTTGAATTTTTAGGGTTTCTCTGACAAACCCTAATCGAGCTCCAGATCCTCCTGCAAATCAAGTGGATTGGGTTAATCCTAGAAGAGAATGGATTGGTCACCCACATAAGTGAAGAAGTTCCTGTTTCAAAGGGAGATAAGGCTAAGGACTTACATAACAAGATTACAAGCAATCTTGACAGGTATGACTTATCAAGGTATGTTTCGAATTCTATTCATAATTAAGTTTATGATATGTTTGTCTTCATATTATTACGGTTAGTACAATCTTGGTTAATTTTAGACTTGTCGTATCACCTTAATAAAATTATGAATGCATGATAGAAGATATTCATTGATTATGGTTTTTGACACTTATGATTGTACTAATGCATTGTGATGTTGTATGAGGTTGATGTTGTCCACTAACATGAAAGGTACATCAAGAAAGACAAATCATGTTCTAGTTCAAGAACATATGACCATAGTGACATGAAGACAAAGGTTCATCCATTGCCATGGATCACATAGAAGATCTACTTACGAGGTATGTATAACTTGGTTAACCTATGAGATATGCAGGTTACTAGCACAAGTCACTTAAGAGAACAAGAAGACATTATGTGGGTATGTTAGACAATAACCAACTAACATATTAATCCACGTATGCTTTTTCCTATATTAAGTTAGAATCCTACCTTGTGTAAAGTATACATGGCATGATTGATAATGATTATTCATAGGTTTGAGTAATCACGGGTTTAGGCATATTATGTTTCTTACTTTAATTTATGATATGAATAACCATAAGAGTCCTTGAATACTAATGCTTATTATTTCTGTTTGAAATGATCATGACTATACATGCTTAAGATTATTGTGTTTTGATAGTATTGAGAATATACTAATAAATGTATGATTATGTATGAGATCTCGAGGATATCACAATAATGATACTTGTAAGCATGCATAATGATCGAGGATGGATACAAGTTCAAGGACAGGTAATCCAGGAAGCAAAGATCAAGAGGGAGCACACTCCAGTAGTTTCTGCAAGGATGTAGATATTCAGAGGGAGTCGACCACTTCTCACAATCCACATCAGAATGGAGTTGCAAAGATTCAGAGGGAGTCCACCCAACAACCAAACAAAGATAATTATTTGAATTTTCATTTCTTACATATTTGTTTGTTTAAATAATGTTGTTCAATGATGTATATGCTTATGTCCCTAGAATTAGGTTGTGTATTATGCATATTAGAATAGTTGCATTGATGAACAATATACAACTAATATGCATGTGATGGGTAAGTGGCCTATGGCACTGTACAACATTCCATTGCTACTTATCTAGATTGAAACCTCTTTGCTGACTAGTTGGGAGTAGTGCAAACTCTTAACAATGTTCTGGTAGAGATTGGAAGGCATCTAGAAAGTTACATGATATGGATGAATGTTGTATTGAAGCATTGGCTAAAATAAATTGCATGACTGTATGACATATTTCTTTATGTGTAAAAATTTCTTCTGAAAACTATGAGAAGTTTCTAATCATGCAATTTAACTTGTTTTGTAGGAAAGATCGTATACGAGCACCTACAAAAGAAGGACTACAACATTTGTTTCAACAACAAAGCTATCTATTGAAGATATTGAATATATTGAAGTTCCCAGGATTCAGGAAGAATGCCATGATCGAGGAGTACCAGTCGATCTGAAGAATGATGTTTGGGATGTAGTCTTAAGACCTGAAGGGAAGTTTGCTGCGACTTGCAAATGGATCTATAAGATCAAGCATGCTGCAGATGGCAGCATAGAAAAATACAAAGCGAGATTTTTAGCTCGTGGCTTCTCCCAGAAAGAAGGAATCGATTATGAAGAAACTTTTGCTCCTGTAGCCAGGTACACTTCCATTAGATCAGTACTTGCTCTGGCTGCAGTGATGAAATGGAAGATACACCAGATGGATGTCAAGACAACTTTCTTGAATGGTGTAGTCAAAGGGGAAGTGTATGTGGAGCAGCCATTCGGGTTTGAGACACATGACCGAGATTCAACTATGTGCAAACTGAAGAAATCCCTGTATGGTTTGAAACAGGAAGCCAGGACCTGGTATGGCAGGATAGATGGATTTCTATTCAGTTTGGGCTTTACCAAGAGTAAAGCGGATTCCAACCTTTACTACAAGGTTGAGGAAGGCAATCCAGTGATACTACTTTTGTATGTGGATGACCTGTTTGTTACAGGTAAGGATAGATTGATTGCCGACACGCAGTGGAAGCTTGTTGTCGATTTCGAGATGAAGAACTTGGAGTTGATGCACTATTTTCTAGGCAAGGAGGTGTGGCAGAGTACAGATGGAATATTCCTTGGACAAGGGAAGTATGCAGTGGAGATCCTGAAGAGGTTCGGGATGATGGGCCATGGCCACACCTATGGCATCGAACCTGAAGCTTCTGTGCGATGCTTCATCTGATCCGGTTGATGTCACTGTGTATCGTCAAATGATTGGGTCCTTGATGTACCTAACGAACACGAGGCTAGATATTTTCTTTGTGGTGAACACATTGAGCCTGTTCCTAACGGATCCCAGACGTGTTTACCTGGTTGTTGTAAAGCATATTCTAAGGTACCTGAAGGGTACAGTTGATTATGGGCTCAAGTATGATGCGAATCAAAAGTTTAACCTGCAGGGTTATGTTGATTCAGATTGGGAAGGCAAAGCTACAGATAAGAAGAGCACTCCTGGGTGCTACTTCAGTATGGGATCAGGTGTGATCTCTTGGTTTAGCAGGAAGCAATCCTGCGTAGCACTGAGTACAGTCGAAGCAGAGTATGTTGCGATGGATGAGCAGGTTGCAGATGTATTGACCAAGCCGTTGGCCAGAGTGCAGTTTGAATACTTCAGAGAGAGGCTTGGTACACTTCAGATCGAGGTTCCTTCCAAAGGGAAGTAATGAGTCTGGAAGATGCAGATGCACATGAGCTTTTCTGACATGGTTGATGTGTTCTCCCATGGTCGTAACGTAATTGCTTAGTCATTCTCACATGGTGGTAGATGTGTTCTCACATGGTGTAGATGTAAGGGCTGAAGCCATTTTTCACATGGTGGTAGATGTGTTCTCCCATGGTGAAAAAGTAAGGGCTGGAGCCTTCCCCGAATGGTGGTAGATGTGTTCTCCCATGTCGGTGGTGTAAGTGCTGGATGATGTGCATCTGGGCTGTGCTTCGTGGACGATGAGATGATCTGAAGAGGACGATGCTATGATGATCAGGAGGATCATGGATGATGAGCATCATGACGATGCTCCAGTTACTGCTATGTATATGTATATGCATCATGTTGGATGCTTGTTATGATCAGTTGGATCATTTATGTATGTATGCATCATGCTGGATGCTGGATCTGATCAGTTGGATCATTTGTATGTATTTGTATATGCATCATGTTGGATGCTTGGATCATGTATCTATGTATGTATCAGGTGGATCATGTATGATGATATGTATCAAGTAGATACTTGGTATGCATTAGGTAGATGCATTGTATGATTAGGATGATCATGGATGACGAGCTTCAGGATGTTGCTCTAGATTATATGCATCAGGAAGATGCAGTGATGATCATGTGTACATCAGGATGATGTATGGTGAGTATCAGGTTGATACTCTGTGGCCGTGGAACAGGGTGTGCAGATGAGCATGTAAATAGACCTGGGAGATTTGGACAGGATGAAAAAGGCCTCAGATGCTCTTTAGGGTTCTTGCTTGGCAAGACACTCTTTTAAGGTTTTGTGGTGGGGGTCACATGTAATAAGTCCTAGAGATCTGGATAGGATGAAAAAGGCCTCAGATGCTCTTTAGGGTTCTTGCTAGTTAAGAGACTCTTTCAAGGTTTTGTGATAGTCACATATATTACTAGCCCTGGGAGATCCGACAAGTAAAGATGTGTGCGCGTAACAGCTTGGGATGCTCTTTCGAGGTTTTGTGACGCACATAATAAGTCCCGAGGATTCCACAGTATGGCTAGTGATGATGATGTGAAGAACCTGCAACAATTAATTAATGATAATATGCGAAATAGCAGGAATAACAGAACTCAGAATCACTTTTATTGATCGTAGGCCACTTCGAGGGGGCAACCTCCTTTGAGCAAGATCAATACAAATAACTTCATGGTGCCTTCATAGGCCTCAACACACACTTATATACTAAGTCTCGGTGCCAATACTATGGGTCAAAACCATGTGCCACTACAAACTATGGATCAACAATACTACAGGTGACTTACAAAGCATATGCGCCAACAACAATAACACAAACTATGGATCAACAAATACTATGGGACGACTTACAAAGCATATGCGTCCAACAACAATATACTAACAAAGTAAAGACATGGGTTCCTAACATCCCCTCCCCCTTAAAATAAGCTTTGTCCTCAAAGCTTTAGATATGGAAATTGTTGTTGAATCTGAAGGAGTGGTTCCCATGTAGCATCCTCTGGTTGCATGCCGTGCCACTGAATTAATACCTTTGTGATAGAGCGAGAGTGAAGCTGACGAGTGCGCTGATTGAAGATGGCCTCCGGATCCAAAAGGATGGATCCTTCATTATCTAGTTCGGGTAAAATAGTTTGTCCACTGATGTTGGTGCCAAGAACTTTCTTCAGACAAGAGACATGAAATACTGGATGAATGCGGGAAGAAGGAGGAAGTTCCAATTTATAAGCAACAGACCCAATTTTCTGAAGAATCCGATATGGCCCATAGAAATTTGGAGCGAGCTTATGATGCCCTTTGAGTTTTAGGGAGGATTGCTTGTATGGATGGAGATGAAGAAAAACCATATCACCTGCTTGAAAAATGCGCTCAGAACGGTGCTGATCAGCTTGTTGCTTCATGCGATTTCTTGCCATGTGAAGATTGTCCCGCAAAATGCGAAGAATCTGATTGCGGTTTCGAAGGACCGTGTCAACTTCTAGAACTGGTGAACTTTTGGGGGTGTATGGAAGAAGAACTGGAGGTGCCTGACCATAGACTGCTTCATATGGGGCCATTTTAGAGGCAGTGTGGTAAGAGGTATTATACCACCATTCAGCAAGAGGGAGCCACTTTGCCCACTGATGTTGTTGTTCAGAGGTGAAGCAATGAAGATAAGTTTCCAATCATTTATTGATAATTTCAGTCTGACCATCTGTTTGTGGGTGATACCTTGAACTCATCTTCAGTTTGGTGCTAGTGTGGCGAAATAGTTCTGTCCAAAATTGACTAGTGAAAGTCGCATCACGATCCGTGACAATGGAAGAAGGGATGCCATGAAGACGAAAGATCTGGTCCAGGAAAATTTGAGTGATTGAGGAGGTTGTATAGGGATGGCTGAGAGCACAAAAATGACTATATTTGGAGAGGCGATCAACCACAACGAGAATCACTGTCTTCCTGCCAGATTTGGGAGCCCTTCAATGAAATCCATAGAAATATCGATCCAAATCCATGTAGGTATGGGCAAGGGTTCGAGCAATCCTGGAAGGAGTGTCGTTTCACCCTTATTGCGTTGGAAGGTATCACATTCAGCCACCATCTGTTGAATTGTCCTTTTCATGCCCTACCAAAAGAAGTTATGCTGTGCCCGTTCATACGTTTTGAGGAACCCAGAGTGCCCTGCTGATGGAGAAGCATGGAGTTCATAGAAGACATCCTGTTGAAGATCTGTGCTCTGGGGAAGCACCAGACAACCCTTGTATCTTAGGGAAGCACCATCCCAAGAGTAATGTGCTACAATAGAAGGGTTGTTGGTCAAGCGTTGGATGATTTGAGCTAAGGAAGAGTCATTGACATAACCCTGTTGAACAGATTGCAACCAATTTGGAACATGCATAGAAATAGATGAAAGAGAACCTTGGGCATCAAATGTGCGAGAAAGAGCATCTGCCACAATATTGTCCTTACCCTTCTTGTAAGTGATCTCATAGTCATAACACATGAGTTTTCTAACCCATTTCTGTTGTGCTGGGGAGGAGACACACTGTTCCAAGAAATATTTCAGACTCTGGTCATCAGTCTTGATGTAGAAATGATTCCCTAATAGGTATGGTCACCACTTCTGTACTGCATGCAAAATAGCCATCATTTCCTTTTCATATGTAGAGGCATCTAAATTCTTACCTGAAAGGGCTTTGCTGGTGAACGCAATGGGGTGTTCATATTGAAGGAGAACAACACCAAGTCCATTGCCACAAGCATCACTCTCAATAGTGAAAGGCTTGGAAAAATCGGGCATAGCTAGTACAGGTGTAGTACACATAGCTTGTTTCAGTTTGTCAAATGCAGACTGAGTAGCATGTGTCCATGTAAAAGCATCCTTTTTCAATAGAGTAGTTAATGGAGCTGGAATCTTCCCATAATCCTTGACAAACTTGCGGTAGTAGCCAGTCAACCCCAAAAAACCACGAAGGCTCTTGAGTGTCTGAGGATGCGGTCAATTGTTCATGGCATCGATTTTGGCAGGATTCACATGAACCCCTTGTGTTGAGATAATGTGCCCGAGATACTCAACTTCCTTCTGTCCAAAAACACATTTAGACTATTTGGCATGGAGATGATGGTCAAAGAAAATTTGCATGACAAGATCCGGATGCTAGAGATGTTCAGCCCATGTTTTACTGTAGATGAGGATATCATCAAAGAATACCAAAATGAATTTCCGCAAGTAGGGACGAAATATTTTATTCATTAAGGCTTGGAATGTAGAAGGAGCATTAGTGAGGCCAAAGGGCATGACCAAAAACTCATAATGGCCATCATGTGTGCGGAAAGTTGTTTTAGGGATATCATCCTCATGAACCCGAATTTGATGATACCCAGAACGAAGATCCAACTTGGAGAAAAATTGAGCCCCATGAAGCTCATCAAGAAGCTCATCAACAACAGGAATTGGAAACTTATCCTTGATGGTGCGGTGATTAAATGCTCAGAAGTCAATGCAGAGGCGCCATGACCCATCTTTTTTGCAGACAAGAAGAACTGGAGAGGAAAATGAACTAGTGCTTGGGCGAATAATACCTTGCTTCAATAAGTCCCGAATGAGCATTTCAATCTCTGTTTTTTGGTGAAATGGGTAGCGATAGGGCATGATGTTGGGAGGAATGCTGCCAAAAAGGAGTTGAATACGATGGTATTCTGGCCTTGAAGGTGGCAATCCCACTAGTTCAGCAAAGACCCCTGGATATCGATCCAGAATTTGTTGTAGATCCAAAGGAGTAGTGGAGACCGTTGATGGCTGCATCTGAATGGAATGGATCTGAGCGATGACACCATGTGAATTCTTCTTGAGGAATTTTTCCATGCGATGTGAACTGATGATGCTGAGAGACCCTGGTTGTAATCCTATCAATGTGTGTTTTTGTCCATTGAGGGAAAATTGCATCCAAAGTTTAGCAAAATCCCATAAGATAGGGCCAAGTGTGTGTAGCCATTGAGTGCCCAAAACCACATCACATCCGCCTAAGGTCAAGGAAAACATGTCAGAGTGCAAGGTATAATATCCCATAGAGATACACACATTTCGACACTTCCCTTTGCAAGGTAAGGTGCCCCCAATGGCAACCATGACTTCAAAGTTGGAGCAAGGATGGATAAAACAATCAGCTTGTTTGGCGATTCGAGGGTCAATGAAATTATGAGTGCTACCAGAATCAATGAGTATTGTAAGAGGAAGCTTCTTGAAGTAACCCCTCACCAGCATTGTTTGGGGGGTGGTGATTCAAGCTAAAGCATGGAGAGATATCTCTGGTTGGTCATCTTGAGACAGAGGGTCAATAAGAGGTTCCTGAATGTCGACTTGAGCATCCATTGTATCTAGATCTTCATCACCAATTTTAGAGGTAGGCGGAGAATCCACATCCAAGAGATAGAGCTTTTGCTGAACACATATATGTCCTCAAGTGAATTTCTCATCACAATTATAGCAAATCCCCTTTTCTCTGCGTGCTTGCATCTCTGTTTCAGACAAATGATTGATAGGAATTGGTCGAGGAGCCTATGGTATGGGTGGTTGTTGAGAACCCATATTTTGGAAGGGAACAAAAGTGGGCTTGGAGCGCTGTTGGGCTGCAATCTTGTCTTCTGCCAACTTAGCCAACCCCAGGGATTCCATCATTGTGTTGGGACAAAACTTTTTGACCTCAGAGCGGATGGCATCCTTTAGACCACTGATAAAACAACTCCGATAAAAGTCATCAGACAATCCTTCAGTGTGGTTGGCTAGTTTCTCAAATTCGGTTTGATACTCTCTCACAGTGCCAATTTGGCGAAGTTTAGTGAGGGCTCCTGTGAAGTCATCAAAAGCACTAGGACCAAATCATTGCAAAAGGAGCTTGCAAAAGCCCGGCCATTTTGGCTCTTCATGAGCCTTGATGTACCAACGGTACCATTGAAGAGCTTCCTGTTCCAAATGAAAGGATGCAAGCGGAACTTTGTTGACATCAAAAGTACTATGCAGATTGAAATACTATTATGCACGATAGATCCATCCAGTTGGATCAGTACCATTGAAGCGAGGAAAATCAAGCTTCGGACCACAGAAATTGCTGGAAGAAGAGAACCCATTTTCTGATGAAGACTCGGACTGCGGTTTGTTGTTCATGGCTGAATGTTCAAGATGGAGGTCGAGAAAGTTTTCATCCAGATCCTGGAGTTTGGCTTGGATGGCTGCAAGTGCTTCTTCCATGGTTTTTTCTCCTGCGCGGGTGACAACCATAACCAGGAGTCTTTTTTTTTTGACTGGGTAGAAAAACAAAAATAGAAACTGCTTCAGTAAAGGAAAATCTGGATTTGGGAAAAAATATGAAGGGTAATTGGGGTTTGACTAGGTTTTGGACATTGTCGAATGGACAGGGAAGCAGAAAAGGAGGATTTCAGAAGCGGGGTGAAAGAATGGGAAAATTTGGCAGAGAGGGACAAAGAAGCAGAATTGGGAAAGGAACTCTGTGGTAAAATTTGAAGGTGATTGGGTGAAATCTGAGGAAGTTATGGCAAACCCTAAAAATAGACAAATGTGGGATTTCAGGCTTTGGGAAGTGGAATGGGGGATAGGGTCCTCAGGAATGAAATATGCAAAATGGGATTACAGGGGTTCCTTGGAAGTTTCAAGGGAAATAGAGTGAAAACAAGGGATCTGAAACAGATAGATCTGCAACAGCCCATAAGTGAGCAAAAACAGAGGGATCTGAAATCGCGCCGAATGGATTGAAAACAGTTGGATATGAAATGGCTGGATCTGGAACAACTTTCAGAATGGATCTGAACGGTTGGATCTGAAATGGCACAGCAATGATCGACAACAGTTCAGCTGAAAATAGATAGGGACCCCAGGTATATGTGGCTTCCTAACAGTCAGGGGTTTCACTCGGCCACCAATGCTGTCTGACGGCTTGCGTATTGGGGCAGTACCCCTCACTCCATGGCTCAAGTAACACTGATAACCGCTTTGCCACAAACGACAACTCTTGGTTTGCCTCACGGGTGGAAACTAGTCAATCAGGTAGGGGTCGTTTCCCTTTTCGTTGGCAGGTCCTCTCAATGGGCCAGCTACTTTGGGGTTTCTGTGGTACTCCTCACAATGAGTTTCAAGGCTTATGCCCAAGTACTTCCCATAGTTAAGCGGATAGGGATTATTCCCAAATCCAAACCTACAAGAGATGCGAAAAAAAATTTGGCAGAAATTTCACCGAGCAAGCCCAAGAAAGTGCTCTGATACCAGATGTGAAGAACCTGCAACAATTAATTAATGAGAATATGCGAAATAGCAGGAATAACAGAACTCAGAATCACTTTTATTGATCGCAGGCCACTTCAAGGGGGCAACCTCCTTTGAGCAAGCTCAATACAAATAACTTCACGGTGCCTTCATAAGCCTCAACACACACTTATATACTAAGTCTAGGCGCCAATAATATGGGTCAAAACCATGTGCCACTACAAACTATGGATCAACAATACTACGGGCGACTTACAAGCATATGCGCCAACAACAATAACACAAACTATGGATCAACAAATACTATAGGACGACTTACAAAGCATATGCATCCAACAACAATATACTAGCAAAGTAAAGACATGGGTTCCTAATAGATGAAGACCTGCAGGTGGTGGGCCTACAATCAGTATGAAAAAGGACTGGCTCTATAGAACTTCCTATGACAAGTAAATTCAGATATTGATTGAGATAGCAGTAGCAGTGACGATGATGATGACTCGATGACGATTATCTAGTGATGATGATCCAGAGAAGAAGACTTGCGCTAGAAGACCTGTGTCGAGAAATACCTTCCTAGTTAAGAGGGAGTGTTGATGTATATGTAACTTCGGAATGTATTTCATATATGTATATTGTACTCCTATAGAGATGGTATTATTCCTCTATATGGAAGTGTTTGTATTCCTATAGAGATGTTATTATTCCTCTATACAGAAGTGTCGTCATTTATATTGTAAATGTCGTAACTTATACTTGATGGGTTATTAGACCACCTTGTTGGGGTCGGCACTGTATAAGTCATGTGGGTCGAAGGGTATTAGACCACCCTATTGGGGGTCGGCCATGTGGGTCAAAGGGTTATTAGACCGCCCTATTGGGTGTCGGCCCAGTCAGCATTATGTTATGTGGTTAAGTTAAGGCCGACCTAGTAAAGGTTATTAGGCAAGTCAAGTCAAGTATAAATAGAGTGCGGGAGGCACTCTATTTGATCATTCTATTCTCACACACACTCTTTGGAGAGTGGCGCACTTGTGGAGGAGGAGAAGCTGCTGCTAGGAGATGTCTATCTCTTATGCTTGGGTTGTATAATTGCTCTATCTATCTCTGAGGAAGTTATTGGGGTTTTTCACCTTTATGGTTTTCCCCAAGTAAACTCCATGTCTCTTGTGTGCTTGCATTATTGTGTCCATGATTGATATGATGTACATGTTGTTCTCTCAGTTAAGATCCTAGATCAGATTGAAGTAAATTCTGAAAAACTAACATTTATATTATGCATTGAATACCATTTCAATTATATTGCTTTTCTTCATTTATGTCGAATGGGTTGCTAATGGTACTAACAGTTACAACATAGCTTCCACAACTCTATTGGCCACCTCCCCTTGATGGTGTGCATGGGGTTCCAACATTTCCCCCCATTTATGTAGCTATACCCATTGCATCTACATAGGACAAGTCCTCCCATGCTCAAGTTAAGGCAGATAAAGAATCCAAATTCATTGAATGGATTCAGCACATCCAACAACGGGTTCATGTTATCATGCAAAAATCCAATCCCAAGTACAAACAATGACATGAACGACATCGGATTCCACACAAGTTTCAAGTTTAGGATAAGGTGTGGTTACATAGCGGTAGAAAGAGCACCTTACAGGCCCCCACAGAAATATAAGGCCACTCTGATATGGGCCTTACACCATCATGAAGGCTGTGGGTGAGAATGATTTTTAATTATGTATCCCCCCTTTGCTTGGATTGCACCCAATATTTAATGTGGAATTGCTTCGACCATATTTTCCACCTCTCTTGGACACCTCAGAGGTGGTTAAGCATTTGGCCCCTACAAAACTAAATCCATAATACCTTAAAAATATACAGTAGATCGGATCATGGAAACATAGATGAAGGGCACCTGCCAACAAAACATTCATCTCTACCAAGTCATGAAAGTAGGGAAAATTCTTCACCAAGGAAAGTAACTCACCAAGAGTCAAATTCAGTAGAAGTTCCCCCATCTAATGAGGGATCTTGACATAATGGATACTATTTCTTCCTAAGAGGGGAGGACAAATCCAATTGGACATCGGTGGCCACTATTAGTGGTTTTAATTTTCTATTTAAAAAAAATAATTAACCTTCACATTAATTATCAAACGTAAAACTTTCAAGATTACATGCAAAATCTATGCAGGCTACAATTTCCTTTTTAATTTTGATCCTAGGATGGTAGTGCAGTATGAAATCTTAATCAATCAACTCTTGAAAGAAACACATCCTAATTTATTTGCATCAATCATAACCAAAAGTAATTACAATCTGAAAATAAATATAATCATAATTCAGACAACTCTACAAGGAAAGAAATCACCCAGGCAACTTATGTTATGAAGGGAAATCACACCACTATGTTCATAAAGGAAATTCAATTCACTCCACACTTGTAAAAGAAAACACACAATCCAATGCATGTAATTGAAAACACATGATTCAATGCGTAATTAAACCTATGTAACAATGTTCTGATCAAATCCACACTCGTAAGAAGTAAAAGCATTTTTCTAAAATCAAGCTGACACACTAAGTAACAACATTCAATCAGATGGAAAGTAACAACATGGAAATTAATCAACTACAGATCTAAGGCACACTTATTAAGAGAAGATACATTTGTTGTAATAATAAATAATTAACTGCAAAAAGGAAATCAATACAGAGTTAATAAATAATGATAAAGCTCTACCCTGCTAAAGAAACAACAACAATAATTGCGATAAATAGTAATTGAGGATCATATCTACAGTTAATGTTTAATTGTAATAATAGTGTTATATTAATATCTAGCAATAAGGAAATAAATTATCAGTAGTAGTAGCAGCTACAGGTAATTAAATTAATAACTGATCTATGATAATCTACTTAAATAAAAGATTAACTAGCAGCACCTGTTCAGGGAGGGGGGCCTTCCTCCTCTAAGGAGAGCTGCTACTACAACTTCACAAACGGATCACTCCAATAACATGAACCAATATGTCCTTGTATTAATAAAAGGAAAGATACAACAGTGCTATGTTCTACTCTACCCCCCATACATGAGATTGATCACATATTTATACATAAAATCATTGATGAGGATGGGGAAGTGAATTCCCAACTTGGAATTTTTTTTAAACAAATATGCCAAAAAATATCATCATAACAATAAATATGATAAAATCATCCTTAAAGAACTACCTGTATCTCTCATATCATGCTCTTCTTGGAGAATCTACTCACGTGTCACCTAATTTGGCTCGTTCTACACAAAACCCACGTCCAATATTTTCGAAATTCGTCTTAATATGCCTGCAATTTGCAACACAAATTAATGTCTTATTATATGTCACGTGTTTGACTAAGATCACTTGACCACGAGTTGGAGGCTGCCATGTTGGAATTGGGTATGAATTGATGGTCATAAATCCATGCCATTGAACCTAGGAACAAATCCATGTTATGGAGGTGTGTCGGTATGCCAACCATGAGTGCCACAATTTGAGGAGTTGCAACAAATACAAGAGTGTTTTTCCTTGAGAACTTGCAGCATAAACCATCATTAGTAAAATCATACATAATAATCCTTAATCTATTAAAAATAAAGAAAAAATGAGCATTACTTAACCACTTAAGCATAAATAAGCATAACATAGCATTTTACAGGAAATTATGGCAAATGGAGTGATGGAGGAGCAACAAGAAGGAGTAAAATGAATGGAATGGGTGTCTATAAATGGCAATAATAGTGACATACCACGACCCAACATCTCCCCCAAACTGAACATGTTGAATGTCTTCATGCAACCAAATACCTTTGTAGCATCCAAGCTGAAAGGACCCATCTAAATGTTGCATTCATTTTTCCTGCACAACAACCAACTCTACTTGCCCAATTGATGATATTGATAGAATCCAATACTTCTTTCCAAAAGCATTTGAAATCTCTTCAAACCATGGTTGTTCTTTTTTGCAAAATTGCATTTCTCATAGAAGAGCAATCTTCAAAATCATGTCATTATTGACCAACCATGAAGAAAACAAGTGATCTAACTTATGATTTCTCAACCCATGGTCACTTAGATCATCTTAATAGTGATATATAAAAAAATTATAGCCAACAAACCTTCAAAAGCAGCTCTTCAAGTGATTTGTAGTCAATTCAGATGGAGTAACAACAAACAGCTACAAGGAGTAGCATCAAGCGTTTTCTCAAAAAATACAAGCTGGGTTTTGCTGAAATTTTGCAGGGATATTTCTATTGTTCCAATGCTTCTCCACACCAAAAATCAGAGATACCCATATCACGGATTTTGATAAAAACACAAATTGGTTGTAGGTGATGATGGACATTTTCTTGAAATATATGAGTTATTTTATTCTGAAAATTGGTGAGTATATTCCCCTTGCCACAATGCTTCTTCTCACCAAAAATAAAATCCATTGGATGCATGAATTTCAAGAGATAGGAAAAATGGATGTGGGTGATGGTGACCATTTTCTTGAAAATCGTGCATGAGATTGAGTTGAAACTTATTAGGGTTGTTCTTCCTGATGTAGTGCTTGTCCCCCTCCAAGTTTCGTTACAATCCAATTCACTAATTGCAAGATATGCTCAAATCAAATTTTGCACTTCGTATAAAAACAACATGCATGAGAAAAATAAATATGAATGGCAAAGGAGAGAAAAAAACATCATGCATAGTAAGTCCTACCCCCAAACTGAAATAATAGCATGTCCTCATGCAATCAAAATCAACTTCAACCCAAGTGTATGATCAATTCTTCATGTGGTCTCTTTGTGGTTGTTTTTTTCAAAGAAAAACACTTGTTATTTTTACCAGTGATCTCCAACCCTTGGCATACCAACCTCTAGTCATACTTGCAAATTTCCAGAATTTTCCCTCACACCAAAGCATGTATATTGCTACAAGAATCATGGGTGGACTTCAACAAGAAAACAAGTTGGTTTATCTTCAGTATTATAACCCATCACCATAAAAAGTGTTGCTACAGTATGCCCAAATGATGGTTAAAAAAACAATATAAATTGTTTTAGTACTACTGGAATAAACTCCATGTCAGATCTTGAAAGGTTGAAAGGTTGCTATAGAACTACATGAAAGGATAAAACCAATTGATCCCCATGGTTGATGAGAGACAAACCAATGTGTACAACAAACGATCCCATCTCACCCACCATTCTTCAAGGAAAGTTTCATTTTGATTCCCAATAAAGCTCCGAACTCCTAGTTTTTGTAGAAATATGTAAGCCATTACTGTAATATAATGATCAAATCAGTAGTACACAAATTTACGATGAAACTTCCTCAATTTGTTGAGAGAGAATACAGTTTAAATTTGGAAAATGCAAGAGTTGTGGAAAGCATGATGAGATTTTCTAAGATCAGTGAGAGTACGTGCATAACGGTCCCTTATTATTTGATTTTTCAAGACATTTGGAGATTGAAAATCCATGAGAAGAAGTTCCAAATGAAATATGAATGGAGGACTATCACATATTCATATTCAAAGAAGATTTAAGGGTTAAATATGTTCATGAAATGTCGTTCAAAATATGTTATCAGTGGAAGGATGAATTTTTAGAACTTCAATCAACCCTTGTTTAATGAATATGTTTGTTCTTCAAAATCACATCCACAAAAAATAAACCTTTGACCTTAGAGTATGTGCAAATTCCAATCTTACCATGCTTATTCTCGCATTGAAATGACATATTTTGAATGAGCTTATTTTTCCAGCTAAGGGATGATCTAAGTACCTGCATGTTTGGAGCTCCAAAACAAGGCCTGAAATGCATAAGATGATAGGAGAAACAAGCATACTCATAAGAGACTTCAAAACATTTATTTTACCCACGGAATTCCTTGAATTCTAAGATAAAATTGAAGATTTTAATGTGAAAGAGAGCGCTGCCACAATTCTCAGGAAGAGGACATACCCTTTTGATGAATGTGGATTAAAGAGAATTTCATATATTTTAGTCTAGATTTGTGCAAAAATGACAGTTCAAAAATGTTTCTATGTAGAAAAATGTCATAATATATTGTATTGAATCCCCTCTTTATCATTTTCCAAACGCTAAGAGATTTGCATGCCTTTCCATCCTCAGTAGCTGGTCCGTTCTGTTATGGGAAAAGACATAGTTCAGATTGTTTGCTGGATTAATTTGCACATACCATTGATGTAGATAGCTTATGAGAATTGCAAATAATGTCTGCCACAAAACAGTATAACATTCAAATCTTACAATATTCTTCCCATGGATGAGTTATTTTCAAGTAGAGAAGTGATGAGCGGAAAAGGAAATGACATAGGAATGTTTCGCTACCAATAAATGTGCCCTCCTACTGTTGTGAGTGCTGATTGTGAAATCTCATAATATCCATGTGATATGATCAAAATAAGGACTGTCAATAAATTACCCTAAAATATCTCCAAATTCATTAGAATAGGGACACAAATATCTTTCATCAAGAATCATATCATCATTATGAAGTTCTCTGAAACTCTCAACAACTTGAAGAGATGAACCAATGTATGCATAAGTGAATCATAAATCAAATAAACCATACCTTTGAATTCCACCCTCTTGTACAAAAACATTTTCTTGAAGAAATGGATTCTACACCAGTTTGATCTGATGAAGGTTCTTGTGGCCAACCAATTCCTTGGGCTTGTGTATCAACCGCTTATTTCCTTGCCTTCTCACTGCTGGTAGACCTTCTTGATTACAGGTTGGTTCATTGTTTCCACTTGTTGCATAAGTTGCAGCAACTCACAAGTTGCAACAACTGTGTAACAATGCACAAGTTGCAGCCATTCTGTAGTAACACACAAGTTGTAGCAACTTTGTAACAACACACAAGTTTCAACAACTTGTGCAATAGTTTTTATCATTTTATTCCTTCAGCAAGGTTGTGGGAGATAATTTCATGGGTAGGATGATGTTAGTTTGGGTCAAGCGAGGTTTTAGAATGAACATGGATGGAATGGTAAAGAAATGGAAATGATAGAAATCAATAGTGCTTAGTGTTTTTTCATGACATTCTCCTAAATTTTTAATAAATAAAAAACTCATGCTATTTTACCCCAAGTTTTACCTTCATGAAAGCTTGGATTGGCATGGATGGACTGATGTAGGCTGAACTCATGAGGGATGGATTTGATATGCTTTCTGAATGAGGAACTGTGCACTTGAACTAAATGATGTTGTAGATGATGCTGAAGGTGGAAGTCATGCAAGTGTAGTGGTGGATCTTGAGACTATTGACTGCTGGAAATTGAATGAAAAAAATGTTGTTGAGATGTCGGATCAATAGAAATATATATTCTTTGTCTAATATCCATGCTCATGTACAAGTTAATCCATGTGAATGAATGTTCTTGAATTCAAACATGGAGAAACTTCGTTGGATTACCAATCAATAATGAAAATTGTTAACCAACACGAGACAACTCACTTGTGATGACAATAAGCTGTCAAGGTATAGTAGTACAACCTGATAGGTATGAATGTATGTGTTGAAGTAGGATATAAAAAACAATTACATTGATGTATTCCCTTGATTTTCAGTGACGAAATTTACCATTAATGCATGTAAAATCCAAGTTACTATACATAACTCAAGTCTTGTTTCCCAGATGGTGTGCTGAGGTTGATGGGGAAATACCATTGGAAGGTGGACCTTAATGAGTTCCACATCATCCAATACGAGTACAACAAATGATTATGAAGAACCATAGTGAAAAGTAGAACCAACATGAAACTTGCAGAATTTATTGTGAACCTTGCCATCCAATAGTCCGGTTTTCAAGCAAAGTTCGTGTCTAGCTTTGCCAATAAACTGGTTTTCAAAACTGGGCTTATTTTTCTCTTTACTATTTTTTTTTCACACTATCCTACTCTTATACTTGAGCATTCTTGAAAAGGAAGAATGTTCAAGTATAAGAGTACTTCCAATGGAGCCACTTTCGAAACAAGGTCTCAAGTATGCTCATACCCAAATATGAAAAACGTATATTAATGAATACCATGAAATGAGAGGCCAAATTCCCTTGAAAAGATAGTGCCAAGAATTGTTGAAATATGGAGTGATGTTTCAGACTGATGGTAGATTGAAACCAAGCTTCAATATAATATTTGTTTCCCTGATTTCTTGCAGTTGTCATATCATGAAGTTCCTTAGAAATTTGATCTTACTGAATGCATAAGAGATCTAGATCTGGTGACAACGATGTAGGAAGTCCTTCAATTTTTTATTCCACTATATGCTCTTCATAAGATGTTATGCATGTCTTGTTGATCTTGTCTTCTTGCTGATAAGGACTAGAAGAAACTTCATTTTCTTCCATGATCCCTGAAACCATGGAAATTTTTAGGGGCGAAATTTCACCAATTGGCTATTTTTTGGGCATTTTTTCAAAAAATAAATTTGCTATTTGGTCATTTTTAGTCTCTAATATCGCCTATATTTACATAAAATATGGTTTTTTTATCATAATATTTGCCAAAATTTACAAGTTTCAGTCGTGAATTGTATGTTCCATATTTAATATTCGTATACCAATCTATATTTATGTTTTTTTCAATCCAAAATAATTGCCTAGAATACTACACTTAAACATACTTTTATAATCCTTAAAAAATACCCTGCCTGCAACCCTTGAATTTAAAACTTTCCCAAACCTCGTATGAAATTCTTGCAATGGTGTATGTGAGGTAGGAAAGGTGGGAAAGGTGGGAAAATTTTACAGTTCAACACTGTAATCATATTGTCTTGCTTTATTATTTTTAGGGTGTGGGATGGATTGGACAAGAATTTGTGTAGGGCATGGAGGAGTTTGATGGGAAGGTAGGTGTGGCTGATTTTGTTGTTGAAAATATTGTGGAAATTATAGAGGATTTGTTTGTGCTGCAAAATGAGGGAAAGTATCCATGTTGTTGTAAGGTAGGCCATGCTGACCTTGTTTCCAAGGTTGGTAGGAGTTATGTTGATACTGCCATGGCTGTCGTGGTAAAGGAGTATTCCATGATTGATTATGAGGATAAGAAAATTGAGGGATAATGTTTTGAACCATACATGTAGGCCACATATCCCATGGATTTTGTAGTGCCATTGCATAAGGTGAACTTGCTGCAAATTCTGGATCTCCTTGATATGTTGGTTTCAAGTCACGCATGCTGCAAATTTCAAGACTACCCAAAGAGAAATTCCCTATGTGATTTTTTTTTGGCACCGAGGACAAAATGCTTCTTCAAATTCTTCATGCTTTCTCTTATCCTGCAAAATACCCAATTGTGAATTAATAGAGCTAAAAATATCAATTTTAGAAATTTCAAATAAATTACTGATTTCATCTCCTGTAACTCCTATTCTTGCACTAGATTTCAAAAATTGAGAAGAGAGTTCCTAGAATTCTCATCAGTCTTGGAGTTTCCTCTTGAATACCTTCTACATAACTCACAAACATAATCATATGGTAGCTGAAATACATCACATGTTCCCATTATATTTAATATTTCTAAAGATTCATCTTGGGTCCCTTTGAGTAGGAGTGTTTTCAAGGTCTCTTTCCCAAGCTATGAATGTTTTGATATTTGAAGATTGTATTGAAAGTGTTCCACACAGTCCTCCAAACTTTCTTCTTCCCACTGTGTCATTTAGAATATATCTTCACTGACTCTACAATAATCTTGGTACTTCTTCAAGAATACATGTTTCATGTCTTCCCATTTTTGTATGCAATTCCCACTGAGGCTCATGAACCATTCAAGAGCTGCTCCTTTTAGAGTAAGGGCAAACATCATCAACTTTTGATCATTAGTACAATAATAGTATCCTCTACAAAGTACTTCAAATTCAAATAAAAATGTATATGGGTCTTCATTTTCCAAACCATGAAAATTTGGTAGAATAGATGGGGGAATGCTTTGCATTGGTGCCACTCCTCCTAGATCTATGATGGGAAATTCAAAGGTAACAACATCTTCCTTGTTATATCTTGGATCTTTCTCACTTTCCATTTCTTCCTAAAATAGAAGAGGTTCTTCATGTGCTCCTCCTTCGAATGTTCTTATCAATTGGTTAGTAGAATGGGTGGAGCTTACAACACCACTAAGTAGAATGATATTATTTGTTTTCTTTCTACCTCTAGTTATGCATCCTACATGCTTTCGTACCCATGCAACTATATGTTCTAGTGATGGTGAAACATGAGTCTACCACAGGCCCTCTTTTGGAGGGATTGGTGGCAGATGCGTAGGTTCTTGCCTCCCGTCTTTACTTCTCAAGTATCAATAGCACCAGAGATGCAACTATATCAACACTAAATTGTACTCTCGCGCCCTTACAACCTCCCCAGAAATGGCACCAAAATGTTGGGGGTTTTAATTGTATTTTTAAAACAACTAATTTACATTCACATTAATTATCAATCAGGGAACGTAAAAATTTAAAGGTTACGTGCAAAGTCTATGTAGGCTACAATTTCCTTTTTAATGTTGATCCTATGATGATCATGCAATATGAAATCTTAATCAATCCACTCTTGAAAGAAACACATCCTAATTTATCTTGCATCAATCATAACCAAAAGTAATTGCAATCTAAAAAAAGAAATAGAATCATAATTCAGACAACTCTACAAGGAAAGAAATCACTCAGGCAACTTATGTTATGAAGGGAAATCACACCACTCTATTCATAAAGGAAATTCAAGTCACTCCATGCTTGTAAAATAAACCACACAATCGAATGCATGTAATTGAAGCCATGCGATTCGAATCTTAATTAAACCCATGTAACAACGTTATGATCAAAGCCACACTCATAAGAAGTAAAATCATTCTTCTAAAATCAAGCTCACACATTAAGTAACAACATTGAATCAGATGGAAAGTAATCAACTACGGGTCTAAGGCACACTTCTTAAGAGAAGATACATCTATTGTAATAATAAATAATTAACTGCAAAAAGTAAATCAATCTAGAGTTAAGAAATAATGATGAAGCTCTACCCTGCTAAAGTAAAAACAACAATAATTGTGATGAATAATAACTGAGGATCGTATCTAGCAGTTAATGTTTAATTGTAATAACAACATTATATTAAGACCTAGAAATAAGGAAATCAATCATCAGTAGTAGTAGTAACAACTACATGTAATTAAATTAATAACTGATCTATGGTAATCTACCTAAATAAAAGATTAACTAGAAGCACCTATTTAGGGAGGGGGCCCTTCCTCCTCTGAGCAGAGCTGCTACTACAGCTTCATGAATGGATCACTCCAATAACATGAACCAATCTGTCCTTGTATTAATAAAAAGAATGATACACCAAGTTTTAGCATTGCTTTGTTCTACTCTACCCCTGCATACATGAGATTGATCACATATCTATACATAAAATTATTGATGAGGATGAGGAACCAAATTCCCAACTTGGAATTTGTTTTAAACAAATTTTCCAAAAAAACTAACCATAACAATAAATCTTGGAAAATCATCCTTTAAGGACCAACTATATCTCTTATATTATGCACTTCCTAGATAATATGCTCACGATTCACTTAATTTGTCTCAGTCTGCACAAAATCCATGTCCCATATTTTCGAAATTCATCTTCATCTGCTTGCAATTTGCAACACAAAATAATGTCTTGTTATCTGGCATGTGTTTGACTAAGATCACTTGACCATGAGTGCGAGGCTTCCATGTTGGACCTGGGTATGAATCGAGGGTCACAAATCCATGCCATTGAACCTAGGAACAAATCTATGTTGTGGAGGTGTCCTAGTATGCCAACCATGAGTGCCACAATTTGAGGAGTTGCAACAAATACAAGAGTGTCGTTACTTGAGAACTTGCAACATAAACCGTCATTAGAAAAATCATATATAATAATCCTTAATCTATTAAAAATAAAATAAAAATGAGCATTACTTAACCACTAAAGCATAAATAAAAATAAGATAACATGTTACAGGAAATTATGCAAATAAAGTGGAGGGGTAGCAAGAAAGAGTAAAATGAATGGAATGGGTGTCTATAAATGGTACTAATAGTGACATATCTACGGACCAACAACCACTAACCTATTCCATTGGATCAAAGCACAATTTTCCATTTTACAATTTTTTTATGGTTTTTCAAGTCCTTAACTTTCGGGGCCATTTTGAGGCCCTAAATGATGTTTTTTTGGCTTAGTACCACCCAATAAATAGTGAAGAGCATCTACTGGGATAATAACAGGGATTCCTTCTCGTACATACCTTTCCAATGGGATACCAAATGCCCCAAACATATATCATATGAAAATTTGCACCCCCGAGACGTTGATGTATCAACTAACCACATCGGGAACACAAAACGTTTGCCATTTCATTTCCCGTGGTTAGGGAAGAACATCTGCAACACATTAAGTAGGTCTTGAGTATCCTATGGAAACACAAGCTATATGCCAACTTGGAGAAATGATCATTTAGCATGCAGAGAATTCAGTATTTGGGATACATCCTGGATGAACATGGGGTGCATGTGGACCCACCCAAGATCCATGTCATTTTTTATTGGCCAACCTCGATTTACCTAGCAGAGCTTAGTATCTTCTTCAGCCTTGCCAACTTCTACTGTAGGTTCATATTTGGGTTCTCTCATATCGCTTTACCCTTAAGCCAAGTGACCAAGGGCAGAGCTAAACCCAACTTCACGTGGTATGGGTCACAACAGAAATCATTTGAGGATTTGAAACACCGCCTTTGCTCAGCACCAATCCTCACTCTTCCAGACCTGCAAAAACCATTCAAGGTTGAGACAAATGCCTCCGACTATGCTATTGGTGCAGTACTTACTTAGCATATACATATGATGGCCTATCATAGTTAGACATTGTCTGATATTGTTCACATATATTCCACCTATGACAAGAATAGGTACTTCATTGTGTGTACATGTCGACAATGGAAGCATTACATTCTCATAAATGAAACGATCACCACACTGATCAAAGGCCCTTGCAATTCAATCAAGCATAGAGAAAGTTATAGAATGACTGTCATGAGAAGTGGTTCGCGTACTTTCAACAATTTCATTTGAGCACCAACTTACTAAGTACAAGAAGGGTAGCACTAACTGTGATGCAAACTACCTAAACCAACCCTCAATCAGGCACTAACCAAGGTCCTTAACTCTTGTGGGCATGAGACCTTTGGGTGGCCCCCAATTATACAACAATGACCTTGACTTTGTTGCTACATATCAAACACTAGGAGTGGGTAAACAAGTTCCATACTTTCACCTCTAGGATGCACTTTTGTACTATCTAGGCCATATTTGTGTTCCATCAAGCGAGATTGCAAAGCTAATTTGGAAATCACGCTATAGTCTAGTAGTTAGACACATTGGTGTGGAGAATATAGTAGAAGTACTCACAATTATTTCTATTGGTGAAAACTCTAACATGATGTTAGCAGGTATATCTGATCGTGCACTACATGTTCCTTCGCTAAACTTGCCATCAAGAATCAAGGGATGTACACTCCTCTACCTACACCAAACAAGCATTGGGAGTCAGTCTTGATGGATTACATGTCAATTTTTTTTCCACCACGCATGGTGATGATTGTGTTTTTGTGGTTGTCGGTTGGTTCTCTAAGATGGCCATTCTAGCACCATGTAAGAAGAGTATCACAGTCGAAGCCACTGCTAAGATCTTATTTGAGTGTGTTTGGGTTTATTTTAGGTTTGCATGGACCATTATTTCATATCAGGACAATAGTTTCCTCAGCATCTTCTAGTCCTACTTATGGTCCCTCATCAACACCAAGCTGACCAAATCCACTGCCATCCACCCCGAAAAGATGGGCAGACAAAAGTGGTCAACATGATGATTATTCATATATTCTGCATGTACAACTCCAAATATCCATGCACATGGGATGAGAGCCTTTTCTATGCTCAACATAGTTACAATGGATCCCTCCACAACTCTATTGGCCACATCCCCTTTTAGGTGTGCTTTGGTTTCCATCCATTTCCCCCCATTGATGTAGCTATATCAATTTCATCTACACAAGACAAGTCCTCCCATGCTCAGGACAAGAAAGATAAAGTATCCAAATTCATTGAATAGATCCACACATCAAACAATAGGTTCATGTTGAAGCCAATGCCAAGTACAAATGGTGATATGAGCAACATCAGGTTCCACACAAGTTTCAAGTTGGGGATAAGGTGTGGTTTCATTTGCAAAAGGAGTGCCTCACGGGACCCCACATAAATATTATTCCACTTTAATATGGTCCTTACAACATCACAAAGAATATGGGTGAGAATTATTTTGAATTAAATATTCCCCCTTTCCTTGGCTTGCACCCAATATTTAATGTGGAAATGATTCAATCATATTTTCCACATATCTTTGACAACTTAGAGGTGGATGAGCATTTTTCCCCTAAAGAATTCAATCCATAATATCTTGAAGAAGCTATAGTGGATCTGACCATGGACACACATATGAAGGGAAACCACCAACATAACATTCAACTCTATTGTGTCATCGAATCAGGGCAACTTCTTCATGAAGGAAAGTGACTCACAAGGAGCCAAATTCAACAAAAGTTTCCCCATATAATGAGGGATATTGAGACAATCGATAAAATTGCTTCCTAACGGGGCAGGACTGATCCATATGGACATCAGTGGCCACCCACCTATTCCACTAGCTCAAAGCACAGTTTTCCATTTTTGCAATTTGTTTACGGTTTTTTAGGTCTTGAACTTCCAAGGCCATTTCGAGGCCCTAAATTATTATTTTTAGCTCAACGATTCCTAGCTGATAGTGAAACACATTACTAGGCCAAAAACATGGAATCCTTCTCATCCAAACCTTTCTGACAGGATACCGAGTGCCCAAAACATAGATCGTATCTAAAAGTTGTCCCCCCAGGAAGTTGACGTATCAACTAACCACATCGAGGTCCACAAACCTTTTGGCGTTTCATCTCTCGGAGTTAGGTTTTTTGACGTTTAGGGTTTTCTCATTGATTATTTATGTTTTTTGACGTTTCATCTCTCGGAGTTAGGTTTTTTGACGTTTAGGGTTTTCTCATTGATTATTTATGTTAAAAGTCCCTTTTGGAATCATTTTAACTCATTTCTTGCAAATGAGCATAGCCGACACATCTATTTTTAGAGATAAGCTACCACCATCTAGAGCTAGTTTGTATTGGCCTTTGGAGTTTACCGTGTTTTTCCATTTCATTCATTAATATAATTTGGGTTTTATTGTACTAATGTTTTCTCTAAAAAATATTTGCGTGTCTTTCTATTTTATAATACTACCTTCATTTTGTTCTCCAAATAATCCAGATTCGTGGTATTAGAAGAATCTACTCTTGTTGTTTCTCAGTACATGTCCCCAACGACATCTAAATATAAATAGTTGGGTATCGAACTGGTTGAGATTGGGAAAAAATAGTCTCATTGGCCCAAGTAGTCTCACATGGAAGAAGAATAAAAAAGAGACGATGGAGCAAGAAATCATCATTAACTTGTTGCTCGAGGAAGTCCTCGCACGACAGAGGAACAAGATGATGGATAATTTCTCCCAGATCCTTCAATGAATGATGACGACGGTAGACGCAACTTCAACGAGCAGTCATTTAGGAGGTGTGAATCCATTCAAGGTAAAAATTAAATTTGAAATTACCTTATTTGAAGGCTAGACAGATGCATATGCTTTGGATAAATGGTTAAATCTGTTAGAGGGTTACTTCTCTATTAAAAAAAATATTGGCAGCAAAAATACCACGTTCGTGCTCCTTAAGTCCCTCCCCCATGTAAAATATTTACGGGATAGTTACTATGAGAGGCATGCGAGAGATGAGTCTAAAATATACAGGATGAAACCCACTTGGAAGGAATTTGTCGATGCCACAAAGGAGGAATTCTACCCCGTCAAAAACTATGATGACCAATACATTCTCTATTGAAAAAAATTTCAATAGCGAAAAGATCACCTTCATGCTCCTTAACTCCCTCCCCCATGTAAAATATTCGTGGGACACTTACTGTAAGAGATGATTCTGAAATATATAAGTCAGAACCCATTTGGGTGGCTTTTTTTAATGATGTCAAGGATGAATTCTATCTTGTCGATAACTATGATGACCAATACATGAGGTAGACAACTTTGCACTAGGAGAGAGACCAAATGGTGCCATATCTCACCAACATATTCCATACCTTGTGCTTAAATTTGGGTATTAGAGGCTCCGAACAACACTTGGTCCTAAAGAACCGCAATGGCCTGCAAATGTATATTTAGATAGATATGGATTTCCTGGAAATCCCCTCACTAGGAGGTAGTTATTGGTACAATGTCAAGGTCGAGCAAAAGTTTAAGAAAAAGTTTTGGTTTGCAAATCAACTGTAGTAGAAGATTGGAAAAGGAAACCCTAAATCACAGAACAAAGGATATAGCAAGGATGGCCAAAATCATGATAACTAGCCTAAGCTTAAGACAAAGAAGGCTAATGGGAAATTGAAGGACACCTGCAAATGGTGTGATTTCCACAAAATTCCATGGCACAACACTGACAAATGCTGCTCAAAACAATAATTGCTGGATGACCAAAATCCCCAGAGATGGAATCTATATCGAAAATTTATTCAAAGAAAGAAAGGGGAAAGAATATTGTTGATGCGAAACCCAATGCACCCATCATAACTACAAAGATCCAACTAGAAGAGTTGGAGGATCCAGAGGAAGGGGATGGCCTCTTCCATTCACAATAGTGGGTGAAGAGGAATCCACTATATTTCATTGTTGACAGTGGTATCCATAAGAACCTCGTCTTTGTCAATCTCTTCAAAAGATTGAAGCTACCAATGATGCCATATCCCCAACCATACACCATAGGTTGGTTGAGACAGAGATGAGACATCCATGTTATTCAATAGTGCCACCTATCCTACGACATCAATCCCTTAAGAGATGAGGTACTATGTGATGTTTCCCCACTTGAAGTTTCTATTGTTCTCTTAGGACAACCCTATATGTGGAAGCACCATGTTGTTTATGGTTCCAGGCCCCATAATGACATTGTTACTTTGGAGGGACAACTCTACACGATACCTGAGTTAGTCCCAACTATTGTTGTTTCATTATATATTCGTGAAGCAACATTGGAAGGTCATCCCTCAGACTAGGAAATTTGTCCTCTTCATGGTTAGGTTAGAAGGTGGATGGAAAGTCACTACAACCACTAAAGCCTCAACATGAGGTCTCTCTAAACAACAGAATCAAGTTGACAAGATTGTAGAAGGGTATAAGGAAATCTTTGCTTCCCCTATGGGGGTGCCTCTGCACTATCAGGTCAGACATCCAAATGAATTCATACTGGATGATACTTAACTTAATTTCCCAATATACATTAGATATCTTATAGAGAAAGATGAAATAAAACACCAAATTCATGATCTCATCCAAAAGGGCCACATTCTACCAAGCTACTCACCTTGCGGGAGTCCAATTATGTTGGTGTAGAAAAAGGATGGGACCTGACAACTCTATATTGATTACAGAGCCCTAAAATAAGTCATTTTCTAGCATCAATACCCGATCCCCCATATTGACGATCTTCTTGACCAGCTTAAGGGTGTCAAGTTCTTAAGCAAGATTGATTTGATGTTTGGCTACCACCGGGCTCCAATTGAACACACCGATGTATGGAAGATAGACTTCAAGTCTAAAGAAGGTCTCTTTGAATGGTTGGTCATGCCTTTTGTCTTGAATAACACTCTAGTGATGTTCACGAGGATGATGGATTATATATTGTGGTCGTTCACAAACAAATTTATGGTCAAATATCTAGATGGCATCCTCATATATAACAGAACCTAGGAAGAAAATCTACAACACATTCAACAGGTCCTACGTACCTTGCGGCAACAAAATCTATATGCCAACCTAGAAAAATGCTTATTTGGAATGCAAAGAATTCAATATTTGGGATACATCCTGGATGAACATTGGGTACATGTGGACCCAGCCAAGATCAAGGAAATTTGTGATTTTCCATCCCCAATGACCCTGATAGAGATCCACATCTTCTTGGGCCTTTCCAAATTCTACCATAGGTTCGTGTTGGGGTTCTCTCATATCACTTGGCCCTTAATTCAAGTGACCAAAGGTGGACCTAAATCCAAGTTCACCTAGTCAGGTTCACGACATAATGCATTCAAGGATATGAAACAATGCCTCTGCTCAACGCTAATCCTCACTCTTCAATACCTACAGCAACAATTCGAGATTGAGACAAATGCCTATGAATATCTATCAGTGTAGTACTCACTCACCAGGGACATCTGGTGTCCTATCATAGTGAGACATTGGCTTATATTGTTAGTATATATCCCACCTATGACAAGGATATGTACTCCATTGTGTAAGCATGCTGATAGTGGAAGAATTACATTCTCGAAAAGGAATTGATCATCCACACTGATCACAGGTTCCTACAATTCATGTAGACACAGTGAATGTTACAGAATGACCTCAATCAGAAGTATTCCACATACTTGCAACAATTTCATTTGAACATTAATTATAATAAGGGTAGCATGAACCATGTTGCATACTACCTCAGGCGACCCTTGTTCATGGCACTAACCATGGTCCTTAAATCCTATGGGAACGAGATCTATGGGTGGCCAATTATACAGTAGTGACCCTAACTTCGCTGCTACATATCAAACATAGGCGTAGGTAAACATGTTCTATACTTTCACCTCCACGCTGCACTTTTGTTCTATCTGGGCTATCTTTGTGTTCCATCAAGTGAGCGTGCAAAGTTAATTTTTGGAAGCACACTACATTCGGGTGGTTGAACACTTTGGCATGGAGAAGACAATAGTAGTACTTCATAATGATTTATATCATCCAAAACTCCGAAAATACATCAGTAGGTATATTCGATCATGCACTGTTTGTTCCATCACACCTGTCATAAATAAGCAAGGGTTGCACACTCTACCTACACCAAACAATCAGTGGGAGTCAGTCTCGATGGATTACATGTTAGGTTTTCCCTTTGCCAAGCATGGTCACAATTGTGTTTTTGTGGTTGTTGATTGGTTCTCTAAGATGGCATTCTAGCACCATGTAAGAAGAGTATCACAGGTAAATCCATTGCTAATATCTTATTTGAGCATGTTTGGTTTCATTTCGGGCTTCCGTGGAATATTATTTAAGATCATGATAGTAGGTTCCTCAACACCTTCTAGTCCTGGTTATGGTCTCTAATGGACACAAAGCTGACCAAATTGACTGCATTCCACTCCCAAACAGATGGGAAGACATAATTGGTCAAGAAGATGATTGTGCATACCCTCTGCATTTACAACTACAAACATCCATGCACATGAGATGAGATCCTTCCATATGTTCAACATAGTTACAACAAAGTCCTCCACATCTCTATTGGAAACAGGCCCTTTTTGGTGTGCTTGGGGTTCCAACCATTGACCCTCATTTATGTAGCTATACCCATTGCATGTAGACAGGAGGATTCCTCCCATGCTTAGGTAGAGGCAGATAAAAAAACCAAATTCATTGAATGGATCCAACATATGCAACAACAGGTTCATGATATCATGCATAAATATAATGCCAAGTACAAACAACGACATGACCAACATCGGGTCGCACACAAGTTTCAAATTTGGGATAAGATGTGGTTGCATTTACAAAAGGAGTGCCTAACAGGCCCCCATATAAATCTCAGGCCACTGCGAGATGGGACTTACACCATCACTAATATTGTGGGTGATAATTCTTTTGAATTAAATACTTCCCCTTTCCTTGGCTTGCACCCAATCTTTAATGTGGAATTGCTTCAACCATATTTTCCACCTCTCTTGGACACCTCAAAGGTAGCTAAGAATTTGGCCCCTACATAACTCAATCTAGAATTCCTTGAACAATATACAATGGATTGGATCATGGAGACACAAATGAAGGGCACTTGCGAATAGAACATTCAACTCTAAGCAAAGCAAGGCAACTTCTTCATCAAGGCATGTGGCTCACCAAGAGCCAAATTTAGTAGAATTTTCTCCATCGAATGATGGATCTTGACGCAATGGATACCACTGTTTCCTAAGGGTAGATTATTGATCCATATGGACACTAGTGGCCACCCACCTAGTCACTATGTCTCAAAGCACAATTTTCCATTTTGTAGTTTTTTTTATGGTTTTTCAAGAGAAATTCCAAGGCTATTTTGAGGCCCTAAGCAATGTTTTTTAGATCAGCACTTCCCATTATATATCAAAATGCATCTATTGGGATAACAACACAAATTTATTCTCGTCCATACCTTTCCAATGATATACCGAGCACCCCAAGCAGAAATCATATGAAAAAGTTGCGCCCCTGAGAAATTGACGTATCAACTAACCACATCGGGGCCCACAAACCTTTTGGCGTTTCATCTCCTGGGGTTAGGGTTTTTTATGTTTAGGGTTTCCTCACTGATTCTTTATGTTAAAAGTCCTTTCTCGACTCATTGTAACTCAGTTCTTACAGATGAGTGTAGCCGACACATCTCTTTTCAAAGATAAGTTACCACCATCTAGAGCTAGTTTGTATTTCTTTGTGGTTTATAGTGTTTTTTCATTCCATTCATTGATAGAATTTGGGTATTATTGTACTACTAGGTTTTCTACAAAATATTCGTGTATATTTCCATTTTATATTACTTCCTTCATTTTTTTCCTCAAATAATCCAAATCAATTGAGAGCTCATCTTTCAATCCACTCCCTACCTTAAGTTGCCATCCAAAAGCTCCCTTGCTTTCTTCCTCTAAGAAGTAAGTGTTTCTCTTCCATTGTTGCCTCCTTCCTCAAGGACCAATATTTTCTATTCAATCTTTTAGTTTAGTTTAGTTTAGTATAGTTGAATTTGATTTAGATTGTGAGTTCTTGGTCTTCCTAACCCACAACTGACATTGATTCCTTGGCTGCAAGTTGCAAGGATAGCACGGAATATTGCTCACCCTTGTGCCATTTTCCCCTCAACAGTATTTATGGTGACTCCACTCTTATTTTTGTTCAATGCAGTATAGATAGGTTGTATTTTCTAGATAACTTATTTTGGGTATTGTGCAGGTGTAGGAGCTTACTGTCCATCCTCTGAGTAGCCAGAATTCAGAATCCCTTTGCCCAAATTATTTTTTTTTACTAGTAGCATGGTTTTCGTTGTGTCGGTTGCACACCATAGCATGAAAAACTCTTCAACATTCACACTATTTACGTTCTTTTTCTTCATTGTAATCACATGGTAAATTAGTGCTACCTCTGTAATGTTGTACGTGCGCTACATAACGCATCTATGGGTCAAAAAACCACATGACTGGTACATTTTTTTTGCTTTTTACCTCTATTTTCACAATCACCTATAGTTTCAATGGCTACTTAATGAACCATAAAATTAATAACTCACATGCAGTTGTATTTTCTCTAGTAATTACATAACTTAGCTCAAGATAGGAAGTAAATAAGTGATTATGGTAAATAAGTAATTACATAACTTAGTACTCACTAGTATCTGAATGATTATGCTTGCCATCTCATAGAAATTATTAGTCTAGGAAATTTGATTTAACAACCTATAGTTAGATATCTTATTGCTTCTTGCTTATTTATTTGTTTTATGCAATATAGTTTAACTCACTTTCTCACAAAAGGGAGGTACTTTAAAACTCCTCTTGCCCCAAGTATGATCTTTGCCTTGCACTCTTAGTGATCTTGGAAATTCAGAAAAGGGTGAAAGGTTTGAAATGCCTTCTTTGTAGACATTTATTTCATTAAGCAATTTGGTAGTTGTTATTTGCAAACAATCATTTCATACTCATATTTGAATTAAAGTGAATGATCATATGTCTTTACTTTATTCTCTTTAGTTAATTACAAATTTCAATTTCATTTGCTTTCCAAACACATGTGTGATTTCCACCCAAGCACACACCAAGAGACCTGAAGACTCTTCCTCATCTAGTATGCTCCACATCGTGGCACTTTTAGTGCCCTGATGGATTTGAATGATTTGAATGTATGAAATATGTCTCTTGCACTCCTTAATCAAATTCAGATTATTTTAAAATCAACATTGCACTTGTAATTCTCAAACCAACTAAAATCCTCCATAGGAGGTCACAAAATAAAATTTTAGTTAGTTTAAGATTGATCGGTCTAGGCATTGAAACAATGCCCAACAATCTTCTACATTCTTGAAACATAGTGGCTATTGACTTTTAGGGTACTTTAAATCATGTTACAAGCAAGTGTAAAAAGACAACCCGGATAAGAAGTTGTAGCACCCAAGGACGTGAAAGACGAAGTATAGTTGTATATTCTTTTTATAAAGAGTCACTCAACGTTTTTTGGAGATGAAAATTTAACGCTCAAGGCCGAACCACTTATCCACACTTGGCGTGGGTATCTTAGTGTCCAAAACCTAGGATATCACTAGGGAGAAATTGTGGGTGCAATTTAATCCCGAGTTGGATCTTGTTAGTTGTTGGAAATGTGGCCATCCCTTTCAGAACATAGCCCCAACAACATTACTTGATAACTGACTCTATCATACCTTCACTAGCCATCATCGAGGAATTTCATTACCGTTGATAGATATGTTATTGGAAGGCAAGGTTACTTTTGAGAGGAAGGGCGTTATGTACTATAGGGAATTTGCATTTGCTTTCTTTTTATTTACAAGATCATCACCTTGAAATTAAAAAGAACCAACTTGTGGACTATTTGCATGAATACTCAACACTTATCACTCACTTTGCACTATATTGCATCTATTGTGGTCAACATATCTTTTTCATTTTTTCATTTGTGTCTATACCCCTTTACCATCACTCTCACTTGATAACATAAACCAAAACCATAGTGGAACAAATAAATTTGAGCCAGCCTCTCAGGCTGTAAGTAATTTCTCCTCTCCAGAGAGGTATTTTCACATTTTCTCCCCATGTTACATGGAGGAGATACTCTAGCCAGGGGCATTCCCCAACAAAGTTATTAGTGTCATCTCAATGAGGGTGCACTTGATTAACTCTCCCTTTTCTCCACTTGGATATCATACAACTCACTTTGCCTCTCCATCTCGTGGAAGAGTAAATACTTCATATCCACCTCTAAGAGGAAGTACCCCCCCCATCATCTCCCTCTTATGCGGAAAGTGTGATATTTTGTGAGATTCTCACAGATATCTAGAGACAAAAATGAAATTCACACTAAGTCTAACAGAGATCAAAAGAATTGAGCAAGAAAATAGAGAAGAAAAAACTATGTTACAACACAAGAGAATAAAGAACAATTGGAAAAACTTCCATTACATATATTATTCAGTAGAATGTGTACATAAATAATACATCTCCAAAGGATAAATTCGTGAGCCTAAAGAGGTAGTTGGAATCCACACAAGTGGTAGGCTTAGTTTGCATTAGAACCATCTCCCGATAAGTTCTAGTGGCCACCGATGATGAATGGTTAGTCAATTGAGGTGGTCTGGCGCATGACTGAATCATTGGGGCTAGAAATTAGGGAAGGAGACTACAAGGAGGTGCAATGTTGAATTGTAGTGGTCAAAATAGGCGCTCCTACACTCAGTGGTAGTGAAACTAGGTGTAACAGTTAGTTAACTAGTCAATCAAGGGGACAAGGCGCCCTAAATCACAAAAATGACTTTGCTAACTCCTAAAACATGCATGAGGGTACCTTTGGACTTCAGTGATGTAAACAAAGTGCTCTTAGTGGATAAGATGGATAATGATAGCCAAAGTTAAGCTCTAGGGGGTCAAAAATAAGGACTAGGTGTTAGGAGACTCACCTACCACTGCATGGAATGCATTCAAGATGCATGCATTGCATGCATGCATGCAAAACCAAGATGAGATGGTTATAATATTCTAACAGCCCCCCTTAAGCCTAGCTATGTGAGGAAAGATAAAAAAAAATAGGGCCCTAGTAACTGAGACCAAAGGTCACCCTTTACAAATTTATTAGTCCATTTAAGTGAGGAAAGAGGGAAAAACCTGTGGGAACAAATCCCCCCCTCAAGATGGACATGAAACCTACCAAAATTTTTAATGATGCTCTCCAGAGCTGAATATGTTTGGAGGAATATTTCTCCTTGGTAGAATAGGATCATGCTCCCAAGGCATGTGCTTGAATTCTCCACCAATGGGAGTAAACAAATCCGGAAGCTCTCTGAACTTATCCTTCAAACCAAACATGGTGAGAACAAATCCAAAAATATGAAGATCATCCTGGAACTTGAAATTTGAACCGGTTGAGGTAGGATCAACTCCAAGAATGTGTAGATGGTTCTTTAATGTCTCCTTTGAACCAATGTAGGTGATATCATAACCAAAATCACCAAAATATGCCTGAGACTTGAACCCAAGCGAATGGTAGTGTCCTCCATCTTCAGTGAAACTCTGAGAACATGTGCCAATGATCGAATATAAGTACATAGGAAGCATGTGATCAAGGAGGGTGAATGCATCACCTCCAAACTCTTATTTAACCTCCGAAATATTCAACAGATCATCCTTCTACACACCAATAGACTAATGTGAAAGAGAGGATTTAAGACCCTCTTCATATTCTAGAGCATGAACTAGATTATCTTGATTTGAATTTAGAATATAAGATATTGAGAACATGAGTGAGGAATGGATAATATCTCCAAAATCATTAGCTTCACTAGTTGTATAAGTTTCATTTGCATCAGCTACATGGGAAGGGGACAATTCAAAATTGTCTTCAACTTCTAGAGCAACAGAGGAAGGAATGTCTTCAACAAGACCTTTCTGTGTTGAATCTGCAGCTTCTTCTTCATCTTGAACAAATTCATCATGAGAGATGCTTGAGGCCGAGACATAATTAGAGAGAACACTTCAGGAGGCATCACTGGGATTGTTCTCCAAATTATTTGCACCAATATTTTCATTCTTCTTTCGAAATGATTTGTCCATTTGGGCCCATAGATCACTTGGATATTCAACAATTTCCATGAGGTAGTGCATACTAGGAGACATAGAAATACACATTGCTCCAAAGGCTTCGTCACATTCATTTATCCAATCATTCTCCTCTTCATAGGAAGCAAAATCTCTCATAAAATCAATACACATATCAAAAAGACCCTATCTCTTAGTATATGCTATCATCTTTGGTTTCCACTCATCATAGTTGAATGGAGAGAGAGGAGGAATTGCTTTCAGATTCATGGAAGCTGTTGTAGAATACCTGCACAAAAAAAATCTGAAAAATTCTTCCGGAAGATTACTTTGCTCAACAAAGATTTGATATTATGTGATATTTTGTGAGATTCTCACAGAGATCTAGAGACAAAGATAAAATTCACACTAAGTCTAACAGAGATTAAAAGAATTGAGCAAGAAAAATAGAGAAGAAAAAACTATGTTACAACCCAAGAGAATGAAGAACAATTGGAAAAACTTCCATTACATCTATTATTCAGTATAATGTGTACATAAATAATACATCTCCAAAGAATAAATTTGTGAGCCTAAAGAGGAAGTTGGAATCCACACAAGTGTCAGGCTTAGTTTGCATTGGAACCATCTCCCGATAAGTTCTAATGGCCACCGATGATGAATGGTTAGTCAACTAAGGTGGACTGGCGCATGATTGAGTCGTTGGGGCTAGAGATTAGGGAATGAGACTCCAAGTGTTGGAATATATTAATTATATTCCTTGGAAGGTGATAATGTCTTTGTATTATGTCAGAATTTATCCACAATATTATGTAAAAGAGTAATACATTATATCCCATATTCATTATGGTAAAGTATACTCTTATATCCATCATTATATAAAGAGATGTTCTTATGGAGAATTATATTATCCCACATGCAATATGTGAGAGTAATTCCTCCACATATCTTGGTATATAACAGGGTCAAGAAGTCACATCACATATGTTCAAGTGATATAGTGGTATATTCTCATAGATAGTGTCAACACATGGTATTGTGATCTCAAGCTCTGTTATATTGTATTGGGGTTATTTGTAGTTGCTCTCTTGTAAGATTGAAGGAGATTTTTGGAGATAATAGAAGACAACCTTCCCGTGGACGTAGCCCAATTGGGTGAACCACATATATCTGGTGTATTATTTTTCCTTGTTCTCTTTCTGTTCTTATTTAATTTGATATGTTATTGATTGCTAAGATAAGTAAGCTAGTTAGCTAGATCTATAGTTCTGAAATGGTATCAGAGCTGGTTGCTATGATCTAGCACCTTCTATAGATTTCAATCAATAACTATTATCATATGGGCATGCTTCTACAGTTTTTTATGTCTAACCCTAACCTTGTTGTTTAGATTTTTGCAGAAAATTTTCAAGGGTTTCTTAATTCTTTTTTTTGTAGATCTATATGATTTTTGGCCCTCAAGGAGATCTATCTTTCGGTTTTCATATTGGCAGTTTTCATCCAAGTTTGGTATATTTTTTGCAAGTTTCCGTCTTCGGCATAATCGACACTTTTTTCAGCCTCAAACTGGACATTCGTGATTTTCTCTTTGCAGAACCACGAGTAACCATGACTTGCCCTACTGTGAACCAACGAGTATACTGCAGACCCATGATTCCAATGCGTCGACCCACGTGTGCTATGGCATACTTGCGTATGCTCTCACTGTTAGCTCGCACTTACTTCAGGATACTCACGACCCTCTTGTGCAGAGACCCACGAGTGCTTCGGCATAACCGCGACCTTATGGTATTCAAACCCGTGAATATCCGATCCGAACCGCGACTTTCACCTTTACAGACTCGCGCACCCGCGACTGACTCTATTGTAAACCCACGAGTAACTGTGACCTTTTCTTTGTAGAACCCGTGAGTATCAGTTTTTACTCACTAGTTTCGTGTTGGCAGACCCGCAAGTGACTTTTCTTGGCACTGTTTTTAAGGGTTGTAAGTAAAAGTTTCTTTTCTTTTACTGTGTTTCTGCAGATCAGTACGGTAAAGTGTATCAGTTTATTCACTTTTTTCTCTTGTTATTTCTAGCATTTGGTTTCTTGTCAGTATTTCTATCATTATGGCTTCAGAAGTAGCTTATGTTTCTGAACTTGTTGGTCCTAACTATTTTGCATGGAAAATAAAAATGATTGATGTTCTCATGAGTAAGAATCTATGGAGGATTGTTAATGGTGAACACCAAAAACCTGCATGTGACTATATGGGAAGATAAATGTGATCAAGCAAGAGGGGTCATTGGTCAAATGGTTTCAGATAGTCTTCAGGTAAGTATAGAGGTAGAAGACAACCCAATTGAGGTATGGAAAGTTCTTGCTTCTTTATTTGATAAATCTGATGATGTTTCTGCTTATTACCTTGAAAATACAATTTTTGAGCTTAGATCCTACTCACTTTTAAAGTGTATAATTATATCTTGCTAAAGTGAAAACTTTAAATGAAAAATTAAATAATTGTGGTAAAGATTACAAGAAAAAAGACACTACTCTTATAATTCTTGTAGAACAAAAATTGCCACCTTGTTTTGATATGTTCATCCAAACTAGGAATAGGGCTCTTTAATTGTCTTCAAATACCACGAAACCTACTTTTAATGATTTTTGTAAAGGATTGATTAATGAGTAAGAAAGGTTAATTGTTTTAGGACAAGTCTCACTTAATAAGGCTTTTATGGCACATAATAAGAATCCTATGAATTTTTTTAATAATGCTAAAGGTTCTAGTTCACACACTTCAAATAATACTAATAAATGTGGTAATGCTCCTAATGCACATCATGAACATAGTAAGAAGAAGAAAGTGTATGATCCTTGTAAGCATTGTGGTAAAACTAACTGTTATCACATATATAGTAGCCGGGCTACCATACATTATTTTTCTGATTCCAGTGCACTATTCAGCCAGTTCCCTTACATTTGAGATGCTGAGATGAGCATCTATATTGGATCACTATCAGATTGTGGACATCAGTGTATATTCCCCATGCCATGACTGAGTCTCAGGACACTCAGAGAGATGACCGATGTAGCCATTACACCATTGGTACAGAGCAGTCAGTAGTGCCCAGAGTTACAGCAGCAGTTTCAGAGGACAGATGATGGTACAGGTTGATGAGCATTCGGGTATATGACTCAGCAGGTATATCACTGTGCCACGGTTATATTGCCTTTATATTTATTCTTATAGCATGTCTTAGCACTTAGTGTCATGATTTGGCGATCATATAGATATGTGGACCTGGTTGATCTTATTATATATATTATATTGTCCCTACTCAGACTTAGAAGTTCACTATTGATACTCATTGGTTTTACCCTCCTTAGGGAGAATAGAGGTGATCATTCAACCATACTTTGGCTTGCTAGTGTCGGCTCCATTATTCATTGTCTTCATCCATCCATGGCCTACCTTTTAGTTTATCACCCTGACTTACTACTTGACTAGTGACATGGAGGATCTTTCCCCCACTGTAGCCTCTGTATTGGATGAGCTTCCCTGTTTATTGTGTCTCGGCTGTGAGTTGGTGACAAAACTTGCCTATGGTGAGTTGGAGTTCCTTGTGAATTCCCCCTAGTCACTAAAGTTGTGTTGGCTAAACCTGAAACTTTTGGTGCTGCCATGAATACAAAATCTGGAAAAATGAAATGCTATATCTTGTATGAAAAGCCCATTCATGCAATGTGTTTCTAAACACACATGAATGAAAGGCGTGCCAAATGAAAATGGCTATGAAAATAAAATGTTATATCTTTTGGAAAATAAATACCTAGGTAAACAAGCTGTCCATGACACACCTAGAAGTGCTCAGGTAAACAAGTGCCTTAAAAACACACCTGCAGCAGAAAGCCTAAAATAAATGTAAATCTATGCAATGTGTTTATAAACACACATAGATCAAGGCTATGGAAACTTCAGGCCCAAAAAGCAATGGAACTTAAATGCTATATCTAAACGATTGCTGGCCTTATTTGTATTATGGATTGTGCGCATCTGTGAAGGTGAATAAACCCTCTTTGAACAACTCATCCATTTGTGAGACACAGCCATTCCCTGTGTTATTGCTCATTCAGTTTATACTATGGTGTGTATTCCCTTTCCCTTGCCAAAGTGTCACAAAGTTAAGTCAGTCAAGTCATCCCTTAGCCTAGCCAGTTATTTTAGCCTTCACCCTTCACTAGCAAATTGATCACAGCTATGAAGTGAGTATGATCCTGAAAGTCTAATCTGAGTAATATTAATAATTAATGACACTATATATTTGGACTTAGATCGCCAGTAATGATTACTTTGTGTTATAGTTGTTATTTGAATAAGTTGTAGAGCATGCATTAACCTTGGACACTTTGCAGCAGCTTATGATGATGGTCTGAGTTATATTGGGTCATGTTGACTTGGTTAGGCCTAGTCTGACCATGGTCAACCAGAGGACATGAGATGGTTGGACCTTATGATGACATGGATAGATGATATATGGTCTATGTATACATACATGATGATTCTATGCAGCACCTACAGGGTTATGATGATGATTCTTGGTTTACAGCAGTGTTTGGTCATTTACAGATTATTATTATTGGCCCTGTTCCGGTATATTGGATATATATTTTGATCATGCAGAGACTCATATGGTGTATGAGTACACATATTGGATGGATTTGGACCTTCTGAGTCCAATGAGACAGTTTGTTTTCAGTTCCGGGCACTTACAGTGATGATTGAGCCTCAGTAGGCTGTCCTAGTGCAGTTTTGGCCTGTTGGAGGCCATGTCAGAGCAGATGTGATTTTTATCCGGTTGACCTAGGGCGCTGATGATGGAGGGGTGGTCCAGCCACTTGTTTTTACCATATTACCCCCCTCCCGGACACACTGGTGCCCTCACCTTGACAACGCAGGCACTCCAGGAGGCAGTTTGGGGTAGTTTCACGCTTCCCGAGGCATTTCAGGATTGGTAGAAATGGCTATTGAGGAAATCGATTTGGGATACTGAGGCAATGTTATGGCATGGGATGATCAGTGATGATAGATCGGGGTCCTCCACACCTTCTCCAGCAGTTTCAGCTTCATCGGGGCCCGCATCCATCACTTATGGCACTTTCTGAGGATTTCTGAGGTCTTTTTGAGGCCTACGATTTGACCATGGAGGCACGATTCGGTACATGGGTGATTATTTTATGATTATTGTGCTATGGGGATTGACCAAGGAGGGATAAAATTACCCCTTGGACCCACCATAAGCCTCTTATTATATTTTGTCATCATGATTTGGTGGGATTCCCCTCTTCTAGGGCGATTTTGTCCACTCACATAATATTTTATTTGTGATCCATGTATTTTATTGTTGAGCTCATCTCAACCATTGATTAGACATTTGTATCTTTTAATCTTAGCCACTCATTCAAAAAGTGGTCAGGGTTTTGGTGCCTCTCCTTCCTATTTAAAGGAGAGAGCTTCTCATTGTAAAGGGGACTTGTGGCTCTGGATTATTGGAATAGAAAATTATTATTGCATCTATCTCCAGTGTTGTGGTGAATTTTTTTGGTGTTCGTTCGTTGGTTCTTCCTTTGCACTGAGTTATTGGAGATCTTGTTTTGCCATATCTTTTGTACCACATTTTTTGCATCTACAGGTGGAGGCCGATTTGTTTTGAGGGGGAAGTATTGGTAGAGGAAGACTCTCCCTACTTCTTCTTTGGATCTCTTCGTTGGTAATAGGGAGTATTACTGTCCCAGGACCTTCTATTCTATGTTATCATTGCATTTTACTTGTATTTCCTCCATCCTTGACCTCTCTGATTGAAATCGATTTTCCTTGGATTGACAGGTAGAGGAGGGCGCACTTGTGGGCTAGGGCATCAATTTAGCAAGAAAAATCAACAATCTCTCATTTGATCTCTTCGGGAATATTCCTCAACATCAAGGCATCTCATTCACATCACTCAGGTATGATCTCAAGGTAATTTCTTTCCATGATCTATCCACTTGTCTAAAACATTTAAAACCCTAATTAATCAAAACCCCCATTTTTACATTTTTTCAGATCTACTAAGATCTAGTGGCTTCTTGGGTAAGATATTAAAAACCCACCTCTATAGTATCCACGGCATCCCGGATCTATAGTTTGGTGAGGATTGGCCTTCATTTGACCCTCTTCCCAAGGCATTTAGCCTTCTCCAAGCAAGGGTGCACTTGCTAGTTTGGGTGGGTTGACCTAGATCTAGTACGTGGGTAGTTGAGATTCCACTTGATTCATGATCTACACATCCAATAACCTACCCCCAGATTGTCACTTTTCTGATTTTCACCTTGTGGGCCCTATTCCACATTTTAAGGGATTCAATCCCCATTTTGGACCACTTGGTACATTCAAACTCAGATCTAGTAAGATCTAGCCGTCGGATTGCCGTGAAATTATAGATCCATACTCCTACTTGACTAACCTACCCGGATCTAAAGTTTGGATGTCATCGGACTTGTTTTCACCCACCTAACCCACATTTCTGGCCTCCTTGGGTAAAGTCGCACCACCTTGGAGAAGTGAGTTGACTCACTTCTAGGACATGGGTACTTGAGATTTTTGGAGATTTGGAACCGGAATAATTCAAAACCTAGGTCTAGTGTGTCGTCTTGTCAAATCTTGCCTTGGGGATAGCATTCCTTATTTTAGGGGATTGTGGTCCACTTTAGTCAAACCTAGATCTAGACCTATTCATCCATCAAGACCTTAATTTCCCACTTGTCTCATGCCATAGGAGTCCTTAACCACAAGTCAACCCTACTTTGACTCCATCATCCCAATTCCCAAGGCACTGGTTTCTCTCCAAGTCAATTCGACTTTCCTAGATGGTTGGATTAACTTGTGGTTTGACCTTTGCATGGTGAACCAAACCCTTGAAGCCATCATATATCATGGTCAAACTTGTTATTTGTACTAGTTAGCCCCAATACAACCCCTAAACTACCTTGCATTGGATATGATTCCCAAGGCAGTGGAATTTCCAACATTGAACTAGTACTCTAATCCTAGATCACATTTCAAATATTATAAGTCACTCTTACATCAACTATGAACCAAAGCCACACTCTTTGAATCCCTCACTTGTCTTGTGACTCCATCCTTAGGTCTAGGATAAACCATACACCTAACTTCACTTAGAAATACCCTGATTTGGTGTCTTGGTTTTGATCTTTCCTGTCGGGAGTAGATTGGGTCTCCCCCTTTGTTGTATGGGTTAGATAACATAAAGTGAAGGTTGCCTCGATTGGCGTGACAACCATATATTGGAGGTCGAGGCGATCCTGGTTGCACCTTTTGAGTTGCCCTTCCCTATTTCCATCCATGACTGGATATATCCATAGGGGTAACTATAGCTTAGGTGATAACACTAACCATCCTGAAAAGAATTGCTTTAAAGCGAAACGTTTAATGGCTAAGGCTAAAAAGAATGGTTCTGATGAGTCACAAGTAGCTTTATGTGCATTTGTTGTTTTGTCTAGTAGTTCTTCTTCTAATGTGGAATGGATAATGGATTCTGGTGCTTCTAAACATATGACTGGTAATGCTTCTTTATTTACATCTTATGACAATAATAAAAACACATCTCAAAAAGTATCTATGGGTGATGGTAAACAACTTTCCATAATTGGTTCTGGTATTGCTAATGATGCTAATGGTCAATTGGAAGATGTTTTTCACGTTGAACACATTCCCATCAACTTACTTTCTATTTTTCGTGCATGTCAAAAATGATATAAATTTGAAGCTTGGCCTAATAAATATGTTCTTAAATATATCAATCAAAACTTTAAAGTAGTTTCTTCTGGTCCTGTTGATCATACTGTTGGTTTATATAAATTTGTTGGTTTTAATTCAACTAAAAGACAACCTTTTTATTCCTATGTTTCTCATGCTGATGAACTAAGTAAATTATGGAATGAAAGATTGGGTCATTTGAATTATGGTAAAATGAAAATGTTAACTAAAATGGTAATTGGCTTGCCTAATATTTCATCTATTCACGGTGTTTGTGAAGGTTGTGTACTTGGTAAACATCATATAGAAATGTTTGATAAAGGTAAAGCTTGGCATGCTAAAGAACCTTTTCAATTAATTCATAGTGACATTTGTGGTCCTCTTGAAGTTCCTTCTATATCTCATGCAGTTTATTTTCTTACTTTTATTGATGACTTTAGTAGAAAATCATGGGTTTATTTTTTGAAAAATAAAAAGTGACACTTTTTCTAAATTTCAAGTATTTAAATCCTTGGTTGAAAAAATCTGGTAAAAAAATTAAGAATTTAAGAACTGATAATGGGGGGGAATTTGTTAAGAAATAATTTGAAGTATTTTTATCTAAACATGGAATTCAACATCAAAAGATTGTTCCTTACACACCTCAAGCAAAATGGTGTTGCTAAAAGGAAAAACAAAATTTTAGTTGAAATGGCTAGATGTATGCTTTATTCTAAAGGATTACACAAGAAATTTTGGGCCGAAGCCATAAGTTGTGGTAACTTTATTTTAAATAGAGTTCATACAAAATATGTTAAGCATGTTACCCTTGAGGAAAAATGGAATGGTAGAAAACCATATATTAGTAACATTAAGGTGTTTGGTTGTGAATGTTGGCCTCATATTCCTAATGAAAAATGGAAAAAGTTAGAACCCAAGTCTCACAAGTGTATATTCATTGGTTATGCTGAGGATTCCAAAGCTTACAGGTTATTTGATCCTTCTTATCAGAGTGTCATAAACCGAAGAGATGTTCAATTTAATGAAGTCTCTCCACCACCTGAGTCTGTAGAACCTCATGCTACCCTGGATATTCCATTGTCTCATGTTACTCATATATCTGTTGCTCCTAGTTATGTGCCTATTGTTGATCTTAGTTCACCCTCTTCTTCAAGTGTTCCACCTGAAAGTCTCGAAGATCTTGAAGTGACTTATGTTCCTTTTACCCTTCCTGTTTGGGCCCGAAAAACCCTTGAATCTGCAGGTAGTGAGATCGATAACCCTTCTGATACTTGAAGAACTGGATCTAACTTTGCTCTTATGACCAAATTTTTGGCCACAGATGATCCTACTTCTTATGCTCAAGCTAAGGGTAAGCCTCATTCGGAACAAGCTATGTCTGTTGAGTATGATTCTCTTATGAAGAACAAGACTTGGTCTCTTGTTCCTCTTCTTTCGGGAAATAATTTAGTTGGTTGTAAATGGATTTATAAAACTAATTTTACTGTAGAAGGACAGATTGGAAAATATAAAGCTATATTAGTTGCAAAAGGTTTTAATCAACTTGAAGGTATTGACTATAATGAAACTTTTGCTCCTGTTGCTAAAATGAATACGATAAGAACCATCTTATCTCTTGTTGCATCTTATAAATGGGACATACACCAAATGGATGTTAGAAGTGATTTTTTAAATGGTAATCTTAAAGAAGACATTTATATGCAACCACCTCCTAGTTTTATTAATGTTGAATCATCAAGTTTTGTATGCAAATTACACAAGTCTTTATATGGTCTCAAACAAGCACCTAGGGCTTGGTATGAAAAAATTGATACATATTTCTTGAATAATGGTTTTAAGCATTGTATATCTGATCCAAATCTGTATGTTAATAACTTTGGTGACCATGTCCGCATTATTCTGTTATATTTGGATGATCTTATTATAACTGGAAGCCAACTTGTTTTAATTCAAAGTATGAAAAGTGATCTTCAAAAGCAGTTTGAAATGACTAATCTCAGTATATTGCACTATTTCTTGGGTCTTCAAATTTGGCACATGGCATATGGTATTCTTCTCTTTCAGTCGAAGTATGCTACAGATTTATTGGCTCATTTCCATATGAGTGATTGTAAACCTGCTCCTACTCCATTTCAGTCTGGTGTAAAGTTAACTGTTTAGTGTACTACTCCTCTTGTTGATGCTACTCTTTATCGTCACCTCATGGGAAGTTTGATATATTTAACTCACAACAGACTATATCTCTCTTTTGTCATAGTATGGTTTCTCGGTTCATGCAACAACCTCATGAAATTCATTACAAAGAAACAAAGGGAATTCTGAGATATTTACATGGGACATTGTACTATGATGTTTTTTATTCGAGCAGTGCTATAGTTTCACTTTCTGGATATACAGATTCTGGCTGGGAAGGTGACAATTCTGATTGACGATCAACTATTGGTTATATATTTCAACTTGGTTTAGGTTCGATTTCTTGGTCCAGCAAGAAGGTGAAGACTCTTTCTTTATCATCTTGTGAAGCAGAGTATAGAGTAGCCAAAGAAGTAGCTAAAGAAGCAGTTTGGTTACGGCATGTTCTCACTGAGCTTGGTCTGGTTCCGAAATTGTCCACTATGTTGAAATGTGATAATCAAGGTGCAATTCAACTTGCTTATAATCCGTTATATCACTCCAAGAAAAATCATATCGACCTTGATGCTCATTACATTCGAGGTCTTGTCGCAGATGGTATTCTTTCTCTTGATTATTGTCCTACCGAGCAACCGACAGCCGATATCTTCACCAAATCCTTAACAAAAACGAAGTATGTGCATCTTCATTCTTTACTTGGTATGAGGGAATTTGTTATCAAGGGGGAGAATTAATGAATCCTTCCTTCCTTAGTGTTAGTAAGGGATTTTCTCCCAGCCATTACTAAGGGGGCGTGTTGGAATATATTAATTATATTCCTTGGAAGGTAATAATGTCTTTGTATTATGTCGGAATGTATCCACAATCTTATGTAAAAGTGTAATACATTATATCCCATATTCATTATGGTAAAGTATACTCTTGATATCCATCATTATATAAAGAGATGTTATTATGGAGAATTATATTATCCCACATGCAATATGTGAGAGTAATTCCTCCACATATCTTGGTATATAATAGGTTCAAGGGAGTCACATCACATATGTTCAAGTGATATAGTGGTATATGCTCATAGATAGTATCAACACATGTTATTGTGATCTCAAGCTCTGCTATATTGTATTGGGGTTATTTGTAGTTGCTCTTTTGTAAGATTGAAGGAGATTTCTGGAGATAATAGAAGACAACCTTCCCGTGGATGTAGCCCAATTGGGTGAAACATGTATATTTGTTGCTCTCTTGTAAGATTAGAGGATATTTCTAGAGATAATAGAATACAACCTTCCCATGGACGTAGCCCAATTGGGTGAACCATGTTTATCTGGTGTATTCTTTTTCCTTATTCTCTTTCTGTTCTTATTTACTTTGATATGTTATTGATTGCTAAGATAGGTAAGATAGTTTAGCTAGATCTACATTTCTAACACCAAGGAGGTGCAATATTGAATTCTATTGGTTAAAATAGGATCTCATACACTCAGTGGCAGTGAAACCAGGTGTAACAGTTAGTTAACTAGTCAATCAAGGGGACAAGGAACCCTAAATCATGGAACTGACTATGCTAACTCCTCAAAATCATGCATGAGGGCGCCTTTGGACTTCGGTGATGTAACCAAGGTGCTCTGAGTGGATAAGAGTTCTAATTATGGCTAAAGTTAAGATTTAGGGGGCCAAAAATAAGGACCAGGTGCTAGGAGACTCACCTACCACTGCATGGAATGCATGCATGCATGCAAAGCATACAAAACCAAGATGATACAGTTAGAATATTCCAACAGAAAGGACACCCACATATTCTCCATCTCAAGTTGGAAATACCTTGTCATTTATGCCACTCTCATCTCATAGAGGGGGGAACACACAGAACACATGACTGCAACAAACACAAATCTTCCTTTCCTGGTGAGATTAAATCTCCCTGAATTGTCCAAATCGATCAATGACCCCATTTTTCATGGTCCAAATTGGCCAAAAATACCCCCTAAGATCCCCTTAGATATCCCGAAGTTTGAAGGGAAACATGGAGATGACACGACCAACCATGTTATGTCATTCCACCTTTGGTGCTTATCCAATACAATCGTCAAAGATACCATTTGCCTTTTTCTCTTTCATAGAACACTTATAGGAACATCAACTCAATGGTATGTCAATTTTCTTTCTATGAATTATACCACCTTTGATTCAATTGACACTATTTACGTTTCAGTTACCCATATGCCATGACTTAGAGCTTGAAATCGTCACAGAGTTTCAACAAAACACCTAAACCCATATCCTGAATCATACCCACGAATGGAGTAGATGTCGGACCCTTTGCAAAACATGCATCCAACCCCAATTTCTGTTGGATTGGTTCCTTAAATCACTCCTACCCATGAGTGCAAAGGTTGTGGCAACCTTATTTCCCGAAACAAAGGAAGAGGCCATCTTTAAGGCCCAAAATTTTGATTTGATTTATGCACAAATTGGGTATCTCTATACCATCCTCTCAGAAACCTCTCAGCATCGTTCTATGAACCCAACACTCTCTTGTATATCTCACTTAGATAATGAGATTATTGGGACTATTTATCAGTAGGGAAATTCTCCCCAACCATTAGCTTTTATTCCATACACTATGGCATATCAATACCTGCCAACACCATTGGTATCAGCGGCACCCACAACTGCACCAAATCCTCCATTTGAGCAGGACCCTATAGTCCTACATACCCTAACACTAGTCAAGTGTCGATAATACCACCAACTCTAATGGTTCCACCTACTTCTACATCCACGTTGTACAAAGAACCAAACCAATACCTTCCCACACCTGGATATAATCTATATTTCCCATTTCATGGTCCAAGTCTTTCCCCCATGCCTCAAATGTGGGTAAAAATAGTACAACCTTCCCCCATGCAACAAAATCAACAATTTGATTAGTTAAATGTGGCTAATTCCTCAAATCCTTAGAATTAGGGTAAGGAGAAAGGAAATAATATGAAAATCCAACAACAAGAATAAGGGGCAATCCCCCTCCCCAGCAAAGCCAATACATGGGTAACTAGAACAAGGGGAGGGGGGGATCCCCCTAAAAAAGGAAAGAACACCAACATTGGGATGAACTCTCCTTTCTCTATGTGTGGAGAGTATGGACACTACATGCACCATTGCCCATTGATACCTGAGTGCCAACAAATGCTTGAAGCAAAGAATCATGTCACAACCAATCATCCTCAAGCACCTAATGCAACAAAACCCCAACAAGTTGTGTTGTAACAACCCCTTTCCAAAAGAGCGCCCACTTCTGTGATGTCCACTCATGTCTAGAAATGTATGGGTTCACTAGACTTAGTCCCCTCATCTATTGTTCTCTACACTTATGATGAGAGGCCATCAAAACCTTTCGTTTTGTACCAGAATGTCCCCATTGATCTAGTGGGGGAATGATACTTTTGGATATTGAGGTGGTTGATGTGCAACTTGACTACAACATTTTGTCGGGATGTAGTTCTATGTATGCCAGGAAGGTGGTATCCTCCTCATTTTTTTGCATCATGATGTTCCCACACAATGGGAATATTTTCACCCTTAACTAATTAAACTACTATGACCCACATACCAACACAAACCTAATAACATCCTACCCACCATAGGATCAACTATTTCCCCCCCTTGTATGTTGATATTAGTCTGAGCATTTACAATGATTTTGACGTTTTGGGGGCTTACTCAGGTTCTCCACTCGAAATCCCTACATCAACCAATGGTATTATGTGTACTATCTTCACCTTCGAAGACAAATCACAAGCCCCCTCTGCACCAGCATCGTCACACCCTTCTAGTCATGGCACTGAGCAAATCATAACTTCGTTGGTGTCACCAATATTTCAAGTCCCTTCCTTGTTCCCTCCCACAGGAGTCTAAGGAACACTAGTAATGGCCCAACTTACAGTACCCAAGCTTACTTTGGGAATACATATGTGGTATTTGATTCCAGCTTACCCCGAAATGGATCCCAAGCAAATATCTCACTATGATCTCATCCCAATATCATCCTCAGGTATGCCATCATGACCGCTTACCAGGTCAATACCACCTATAACCCAACCACCATTGGTTGTCACTAAACCCAATGTTGGGGGCATGAAAAACCTAAGTTGAAAGTCCCCATGGTACCAAATACTAAACCTGCACCCAAATTCAACCAAGCATGCACTCTTTGCAGATAGCAAGGGTATGCCACTAAAATATTGCCCGCCTTGTTAGAGCTCAAGAATTTTCTGAACACCTTTATTAGTGTGACCTACACTACCAACATTTCAATAGAGGGCACACCAACCATCTTGATTGTACCCAACACTAAGACCAAGACCAAGACATTCCACACCAATCATAAATGCTCGATATGTTCTTAGTTTGGGAATTATAAACATCATTGTACTGAACTCCCTCAGTTTTGAGATGCATTGGTGATTATTCACCCACTATTCACCTTACACATCCCGTGGTTGAAAGACCCTCATTTGGTCATCATGAAATGGCTTCCATCAATGTTGTCACTACATTAATGCCGACGCAAGAGGTACCAATGTCGTAGGTGTTCACACTTACAATGGAACCCCATAGGTGTTCATCATGCGGGAATAATACTCACTCGATCCCAAGTGATTTTGGAACAATCATATTTGACCGCACCACTAGACCACTAAGTTTGACCCATGTACTTAACCGTTCATGTGCAACTCACCCATGTAGATCATGCAGGCTAGTAGCCCACTACTTGTTTCAGTGCTCCATCCTACGCATGGAATGAGTAGTCCACTTAAAGAAAATAAGGATAGAATACAACCCCCTCTCCTTAGGGAATACCCACCAGCATTTCCCGTAGAGGAGGTGGTCTCCTCGTTGAATGCCATCGATCATGTTATAATTATCAAAATGTCATCATTATCCATTTTAACTACCAACGATGACACATCATCGTCATCATCAAAGGAATACCACGGTCCACAACCAAGATCATCGTCTATCATGGAAGCTTACCATGGTCCACAACCAACATCATTGTCTATCATGGAAGCTTACCACAATCCATCAAACAACTCTTAGACATCAAGAGAAATATAACATGTGTTGGGTATCCTTGGGAGATGTAGTTCATGAAGACTCACAAATGAGATGCATTAAAAAATACTCTCCCCCACAAGTCAACCGACTTGGGATGCCTCACAAATGCACACACATTCTATCATCTAGCTAAGTTGCACCAATCTCCAACACCAATAGTCTCTAAGTCAATTAGTTGATTCCATTGTTCACCCCCTACGTAGGTGATCCACCGTTCACCCCCTATGTTGTCCCTTTCATCTTAATACAATGTAGCATCTTATTTTTATCTTTTTCATGTTCTTAATCTCCAATATTGAAAATGTGACCAAACGTTATTTGTGATGCAAATGAGTGCAAACTTAGGTTGCTTCATCAGTTTCATTGATGGCACAATCCTTTGGTCAAATAATTTAGCGTCTACTGCTTGGTCCATTTATACCACGACTCAAGCTCGTCTCTATACCACACAAGTGGAGTATGCCTTGGGGAAGTCACTAGAAACCAAGTAGAGTATGACGTGGTCATTGGGTTATCGAACGATTCTATTCACATCGGAATACAACACCTTCATGTCTACTTAGACTCCCAACTCATTGTCGCATAGCTAAACAATGTATTTTGTGTTCTCAATCTGCTCCTCTTTCAAAAAAAAATTGTGAGTGCACCTCATTGTCCAATAGTTTCAAACCATCATGTTCACCCATGTCCCTAGGAAAGCTAATGCATTTGTCGAGCATGTTGCCAATGAGGTACTTGATTGGAACCTTCTACATCAACAGTCAATTCGATCCTGCAAGCAAATCAAGCCTATGTATTATTACCATACAAGTTGTGTGTTAATACCTAAAGCTACGCATCAACATAAAACACATATGATCATAAACACAAACATACATCACATATGTATACGCCAAACACATAGATGAGATCAACATGCTGCAAAATGGTATATATATATATATATCGTCAAAATTTCATATACATCATGGGCCCCATAGGCCCTACATACAAAAAAATACGCCTTATGGGGGTGCATAAAAAAACTGCCTACCAAAGGCTATGCCAATGGCATGTACAAAATGGGGCTCCTTGCCCTATACAAAAATACAATATAAGAGTGCCCCTCACTTAGGAAGCCTCCCCAAGTAATGGAGCATGAGGCCCCAATATCTCCAAAGGGCACACTATCTACGTCGGTGCTGTCGATGGACCTAGATCTGGCCCTGGACCTAGAGCTGGGGCTGGACCTGCTGGTGGAGGAACCTGTCCTCCCTGAGCTCCTCGGGTGATGTGACCAGCCACTGCCACCCTGCATACCACCTGGCTCCACCCAGGTCCACACTCTGCTGGAAGCCCCACCACCTGGGCTAACTGCTCATCGCTGAGAGCACCCAATGGATGCTCATCCACACCCATGACAAGGATAGACAACCGGCTCTCTAGGTCAGCCAAAACCACAGCAGTTCGGTCCCCCAGAGAATCCCCGCCATCAGATGCAACACCTCCTGCAGGACCCGCTGATCTGATTGCTCCAGTAGCTACCTCATCACGTCGCCTACGACATCGAGGCCCTGGGGGGGGTGGCATATCTGCAGCAGTTGGTGCCCCAGCTAGCCTCATAGGCTCAACATCTGCATCAAAACATCATTCAATTTTAGTATCCAATATACATATATACATAACAACATGTCCATAAAATATGAATTAAAAAGCATGTATAAACAATATCACACTTACCTTGGTCATCCCAACCCTGAAATGGCACTGGAAGCTCTGGATCCCCATGGAAATTCATCCCACTCCAGGGATATCTCTCCATCGCCCCGATCCTTTGTTTCCATGCATGGATGTAGTAATCTGTGAAAATAGCACCTACCTCACCTCCACTAGCCCTGGGCATCAGTCGCCCCCAAAACGCCATTCGGGGCTCCCTCGGACCTCTCATGGGCACTATCACCGATGACCGCAGTGATGGATATCGCTCAAAGAAGTAGGAGCATACTATGCTCCCATATGTAAATAGACCAGTCCTCCGCACAGACATCTCATTCAACATCTCATGAAGACGCTGCAACAACATATTCCCCCAAGCCACTCGATGTCCGGCCATAACTCTCTCCACCAACAAGAGCTGGCCACCGCTAATCCTATTGCGTCCCGTCACCCCGAGCACTCGTACAACAATAGCTGCCACAACCCGAACTGATAAATCCACAATGTAGCTGATCCCAATCTGCCCTGACACTCGGGCTGCCAGGTTCCCATCACAATACTGAGCAATTAATTGGTTAATCGTCCGGTAACCAGCTAGAGCAAGATTGGTGGCCTCCCTAACCCCATGGATAGGGAGACCTGTCAAGAAGTATATATCCTGACCCTCAATAGTCAGGTCCTCATCACCCACTCGAAAGCAACCTCGTTGGGCATCCCACATCTGCACGATGGCCTGTAAAAGGGAATCGCACGACCTCATATACGGACATCGAAAGAACTTGAGCAACCCTGCATCACACAAGGCCTGCTCTGCTACTGGATCCACCACCACATGTTGTGTCAAATCGTCATAGTGGCGCTCTCGCCACTCTATGTTGGCCATCATAAAAATCTAGAAGTGCCTGCAGGCATAAAAAATTCAAACCCAAAGTCAGTTTCAACATCCCATAAGAAAAAACTTGGCTCAAAATAGTGTTAATTTTCCAATACAAAGTACAACGATTCACAAGACCATACCATTATATGTTCGTGTGATATACCCACATGGGAGAGAACACTGAGTAATCATGCTTAGCGCGATTATATCTCATATAATTGCATTACAAATATGTGTGAAAGATATATGATTTAGTTTCGATTATGCATGACTATTCACTAAAATTTCATGTGATCATGATTTAGTTTCACTTATGCGTGACTATTCACTAAAATGTCATGTGATAATAGCGCACAGCTGAAGAGTCGACCTACCATGTGACATACAACTCTAAGGGGACCTACATACAGTAGTGTGGGAGACCCTTTGAAACCCGCGAGACCAGCCAAAAACTCAAACGGCCAATGACATGGCTCAATTACCCCCCTAAGCTAAAAATTAATCCGACATGTAACGCCCTATTTTGACATTACTACCTGAACTACTATTATATGTTGTATTTGCTTTTTGACAACATTGTGGACATATGGTTCTACTATTTTGTCGATATATATATATGTGTGTGTGTGTGATGTTAGTATTATGATTGGTAGTCATGTTTAGATATGTATCATGTGTTAATTATGTCTCATATATGCAAATTACTGAATGATGGGTACGTGGATACCACTACAATTATATGTTGAATAAATGAATGTTATGCTAGGTGCATGGCGAATAAATGAATTTATTGTTGTTATGTTATGATGAAATGTATGGGTACATGTTGAGGATTTATGCACGGTATTCTAGATTATATGTCAGGGACTAACTTATAGGTTAAAAGGCTAAGTAATAAATGGATCCTACGAGGTGCGAGAGCCTCGGGGACATGGCATTCGAAAGGTAAATGGTATGCAAGTGATGCATTATTTACTTTCGCAAGGAAACTCAACTGCCCAGATTGGTTATATGATGACAAACTGAGTACAAGTGCAACACAGTTATTATGTCGGGTAGACATAGTCCCTTGTTCCATTAGGGGGTGGAGGCTTTACCCATCGTTTATTCCCGAAACCCAGATTCATGGGAGGGCTGTGCTATGACGCACTCCCCAAGGTGTGTGATGATGACTAGTGGTTTCTTGCTAGGGAAGCTTGGTCGATTTAGTCAACACTTCTGCTTATGGGTTCTAGCTGGAGTCGGTCATGGCTTGACACTTCAGGGTAGTCCAACAAAGAAAAGGATAGGATGTGGAAGTTAGTTGTGACTTAGGTAGATAGGTGCAGCTTGAATTCGGGATGAAAACAAGATCTAACTGTGTGTGTGGGAAAACCCTTGATTGATTATGTGTCGTAACTCAGTAATGTATGAATTGTCGTAACTTAATAAGATGCAATTAGGTAAAAGACTGTACCTTGCAAACTATGTTAAACACATGTTAATGAACAATAAATTTCATGATTATGATTGATGTATGTGATTTAGTACTATTAGTGTACTTACGTGAGGTATGTAAGCAGTAGCTACGCTTACATAACTCGCCTACATAATTATAATTTGCGTGAAATATTGTTGAATAATAATGTTAATTATTGTCTAATAATAATTAATTATTTTGATTAATAAACGAGCTAAGATTTACGTAGGTAGTAACTAATGCAATTTATTATTCATGCTTGATTGATTGTTATTAAATTTATTTAGTCAAGACTAAGGGTTAAAAATGTTAAATGCAATTATCATGCCAATTAGGTTAATATTAAATTGATAGATAATTTTAATTATGTGTTAATAATGTTAATTGATGAAAATAGAACTATCATTATCGTTAGCAATGGTTGTTAATTAGTTTAATTATAAACTAGGGTGTAATTAATATGGAACTAGGTGAAGGAGTTGATTAAGTTTTAGTTAATATTAATTAATTAATATAAATGTACATTCATAATGATGTGAGTTATATTGATAGGATTATTATTGATAATTGATAAATTAAATTAGTTTGAATTTATAATTAAAAGGGTAATTAGCATATTAGAAGTGTGTTAATCATTAGTTAAAAGACTAGGTTGTGATTAATTAATCAATGATAATTAGTATTAATTAATTAACTGATAGATCACTCTCTATTAAATGATTATTATGAATAGTTGGATGTTTAACAAAAGAAATAATGATAAATTAATAGAAATTGTTGTAAAACATGAGGGTGATAATTACATAAATTAAATTGTAATTATGTCAACTTGAAAAGACAATGGCGGTGGAACCGCATTAATAAATTTAGTTGACTTTTACATATGGTATTAGCATCAATAATTAAAAAAAGGATAATATTTATAATTCATTGGTAAATTAATTAATTAATAAATGTATTGATAAGTATTAATGAATGTGGTCATGTCTTGAGGAAGGAAAGGAGGACTGACATATTAGTTGGAATTTAATGGGGAGGATAAGGGTAGTAATGGGGAGCATAGATTTGGTAGGAAGAGGGAGTTAAGTGCAAGGATGGATGAGGAGGAAAGGACCTTTTTTCTTTGCATGTTTGGATTTTTAGGAGAACTTAAAAAAATTGCAGAGCAGAAGAAAAGGGGTTTGGTTGGATAGATTTCAGAAGGGAGAAACTGTGGTTGGCTTGTACTCGGTTTGGGATCGAGGGTCCAAAGGGGTACCTTTGGAGCTGGGTGGTCGATGAGACCTCGCTAGTTGGTAGGGTGGCATACTTGTTTGCGCCGGTTGAATTTCATAAGGTTTGGGGGAAAGAGTTTGGTTGCAGGGCTACAACAGAGCAAAGGAGAAGCAAAGGGGATCTACTAGCTAAATTCAGGTACTTATCCTATAGGTATAATGATCATTCCTACTTCTCTCAAATTATTATTTCAAGCTATGAAAATAAACCTATTGTGAAATTGTCAATGTAGTTATCTGCTGTTATACCTGCAAATACGTAGTAAATGTTCGAAATAGATAAACAGTAAATATGTTTATAGAAAACCAGTAAATGTAAATCAGATATATTTTATAGGCATAGAAATGGAAATAAGACATAAGTTAGAAAATCAAAACCGAGACTTGAAACAAATGAGAAAACTGAAGGAAACGTGGATTTATTACTAAATTGGTAAATTTAGGACTTGGGTCCTACACGACATAAATGAAGAGAATGGGATCACGACTTACCTATAACCGTATAACCGAGATATGATGGTCAAATATCCTAGAAACAAAAAAAATAGCTCTAGGGAATCAACACATCAACTGGTGCTAATGATTTCAAAAAGCAGGCCTCACCCATATTTATAGTCAGTTGACCCAATTTACAGGAAAATTGTAGCTCCGTTTGAGAAACTGTTTGCACCACCATGATTAGCATTGTGAGATATTCAACATGGTACCATCCATTCCATATTCTCAAAAAATTTGTCCTGCACCTATCTTTACGGTCATCACCCCAGGTGCACTATGTTTCTTATCATTTTTTCTGCATTGTAAATACTCTTGCAATAATTAGTACAATGCTTGGTATGTGCATCATGTGTGCAGGATTATCACTAAGAAATAACCTTTCATTACGAAAAATGGTGCATGGACTTCAATCACATGTCTATCATCCCAACCTGGCATATAGGCAATGTATTCCCCTTGTTTATATTGCATTTACCCAGTGTTCCCACTAATAACCATGGGGTCCTAATTCTCGATCCTGACATTCCATTAATGTCATCATTGAGAAGAGCATGTTCCCCCATGGGTGTGTGCACCATTACAACCCATTCATATTTTTGCACCCATGATGTCAAAACCTCCTAAGCCCAAGGAATGTGATCACTCACTAGATTGTCAAAGCTAAAACCAGATATCATATCCTTGCACTCATCTTATCCCTTATATTATTGGGCACATGTTACAATTAGGACTCATAGATAAGCTCGCATCTATCCATTGGAAATATAACGTCTACGTTCCTCTTCGAATCATCACCCTATGAGAAGACAACAATGGGGTTCCACCCTCTAAATACACCAGTCCTACTCAGTTATTCTTGTAGGAAAATTGTGCATGGAATTCATTCATGGGGTACCTGTATTCTCATTTGGATAAAACCATCACATCATCATCAAAATGATTCCCCAACTCACTCAAATCCATGGGAATCCTACCCATATAAATTATTTGTTTCCCTAACCCACTCAGAACTGTGGGAACTACATCCATAATTATTTATGTACAAATCGTTCCTCAGTCCATACACAACTATGGGAAACCCCATCACATTATTATTTTTGGGTGGCACCCTTTGGTCACCTTTGATCGACGTACTTGAGTCTACCTATCCCCAACATTTCCAGTTTTGTCGTTCACCTTACCACATTTAGTATTGTATATATGATAAATCCCTTCATCTACAATATGTTTCCCTTTATTACACCCCATATCATCACTTGAAGAATGATTCCATTAGTTACTCACCTTTGTTTACATCGATCAAGGGAAGTCATGATCCCCATACTTATCAACCATCCCTATGTTAAGTTCGTCAGTGTCCCAGTTGGTTATGAAATGATCTTAGTTCTTGAGAGTTAAGGCCCTTTTCTTATCGTATGGTCCAGCTCTCATTGATGTTAGTTCACCCTATTTTAAGAGTTGCAGTGGTTGTAGTTGTACCTTGGGGTCCCTTCTCATCCATATAAGGGATCACCTCGAACTAAGTAGGGAGACTCATTAGTGCTCCTTAACTTAGTGGTCTCCCCTATTCTCGACACGAAAAATTCTGTTGCATCAAGGGGATTCATACATTCCGATGGTAGTAGTATTCACATTTATGATTCATGGTAGTAACACATCTAGTACATTGAATTTATTCATCGAACAACTTCACCATTATCCAGGTCCCCCACCTTAGTGGGATGTTTGTGGTCATCTGCAATTCTGCTTCTTCAACACCAGTAACATCATTTCTGGGGTTCATTTACTCATACAAGGATCGAATCCGCCTTCACCCTTGTATCAATAGTATAAGTATACGACCCCTTAACCCCCTCTTATTGTAATATATTCAAACATATTTTCATGAGCATAGGTATGCATGTCTTGTTTGTATAAAACACCATATATTCTTTATTGCTTCAACAATCATCACCAACAACCTTCCCTCATGGTCAGGTCCTTTTACTCACAATAGCTTGATAACTTATTAGAACATGGAGAGAAAGAAAGGATGATGCATTTCGGCCCTAAGTACCCTATGAACCCCATACATTAGGGAACATATGTTAACGGTTAAATCTCACACACATGAAACATTTCAGCTAATCTTGCAGAAAAGCGTCACCAACGTACATCATGCATCTCATAAAAAAAATCCTCATCAGATCCAAAAGATAAATTGAGCCCTAAAATTTCAAAGGAAGTCGGTATGGAAAATCACGCACCTAAAAGCAATGGACACCTGCACTAATTAGCAAGACCTTCCTATTTAGTGACCCATGTGGAGATTCCTTTAAAACCCATGTGACTATAAAAGCAATGGGATCACTTACTTTTGTGGTGCATTCAAAGCTGAAAACAACACTCATGACTCCAAAATTCAAATGAGACTTTTCACATGCTTGGGAGCATTCAATAGCTCCCTCATGTACTTGCAAAACTAGTTCAAAGTAAAGAGTGTTCACATTTGGATCTAGATGTTTCTTGGACTCCATTAGGCCTATAAAAAGAAGCCACGGGCATGCATTCTATAGGAGAAAATCAGAGCATTGAGATGTTGGAATTGCATTGAGAGCTCACCTTTAAATCCACTTCCTACCTCAAGTTTTCATGCAAAATCTCCTTTGCTTTATTCCTCTAATAAGAAAGTGTTTATCCATTGTTCTATGCTAGTTATCTTGCAATTGTGTGAACTAAAAGGACCTCCCTAACCGAGATTGTTGGATTCCCTTTGAATCCCTCACCTCCTAGGTGACACCATTTTATTTAGATGGACTATTAGGAAATCAACTTTTGGTTTGACATACTCTTGTTATATTTTGTTTTGCTTAGCACTTGTCCCAATTATTTCTTGTTTTGTTTTATTTATTGTTCATAGTTTTCTTTGCCATGTGGAGTTTGGGATACTAACAATTTACAAAAACAATACTAAGTCCTTGATGCAACCTCTAGGGTTTCTCAATTGTGGGAGGACTACTCACCCTTGTGGTTATTTTTCCCACAACGTGACATTTCCTCTACATTTGTAACATTTATGTTCCCACATTTTTACTATTTGGTTACACTTATTTATGTTGCATTCTAGTTTATTTTATGTTGTCTTTGTCTATTTATGATGTCGATTTATGATAGAAAATTATTTATTATAGTTGTAATTTATTATTCATGGTCTTAATTGTTTTGATTTTGCTAATCAACATCTAACATTTGTTGTTTGTTTAGCTAATAAGTTAGATATTGAAAAAAATAGAAACCATGGAATAAGATTGGTATGTTATCTTTCCCCCTTTGCAATATGTCAGCTGAATTCTTTTGTCCCTTATGGACCTACCATTTAAGCTTCAACCTAACATTCTCATTGCATAGTTGGACTAAACCTCCCTTACCTTTTATCAAGTGTACCACATCTTAAATACGATTGATTCTTCATATCAACTAGAGTGGAGGCTTGGAGATTATCTCTAAAAACATTGATCATTAGGAAAAAAAGGGATCACATTGAAATATGAGCCCACATTCAGCCCCCTCACTCTTTATTACTTAAGATCACGTGCCCTCACTATTTGTGTAGAGTCAAGGGAGAGTCTCCTAAATAATAATAAAATACGTCAAAGTCTTCAAAATAGGATTATATGTTAAATATCTAATTCCATAATAGATTATCATATTCCTCAACCTATTTTGTTGTTGATCCATTCATTGACAAACACAAAAATATTTCATTCTCTAGATCAAGTACATCTTCCACTTCCCAATTAATAAAGAATATGTACAATCATTTCAACCTAGTTGTATCTACCACCAATCCTGCAAAATTCATTCACAAATATGGTATATTTTAATTTAAGGAAGATGAAAATAGTACTTGTTGGCATGTTCCCTCTTCTGTATTACCCCAACAACAACCATGTTGCCTAAATTCAAAGAAGAATTGCCTAAGTTTTCAAGTAATTGCATTATCTCTACAAAATGATCATCTTAATGCTTTTTAGAATGCATTTCATAACATAGGCACCATTGATAATGATACTTTCATACGCCCTTTTCTAAATTCCATAGAGGGAAAACATTGCAATTGACTTCTTTGACCTACCCATGAAATATTTCTCCTCTTGTGCTAGCCTTTATTATTGGTTCAAATCAATGTATGGACAACCCTAAATCCTAGTAGATCTATTAAAAATATTTAACAATCTAACATTTAACCAAGAGGATACCATCAAATATTTCAACCTTCGCTTCATCAAGATTTATAATCAAATCCTTTAAGTCATTAGGCCTCAAAACCAATCATCATTGATGCACGATTGCAACACATTTCCACCTACCTACAATCACAAGTTGGGACGAAAAATAATGTTGATAATATTGGTTCAACATTGTAGACATGCTTAGAATATGAGGAACAATTTTTAAGGACATGCATGCCACCTAAGGATCTTGGTAAGATGACATAAATTTATGTTGCTTTGCAATTTGTTCACAACATGAACAATAGAATGATATATTTTGGGAGAAATATTATTACTCACTCAACACTAAATTATCAATGCATGTTGACCTCAAGGCTTAACCACAAAATTTCTAGGCAAAAAAAATAATTTCCCATGCTTGGTGTTATTTATGTGAGAATCATTATGATGCAATACCTATGCAATCAAGAGGAGTGACAGAAAACACATTTTTGGCAAGAATCCTAGCCAAACTATTTATACTTTAGATTGGGTTGATGAGGAAGAAATATTATTACTCAATCAACCCTGAATCCTCAATGCATGTTGACCTCAAGGCTTAACCACAAAATTTCTAGGCAAAAATAATAATTTCCCATGCTTGGTGCTATTTCTGTGAGAATCATTATGATGCAATACCTATGAAATCAAGAGGAGTGATGAAAAACACATTTTTGGCAAGAATCCTAGCTAAATTATTTATACATTAAATTGGGTTGACGAGGAAGAAGTTTTGGCCACCACTACTAGAGGTCTGACTTATACTACAAGAGGTCCAACTTATAATAATAGAAGTAAAAACAATACTAACTCTATTGTTAATCATCATACTAATCTAAATTGTATTATTTTTATTACCAAACAAAATTCTTTAATTATGCTGCTGATCCTAATCGATGGATCTCTAAAAATGTAAAAAAAATGTACAACAATGTCAAAATTTCTCCTCATCTCCCTCTTTCTATAGGTACAATATTATGGATATGTTGGCAAATGTTATGCTTGACATGGTTTGTAACCCAAAATATGAGAAATCATCATAAAATTATTTATCGATAACTCTCAACTTAGATCTCGGCCTCAACCCACATCATCCAGTGCTAACGTGATCACCGCAACTAAAGAAGAGCCTCCTAAAAATGATGTTATGGACATGAATCCTTTCAAACCCATTATCAATAATCCTCCATTTCATATATCGATGAAGATCATGGATAATATATCACATTTTTGCTTCGTTGACGGAGGTTTTGGATCAAATGTCATGTCTAAAACGATATGGAGACGCAAGTGTTTTGTCATGCACAAATGAAAACCCTTGAAACATGTTGGGTTTCAACAAACAACAAGAAGCTACTATCAATGAAATCAAGGGTGTGACCGTGGTCCTTTGATTTCATCTTGAAGTTCACGTAACTTGTAACATTCAAGTGATGGATATGGGGGTGATCAATTACTCAATCATCGTCGGCCACGACAAGCAAGCCTTAACTAGTGGGTACTTTTTCATGGATAGTACACACATGATTATCCAACAAAAAGTAACTAAGAATTTAATTGTCTATCGAGAAGGAAGGATTTCCCCTTATATTGAAATTCTCCTACAACCCAAAGTAACTAAGAATTTAATTGTCTATTGAGAAGGAAGGATTTCTCCTTATATTGAAATTCTCCTCCAACCTAATGTGAATTTCATAGAGATTGACCTCAATATTTACTGTCTTTGTTGAAGAGGAAAATGTAGCCCTCTTGAATCCGTTGTTGATTTTGAAAATTAGTTGTGGCATATGCATTTTGATGGTTCCTCTTTTGATGAAGGTAGTGGTATTATGATTGTAATTAATTCTTTAGGATTGTAATCAATTCTCTTGTAGGTAAAGTTCATAATTTATCTTTTAGACATAATTTTCCTGGTACTAATAATATTGCTGAATTTTAAGCCCTCTTGTTGGGGTTAGGGAAAGATGCTAACTTAGGATGCAAGCACTTGGTTATTTTTAGTGATTATGAGATGATCAGTAATACAACCATTAGACTTTATGTTCCAACTCATAAAGATTCTAAAGCATTACACACAACTAGTTTGGAGCCAAATTATCAACTTCTTATCCTTCAACTTGACTCACATACATAGAGAATTAAATTACGTAGCTAATAAACCAATTGCATATGTTGCTAGACCTTGTAGGAAATTATTCTTCAATTACACATATTTCTCTATCATCTCCTCATTTTGACCTTACATCCTTAATAATATTGAGTCTTGGAAAATATTCCTTGACAATGAAGGCATTTGTTCCTTTCATCTTAATGAACAAGATGATAATATTGCAATGATTAATCTTGAGGAAAACATATTTCCCAAGGATCTAGTACCCTTGAAAGGAACCTTTTTCCCAAGTGATGTTCGGAGAAAATTAAATTTGTTCGAGAGGCTTTGAGGAGGAAGCTAGGAGATACCATCCTTTTTAATATTAGCTCTGAAACTAAATTGAAAACCTTGCATATAGGAGTTAATTGCTATGATTCAAAGAAGTGGGATTTCAATCATTTGTTTCACAAATTTAAAGACAACCTTGGCTATTCATATGTAGATTTGCATGGCTTTGACCCAACAATAATTTATCACATGATTCCCATAAAGGAAAACAACATACATTTATGAAAAAAAAGGATCAACTAACCCTACTCTAGGAGCCACAATTTGAAAATAATTGGATAAAATGCTTGATTCTCACATTAATTTTCCTATAAAATGTCAAAGTGGGTAGCAAACCTAGTCTTGGTCCACAAAAAATGGAAATGTTCACTAATGTGTATAATTGCATGCCATTGACAAGGCAACCATGAAGGATAATTTTCCCCTCCTAAACATGGAAATGATCTTGCAACGAGTTGTAGTATCACAAATGATGTCTCTCCTTAATGGTTTCCCAATATATATCAATTTTTGCTTAAGAGAATAGACTACTACAAGACCACCTTCACTACTTGATGGGCACATTTTCTTATGAACACATGCCATTCAGAGTGATTGATGCAATTGCTACCTTCTAGTGATCTATGCATATAGATTGCAACAATTTGATCTAAGTTAATTTAGATCTACCTTGATGACCTTATTGTCCAATCAAAACTATGAAATGATAATTTTAACCACTTGAGCCGTGTATTCCTACGTTTTAAAAAACATGGCATGTCACTTAATCCAACCAGGTCCGTTTTTGGTGTTTCTTTAGGGAAATTGCTTGGACACATTGTTTATGGTTTTGGGATAAGCATAAATCCATAAAGGATCTAAGTAATTTACAATATCCTCCATCTTCCTCAAAGAAGGGAATCTAACCGTTCATGGGAAAAATCAATTCGGTGAGGAGTTTTATACTTGATTTTTCCAAGATGATCAAACTTATTCATAACTTTATTAAGAAGGACCAATCAATGTGCTAGATTCCCAACACTAAGAGCTTTGCAGAAATTATAAAAAAAATATTATTTCTTCTATAAACCTAAATTTTCAAAGTACTTTATCGTCCACACTAACTCTATTGAGGAGCTCATCTTAACTATCTCTTACAAAAACATGACAAAGGTTTTAAAAAACCATAACTTTTACAAGCTAGCCTTTCCAATGTTGAATTATAATATACCATGATTGAAAAACACACCTTTTATTTGGTCAAAGCTATTGAACCATTATACCATATAATCCTCGTTAACCATATGAAGTTAAAAGTCCCTACGCCTATTGTTAAATTCCTACTGTCACAAACCTTCCTTCCAGGCAATCTAGACCATTGGCTTACCACAAGCATAGATCCATCTTAAATTAGATCTATCAAGCACCGAGATGGATCCATTTTTTCTTGATGTGTAAATTTATTTTATCTTAAATTTTTTACACATAAAGATATTTGATCCCTCTCAATTCTTGATATATCTAGGTTTAAGATCAAATCAATATAATTTAATTTTTTTTGTTTAATCTGATATTGTTTGCATTTTTATTTTTTTTATAGGAACATCATGTTACATAATGCTACACAACATTACAAATTACAACATTTCCCCCATACTAGGTTGTAAGCACCTCCCTACTCTCGGTGCAAAAAATTAGGAACATAAATTCACCATCTCTACTTCTCACACTATAAAGGGGATGGATTTAACCCTCTATTTTGTTCAAGATTGAACCAAGTCCAAGGATTAGTCATGAAGATTATTCATTGTCTTTTTTTTTCATTAGATATGAGAATCTAGATGTGGCAGGTAACCCCTGGTACTGAGATATTGTCAACTATCTCCAGAACAACTGTTGCCCCCCCTCAGCTTGAAATCTATGGGAAAACAAGGTTGAGGTTAGAATCCTCAAAACATATAGTTTTGGTTACGTTGTTGTTCAACAAATCTCATGATGGCATGCTATTATGATGTATCAATGAGAAATCTGCTCCAAATATGCTTAAAATTCTTCGTAGACTAGTTGATTAATCTCTCCACATTGGTTGGCATTTTGTGGAAAAATTCACTGCTCATAAGATCCTTCATGCTAGCTATAATTGGCCATATATATTCCAAGATTCATATAAGTTATAATTGGCCATCTATATTCCAGGATTCGTATAAGTTTATGCATTCTTGTGAAGCTTGTTAGTGATCAATAGGGAAGGAGAAATTTTCTGCAATACTTTTGCATCCGATGGCTCTTGATTTCCCCTTTGCTAAGTGGGGCCTTGACTTCATTAGTCATTCCAATCCCTCACTGCTGGAAAAATATTTATCCTTACAACATTGAATATTGCATGAAATGGTTAGAAACAGGCCCACTAAAAAATGTGAAAGATGGACAGGTAATCAATTTCCTTGAAGTTAACATTTTTTCCAAATTTGGTCGTCCATTGGAGATTGTCTTCGATAATGGACCTACATTTATCAATGGCAAGTTGACACAATTTAGCAGCAAATTTGGGGTGAAACATTCATCCTTTTCTACCTATTAATATTAGGGGAAAACTAGGCTGAGTCCATAAACGAAAGGCTAGCTAGGATCCTGAAGGAAATTATAGGAGGAAAACCTTGCCAATCGCATGCCCAAGTTTCCTATGCCTTGGGGGTGGGCCATATTACAACCAAAATAAGCACTAGTGAAACATTGTTTCAATTATTATATGATCAAGAGGATATTATTTCTATTGAGTTAGAATTGAATTTCTTTTGCATTGATTTTCATAACAACGAGCTCAATTCCATTGATTTTCCCAAAGATTTCACTCATTAATAGCCATAGCGGAGCAAAGAAGTTATGCCTTGGCTAATATGAAACAACAACACCAAATGGTCAAGATATTTTTTTTATCAAAAGGCTAATTTTTCAACCTTTGGAATTGGTCAAAGGGTAGTTTTACGGGGTTCTGCTCATTCTTATAGGGGTGAAAATACTAAATTTCAAAAACTTTGGTTGGGACCTTACACCATTGCTACTACCATTGGCAATAATTCCCACTTGCTTAAGAATGAGCATAATTGAATGTTTTCTTGCATTATAAATGGTTCTCATCAGAAAAATTATGTTGATTTTAACACGGGATTCCACAACCCCCAAAACCAAAATGCAAGAAAATGAGATCAATAGGTTAGGTTTACTTTCCATTTCATTTTAACATTATTTTTATTTTTTGCTTTAGGTTATGATTTTTAGTTTTTAGTTGCTCTAATCAGTGTTGTTCTTATTGCTTTAATTTCTTTAGTTTGTCACACGTTTATTTCAAGTTGATTTCTTTTATGGGTTTTCTTTCTCCTTTATGACTTGTTGTTGTTTTTAGTCTTGGGCCTCTTCACTTCTAATTGGACAAAAAATAAATCAATGATTGAGGGCTTGACAATTGCCTCTCATATTTAGTTGCTAAGCACCATTGGTTGGACTTGATGTTGATGCTATGGGCGAATTGCACATGTTGATGTTGGCACTTGTCTTATTGCACATGCACATCATCTTATCTTAAGTAATGGTTAATGGACATGATCATGATTAATTATATTTACACTTGTTTTTTGTTGTAGTCCTGTGTGTTTCAGTAAGGTTCACATGGTTGATGATTTCAAGGAATCATGGTTGGCTTGTATAAAAAATTTGTGGCCATAGGCCTACGGCTACATATCATGAAGCACCTTTTTACATGGATGGTATTACAAATTATTAAATAAGGTTCAAATGAATATTGCATATCACCATGGTGTGTTATAGCTTATATTGTGTCACAATGTATGTAATATGGTTATAAGAGATGTTATAGTCATGGACCATCCTTTATATTGTTGACCTATTGATTTGGGGTGGCGATTGATATATGCCTTAGGCATTAATATCATGGTGCATATGGCACTGAGACTTGTGGATTTTATTTACATTGCATCATTAATCCCCTTGTGCAAACTATTTATTTCGAATATGCCTATTGCACCAGGCATTTTGGCACCTATTTTGTACTGTTTGATAGTATTTCACCATAAATATGTATTCTTCTAACATACCACCATACCCAACCTATCGTGTAACTATTGTGTTTCTAATAGTCATGTGGTTGTTGCAGTGCATAATCTCAATATAAAAAATATTCTATTGGCAAAACTACTTCAATGCCATACACCAAATCAAATGGTGTGTTCTTCATTAAGGTTGTATAGGTTTTGCTATAAGCCTAAAGAACAACATGAATCTTTCATCCCAATCATCCATATTGACTAGGCACACCTTATTCAATTTGTGTTCAAAGATATTATTGAATGCTTCCGCTAATCCATTATCCTATGGATGATAAGACGTCCTCTTTTGTTGATGGATCATGAACTCCTTCACTAGTGCAACCACCACTCCACAAATAAAATGTTGACATTGTTCACTAGTGAGGCTACACAAACATCCAAATATTGTGACAATGTGCTAAAATATGAGCCTTGAAGTAGTCTTTGGTCAACATACATTTTTGCAAATAGATTATATATTGTATTTATATTTGGAAATAATTAGCTATATATAAACCTCATCTTGGTTAAGACCTTGGTAATATCATCTCGAGATATGATAAATATTCTTAAAATATTAAATATGGATTATTTTATATTATAAATACTTCTAGTCCTTAAAAAAATTAAATCTCACATTCATTAAAATCATAATGGAGTCACCTTGAAATATAATAAATGTTTTATATCATTAATTGGTTTAAGAGAAAAATAATATATATATATATATATATATATATAGTGTCTAGCCTCAGCAGTTGAGAGGAGCATTATCCTCCCCACCTAGGATCAATTCTCATAAGTGACATGTTGGTCTCTTAATGAGTATATTGTTGTAATGGGATTGAGTGATCACTAATCTGATTTACCTTGGGTACCATCTTATGAATTAGGGGAAGGGCCTAGTGATATTTCCAGGGATGTGTATTTCATGATATATATATAACCTCGTAGAAAACCTTCCAAGGACTTCCCCGTGATCCATGGATGGTAAAAGGGTTGAACCATCGACTATGATTATGGAGCCTAACCTTGAGGGGGTTAAGAGATTTGATCTAATGACTTCCCCAACTTTGGAGGAGAGATCTCATGTCTAGATAATGAACACTTGAGCTAACCCTTGAGGCTAAATTACACACACATAAGGAAAACCTCGTAGAAAATCTTCTGAGGACTTCCCTATGATCCATGGATGGTAAAAGGGTTGAACCATTGACTATGATTACGGATCCTAACCTTGAGGGGATTAAGAGAGTTGATCTCATCATTTCCCCAACTTTGTAGGAGAGATCTCATGTCTACCTCATGACCACTTGAGCTAACCCTTGAGTCTAAATTACACACACACAACTACGAATTATATTTGATATATAATATATCTATAAGAAGTATATATTATTATTATATAGTTATTATTTAGTATTAATTTTTTAGCATCATTTTCTTATCTTATTTAATTGCAATTTCAGTTATTTTGTGATTTTTAAATTTATAATTAATCAATTATGAATTATTCTAAATAAAATATGAGAAATTTAAATGTTTTGGCACTACATAATATATTTTGTGTGTGGAAGAATCTAAATCTTTCATTGTTATTTTTAACTCTCGCCTCTTAAATCTACACTAACCCAACTTACTTAGAAACTATCAATATGAGATAATATAGATTAATCTTCACTATATAACACCTATACTTAATCCGGCATGGCATATGCTTTTACTATTTTAATATTTTCCTTGGGAGGCCAATTTTCGACTACAAATTTACCCTAATGTGAATGATCTCATGACCTTCTTTCTCAAATGATATGTGTTGCTACTTTAAGTTCAAACTAGTTGCAGATTGATCATATTCTAGGATCCGTGGGAATGTCTTCAGCCATCACTAGACTTTAGCTAACTGAACTAGAGGGATCTGGAATATGCTTAATGGTCGAACAATGGAAGGTGGTATTTATATTTTTGCATTACGATCATCTTAGTGCAAGGAAAACTTCTTCCATCACCTCTATAGTGTCTCATAAATATCCTCTCTATTGAGCTATATCAAATGTTGGCACTTTTAGTGGAGCTTTGTGGGTTGGACCTTGATCCTTTGCTTTCAAATCTACTCATATCTTTTTTCCACCTTGAGTGATTTATGCCAGTTTAATCCTAACCGACCCCATCTACACATAGGTTCCACAACTCTAAATTGATGATGTTCGTGTCACACTAGGCCTTATCCATTGCCTCTCACTTTTCAATCATCTCCGGACAATCCTTAGAGTTATGCATGGTATTTCGAAAGTGGTTACAATAAGGCTAACATGGTCATGGATAGTTGCATGCAATGTGCCCCACCTCCTTATAATTGTAACACGGCAGCAAAGGGAAATTCAAATTGTTCCTTGGTGCTCGATTATCCTAATTCTAATTTTTACCTCTATTTCCTCCCCCAATTGACTCTACCGAATAGATTATTCTCAAATCTCTCCCCAAGCATCAATAATGCATGAAATTCATCTATATGGTGAGTATCCACCCTGCAAAAGTCACAATTCACTACTATAATTATGTAATAGAGAGCAATGATGGGGGTCATGTCTTGGGTTTCTACATATTTCATAGAGTCTGGCATCTAATTTTCCTAGCATATTGCCCCTAAAAATATTAGGAAATGTTATGCCATATCTTTGGGTCATGGGGTAATCATTCCATAGGTGGAATTTTGTTTTGTGCAATGTGCACCACATTTCCTATATATATATATTCACAAAGAAAACTTTTTAGAAAACCTTCTGAGGACTTCCCCATGATCCATGGATGGTAAAAGGGTCGAACCATCGACTATGATTATGGAGCCTAACCTTGAGGGGATTAACAGAGTTGATCTCATGGCTTTCCTAACTTTGGAGGAGCGATCTCATGTTTAGATCATGGACACTTGAGCTATCCCTTAAGGCTAAATTACACACACACACAAGGAAAACCTTTCGAGGACTTCCTCGTGATCTATGAATGGTAAAAGGGTTGAACCATCGACTTTGATCATGGAACCTAACCTTGAGGGGATTAAGAGGGTTGATCTCATGACTTCCCCAACTTTAGAGGAGAGATCTCATGTCTACCTCATGACCACTTGAGCTAACCCTTGAGGCAAAATTACACCCACACACACACACACACCCCTACGAATTATATTTGATATATAATATATCTATAAGAAGTATATATTATTATTATATAGTTATTATTTAGTATTAAATTTTTAGCATCATTTTCTTATCTTATTTAATTATAATTTTAGTTATTTTGTGAATTTTGAATTTATAATTAATCAATTATGAATTATTCTAAATAAAATATGATATAAATTTAAAAGTTTTGGCACTACATAATATATTTTGTGTGCAGAAGAATCTAAATCTTCCATTGTTATTTTTAACTCTCACCTCTTAACTCTACACTAACCAAACTTACATGGCAACTATCAATATGAGATAATATAGATTAACCTTCACTATATAACACCTATACTTAATCTAACATGGCATATGCTTTTATTATTTTAATATTTTCCCGGGGAGGCCTATTTTAGACCGCAAATTTACTCTAATATGAATGATTCAGGTACCTTCTTTCTCAAATGATATATGCCACTAAGTATATGTTCAGACTAGTTGTAGATTGGTCATATTCTAGGATCTGTGGGAATGTCTTTAGCCATCACTAGACTTTAGCTTTAGATGATTGAACTAGCCGGATCTGGAATATGCTCAGTGGTCGAACTATGGAAGGTGGTCTTTATAATTTTGCATTACGATCATCTTAGTGCAAGAAAAACTTCTTCCATCACCTCTATAGTGTCTCATAAATATCCTATCTATTGAGCTAGATCAAATGTTGGCACTTTTAGTGGAGCTTTGTGGGTTGGACCTTGATCCTTTGTTTTCACATCTACTCATATATTTTTTCCACCATGAGTGATGATATTCATGCTAGTATAAACCTAACCCACCCGATCTCCACATAGGATCTACAACTCTAAATTGATGATGTTCGTGTCACACTAGGTCTTATCCATTGCCTCTGACTTTTCAATCATCTCCAGACAATCCTTAGTGTTATGCATGATATTTCGAAAGTGGTAACAATAAGGCTAACATGGTCATGGATAGCTGCATGCAATGTTCCCCACATCCTTCTAACTGTAACATGGTGGCAAAGGAAGATCCAAATCATTCCTTGGTGCTTGGTTATCCTAGTTCTAATTTTGACCTCTATTTCCTCCTCCAATTGACTCTACCGAATAGATTTTTCTCAAATATCTCCCCAAGCATCAGTAATGGATGAAATTTATCTATACGGTGAGTATCCACTTTACAAAATTCACAATGCACTATTATACTTCTGTAATAGAGAGTAATGATGGGGGTCATGTCTTGGGTTTCTACATATTTCATATAGTGGGTTCTCGCCTATCCACTCAACTATTAACATGGAAGTTTTTAATGCTTCCCTATGAGTATTTATATCCATTTGTGAATGCTTACAAGGAAATTCATCCAAAAAATATGGTGTAGGCATTGAAACGGGTATTTATATTTAAATCTTGCAATGTCCTCTCCCACATGAGCACTTTATTGACAAGCGTACTCATGAATTATTTCTTTTAGTCAATCTTGAATTTCATTCTTCACTAGCCTCTAGCACATCTTTGTTACTCTACATTGATTAAGGTCCCAACATTGGAACCATATTGTTGGTTCTTTGACAAACCCGGGGTCCACATAAGGTGTCCAACACAAGACCAATATGGTGTTCCTTATTAGAAAAATAGAAGATTCATAGTATAAATAACATAATATAAAAATATTTAGAGTAAAATGATAGAACTACAACAACAATAGGCAATTTTAAAAGAACCAAAATAACAAAATAGCAATACATTTATTGATAAAAGCAATGATCAGTTACCTCTTTGAGGGGAAAACTTCTAGTTTAGTAGAACTCCAATTATAATATGCTTCACAAGGAATCTCATTTCATTATGTCTACTTCTTTATTTAGTTTATATCCACTTTTGTAGGAACTTTCTAGTGAACATAATTTCTAGTAGGCGAAACTTTCTAGTAAGCATTCTTATAATAGTTTCTGTCTAACCTCTTAGGAACTATCTAGTAGGAAAAACATTCTAGTAATCCTTCTTACAATAGTTTATATCTAACTTCCTATGAACTTTATAATAGGTGGAACATTCTACTAATCCTCCTTACAATTATTGCTTTTGCACTATATCTACTTCATGGGCCTTATTTCATAAAGATGGATTCAATACATAGAAACATATCTATCTACTTAACGAGATTAGAGTAGGACCCTAATATGCCCTCCCCCTTATAAAGTAGTATCATCTTTAAGGTTGGAGATGAGGAAATTGTCAAAGTATCTCTATTGGTTCCCAAGTGGCATTTTCAGGTTGTGTGACTTTGCACTATATCAAGACCTCTTGGGTAGTGCGCTAGTAGAGATGGTGTTATATTTTGTTGATGACTTCCCTAAACTATAATCAAATGGAAACTTCTTCATCCAGTTCTAGAAGGATAGTTTGAATACAAAAATTAGAATTGGCCACCTTTTTTAAGCAGGAGACATGAAAGATTGGTTGAATCTTAGGGTAGCTATGGAGATCCAATTTGTAATCCATTGGCTCAATGTGTTTGAGGACCTTATAAGGGCCTTAAAACTAGGGTGCAAGATTCTGGTGGTGGTTGTCCTTAAGTGAGTTCTTCTTATAAGGTTTGATATGGAGGAAATCCTGATCCCCATATTCAAAATGGCACTCGGAGTGATGATGATCAACCTGCTACTTTATCTAGTTTTGAGCCACTCCAATATTATACTTGTGAGTGTGGATAATTTCAACTCGATCTATGAGGGTTTTGTCTACATGTTGCACCTTAGAGACTCTTGGTAAAATAGATAGTATTGATGGGGTATTTTTTCCATAGACAACCTCAAAGAGAGTCATTCAAGTAACACCATGATAAGTTGTATTATGACGCCATTTTACTAGAGGTAACCACTAAATCCATTGGGATTGTCTCTCTAAAATAAAGCACCACAAATGTTCTTCCAAGAACTTGTTGTCAACTTAAGTATGGCCATCATTTTGTGGGAAATAGGCTGCATTGAGATTTAATCGAGTGCCCTGGAGCCAGAACATCTGTTGCTAGAAATTGCTAGTGAAGGTGGGGTCACAGTACATTACAATAGACAGTGGCATACCATGGAGTTTAAATCTATTTTCCAAGAATACTTGAACTATTATAAAGGTCTTGAATGGGTGTTGTAGAGAATAAAATTGAGTATATTTGGAAAGGCGATCAACCACAACCATGATTATATATTTATTTCCTGATTCTAGTAACCCCGCAATGAATTCCATTATGTTAGTCCATACAACTAGCGTAATGGGTAAAGGTTGTAATTCACCTAGAGGTTTCATAATCTCTCCCTTGTGTATTTGGAAATTTTCATCCCTACCACAAAGGTGTAGATTGCATTCTTCAATCCTTCCCCAAAAACTAATCGTTTGACCCTTTCATATATTTTATGAAACCCTGAATGTCCTGATATGGAAGATGAATATAGTTTAGATTACATCTATGATTCCAATGTTGACTAATGGTTCAAATATAGACACACTTTATAGTGAATCTCATCATTTTTCAAAGGGTATCCCAAATATGAATGGGTATCCATTTGAAGTTGTTGGCTCATCTAGTGATCTTAGGATTTGTTAACCATTTGTTGTAGACGTCATTCAATTAGTCTTCTACTATAAAGGAAATTGAAAAGAGGGATAGTTCCTCTTCATACTTTCAAGAGAGAGAATCAACTACTATATTCTCTTTTCCATTCTTATAAATTATCTTAGAGTCATATCCAAAAAAAATTGTGACCCATTTTTGTTGCTTGAGGGAAGAAATCATTTGCTCCAAGAAGTATCTCAAATTGTAATGATTGATTTTAATCTATAAATGTTACCCAAGTAGGTATATATGCTAGATATCCACAACATGCAACATGGCCATCATCTCCTTTTCATAAATTGAGTTTCCTAAGTTCCTCTTACATAGTTATTTTCTAGTAAAAGAAAATGGTCGTCCATGTTGCATGAGTGTTGTTCCAATGCTTTTAATCAAGGCTTGACATTCTAAGACACGGGTCTTAGTTAAGTTGGGAAAAGAGAGTATTGGGGTTGTACAAATAGCATCCTCCAAGTCCTAGAAATCCCCTTTTGTAGCATCATTCCAACTTGAATAAAAAAAAAATTGCAAAGTTGTGAGGGGAGCTACAATCTTACCATAGTTTCATATGAACTTTCTATAATAACCAAAGAGATCAATAAAACCTATTAATATTTTAATAGTTGTGGGGCAATGCCAATCCTTCATCTCTTTAATTTTCTTTGGATTCACACGCACCCCATCTTGGCTAATATTATGGCCCAAATATTCCACTTTAGAGACACCAAAGGCACATTTGGAAATCTTAAGAAAGATTTTATGATCAACAAGTAGTTTTAAGACATGATTTGCATGGGTGACATGGGCCTGCTAGTTTTATTGCAAATCAAGATGTCATCAAAGAAGACAAAGACAACATGAGGCATACATGGATTAATATTTTTTCAAGAGACTCCAGTAGTTGGAAGGTGCATTGAAAAATCCAAAGGGAATCACCAAGAAGTCATATTGGCTTTCATGAGTGCGAAAAGAACTTTTAGGAATATCCTTGTCCTTCATATGAATTTGGTGATAACCCGAGTGCAAATCGAGTTTGGAGAATAATTAAGAACCCTTGAGCTCATACAAAAGGTCATGAATGATTGGAGTGGGAAACTTATCGATGCCTTTCAATTTGTTGAGAGCTCAAAATTCAATACATAGGTACTGTTATCACACCATAGTAGCAGGGCTACTATTCTTGTACAGCAGATATCTGCACATTCCAGAGCTTCCTTTATTCCAGAGCATGGCTATATATTTTGGATCACTCATGATCAGAGCAGTACATTATTCAGATTTTATGACCTTGTGTCAAGGCTGAGCCTTGAGAGTCCGGATTTGATGACTGATGTGACCACTTATCCCATTACAGTTTCAGTTCAGTGCCTAGAGATGTATTTCAGCAGTGTTTCAGATGATACATGATGATGATTATTATGATGATGTTGTATGATCTATGGATATGTTCTCACTGACCGTGGATTATTATCTTGTTAATTTAGTCATGATCATGGCATATGCTTGGTATATTATTCCTGATGTGGCAAACTATTTAAAATGAACTGTAAATCATAAAATGGACAATTGCTTGCACTCTTAGGTCATTTAACAAAACTTACTGGTATTTCACCTTACATAGACATGGTCTTTCCCCGACACTAAGTTGTCTGCTAGTGTAGGCTCCATACTCACTTGTCTCCATCCATACATGACCTTCCTGTTTGACTTTAAACCCTGACATGTCTCATTTGACTTTCTGATACTGAGGACTTCCCCATTTTTCTACCTCTGTGTTTGGACCGCATCCCTGTTTATTCAGTGTCTCGGCTCTGAGTTGGTGACAGAACTTGCCTTTGGTGAGTTGGATTGTAGGCCTAAATCATTCTGGTCGGTTGTCCCGATGTTTGGCATTGGCTCGAACTCCCCCTAGTCACTTGAGATGTTGTTGGCTAAAACTGAAAGCTCATGTTCTATCTATGGAAACTAAAAATTCGCCCATGGAAACAAAAAAGGGCAAGAGCAATGAAAAGCTAAAAAAATACTCCTCGAAGAGTATAAGAAAGGTCCAAAAAGCAATGGTTCTTAAAAGTTATATCTAAACAATTGCTGACCTTATAAATATGTGAAAAACATGCCCTGGATGCAAGCTGCAACTAGTTGTGCTTCTCAGCACATCTGAAATCCGAAGGGTTATGTAGGCCAAAAGGCCATGGAATAAAATTGAATGATCCTAATGAACCTGGATCAACTTGATGTAGACATGATGCCTAAGTTGAATAAGCACTCTCTAAAACAACTTATCCATTTGTGAGGCACAGCCATCCCCCGTGTTATTTTGTCCAACACAGAGTTTGTAGCTTCCCCCCTTCTGCTAGTCCAAAGTATTTTTGAGTTAAGTTAGACAAGTCAAACCCTTGGCCCAACCTTGCTCCTAGCCTTCATCCTTCACTAGCAGTCTGACCATGTCCAATGAGTGAGTTTGTCATTTGAACTATGGTGCAAGTAATTTATTATAACAACGGAATATGTTAACTCGTTTAATGCCACTGAATGGAATTTATACTTTGAGCTTAGCTATGGAAATGATTGGAGAAGCATTGTCTTAGTCTACTGATGTGATTTATCCTTGATTATATATTTTCTTGGGATCCGTGATGAGGTGGACCATGTATGATGATTATTGATGATGATTTATGGGCCCACATGTTTGATGATGATATCATATGATGGACATATGATGCAGATGATGTTTGATCCAGTTCAGCAGGTTTATTATTTCTTCAGATCAGCAGATTATACATTGTCCATATATGGTGGACCCTACAGCAGGCCCATTAGGGCAACCCAGGGTGTATGAGAACTCATTCCTAGTGGATTTGGGTCTTCTGGATCCATTGGGACACTTATCTTTCAGTTCCGGGCACTTCTGACAGTGATTGATGCAGTTTTACACTTGTTGACCAGATTTGGGGCTGATTTCCCAGCCTGAGCAGCAGGGGCCCCGAGAGGCCAGTTCACCTAGGGCGCTGATGATGGAGGGGGTGGTCCAGCCACTTGTTATTACCATTTATCCCCCCTCCTGGAGAGCCTGGTGGGCTCAGATGGACAGCGCTAGCACCCTAGGAGGCAGTTTTGGCACTTTCACAGTTCCCGAGGCAGTTAAAAAATGGGATAAAGTGGTCACTGAGGAAATCGATTTGGAAAATTGAGGCAAGGTTTTGGCATTTGGTTTTCGCAGAGGTCTTCCAGGATGGCATCACTATCTTCCAGTCAGTTTTCACCATGTGGGTATGCCCGGATTGATCACAGGAGGACATTTACTGCTTGACTGTCATGGATTCTGAGGACAGTTTTGATCATTTTTATTATATTGGACATATTTTATTATTTTATTGTGCCTTGGGGATGAGCTAGTAAGGATTAATACCTCCTAGCCCCACCATGTGCTTATTTTATCATGCCCTAGTCATCGTGAGGTGGATTATTGTACTTTTTACCCCTCTAGTGGGATGACGTCACCCTCCATTGTACCATTTAGTGAGGGCGCTTTTGTTATTTTGAGTGATCCATGTGATATATTGTGATGGGTCATCTTAGCCATTGATTGTATGATGAGAGCTTATAATCTCAACCACTCATTTGATGTAGTATTATGAAGTGGTATAGGGTTTTGGTCTTTATTATCCTATATAAGGAGGAGACCCCCCATTGTAAAGCTCACCTTTGGAGCTCTGGAATATTGGAATAGAAGATTTCTTGTGGAGCACATCTCTCTTGCATTGTGGATTCTCTTGCATATTGAATATACAGTATCTCTTCTATGTATCATTGTGGATTTTGGTGTTTTTGCTAACCTTTTGACAGGAAAGTCGAATTGGAGAGAGGAGGGCGACTTCATGAGGGTTATTGTTGGAGGGATCCACATATTCTCTCTTGGGTTGATCTTGTGACAGGGAGTATCATTATTGTATCTTCGTGACATAGTTGATGCTTTCTATTACATCTTTCTACCATTTTCATAATCATCTTGCTTGACTTGTTTCTTTGATCTTGTCTTGTAGGAGGAGGACGATTTGGCTATCTTGGAGAAGGGCGATTTGGTTGGAGCACTTGGATCTCACTCTTGAATATACACATAGGAGAATGCTATCAACTTGCAAGGTGGCCATAAGCAATTGAGGTAAGATCTACAAGGTATGTGCCTCTTTCATCCATTCTATCTTCATTGGTCATAAAACCCTAATTAAATCAAAACCCCAATTTTGGTATTTCTTAGATCTACTTAGATCTAGCCTTGCAATTGAAAAGATATTAAAAACCCACCTTTATAGGATCCACCCCTAGTTGGATCTATAGTTTGGTGGTGATTGGCTAAAAATTGACACACTTTTCAAAGCAAAAAGCCTTCTTGAACCTAAATCGATTTTCCTAAGAGAAGCTTGTTGGGTTAGATCTAGCACATGGGTAGGTGAGATCCCACTTGATTTGACATCTAGACATTTGATAACCTATACCCATATCTTTACTTTGGTGAAAACTACCTTGTGGACATCTCTCCATGTTTTAAGGGGTTGAAACCCCCTTTTTGACCCTCTTGGCATCTTAAAACTTAGATCTACTAAGATCTAGCCATTGGATTCACTTGAAACTTTGAAGGAACATAGATCGGGGTACTAACATCCCGGATCTACATTTTGGTGACCATTGGACGTGATTTGGTCCACCAAAACCCATTTTTGGACCCTCCTTGAGCAAATCGCACCCCCTTTTTTTTGAGTTGGTCCACTTCTAGGAAGTGGGTGTTTGAGTTATTCGTGGATTTGAAATGCCCATGCCTTGAAACCTAGGTCTATACTGTCCTTTTGTCAAGATCCGCCTTGGGGATTGCATTCCTTGTTTTAAGGGATTGTGGTCCACTTAGGGTAATCACTTAAAAACCTAGATCTAGTAAGATCCAACCATTAGATTTCACTCAACCCACTTGACTTGGCTTCTAGGTGTCCCGATCTACAATTTGACACACTTTTTGACCCCATTAGCCCACTTAACAAGGCACTAGTCCATCACCAAGCAAGTCGCACTCCTTGGGATTGGTGTCAAATCCTAGATCTAGCACATGGGTATCCTTGAAATCAACTTCAACTCATAGATCTAGCCTACATATAACCTATAGTACCTACCTCACACCTAACTTCACCTTGTGGGCCTACCTAGAATCACTTCACACTTCCCAAGAAAACTAGACCCACTTGTGTAAACACATGGTACTATACCTAATCATCATACCCCATTATGTGGCCTAAACCATACATAGGTTGAAACATTAACAATCTCTTACACCTCCCTCAACCATACCTTAACCCTTAGGTCCACTTAGCCTTGCATTGGTTTCCGTAACTCATTACTTACCTACCCTTAGAAACCTTGCTTAGGCCCAATCAACTGTGATTGGGGTATAGGGTCTCCCCCTTGGTCTAGTTACACCTTGACCTAAAGCGAAGAGTGCCTCGGTTGACGTGACTCCCATCTTGCATTGGGAACCGTGGCATCTCTTGGGTCACCTCTTTAGTTGCCTGACTCCTCTACCGTCCCGGATGGGATACCTCTAGGGGCAACTACAAGTTGTGTGATAACATTTTTGGCATCGTTGCCGGGGAAGGTAGAGGCCTACCCTGGTTCGACATATATTTTTCAAACCTCTACTCCCGTTCTCTTTGCCAACAATAACATTTTTGGCGCCGTTGCCGGGGAGGTAGAGGCCTACCTTGGTTCAACACACCTTTGTGTCTCACTCTCTCCCTGCACTTTAAACGACATACATCTTGGTAGAAGAGTTTTTAAAATCTACCTGGCGACTCCACATAAGCGACTCCACTGGTGATCGATCCTATCGTTATCTAGAACCCATGGGGTGCATCATTTGGTACTTAGGTTCTTGATTTAAAAAAATAAAAATAAATAAAATAATCCATGGCTGCTTCTGAGCGGCCTAGAACTTTCGGACGATTAAAAGTCTTTGACTTCTCAAAAATTATTGGGTATCCTCATCATATCCCTCATCAAGCCCGTGAAAGGTTGCCTAAATTCGATGGAAGTTATGAAATCTCTGCTGAAAGACACCTTGAACTTTTTAGGGAAACAATTAAAGATTTATCCATAACCCATGAGGATGTGTGTATGAAACTATTGGTTTCGTCCTTCAAAGAAAGAGCTGAGATCTGGTTCTTAGATTTGAAGCCCAATAGCATTTCCAGGTATGACATGTTTGAGCAAAGTTTCTTAGAAAGATGGTGAAGTGAATCCGATGATATATATTTTTCAAATCAAAACATTCCCCTTTTTTATCCTATTGTTGAATCTGTTAATAATCAAGCATCAAGTGAATTGTCAACATCCGAAGATGACCCATCTTGCTCAATTTCTTTTGAGGATAAGTCTTCCACTTTTGAGTCGATTGATAGTCAAATCCATAATCATTGTATACATCATAAGTTTTCAAATTTCTTTTTAGGTAGCCCTAGTCTTGATCCGGAGGAAATTTCTGAGGATGAGCCTTTAGTCAGTCAGTCTATTGAAGTTCCTCCCTCAGAGAAACTCATTAATCGTTCCATATTTAATGATCATTCAATTCCTTATCACCTTATTGAAAAAGAAGAAAGTGAAAACACCAACCAAGATCCTTTAGTGGTGATCTTTCGTGATCATTGTGCATTCAATCAAGATATTATAAATGAAAATGATCACTTATCCTCTTATAATTTTAATGATGAATCTCAAGATGAGGATGAATTAGGGAATCACACTAGATGCTCTAATCTGTTTTCCACTTCTTATAATGAGTCTTTAAATTTTTCCATCCTTAATCAAGATAACTTAGAGTTAGATAGTTATGATCAATCTTGTCCTCAGGTTGTAAATATTAAACTTGATCAAAAGGTTAAAATCATTCCTAGAGTAAAGACTGCTTTCTTTTGTCAAAGTCCAAGGTCAAACTTGTTTATCCATTTGGGAGAATTTTCATATTTGCAATCCACCCTCCCTTCCCAACTCTTTCAATCATCTTTGGGTTGGTGCTCTAGTCATTTTTTTGCCTTGGAATTTTTCAATAGGAAGTATATGTATGATTACATGTTTGGAGAAAAAGCACTTCATTTCCCTTTTCAGTCACCTTGGAACAATAATGCTTATTGTCAAATTATCAATCATTCTTGGTGGCTAGAAAAGGTGTTTAAAGATCAATTTCATCTTTTCTCCATTTTTGAGCATCAAGTGGGCCTAGTTTTGATTTTTCGTCTTTTAAGCCTTGATTTGTCCCCACTTGGTTTTTATTTGATCATCAGTCCCAAGGGGAAACGAATTAAATATGCAAGTGAAGTGAATGAGGAAAGTAGTTTATTAAATCATATGCCTTGTATTTTTCCTCCATCCATTTTAAACAATAACTTGCATAAATTTTATGATCCTATCAGTTTTTGGATGGAGGATGGCTTCACTAGTCAGTCGTCTCCTCTGCATTATTTCATGTTGCACCACTCAAATCCTTCTTCAATTTCTGAACAAGTCAAGAAGATTGTGCTCTCAATTTCAATAATTTTTAATCCAATCTTGACTTGTTTCATCAACAAAAATCAAAGAAGAACCATTAATTTATTTGATGAATGGTTGCACTGGATTTATGATTTTACCTAACATTTGTGCTCACTGGTTAGAGTAGGGTAGGTAGGTATTGAATAAGCTCACTTGAGCAGTAGGATTTGTGTGATTTTTCTTTTTTCTGTGTGCCGAGTATTGTCCATTTTTCTTTTTTTTTCTGCCTGGAATGTCTGCTTGTTTCCATCCTTTATTGAGTTGAACCTTGCTCCTTCCTAAGCTTGTCTCTTCTCCTGCATGCATTTAAGAAATTGTAGTTGGCATTTGTGGCTGCCTGTGCAAGTTGAGATTGCCTGATTGAAGAAGTATTCTTTTCATCCTGCACAGTAAATGAAAATGATAAATGATAATAATATATGCCATGTTAGTTTATATTTATATTTTGACGCATTTTCAGTTTATGCTTTAGATTAGTTTTCAGTTTTATTTTATATTTTGTCCCATACATGCTCCATGATGGTATTCTAGTGTTTGTGAGAGCAGGAACAGGTGCAAGATAAAAGCTGAAAGCAAGGATGGTGCAGTACTGGATTGAAGATTGATGCAGAGCAGTTCGAGACCAGAGATTCTGAGGTTCTCAAGCGCTCTCTCCCTTAGAGCACTTGTCCCAGCTGGAGCCAGATGTTATCACACCATAGTAGCAGGGCTACTATTCTTGTACAGCAGATATCTGCACATTCCAGAGCTTCCTTTATTCCAGAGCATGGCTATATATTTTGGATCACTCATGATCAGAGCAGTACATTATTCAGATTTTATGACCTTGTGTCAAGGCTGAGCCTTGAGAGTCCGGATTTGATGACAGATGTGACCACTTATCCCATTACAGTTTCAGTTCAGTGCCTAGAGATGTATTTCAGCAGTGTTTCAGATGATACATGATGATGATTATTATGATGATGTTGTATGATCTATGGATATGTTCTCACTGACTGTGGATTATTATCTTGTTAATTTAGTCATGATCATGGCATATGCTTGGTATATTATTCCTGATGTGGCAAACTATTTAAAATGAACTGTAAATCATAAAATGGACAATTGCTTGCACTCTTAGGTCATTTAACAAAACTTACTGGTATTTCACCTTACATAGACATGGTCTTTCCCCGACACTAAGTTGTCTACTAGTGTAGGCTCCATACTCACTTGTCTCCATCCATACATGACCTTCCTGTTTGACTTTAAACCCTGACATGTCTCATTTGACTTTCTGATACTGAGGACTTCCCCATTTTTCTACCTCTGTGTTTGGACCGCATCCCTGTTTATTCAGTGTCTCGGCTCTGAGTTGGTGACAGAACTTGCCTTTGGTGAGTTGGATTGTAGGCCTAAATCATTCTGGTTGGTTGTCCCGATGTTTGGCATTGGCTCGAACTCCCCCTAGTCACTTGAGATGTTGTTGGCTAAAACTGAAAGCTCATGTTCTATCTATGGAAACTAAAAATTCGCCCATGGAAACAAAAAAGGGCAAGAGCAATGAAAAGCTAAAAAAATACTCCTCGAAGAGTATAAGAAAGGTCCAAAAAGCAATGGTTCTTAAAAGTTATATCTAAACAATTGCTGACCTTATAAATATGTGAAAAACATGCCCTGGATGCAAGCTGCAACTAGTTGTGCTTCTCAGCACATCTGAAATCCGAAGGGTTATGTAGGCCAAAAGGCCATGGAATAAAATTGAATGATCCTAATGAACCTGGATCAACTTGATGTAGACATGATGCCTAAGTTGAATAAGCACTCTCTAAAACAACTTATCCATTTGTGAGGCACAGCCATCCCCCGTGTTATTTTGTCCAACACAGAGTTTGTAGCTTCCCCCCTTCTTCTAGTCCAAAGTATTTTTGAGTTAAGTTAGACAAGTCAAACCCTTGGCCCAACCTTGCTCCTAGCCTTCATCCTTCACTAGCAGTCTGACCATGTCCAATGAGTGAGTTTGTCATTTGAACTATGGTGCAAGTAATTTATTATAACAACGGAATATGTTAACTCGATTAATGCCACTGAATGGAATTTATACTTTGAGCTTAGCTATGGAAATTATTGGAGAAGCATTGTCTTAGTCTACTGATGTGATTTATCCTTGATTATATATTTTCTTGGGATCCATGATGAGGTGGACCATGTATGATGATTATTGATGATGATTTATGGGCCCACATGTTTGATGATGATATCATATGATGGACATATGATGCAGATGATGTTTGATCCAGTTCAGCAGGTTTATTATTTCTTCAGATCAGCAGATTATACATTGTCCATATATGGTGGACCCTACAGCAGGCCCATTAGGGCAACCCAGGGTGTATGAGAACTCATTCCTAGTGGATTTGGGTCTTCTGGATCCATTGGGACACTTATCTTTCAGTTCCGGGCACTTCTGACAGTGATTGATGCAGTTTTACACTTGTTGACCAGATTTGGGGCTGATTTCCCAGCCTGAGCAGCAGGGGCCCCGAGAGGCCAGTTCACCTAGGGCGCTGATGATGGAGGGGGTGGTCCAGCCACTTGTTATTACCATTTATCCCCCCTCCCGGAGAGCCTGGTGGGCTCAGATGGACAGCGCTAGCACCCTAGGAGGCAGTTTTGGCACTTTCACAGTTCCCGAGGTAGTTAAAAAATGGGATAAAGTGGTCACTGAGGAAATCGATTTGGGCAATTGAGGCAAGGTTTTGGCATTTGGTTTTCGCAGAGGTCTTCCAGGATGGCATCACTATCTTCCAGTCAGTTTTCACCATGTGGGTATGCCCGGATTGATCACAGGAGGACATTTACTGCTTGACTGTCATGGATTCTGAGGACAGTTTTGATCATTTTTATTATATTGGACATATTTTATTATTTTATTGTGCCTTGGGGATGAGCTAGTAAGGATTAATACCTCCTAGCCCCACCATGTGCTTATTTTATCATGCCCTAGTCATCGTGAGGTGGATTATTGTACTTTTTACCCCTCTAGTGGGATGACGTCACCCTCCATTGTACCATTTAGTGAGGGCGCTTTTGTTATTTTGAGTGATCCATGTGATATATTGTGATGGGTTATCTTAGCCATTGATTGTATGATGAGATCTTATAATCTCAACCACTCATTTGATGTAGTATTATGAAGTGGTATAGGGTTTTGGTCTTTATTATCCTATATAAGGAGGAGACCCCCCATTGTAAAGCTCACCTTTGGAGCTCTGGAATATTGGAATAGAAGATTTCTTGTGGAGCACATCTCTCTTGCATTGTGGATTCTCTTGCATATTGAATATACAGTATCTCTTCTATGTATCATTGTGGATTTTGGTGTTTTTGCTAACCTTTTGACAGGAAAGTCGAATTGGAGAGAGGAGGGCGACTTCATGAGGGTTATTGTTGGAGGGATCCACATATTCTCTCTTGGGTTGATCTTGTGACAGGGAGTATCATTATTGTATCTTCGTGACATAGTTGATGCTTTCTATTACATCTTTCTACCATTTTCATAATCATCTTGCTTGACTTGTTTCTTTGATCTTGTCTTGTAGGAGGAGGACGATTTGGCTATCTTGGAGAAGGGCGATTTGGTTGGAGCACTTGGATCTCACTCTTGAATATACACATAGGAGAATGCTATCAACTTGCAAGGTGGCCATAAGCAATTGAGGTAAGATCTACAAGGTATGTGCCTCTTTCATCCATTCTATCTTCATTGGTCATAAAACCCTAATTAAATCAAAACCCCAATTTTGGTATTTCTTAGATCTACTTAGATCTAGCCTTGCAATTGAAAAGATATTAAAAACCCACCTCTATAGGATCCACCCCTAGTTGGATCTATAGTTTGGTGGTGATTGGCTAAAAATTGACACACTTTTCAATGCAAAAAGCCTTCTTGAACCTAAATCGATTTTCCTAAGAGAAGCTTGTTGGGTTAGATCTAGCACATGGGTAGGTGAGATCCCACTTGATTTGACATCTAGACATTTGATAACCTATACCCATATCTTTACTTTGGTGAAAACTACCTTGTGGACATCTCTCCATGTTTTAAGGGGTTGAAACCCCCTTTTTGACCCTCTTGGCATCTTAAAACTTAGATCTACTAAGATCTAGCCATTGGATTCACTTGAAACTTTGAAGGAACATAGATCGGGGTACTAACATCCCGGATCTACATTTTGGTGACCATTGGATGTGATTTGGTCCACCAAAACCCATTTTTGGACCCTCCTTGAGCAAATCGCACCCCTTTTTTTTGTGTTGGTCCACTTCTAGGAAGTGGGTGTTTGAGTTATTCGTGGATTTGGAATGCCCATGCCTTGAAACCTAGGTCTATACTGTCCTTTTGTCAAGATCCTCCTTGGGGATTGCATTCCTTGTTTTAAGGGATTGTGGTCCACTTAGGGTAATCACTTAAAAACCTAGATCTAGTAAGATCCAACCATTAGATTTCACTCAACCCACTTGACTTGGCTTCTAGGTGTCCCGATCTACAATTTGACACACTTTTTGACCCCATTAGCCCACTTAACAAGGCACTAGTCCATCACCAAGCAAGTCGCACTCCTTGGTATTGGTGTCAAATCCTAGATCTAGCACATGGGTATCCTTGAAATCAACTTCAACTCATAGATCTAGCCTACATATAACCTATAGTACCTACCTCACACCTAACTTCACCTTGTGGGCCTACCTAGAATCACTTCACACTTCCCAAGAAAACTAGACCCACTTGTGTAAACACATGGTACTATACCTAATCATCATACCCCATTATGTGGCCTAAACCATACATAGGTTGAAACATTAACAATCTCTTACACCTCCCTCAACCATACCTTAACCCTTAGGTCCACTTAGCCTTGCATTGGTTTCCGTAACTCATTACTTACCTACCCTTAGAAACCTTGCTTAGGCCCAATCAACTGTGATTGGGGTATAGGGTCTCCCCCTTGGTCTAGTTACACCTTGACCTAAAGCGAAGAGTGCCTCGGTTGACGTGACTCCCATCTTGCATTGGGAACCGTGGCATCTCTTGGGTCACCTCTTTAGTTGCCTGACTCCTCTACCGTCCCGGATGGGATACCTCTAGGGGCAACTACAAGTTGTGTGATAACAGGTACCAAGTTCTATCTCTCATTAGGACCATGATTACTAGTGAAGAATAAGGGTTGGTACTAGGGTGGATGACACCAAGAACTAGCAACTACTTAACTATATTTTTTATTTCATTTTTTGTGAGAATAGATGGTGATACATGCATATGTTGAGTGGGGGGCTATTGGGTATGAGAGGAATAAAATGATCATGCTCACTCATGATGGTGGAATTCCTTTGTGATGTTCAAAGATGAAGTGGTGTTTGTCCAAGACTAAATGCATGTCAAAATGAATGGGTTGAGAAGGTGTCTGAAAAGATTAAATGGAAAGGAATTGAGCCACAATTCCTGAATGGCTCTTTTAATAAGATTATCCATACCGTTGGATTTTATGATCTTTGGATAGTTGATTGTTATTCCTTGAGAGTGTATTTATGAACCCCATGTTGGAAATACATGTGTAACTCATGGAAATCCATGGTGATGGAAACTAATGTTTGTAATCATTCAACACTCAATAAAATATCAAAACCTCCCATTTCACTAGAAAGCATGTGAATTTTGAGGACTAATCACCCATTTGAAGCCTCACATTTTCATAATGACCACCACATTTCATAGAGCCTCCATTGGCAATCATGATTTAGGAGTTGTTCATAGCATGGATGTAGTAGTGTGTTTCTTTGTCTACATGTCAATGAATGAATTTATGTGTGCTACCGCTATCTATTAATACAGTGATTTTTTAATGTTCTATGTAGCCAATCAATTTGAGGGTTTGGGGAGAAAAAATATAAGCTAAGGCATGTATTTCAAACTAGGGCTCGACCTTCTATGAATCAAGTGGTGGAATGTCTTCCATGGATGGATAAAGGAACTCCAAGCATATAGCCTCAATTTCACCATTATAAATTTATTTCAAAATGGCCATAAAGAGTTTTTTCTCCTTGCATTTATGCCAAGGGAAATATTTATTATCACGGTTGTAGCAAATACCTTTAAATTGGCATTTTGTAATTTCAACTTTGGTTAACTTGTGGATCTTGAGAGATGGAGGGGATGGCGAGGGATTAGTGGGAGGGAAAATAGTGGGATAGGGACAAGGAAGAACTAGACCTTTTTATTTGAGCATTCATCGCCTTTTGGGATTCTTGAACTCTTTGATTGGATAACAAACAAATAATAGGATGATCCACTAAGACCTCCATATATGTCCCTTATTTTATACCATTGATAAATCATTCCCTAGACAAAGTATCGAACAATTATTTGATAGTAATGGCCAATTTATCAAAAGAATATATGAAATATTCTATTTTGCAAAATTGTTTAAGCTCGGCTAGTCATACCATATAATTAGTCTATGATTCAAAGCATTCATAGAGGTATGACACAATTTGTGTCCAAGCAATATAACCCTCATGGGATTTCTTCTTCCATCCACCATGGCCAACATTCAGGATCAAAATATAAGTCACACACAAGAAGTTTCATCAAGCCATCTATGATGGCATGTAGGGAAAAATAATGTTCCATATCAGTGACCCATCCTGTGGGATCGAAATTAACGAATTTGTTGAGATAAAATTTAAGAAGTATTTAGTCATTTCATCATGGATGGGCGGGTTGTATTAATGCACAATGGGATTGTATGATTCGGTCACTACCTTTTGGGAGGCTAGTCTTTCCATTGGTAACTCGGTTATTATGAAGTGAGAATCTGATTCTACATTTCCATGAGTTTGGACATCTATTTGGGTAGAAAATTTAGGTTGGATATCTTGTGACATATTTCATTAATATTTTACTGATAATAGGAGTGGTTGTAGTCGATCTTGTGTTGTAACTCATTACATGAATTTTCTAGGGTGGATACTATTTTAGAGAGATCTACTCCTCTAATGGTATCAATAAAGGTGATTCCATAAAAAGGGTCACTAGGGAGAGGTACCCATTGCAATTACCTTGAAACAAGGATTCCATTGAGATAGGTTTCAAATAAGGGTGCAAGTAGGACCCAAAACCCTTTTTTTCTACTCCTAGTGGAGTTTTACTCTTGCATGAGTATTACTGTATTGGTAGAATTCCCAAATTCTTAATATGCGCTTTATGTAGGATTTTTTACTATAAACAAAGGATAGGGTTAGCATGGTCAAGAGGATAAGTGAATGCTAGGTCTTATAGCTCTTAGATATACATGTAGGGTCCAACAATAATGCTTGACCTAATCTCTTAGGGTTCCAACTAAGGTAGCTCAACCATAACCTTATTTATACTACCCAACTACCCAGGTACTAGATAATAATATTCCTGAGTGTTGTGCTTGGTGCACTATAGCAGCAAGATGGTTAACTAAATTATATAGATTTGGTTTCAAGTATCCTAGGAGACTTCTAATATACTCAAGGGTACATGGAAGTGAAATTCCATATACAAATGTTTTGTCTCTCATGGTACTACTAAAAGGAGTACTAACAGGAGTTACAAGGATGTCCAACCAAGTGAAACGACTTGTATTCCATGCATGTATTCTTCTCCTACCACATATTTACCCATTGAATTACAAATCATTATGTTATTTATAGACATTGAAATAGATCTCTAGCCTATTTTTTTCTAAAAATATTGTCTCAGAAAAGTGCTTTGATGTCACTTATGGTGTTCCATATTAACAAAATAGAAGATTCAAGGCGGAAATCATATAATATGGCAGATTTAGAGTAAAAATGGCATAATTACAACAACAATAGGAAGCTTTAGAAGAATCAAAATACTGTAATACACATACCTTTATTAATGAAAACAATTTTCAATTGCATTTTCAAGGGGGAAACCTCCAACTAAGTAGAGATACAATTACAGTATGCTTCACAAGACATCTCATTACATTTCTTCAACTTATTTATATAGTTTCTATCTAACCTCCTAGGAATTTTCTAGTAGGCAGAACCTTCTAGTAAACCTTCTTACAATTATTTATATATAACCTCCTAGGAACTTTCCAGTAGTTGGAACCTTCTAGTAAGCCTTCTTACAATTATTGCTTTCACACGATATCTACTTCATGGGAACTATCTCATATATATGGCCTCAATACATATCAACTTATCTATATACTTAAGGGGGTTAGGGTAGGAACCTGACATCCAATGTAGTCTAGTGTGTTAGCATAATCACCCTTCAAAAAGGAAGAAGGTCTAACCTTAAGTCTGTATGATATTTTCCATGATATTAATGCATTGAGAATTAAAGATTTAGTGGGGGTGTGTAATCCATTAATTATCCTTTAATTGCATTTATTCAAGTTAATACAACTAACATCATGCAAAGCAGACACAATGACATACAAATAATTAAGATAGATTATAACAACGTATACATTAGTAAAACATGTCGCAATTGCATTAACATATTGATCATTACAAAGAAATTCATGTGCAAAATACATGACATAGAAAAATTCTAATCTCTCTCTCAAAAAATTATTGAATATATTGGGGAATCTTCTAGTTCTAAGCTACTCTTACAAAGGGGTCCATTATTTTAGAGACATGCGTAGAAAGTTGGGAATACTTCGCATAGATGATGTATAAGATGAATCCTTGGACTTTGAATGCTCAATATTTTACGGTGTCATGGCTTATACGAATTGCTATCCTATTGAATTCTACTTTGCGAAAATACTTAGGCAAACTTGAGCCACAATACAAATGAATCTCCCTCTTGCATTCATGGTGTCTCCTTTACCTATCATTATGGGTGCTTTTCTGGACTCTACATCATATGACATACCTTGTACTTTTATGGATCATGTTGGTTCCCAACCTATGCATGTTCTGGAGACCCACCCGACCATTCCATTGTATTTATTGCGCAATGATCCAAAATGGATCATTTATCTTGGTACTTTCTAGGTGCAAAAATTGGAGGTATTGACTTGTAAGGTTCATTTTATGGGTAGGACCCACTTTGGTGATTTGGGGTCCAGAACCTTCATGAACATGTTTCAGGCCTTAACAGTTTCTTTTGTGTTCAAAACTTTGCAAGCTTAGATCCAAAATATCAACATTTTTTTACACATTGAGAGATTTTCAATGGTGAAAAATTCACCTCTACTAGAGTTCATATGCAAAATTTATGCCTCCCTCAAGTTGACCTATCTAATTAGCCACCAGGATATTGAGTGGATTCCATGTCGTCTCACATTACTCACATGATCTAGTCATGTATGTATTTACAAGAAGATTCTAGAGGGTCTAGAACCCAAACACTAATTGGGGTTAAGGCATGCAAAAACCCTAACCCTAACCCTAGATGACTATCACATTAGGTTAATAATTGGGATGCTATGAAGGAAGTGATTCCATTCTATTTGTATTGTTATTATTTCACTATTGAGTAGAGAATTTGGGGAGTGGGATTTTGGAGTAGAACAAAGGACAGAGAAGATCTTGTAGAATCCAACTAGCCATAGTGTCCATGGAAACCCAATACTAAGTGAGTGCCCCTTTCTTTGTATTTGCATTTCATAACTAAGAATAAAAGAGAAAAGCATAGGCCTCACCTTCTAGCTAGATTTTGCACATATTGGGTTTTCTCCATGTACACCTTGTGTTCATTGTGTGGATAGTGTGTTATTTATATGCTTCTTTCATTTCAATTTTAATTTATTTCAAAATTAAGATAGTATATCAAATTTGTAATCTAAGTAAAAAATTCCATAATAAGATGTTGTAGAATATTAAAAGGTTTGTTGTGATTCTATGTTTCTAGTGGAATATACATGGTAGTTTATAGATCATATTGGTATTAGAGTAGGTTTATTTAGTTTTTTGTGGGAATTTGTAAGATCTAGAATTTGGCATAAGGAAGAAGTCTTTAAACCCTAGACGTGGTAGATGATTACAATGATAATAATTCATGGGTTGAGTCAAAAGAGAGATTTTCAAAGTTGGAAGCACAAGTCACTAACATCTCTCACAACATAGCCATTCTCATGGTAGCTTTAGATAATAGAAATTGGACCTTTTGAGAAATTTGGTAGCTTTGACTTAGAAGTTGGCTCATATAAGAAATATGGAGATAAAAAATACCCAAAAAACAAGCTAAAAGAGAGACAAAGAAAGAGATACCAAGTTCCAATGCCATCAACTCATCTCAATCTATGTTTAAACTAGAGGAGAAAGGAGACATCAAACCCTAGCAAGGTGAGATTTATGTTTTTAAGTTGAATGAATGGTGGCAACAACTAGAATTTGATTTCAATGTCCATAACACAGTAGAAGAGAAAAATAACTCTTTTTCCCAACTGAATTTAGAGGCCCATGCCCAAAATTGCTAGAAATTCACATGGAGGTTCTTAGGTGAGAGGGTGATCCCCAAGTAACTAAGTGGTAGGTGTTTAAAATCCTCATTAAGTATCATTTATACCTTACTGGTTATGAAAGGACAAGTGGATCTGTTGGCACTCATTCTTATAAAATCAAGGGGAGAGTGTGTAAGAGTACACCAACACCACTAAGTTCATAAAAATGGCCATTAGGTTGGGTTTATCTCCCAACTCCTCAAGTATTTGGGTGGTGTACATATAAGTCATCTACGAAGGAAAGTGATGATATTCAAACCTAGGATAGTTGATGAGGCTTGTGTGCAAGCATAATATATAGAGAAAATGGGTAAGACTAAAGGAAAACCATGTGGTTCCAAGTAGAAAGAACATTGAGATGATTCCAAGTATTTAAATAAGAAATGGAAAGGAAAGGACGAGAATACAACAGTCATTGCACATCAATGCAAGGATCCAAAAACCAGTGCAGACATTGCAATCAATGGTCACATCGAAGATCAATATTGGAAGCTACGTCTTGAGACAAATCCAAATAACTCAAAAAGGATGTAAAGAAGAATAACATGCTAGTAGTGGATTTGAAAAAAATGGGGAGAACGAAACTCATATATAGATGAAAATATTGTCTACACTACAATGCATAAGGAGGCGAATCTGAGTAGACCCCATCTCAAGGAAGAGAAGAAGATGACTAAGTCCTTCCATTTTAAGATCCAAATCAAGAAGACAAAGATTGATTCTCCATTTTATTTTAGTTCACGAGAAAACCTAAGTTCATGACCATCCTCGCCCATATCCTTTGGGATGGATAGATCATGGTCAATGTGTAAGATCTATTTTTTTATAAGTGAAAACTAAATATTGATGAGGTGGGGGTAGATGTAGTGCCACTATATGTGTGTGGTGTATTGTTTAGAATCCCCTACATGTACACAAGGGATGAATATTCACGAGGAGATAAAAATAGTACCACTTGATCAAGGATGGGAAGTCCTTCATCATCAATGTGCACAAAGTCCAATCCAATATCCCATTGGTAAGTTCCAACCAAACCAAGTTGATAATTTCTAGTAGGAATTGTGTATTATTGTTCTTAAGAGAGAATCAACGAGGAGATGACTTGATAAAAGTAAAGGCATATATGGAAAGATGTACTACATAAGAGAAACATCAATTTGATGAATTGTTGTAGCCATATAAATAAGTGTTCAAGGAACATAAAGGGTTACCTGTCAAGAGGGAAGTGGAACATGAGATTTATTGTTGCTTGAATCCCATGCTAAACATTAAGTTGCACAAATGATCCATCCTAGAAGAAAATTAGATGAATAAATATTTGCAACAACACTGGAGTAGGTAAGAATGTAACCAAGCACCTAAACTTTTGGGTCACCTATAATCATAGTACATGAGAATGATGGGACTTAAAGAATGTGTATCAACTACAAATATTTGAATAAGAACACCCTCAAGAATAGATAGCCTCTACTTAGGATTGATTTATTGGAAAATAAGTTGCAACATACCAAGTACTTCACCAAGTTGGAAGTCAGATTAGGATACCACCAAGTACGAGTTAAAAAAGAATACACTTGGAAGACCACCTTTAAGAAAAGTCAAGGTCTATATGAATGGTTGGTAATGAATTTTTCCTTATGCAATGCAACAACTACATTTATGTGTTTGATGAATGATGTATTGCATCCCTTTCTATATTCATTTGTAATAGTTTACTTAGATGTTGTATTGGTTTATAGATCTAACTAGAAAGAGCATATCTCACATCTCATGAAGGTGTGAAGGACCCTAAAAAACATAAACTACTAGCAAACCTTAAGAAATGTGAATTTTCCCAATAGGAATTGGTGTACTTGGAGTATGTGATTGGTGGACGGGAACTTAAGATAGATCTTGCAAATATGGATTCCATACTGAAGAGGTCAACTCCTACTTGAATGGTGTTGAGGTTAGGAGCTTTCTTGGGGTAGAATAGTACATAATTTTTTTATAGTATCCTTTTACTCCATGGTTGCACCACTCCATGCCATAACAACCACTGGTAAGAGCTTCCAATTGGGGAATAATTAGTAGAAATATTTTGAAGAGTTGACATAAAAGATTAGTCAAGCACTGGTTCTTGCTTCCCAATTCGCATAAACCTTTGGAAGAATAGACAAATGCAAGTGGATATCATATGGGAGTGATCTTAATGCAACGAGGTAAGTCAATATTCAATTATTATAAAATGTTTCATGGAGAAGTCCTAAACTACCCTACATATGACAAGGAACTCTATGCTCTAGGAACTATATGTTGTAGTTAGAAATATTAGGAAGTGAAAGCACTATCTGATTGGAAGGAGACCATCATCCACACTTATCACCAACAATACAATATTTGCAGGGAGTAATTAGCTTAAAAAAACAAACACTTTAAGCAGATGGTTTTTTTTGTAGAAATTTAATTTAATAATCAAATATAAGAAGGCCACCCAAATCCAAGATCATAGCTATTATAGAATTATTTGGAAATCATTAACCATTGGTTCTTTACTGCACAACCTATTATTCTTTGCTTACCTTTTTTCCATATGAAGCATATGTCAAAATCCCTTTTTGCCTCATACCTATGTTTGTCCTTCAAGAAATGCACAAGAACCCACTGTTAACCTTTAATAAAGGCATGGGTGTATTCCAGAAAGTACAAAAAATAATAAATACACATTAAATTGTATGCTTCTAAGTGAGGTTTACAAGTTTTGTCCACTTTTACAACCCTAATTCTCATTGCCAATGAACTTAACCAACTTTTGATAGTAAAAATTGGGTTCAAGTGTTGGAGAATAGGCATTGATGGTTATGTCACCTTCTACTAGAGCATTGTCTTGGATATTTAGCCTTGGATTTTTATGACTAGTCCTTTTGTAGAAACCCTTGTTTATAAAATTGACTCTCTTATTTAGAGTTGGGGTTCAAGTTCTTTTTGACTTCCCCTCCTTGAATGGTAAGGAATTTCAAGTGGATTTGAAGTCTATAAGTGGTTTAGGCAAGAGGAATCCAAACTATGTTGACCAAGGTGCCAAGAGTGGACCATGTATTATTTTGTAATTGTCGTTTCATATCTAAATTAATATATGAAGGTCTCTCTTCTTCTACAAAAAAAATATTATGTTGCAAATTACTTGATTATTGATTACATGATTTGAGGAAGGTTTTATTATTTTGGTTAAGATTATTTAGCTACAACTTGTATTGTTTTATTGTCATTGTCATTGCATGCTTTAAATGGTTTGAGGAAGGTTTTGTATTGATGGTGTGCAGATTTCTAGAGAATTTTGGAGAATCTGGGACCTAATCTATAGGAAGTGTAAGGAACAACAAAGGGACCAACCAATTGGTTGAAGGTATTTTCCTCCATCCATTTCTTTTATAGTTGACATAATAACTGAATCTAGAAAGTTGACTAGTGTTTCTTTCATTCTCTTTGTCAGTGACCTAACCCTAGTCATTGGGGATTATTTCGTACAACAAAACTAGAAACCATACTAAGGAAACCTCTATGATTCTACCATTTAATGGCTCCCCCCTTTGATTTCTAGCCTTGGATTTTGGTTTGATTAGTTAATTTAATTTTATTCCTTGCTTTGCTTTCTATTGAACCAAATTTGTAGTTTTCATGCCCGTTGTGTAAAGTTTCCCACATTTTTAGGATACACACTCAATTGTCTTTAAAGATAGAACTAAGTACCTACACCTTTCATTCAATAGAAGCATAGGTACATATGCTTTTCCTTAGAGAATAATGTGGTTATGTGCTTGTTTCCTTCTAGATACAAGCATGTGTTACTTATAGGGGTAGGTTTTGTAGTTTTCTTAGATTTCTAGGTGTTTCAAACTTGCTTTCTACAAGCTTGAAAGTATTTGTTCTATAGTTATAGGAAATTAACATTAGTATAGTGCTTGTTATTTTCATTTTGGTTTGAAAAAAGAGAAAATGAAATATTTTATTTTATGTTTTAGGTGCATAGTGGTAATTTCTTATAGTTTCATTTACGTTTACATTCATTTTGGTTTATAGATTGCATTGAATTAGGTTTAAAAATAAAATAATAATAAAACTTATATGGGGTGCAAGGGAGGCAACGTGGCAATGGGCATGTCACCCATTTGGCACTTCCTCGGCCAAGAGAAAGAGTACGGGTGGGTCAAGGGAATCAAGCAAGAGTAATTTTTTCAACAGCCTAACATGATGGAAATTAGAAAATACAGGTTGGAGGAAGGTTAGAGGGCTCGATGGAGGACAAATTCAAATATACAAATGATTACTCTAGGCACAAATGGATTATGATGGCTACTAGAACATGCATTCATGGTGGTTGGTAGAAATCAAATGAAAGAGAGACGGTTTAAGAAAAATCAAGGGTATTCATCTCAGCAACTATATCTGAATCTTGTAATTGGCCAAGCTCTCGGTAAGGAAAATACATGTCTAATTTTCCCTTTCCTTAGTTTTGATGGGAAATTACTTGAGCTGCACTCGCCCCTATCAGTCGTAGGCCCTTCTTGGTGGTTGCTTCCTTACATGTATTTATCACTCCCCTAATATTCTTTCCTTACCTTCCTCATAGAGGATTCCATGGTAGAATGAGGGTGAGCTCGCATAGTGAAAGGAGGTTGAAAGACCATCCCTTGGACTAGAGTGTAATAGGAGCTAAGATAATCCTGTAATGTTTATCTTGAGTAGATCCTTGGGGAAATCAAAGACTGAATTTCTAAGGTCAAGGTTTGGATTAAATTAGAAAATAAATGTATCAATGTAGAGAAAATTGTAGAGGATATGAAGTCGTGGGTTCAAATCTTCGGAAATACTAGGACAAGGGAGACAAAATATTACAAAACTCTCTCTCTATATATATTGGTTAATCAAGTCCCTTTTAGGTAAGGTTCTCTTGGGTATCCAGGAGGAGAGTGTGGGACAAATTATATGACATAATTCGACACATTAATCATCAATCCGAGGTATTCATAAACTTGTGAGGTGCTATGCAAAGTATATGCAGGAATAATTATTAAAGTGATTCAAAAGCTAAGTCTCACACAACTCAATCTTTTCACTAAAAATAACCAAATACGAAAACAATTAAACTAAGATCCTTTAGAAGGTAGCACTATCCAACATAGACTGAAAAACATAATACAAGACTCCCAATCATCCTTTTCCTCTTGATGCTACTTCAGGAAGATATTTAACAAACCCAAGCAAAGCCTTCATACAACAAGCATAGTCCTTCAATAATTCAACATTATCCAACATAGTTAAGACAATGAAATGCTAGATCTCTAAAATTTCGAGCTATTGATGCTAATTCATAGAGGATTTAAAATAAAAGAAATCATGTCATTCAACAAACATAAACTTTGAATTATATGACTAGATATTGAATTAAATCCAAAAATTCTAGTATAAAGCCAATACATAAAGTAAATCTATACTTGCAACGCTTGTAACCAAATTCCAATTCACAAATTGCAGAGGTTAAAATAGTTTTCCAAAGCAAACCATAACATTCCCAAAAATCAAATATGAAATTACTTTAATTGTTTAATAATTAACCTGTGAGTCATTAATCTTCTACAAGATGATATAAGTTGCTACAAGAATAGTTAAAAGTACCGAGAATGAAATTTCTAATACTTAATTCAAACCAAACAGATCAAAATATATTCACGCAAATAGATTAAAAAACGCACACCACAATAATCAAAATAAATCACACAACATAATAAAACATGAAATGCATGCTCACACAAAAGGTTTTGTTTTGAGATGAAGGGGGGCCTTCCTCCACTCAAAAACATGCCTAATTGCCTACATGAAATTCAGAAGTCCGCAAACCAAAGATGCATCAAAACCAGCCTTTAATGCATTAGTAGAAGAAATACAATAATTGTCAAAGAGTGAGATATCTGATCTATGACCAATTGTTTCCTATCAAATCCCCAAAGAACTAATTCCTTCTCATATTTATACATGCAGCTCCTCTTTCACAAAAGGAAAAGAGGTTACACAAGATGAGATAAAATCCTCCATGAATGGATGGTATAACCAACATATATTGGACTTGGTTCAATTAAGGAAAATGAGGTTATTTGATGATCATGAAAGTATAAAAAATCCCTAACAATCATTCATGTGCCCATATTTTCTCATAAGAGTCATGGTCAAAAGATGGGGGCGAAATCATGCCAACTCATAACTGAATTTCTAAAAGTGCACCTACACAAATTTAGGCAAAAATCATGAAAATCCATTTTAAGATCCACCGATATCTCCCAAACCTTATCGAATCATGGGAAACAACTCATACTTATATGAATTTGGTTTACTATGAACAAAACCCATGTTTTATATTTTTTTGAGTTGTCTTCATCACCTCAAAAATTGCACCACAAGTTGGCTATTTGAAAAGTTGTTGCAAATTTAGACCAACTCTTGACCAAGTGCTTAAAGATTCACATGCGCGAGTTGGGCATGATTTGAGGGACATGTGACCATATGGACGCATCCATATATCATTTACATGTGTCCATTTCTCATCTGGACATGTGGAAGTGTGAGGAAAAATGATGTTGCAAAATATCACGTTGTTGCAGGAACATGATTGTGCTACAGGAACCTGGAAATGATTGTTATAGGACTGTGTTGTTGCGGGAATAGTTTACCATGAACAATATATGTCATATGTGGCATAAGTGTGATATGAAGAACATGAAACCATATTAACACATTTTCCAACCAATCTTGTGTGCCCAATTTGTCCGTCCAAGATTGCAAGTATCATAACCATTGAAGTTGTTGCAGGAAATTTCATATTGTTGCAAGAACTTTCTTGTTGCTACAAGAAATCCTAGAAATGTTTCTTTTCTAGATGAAATTGTCTTTACAAAAGCATCATAATCAAAACTAAGACTAATTGTCTTTAATTCATTAAAAATCAAGGAAATTAACAATAATTGACTACCTTATATGTATAAGCTTTGCAAGACACATTTATAAAGGATTATGGAGATTATAGTAATAAATGGGTGAAGAGATGAAGCCAAAATTATCAAAAGGAATGATTGTAGGTAGTGAAAAACATGATATATTGGTGACCCAACATCTCCCCCACACCTGATATTCGGCATGTCCTCATGCCAACAATGTAGAGGATTGATGATCTCTGGATCCACTTTGATTATATTTTATTAATGGATTTAGCATGTTTTGTATTGCATTCAAAAAGTGATGTGTACAAGACTCATGTTCAAAGAACTGAGTTCTCGTCCTTTTTTCCCATTATGTTGTGCTTTAACCCTGCACATTTTATCAAGTGGTACTTTGAATGCATTATGTACCATGTTCATGTTTTTATCATAGGCATCGATGAGAACTATATCCTCAAATTCTTTAGTGCTGAGATTTATTACTGTCACAATGAACACATTTGAATCTTGATTTTCCATCAAAGTATTATCCATGGGATCATGCTTAGTCATGGCATATCTAGAATGTTCAAATCTGGTTTTATCTCTCTTCCAAATCATAGGACTCTCTTTTCTTGATAGACTACTCATATTTTCTTGATAGACTAGTCATATTTGGACTGATACACCAGAATCCAGCTCGATGATTCAATAGATTAGGAGCCACTGCAACTATGTATTATTGGAATGATGGACAATGATCCTTTGAATGGCCATCTGATTTACACCTTGTGCACCAAATTTCTTCTCTTTTATCTTTCTCTTTTTGAATGTCTTCAATCTGTAGTGACAAGTTTGCTAGTTGTGACTGGATTTGGACCATACTTATCCCAATTTCTCCCACAAGTGATGCCTCCAGTTTCAAAGCTAGTTCAAGAGCCTCGATCTATGTCGCAATCTTATGTTGCATTAGTGGAACTCTAATATGTGGTAACAAAGATGATATGAGCCATTCCTTGTGCTGAACATCTGTCATTTGGAAAATTACATGAGCCATCAAAGTCTTGAACCTCTGGTCGAAGTCCCATACGAACTCAGTCGGTAACTGTTTAATTTCATTAAGCTTAGTAATGCACTGTGACTCAGATTTCGAATTTCTGGAACTCATATTTTAATGCGGCCTTAATATTTTCTAATGCTTTTTGTGCACTCCCAGTAGGTACATCTTCAAATTCCATAAGCTAGTATAAAGTATGGCACCAGAAGGTCATGATTAGTTGTGCTCTTATTACATCCTCATCTTGTGCTTAATTAATAGTCCAAATAGATTCACACAGAAACCAGTGCCGGTCTGGATCGTCCAATCCATTCCCATGGAAAATAGGCAACTTCATATCATCCCTGACCATTTTGTTTCTTGAGGGTACCGTCTAACTTGGTACTAAAGGACTAACACTTGCAAATTTTATACTAGTCAAAGCACTATTCTGGATGCTGCTACTAATATGACTTGTTTGTATAGACTGTAACGATAAATTTGAAGCGTAAAAACTTCTTAATGCCAATAATAATTCTAAAATGCCCACAAATATTCAAAATCCCACATTTTTATAATAATAATATATTTGATAGATGATGTTTAAATTACAATGAATGGCCCACTTAAATATAGCTTGGTCACCTTTATTGAGGAGTCACATCTCCTCATAAATTATAAACGATATTTATTATTAGTAATTATTGTAATTTATTATTAGATATTTTATTATTTTATGTTTGTAACATTGTCTTCCCCTTAAGGGAAGCTTTTTCCTCAAAGCTTTGTTTAGTGAAGGACTTATCAGTTATTTGTGTTTGTAACATCTTATCATGTCCCTCTGAAACTGTAACTCTGATACTTGATGAACATGGCGATATAATTTTCGAATCCCTGAACTAAAAAGTCGCATTTCCTGGGAAGTGATCCAACCGAGATTTACCTTCATCAGGGCTGAATGTTGGTCGCCTTATTGGGTAAATCTTCTTGTTTTTTGTTTAGGTTGTGTATTTTGTGTTCCTTCACATCTGAAATCATAACTTCTCTGTTTATGTTCATTTTGGTCCTGTTGTTGGTCAAAATGAATTTTATAATTGGGGTGTCGATATGGAGTTTTTATTGTTCATTTTTCTGGTGGATTGAATTCTTTTTTAACTGTGATAAGGACCGAATTTGTTTTTGTTTCTTCTTCCTCAACTTGAATTTGTTTTCCGGAGAGTCTAGATACTTCCTTCTGGATTTGTGCACTCTGAACCTTCTCTAGCCTTTTGTCTTGTGACTTTTTTCCTCTTTTAACTTCTTTATTTGTTCCTCTAGTTCTTGATTAAAATTTCTCAGGTGTTGGTTTTATTCCTCTTTATCCAGTATTTTTCCTTCGGTATCTTTGTTTGATTGTTCTGTCCTCTTAGTAATTTTTAACTTCCTAATTTTTCCCATTAATGTCTTGTTATGGTTTCTTAACCGGTATATTTCTTCAGTGTTATTTGATAACGTGCTTTTGACAGTTGTAATCTCCAATTTGTGCATCTTTTTAGTGTCGTTCTCTTTTTGTTGGAGTTCACTAATCTGTTGCTGAAGGCGGCAATTCTCAGCTTCTAGGAATCTTACTTTTGTCTGAATTTTCCTGATTTCGTCATCTTTATCCTACATGATTTTGTTCAAATTTTTTATTTCTTCTTCTAAATCATTATTGCTTCTATAAGGTGATTCCTCGACCTTTTTTTAGTTTCTGATTTTGTCTTCAAGGTTTTGATTGTGACTTTTTAGATGTGATATTTTCTTATCCTTATCTGATAACATTTTCTAGAGCTCTCGCTTTTGATCTTTTAAGCTACAATTCTCCTGTTCTGCTAAATGATTACGCAATTCTTGCTTCATAATCTTGAATTGAATATCTGTATTGGTCACTTTATATTGCTCTAATTCATCCAGTGTTGCTTGTAGCTTTGGCTCCAATTTTGATTTTGAATTCGCCATAAGCTGATTTATTGGATGATAACTTGGTCTTCTTTTGACTTCAAATTCTTCAATGATAATGGTCTTTGACTTAAAAATAAATTATTCTTTGGACTTGAATTTATGTCTTCTTATTTGGTCTTCAATTTCAAAGGGTAATAATCTTCAATAATTAGATTTTCCCACAATGTAATGAACAAAACATATAATAAATAATATTCAATATGATTCTTCTTGTAAAAAAATTTCTTTTGATGCTCTTCTAATCTTATTTTCCCCTTAATTTTTGTAAAATGATGTAGATTGGGTGGTTGGGAGGAATGATTGTTACCTTCTCCACCCAAGTTCAGATCTCGCTTTTTGTTTGTTGTTGGAGAATAAACCCAAACCCACTTAGTAAGAAACCATGTGTAGAGACACCACGTGTGGTTTTACTTTTACTTCTTCTTTTTTTCTTTTTAGGACAAGGTTCTATTTTTTAGGGAAACTTCTTTACTTTTACTTCTTCTTTTTTTCTTTTTAGGAAAAGATCCTATTTTTTAGGGAAACCCTAATATAATGTTTAAAAACCCAAATCAGGAACGGTAACTTCGCTCTGATACCACTGAAGCGTAAAACATTCTTAACGCCAGTAATAATTCTAAAATGCCCGCAAATATTCAAAATCCCACATTTTGATAATAAAAATATATTTGATAGATGATGTTTACATTACAATGAATGGCCTGCTTAAATATAGCTTGGGAACCTTTATTGAGGAGTCACATCTCCTCATAAATTATAAACGATATTTATTATTAGTAATTATTGTAATTTATTATTAGATATTTTATTATTTTATGTTTGTAACAAAATTATTGTCTCTTACCTCAACTTCTGAAGATGCGCACAGAGACGTAGGTATGTCGAAGTGTCTGGTCCGTGATGGATCATCTATTTCTTCTTCTTGTATGAACTAGTAATATTCCTCTTTGGTCTCCTTTATATCATAAGAATCTTCATGAATCTATGGTATCGGTTTGTGGTCCTGTCCTCCAGTCTCACTGCCACTCTCTTCTTCTATCGTAATCTTCCTTCTCTTACATGACTGAAATATTCTCCCACTTCGCAGTACACCACACTCTTCATCCATCTCACTTTCTTCTTCCCTTATCATCTCATATCAGTCCATTTTTTATACTACTCCAGACCATCCTCTCTTCGACACCCATGTCCTCTGCGCACAAATAATTTACGCCTTATATTCCATCCACATAACCCATTTTTCACAAAGTAGCATTTTAATCCATAGGTTTAAATATCTCAGGTACTTACCTGGCATACCTTGGAAGAATTCTCATTCAACAACACTATAAGACTTCATGGTCTCTGCAACAAACTCTGTAATGTACCCTTCCAGTATACTAACCAACCAGTAATCAACAACACGGGAAATCTTGTTGTTGACACCTTTAAGGGCTCGGACCAACTCAGGGGTCCAAACTATAGGCTCACCCCCTTGAAAACACCTCTTTTATAGAGTCAACCTCAACAACCACTCGGTTAATAAGATGGTAAATTCTCCAAAGAAAATTTCATGAATATCTGAGAAGACATACTTACCTTACCAATCTTCTTAATTCAAGCATGGATTTTTATTCTGATCTTCGACAAATTCCTTCAGCTTCTTATCGATCCAATCTTGAATCTTGGGCATAGATCGATGCCACATCCCCCTCCAACACAGGTCCTGATCCTGACAACGAAACCATTGATTGGATTAATTTTATACTTCAACCTAGGTCCACTAAACTATTCACCAACAAACCACAAGATAATGGCTCTTTCAGCATCACCTATGAACAAGTGACGTCTAACCTGAGGTACCTATGGGAACTGCAGGAACCAGGTCTCTGCAACAACAAAGGGGAATGATCGAAACTCTAGAATGGTGAATATTTTATAGCTTCAATGGAACAACTGACATTTCCCAAAATCTATATAATGCAAATGTGTATTCAATTACCAGGTTCATACATTAGATTTGCATCATGCTAACTTACTTCATATGTATATCAGATCAACATCACTATATTATTTATACCATAGCAATAGAAAAGAAAATTAACACACACATGAACACTAGAAACTATGTGGAAACCCAAGATGGGAAAAACCACAGAAGAGCTATTCTTATTCATGAGTTGTAGTAAAATTAGCACTTCATGTCTGCGCACACAGCCAGCAGACGTTCCCTCTTCATTATAATTGACATGCGTACTAAGCTTGCAGATCATTACAATCTCTTACAACTCGCTAATACATTAAAATTACAAAAACGGTATCAAAACAAACTTCCTTTAGTACATAAGGAAAAAATCTATCCTCTCACTCTTCCTTAGTCAAACCCCCCAAAATTCCCAAACCATTACATATATATAGGATTCATCTGTAGCCCTCCCCACTCCCACTACTTATACTCATTAATGTAAGTGGAAAAAAACCATAACTGCTCCCAAATAAATTTCATTGTTGACGAATTCAAATTCCCTTCGTTCCTTATTCTTCGGTCGCTTCATTGGAGCCAATCCTTCTTTCACATACCACGTCTTCCTGACTTAATTCAAACCAAAACCGGTTAAACAACCATGCCAAAACTTCCCTGGTCCCAATAGACTTCTTCAAAGAACATGATTGTTTCTTCTTGTCCCTTGATGGTCTTTTTACAAGACATAAGAATGCACATCTTGCTTAATCAGTCAACCACAACAAATAAATAGCCATGTACCCTCCTAGTGGTTGGTAGAAGACCCACAAAATCCATGGAGATGTTCTCCCATGGTCTCATAGGGATAGGCAAGGGATATTATAGACTTGGGTTCCTATTACTAGGCTTGATTGTATAACAAAGTATATATCCTTTAATAAACCAAGGTACATCTTCTTGAATTACAGTCCAATAAACATACCTTTGTAACTTGGCAATTGTCTTCCCAACACCAAAATGTCCTGCAACTTTGGAGGTGTGAGCTTCTCTCATGATTTGCAATCTCTCACCTTTAGGAGCACATAGCTTGTCCATCTTGTAGAGTAACCCATCCTGGAGCTGATAGTCATCCTTGTTGTCACCTTATTCTACATGGAATTGGCCTTTATAGCTACTAAAATACCTCCTTGAAGTCATTATCTTCTGTGTATTCCTCCTTGTATGCATCATGGGTGAAGGGATCCATATGCATAAGAGTACCCAAATCTATGATCTTGGTTGTAGGTAGCCTTGAGAGCATATATGTCAGCTTGTTTATACTACCCTTCTTATATTTGATGATTAGATGGAATTGTTGTAAAAATCCCATCCACTTGCAGTGTCGTGTTTGTTGTAGCTTACTCTAGGCCTGCAAATATTGCAACAACGGATTATCAGTGTGAATGAAGGTCTCCTTTCCCATCCGATAGTTCTTCCAATTCTTAACAACTTGAACCAAGGCATAGAGTACCTTTTCATATGTAGTGTAGTTCAGGACGACTCCATGGAACATTTCATAATGATAGAATATTTACCTCCCTCCTTGCATCAAAACTGCTCACATAACATACCCACTTGCATCTGTCTCCAATTCAAAAGGCTTCTGCAGATTAGGCAATGCAAGAACTGGTGCCTAACTAATGTCTCACTTGAGCTCTTCAAAGGATTTCACTCAATTCCTTCCCCACTGGAACCCCTTTTCGTTGGCTATTATGGAATGGAAAGGTGCATCCACAACCAAAAAGGAAGCTATAAAATTTTGAAGGTATTGTGCTTCCCCCAAAAATATCCTAACTTTAGTGACATTTGTAGGAGTAGGACACTTAATGATGGCCCCAATCTTTGCAGGATCAATCTTAAGTTCTCCTCCACCAATCACATACCCAAAATACACCAAAGACTGTTGAGTAAATTCACATTTCTTAATGTTTTCTAACAATTGATTTTTTTTCAAGGTCTAACACCTACTTTAGATGTGAGATATGCACTTCCCAGGTAGCACTATAAACAAATATATCATCTAAATACACTATCACAAATGAATCTACAAAAGGGTGCAATACATCATTCATCAAACACATAAATGTAGCCGGTGTATTACACAAACCAAAAGGCTTTACGAACCATTCATATATACCTTGATAGTATTGAAGGAGGTCTCCACGTGTCTTCTTCCTTCACTCCTACCTATTGTTATCACTATTTGAGATCCAACTTGGTGAAGTACTTGGCATGATGCAACTAATCGAGCAAATCATCGATCCTAGGTAGAGGGTATCGATTCTTGAGGGTGATCTTATTCAAGTCTATGTAGTCAATACACATCCTCCAAGTCCCATACTTCTTCGGTACTATGATAGGTGACTGTTGGACGATCCCAATCATGCATCTGAATAGGTTGTCACGTCCCCACTGACCTCGATGGCCACGGGAGACCTTGATACATTTCTTTTTCCAAATCCGACTGATCACACCCCAGTCGAAGTAGCTCGGCTCCGCAATCTGCAACCCGCAATCCACAATCCGCAACGTCGGATCCGCAATCCGAAATCTGCAATTGTGGATGCATAAATGCCAACTTCATAACCGGAAAGCTTACCTTTTCACAATCCGCAATCTGCACCGGCGGACCCCCAACCCGCAATTGCGGATGCGGAAGTGCCAACTTCATAACCAGAAAGCTTACCTTTTTGCAATCCGCAATGGCGGACCCGCAACCCACAATCCGCAACCTGCAATTGCATATGCGGAAGCGCCAAATCTCAATTTCCGACAACGGTCACTTCCGCAATCTGCAATCCGCAATTGCGGATGCGGGCATGCCGAACCATACCCCTGCAATGGCAACTTTCCACACAAACTCCTGAGATGCGTAACTTCTCCATCCTTAGTCCAAATGCGACAAGGTCAGTACCGTTGGAAAGCTCTTGGAGAGCTCTATCCAATGGTGAAATCCCTGCCCCATCTGAGCACTCCTTCCATGTCAAAATTCTCATTGACTTTATGTCCAGAAATCCACTTAAAACTTCAACCTTCTTTCTACCATGACCTTCCCTTCCACCTGACCCACCGAGGGGTTCTGAAACACCTCTAGGGATTTCCCCTCCTTCCCAAGGATCAAGTACAAGCATACAGCTCATTCACAGGGTTAAGCATACATATCATAACTTGTAAAATGCATCAAATCAGATCTAGCAATTACCTCTATCACATGCAAGACTTATAATTCATTAAACTCATTCAAGACAAGAATATACATGTAACAATAAAATCATCCCTTTACTCAGGCTTGCATATGACTTCATGTCAATCAAATTCATATAAACATACATTCTACAATTTCCCAATTGAACATAAGCAACCATTTCATAATAATGAAACACCATCATTTAACATAACAACAGTACTTATCTTTGAATTCCGAAGCAACTGGCTAAGTGAAAGCAACGTTCCACCCAACCTTAGATATTTGTCCAGCCTGTACTCTTTCAGCTGAGAGATCACCCCCGAGTTGGGTTGTGTATCCAATAAGGAGGGCTATCAGGTTCTCTCACAGTCAAGGTTCCATCCCAATGCTAAGCCAATCTGTAGTTGGGTTTATCAAGCATTCCAGGGCACCTACCTATGCTAAGCCAACCTACAGTGGGTTTATCAAGCATTCAAGGACACACTGGTCATGCTAAGCCAACTTCCAGTTGGGTTTATCAAGCATACCAACAGTAGGGTCATGCCAATCCAGCATACAGTTGGGTTTATCAAACATACTAGGCTAGTTGGTCATGCTAAGCCAACCTGCAGTGGGTTTATTAGCCATACCAAGCAACACAATCATGCCAAGACAGCATACCGTTGGGTTTATCAAACATATCATACAAGCTGATCATGTTAAGCCAACTGACAGTGGGTTTATCAGGTGAACAGGGACAATAAGGGAGGCTTTACTAAGCCAGTGAGATCAACCACAGAGCTGCAGGAATCTCAACACTCAATCAACCTGGCACCCACATTACCTACCACGTCCAACACAAGGAAGACCCTCTTCTCTGCTGCACGGTCCCTCAAGGCCTCTTCCCTTCCAATGCTATTCCAGGATGGGCATAGAAAGGTCTAGTTTCTAGTTCTATGAGACTTCATCCTTCACTGGATTTATCAAGCAACCCAACCTTCTTCCATAGTTCAACGATGGACTCCTTCCAGGCTTGCAAACGATCTTTGTTCCGCAATCTATCTTCTGTGATCGAAGCTTTGGTCCTCACGATTTCTCTGCATTGTTTAAGGTCAGTTTCCTCACGAGTTCTATCACTCTGTCATGGACACTCTATCATGGACACTCTGTCATCAGCAGACTAGGTTCACACACACTGTTTCCATGGATATCAACTCTCTGGTATTTCTATTACACGGGAAAACACGGTTATCTTCAGGTTATACCCCCCAGTTGACTCTATGTATGCAGGAATGTATGAGCAATCTCTCTCTCTAGGGTGATGGATTGTGAATGGCTAACGCGAATGGATGAAATCCTATTGGAATCCCACGAACAGGTATTCAAACAAGTTCCACGAGTTCCAGACATTAAGTGTCTTCTAGGACAAGCAATCAGAGCCATGCCATGCCATACGAAATCGCGAGCATGCTCCATACTCCATTGGCTTCAGAAACAGGGTTCTCAACCACCCCATGCAACCGCATTAATGTCATCAAGGAGTTCAAACAAGTTCACATTCAGACCTCTGGAAACATGGGAAACCAATCCCATAACCCCCTCACCTCTCCCTAGTGGATACACGTGGCCCCTTCTCATTAGTTGCCTCCTTAGCCAGCTTCTTGGTTATTTTATTCATTACTAAATAATTACATCATTTACATGTCTTCATGGCTTATCAGCCCATGAATAATCAAACTGTCCAAATACTTGCCTAAGCAATAATCCTTAAACATCCACTAGTGGGGCCTTGGCCTTGAGCTCCACACTAGGGAAAATACACATACTGCATATACACAGTACTTACATTGAATCCAAATAACATCAAGGGAAAAATGGGGTATTACAACTCCCTATCCCTTACAATAACACCGTCCTCGGTGTTCTCAAAACTGAACAAAAATGGAAATTCCTTTTTCATGGCATCCTCCAGCTCCCATGTGGCCTCTTCTGGGCTCAGGTGCCTCCACTACACCTTTACCTGCCCTATGGCCCAGTTCCAAAGCAAGGTAACCTTCCTGTCGAGGATGCATGTAGGCTCCACTTGGAACTCTCCCTCTGGTTCCACCTATATCACATGCTAATCAATGATATGATTAGGATCATATACATATTTCTTAAGCAAAGATACATGGAAAACATTATGATCTTTCATGTTAGCAGGCAATGCAATACTATATGCAATTGGCCCTATCCTATCAAGGACTTCAAATAGCCCACAATATCTAGGTGCCAACTTGGCACAACTTCCCAGCTTCATGGAACTCTTCCTTGGTTTCACTCCCAAGTAGACATGATCCCCAATCTGAAATTCCTTATGCATTCTTTTCAGATATGCATAACTCTTCTTCCTATACTGTGCTTCCTTCAAATTCTTCCTAATCTTCACAATCTCCTTATCCATATCCTCAATCATTTCCGGTCCAAGCACTACTCTGTTCACTGGGCTATCCCAGCTCAGTGGAGTTATGCATCCTTTGTCATACAACACTTCAAAAGGACTCATCTTCAATGATGTTTGATGTCCATTGTTGTAAGCAAATTCTACCAAGTATAAATAGTCTTCCCACTTAGATGGCTTATCCATCACATACATCCTTAACATATCTTCAAGGATCTGATTTACTGTCTTAGTCTGACCATCCATCTGAGGATGTTAGGTTGTAATAAACATCAACTGAGTTGCCAACTCTTGGAACAATCGCTTCCAAAAAATAGATGTGAACTTCTTGTCACAGTCTGAAACTATTGCCTTAGGTAATCCATGCAACCTGAATACCTCTCTCATGAAGATATTTGCAATGTCATTAGCCTTATGGGTGGACTTGACTGTAATGAAATGAGCTAGCTTTGATAGCTTGTCCACCACCACCATGATTGAATCATGCTTCTTCATTGTCGTTGGCAACTCTGTTACGAAATCCATAGAGATCACTTCCCACTTCCATTCTGGGATGGGAAATGGCTGCAACAATCATGCTGGATGTTGATGCTCTGCCTTGACCTGTTGACACTTCTGACATCTAGAAATGTACTCAGCTATGTCTTGCTTCATACCAGTACAAAAGTACTGCTTCCTCACTGATGTTATAGTCTTCTGATATCCTGGATGTACTGAGTATGGTCTTTGATGTATCTCATCCATTACCAACTTCTTCAAATCTGTGCTGTTTGGAATGTACACTCTGGTATTCTAATAAATGAGAACATCACCCTCACCCAGCTGATATCTTGCATACTTCTCTTCTATAACACTCTATTGCAATTTCTCTTTGATGTGAAGATAGACTTCATCACTATCTTGAGCCTCTAAAATTCTTTCCTTCAAGTCTGATTCACACCTACTTATTGCTGCAATATGGAATCTCCTGCTGAGTGCATCAGGAACCTTATTCTCCTTACCCTTGATATGCTTAATTTCCAAATCGAACTCACAAAGAAACTCCATCCATCTAGTTTGCCTTGCATTTAGATTTGGCTAGTCAAACAAGTATTTCAAACTCATATGATCAGTTCTAAGCTCAAATAGTCTTCCCAAGAGATAATGCCTCCATCTCTTGAGAGCATGAACTATGGCTGCTAGCTCTAAGTCATGGGTGGCATAGTTCCTTTCATGCTCCTTCAGATTCCTTTACTCATAACAAATTACAAATCCTTCTTTCATTAGCACTCCACCGAGTCCTTCAATGCAAGCATCAATGCATACCACAAAATCTTGCTCGAATCTGCAATCTTCAAAACAGGTGCACTAGTAAGCAACTCTTTTAACTGTTGGAAACTTCTTTCACATTTCTCAAACCATGTGAATTTGATGTCCTTCCTTTGCAAGGAAGTAATTGGATGGGCTATCTTGGAGAAGCCTTCAATGAACCTCCTGTAGTAACCAGCAAGGCCCATGAAATATCTAACATCTGCTGCATTCCTTGGAGTAGACCAATCCATGATGGCCTCAATCTTCTCTGGATCCACTGCAATGCCCTCTTCTGATATAATATGACCCAAATACTGCACCTTCTCTTGATAGAAGTTACATTTTCTCATCTTAGCATACAGTTGGTGCTCCCTAAGGACTTGCAATACCATTCTAAAATGCTCATCATGCTCTTCTACATTCTTGGAATACACAAGAATGTCATCCAGGAACAAAATCACAAACTTATCCAAATATTTGTTGAAGACACTATTCATGAGACACATGAATGTTGCAGGTGCATTGGTAAGACCAAATGGCACCACTGTAAATTCATAATGACCATACCTAGTCCTAAAGGTTGTCTTATTAATGTCTTCTTCCTTTATTCTTACTTAATGGTACCCATACCTCAATTCAATCTTTGAAAACACTCTAGCTTCATTCATTTGATCAAAAAAGTCATCAATCCTTGGCAAGGGATACGTGTTCTTAATTGTCACTTTATTGAGCTGCTTGTAATCAATACACAACCTCAATGTTCCATCCTTCTTCTTAACAAACAACATTGGTGCACCCCATTGGGATACACTCGATCTGATATAGTCCTTGTCCATTAACTCTTGCAATTGCATCTTCAACTCTACCAACTATGGTGTGCTCATTCTATAAGGAGCTTTGGAGATGGATGCTGCTCCTGCAACAATATTAATGGAAAAGTTAATATCTCTCTTGGGTGGTAATCCTGGAACCTCATCTGGAAACACATCCTGAAACTCTTGCAATATCTGGAAGTATTCTATCATGGGTCCTTTATCTTCTGTTGAATCTGATATATGCACAACATATAACTAGAAACCCTTTTTATAAAACTTCCTTAATTGCATAGCTGAAATCTGTCTTACTGAAACATGCTTTGGAATTCCTTTAACCAACCTTGGTTAGCCTTCATCATCAAGGCATTCCAATGCTTTCTCATAATAGTCCACCTTGGATCTGTGCCTTTCCAACCAATCCATGCCAATTAAGGCATCATATGACCCCAATGGTAAGACATTTAATTATGCATAAGTGAGGAGTCCATTCAATTCTATGGGACACTCCTTCACCACTTCACTTACCTTCCTCTTAGTATCGGTGGCTAATTGAACTAGCCAAGCCTTACTATTCTTTACTTTACCAAGAAAACAACTTTCAACTACCTTAGGAGAGACATAACTATGAGTAAACCCTGGATCAATCAAAACAGAAATAGGTTGCTCAGGAATCTTACCTACAACCTCCACCACTGCTGATTGATGGTCTACTTGATGATCATCCAGTGCTGCATAAATCCCAGGTGTTGCTCTTGCCATGTCCCCTACTGTAGTTTCTCCTCTAACATTGTGCAAGCTCCTGGGGTTCTTCTTTGTAGTTGGGAAATCTCTTAGCATGTGATTTTCCTCACAACCCCAACACTGAAGTGGCTCCTTTGACATTCTATCTATTGCTACAGCTGGCTTGAATTCTCTGCTTGTTGGTTGGCCTAGTGGAAATCTCGTAGGCTGATTTCTGAATGGTGGTTTGAATTCATCTTTCTTCTGATAAAACCTTCCCTTGGGTTTGTTGAGATATTGTAACTTCAAAGAATATTATATTTGTACATTATTATTCCGGAGATGTTTCATTCCTCCGTGAAGATCTTATTGTTGATTTGGAGATGTTTATTCCTCCGTCGGAATGTGGTAACTTGGGTTATTAGACTTCCCTAGTGGGGGTCGGCCCTGTATGTGTTATGTGGGTCAAAGGGTTATTATACCACCCTAGAGAGGTCGGCCCAGTCAGTTGTAGTGGGGTATTTAACCCATTGGTTAAATACGAGCTTGCATGTTTTGTGTAAAAGACAAGTCGGAGTAGTGTATAAATAGAGGAGGTGTATTCCTCATTTTACACTCACTCAATCACTTGAGAGTAGCGCACTTGTGGAGGAGAGGTCTGCTATGGTGGAGGAGGATATCATGTCTTTGGTTTGCATCTTTGTATATTGCTGGTCATCTATATTGAGGAAGCTTTGTTGGGTTTTCTACCCCATGAGGGTTTCCCAGGATAAATCTGTGTCTCTTGTGTTTATGTTGTGCTTGTTGTTTCTTCAGTGATCCTGTATATGCTATTATTGTGAAATGGAATGTAATGCTGATATTTTCTGTATTAGCATAATAAATCTTAACATGGTATCAGAGCTAACCTGAAGGAAGGTAATGTATGGCACTTACGACACTTGCTTCTCTTGCGACAATTTGAAGGTTAGGGTTTTATATAGCAAAAACCAGTCATCGTGGAACTTTCACTATAAATACATTTTGGCGAAGGTTTAGGATCTGAAACCTTTACAGGTCGTAAATTACATCCACAGGTACCTTTTTTCCAAAGGGAACCCTCAGATTCATTGTACTTTGTGAGTTATGGTCAGTACAAGTTAGGGTTTCTGCCTCTTCCAGATCTCAGTCAAAATCAGGTGACCTAGGAAAAAAGGTCATAACCTGGGCTAGGAAGCTCCAAATAAAATTTCGTAAAAAGTGACAGGTAGTACACAGACTGTACTATCTCAAGAAACTTTTTAAGAGGCCGAAGCTTAACCAGTGACATGTGGCACACCGTACAAGTTCTCTCGCATGTTTTATCCCATAAATAGGTCATGTTGCGACACTTGGAATAACTAGGGATAGGAAGCTCCAAATGAAATTTCGTAAAAAGTGACAGGTAGCAAACAGACTGTACTATCTCAGAAAACCTTTTTAGAGGCCGAAGCTTAACCGGTGACACGTGGCACGTCGTACAAGTTCGCTCTCCTGGTTTATCCCATAAACAGGTCACGTTGCGACACTTGGCATAAGTCTCTCTCAGAAAATCAAATTGAGGTCAGACCTGTTGCGTTGGAAAGATGACAGATCAGGATACCACAGAAAACGTTTTCAGACCCTGTGGAGTGAAAATGTTGGAGTTACAGCAGAAACAATCAGGTACATATTTCTGTCAAAACAGAATTATTTTTTGAGCACCTTCATTCATGGCTTCTGGAATTTAGGGTTTCGGAGAAAGTTAGAATTTTTGGAATCGGAATCCACGGCTGAATGCTACTCAGGAAAATCAAAATTTAGAGACCAAGATCGAATTTTTTGGTTGGGTAGAAGACCGGGCTTGATCAAACCCCAGTTCGGGATTTTGATCAGAAAGATGGAAAATTAGGGCTTCAACAAAAGTTGGAATTTTTGAAGTCTGTAACCATGGCTGGAAGCTCCTCAGAAAAATAAGAGTTTAGAGCCTTGGATCGAACCTTTTGATTGGACAGAAGGGTGGGCTTCATCAAACCCTAGTTCGGGTTCCTGTCCAGAAAATCCAGAAGTTTCGAAGGCAATTTTGAGGGGTCAAATTTTGGAGATTTCAAAATTGAAGTATGCTAGCAAGACACATCCTTCCATCCATTCAGAAGTGTGAAAGTCAAAGATTGAATTTTTAGGGTTTCTCTAGCAAACCCTAATCAATCTCCAGATCAAGTTTCAGGGGGAGTTGAGGCTAAGGCCTTACATAAGAAGACTACAAGAAGTCTCGACAGGTATGACTTAAGGAGGTTCAGGTATGTCTTGAAATCTGATTCTTGATTAAGTTCATAATGTGTTTGTCTTCATATTATTTATTGGTACAATCTTGATTAATGTTAGAATTGTCTTATCACCCTAGTAACAATATGAATGCATGTGAATGATCGAAGACATTCATTGATTAGGGCTATATGATTGTACTAATGCATTATGGTGTTGTGCGAGGTTGATGTTGTCTGCTAACAAGATACAAGTACATCACAAAAGACAAATCAAGTTCCATGACCATGACAACATGAAGACAAAGACTCATCCATAATCTTTGATCACATAGAAGTTCTACTTACAAGGTATGTATGACTTTGCTCTATTATGCTTAACCTATGAGATATGCAGGTTCCAGCATAGGATCTCTAAATCATTGCAGAGAACAAAGAAGATATTGATTAGGTATGTTAGACATAACTAAGCAAGTATACTAATCCAGGTATGTTTTCCTATGTCATGTTAGAATCTTACCTTGTATTAGGATCCCTTATATAAGTATACTTGGTATGATTGGTTATGCTTATTCATAAAGTTAGTAAGCAAGGGTTTATGCATATTATGTCTCTTATCTTGGTTGATTATTTAACTAACTAGATCAAACAAGAATATGCATGAGTAAAAGAAGACTTCCCTGAAACCTTGAATATTATCTATAATAATGACTATACATTTTCAAGATTATTTAGAACTATAATGTTTTGATAACATTGAGAATATACTAATGAATGTATGTTTGTGTATGAGATCATGAGGATGAAACTTGAGCATGCACAGTGGTACAGAATGAATAGAAGTTCAAAAGACATACAGAAGATCAAGCTGGAGGCAACCACACAAACAGAAAAGATAAGTATTTGAGTTGTTATTTGAAATAGTAAATGATATTGCCTGTAATAGGTTGTATGCATATTTGTATTCCTAGAATATATGATGCCGAGCGTAAACATTCATAGAGCATTGAACAGTATACTACTAATATGCATATGATTGGTAAGTTGGACAAACATTCCATTGTTGCGTGTCTAGAATGAAACCTCTTTGCTGACATGCTGAGAGCTGTGCACACTCTCGATAGTATGTTCTGGTAGAGATGGAAGGCATCTAGATAGCCACTGTATGCATACAGGATATGGGAAAGTGTTGTGCCAAAGTATTGGTCAAAATAGTTGCATAACTATGTAAACAATATCTGTATGTATAATAGGTTATCATGTCAATATGATTTGATGATTATGAAGTATTACTAATCATGTACTTAATTTTTGATTTGTAGGAAAGATCATGATGAATGATGAACACTGAACAAGCGATGGATGTTCAACAGAATATTTACAAATCAAACACACTATAGAAGGCTTGTGGCTAGAAGATTCTCTTAGAAAGAGGAAGAGAATCATGATGAGATGTTTGCTCCAAGTGGCTAGATAAGACCATTCTCTTAATGGTGTAATTAAAGAAGAAGTGTGAATCAGGTTCTGTATGGGTTCCCAGGATCGATAATCAATTGATGAGCTTAATGATCACCATGGGTGATGAGGATCTCAACCTTTGCTACAAGGTTGAATATTGTTTCTATACACAGATGACATGGATGCAAGAAGGAACTCACCACAGAGTTCAAATGATATTGAGGCTCATATCAGTAGACCCATCTAACGAGAGATGGCACAGATAGATATGCAGAAGATCATTCAATGCAGAGTGTGAATGATGTTCAGTCACAAAGAGAGAATTGACAGTTTCTTGATAAGCTTGGGCTTTACCAAAAGTAAAGTTGTTCCTAACCTTTACCTTAAGGTTGTGGATGATGAACATATCATACCATTATTGTATGACGATGATCTCTTTCTGACAAAGAATGAGAAACAGATCATGAAAAGAAAGGAGAAGATGGCTGCAGAAATGAAAATGAAAGATCTCAGATTGATGCATTACTTCCTAGGTTTAGAAGTATGGCAAGGCTCAGAAGGAATCTTTCTCAACCAAGGAAAGTATGCTGAGAAATATTAAAAGGACTTGATGTGTTGGTATGGCCACTCTTGAAGTTGTTAGCAGATGACTCATCAGAGTTAGTGGATAGAACTCTGTACAAACAAAATACTAAGTCATTGATGTGTCTAACGAATACTAGGTCAGATATATGCTTTGCTGTGAACACCTTGAGTCAGTATCCAGTGGAAACTAGATGTGTTCACCTGATAAGCTGCAAATCATGCGATACGGTACCTAAAGGATACAATAGACTTTGATCTATATTATCTTGGAGATCATGACTTCAGATGGCTACACATATGTTGATTGGGAAGGAAGTGTATCAGACAGGAAGAGCACATCGAGAGGATGTTATTGTCTGGGATCAGCCATGATCTCGTGGTTTAGCAGGAAATAATCTAGTGTGGCTCTTAGCACAAGCAGAATATATGGTTGCTTGCTCTGCTAAGTTATGAAGAAGTATGGCTTCAGGATTGTTTGACTTAGAGATAGAACCAACTATGATCCTATGTGACAAACAGAGTTGTATCAAGATGGCATAGAATCTAGTGTTCCAAGATATGGTGCAGAAAGGAACCAAAAGTTTGAATTTGTAACAAGTTTCCAACGTACTAACCAAACTTCTACCGATCTGATGTACTAACCAAACCTCTACCTCAAGTAAAGTTTTCCGAGACAAACTTAATATAGTTCATAAGGACCCTCCTCGAAAGGGGGAGTGATGTGATAACTCATGATGAGATTGCCTACATCGACAGTGAGGTCGATGATGAGGATACCTATATTAGTGATGCCGATAGAGAGGTTGGTGGATGGTCCTTAGACAGGGTCTAAGGTGACAAAGGGATTGCATCATCCTTGAACATATATTCTAAAAGAAGCCGTAGACAGGTGTCTCCGAGAAAGAAGAGGGATTGCGTCATCCTTGAACACATGTTCTAAAGTGAGCCGTAGATGTATGTCTTTGAGAATGAAGTCCTTGGTGGACAGAATAGGATTGCATCATCCTCAAGAGAGCCGTAGACTGGGTCTCCGATAATGAAGTCCTGAATGAACAGGTGGGGGATTGCATCGTCCCCGTATTCTGGTCCCAGAATTGAGCCGTAGACTGGGTCTCTGATAATGAAGTCCTAAATGAACAGGTGGGGGATTGCATCGTCCCTGGACTCTGGTCCCAGAATTGAGCCGTAGACTGGGTCTCCGATAATGAAGTCCTGAATGAACACGTAGGGGATTGTATCTTCCCTGGACTTAGGTACCATAATTGATCCGTAGACTGATGTCTCCGAGAATTGAAGATAGGACTGCATCGTCCCTGGTTCAAAATGTACGCGAGAGGACTACATCGTCCATGAACTGGGTTCAAAATGTACATGATGGGATTGCATCATCCCTAGACATGAGACTTGTCTTAAAGTGATAAGGATTGATCATCCTGGAACTTGATCTGGACCTATGTCCTAAAGAGAGAGGGATTGATCATCCTGTAATATGATCGTGTGTGTTGCAGGGTATGCTGCTATCTTTTGATGATAGATGTATTAGTGAGAATACATGCTTTTGATGATATATGTATTAGTGAGAATACATGCTTTTGATGATAGATGTATTAGTGAGAATACATGCTATTGATGATAGATGTATTAGTGAGAATACATGCTAGATGTATTAGTGAGAATACATGCTTTTGATGATAGATGTATTACTGAGAATACATGCTTTTGATGATAGATGTATTAGTGAGAATACATGCTTTTGATGATAGATGTATTAAGTGAGAATACATGCTTTTGATGATAGATGTATTAGTGAGAATACATGTTTTTGATGATAGATGTATTAGTGAGAATACATTCTTTTGATAATAGATGTATTAGTGAGAATACATGCTTTTGATGATAGATGTATTGGTGTGGATACTAATACAAATGATTCAGATGCTGTAGATCGAGATGATCCAGATGTTGTAGATCGAGATGACCTAGATGCTGTAAATCGTGATGATCCAGATGCTGTAGATCGAGATGATCCAGATGCTGTAGATCGAGATGATCCAGATGTTGTAGATCGAGATGATCCAGATGTTGTAGATCGAGATGATCCAGATGTTGTAGATCGTGATGATCCAGATGCTGTAGATCGAGATGATCCAGATGTTGTAGATCGAGATGATCCAGATGTTGTAGATCGAGATGATCCAGATGATGTAGATCGTGATGATCCAGATGCTGTAGATCGAGATGATCCAGATGCTGTAGATCGAGATGATCCAAATGTTGTAGATCGAGATGATCCAGATGTTGTAGATCGTGATGAACCAGATGCTGTAGATCGAGATGATGTGACGATGCTAATCGTGTTGATCTAGACGACGATGTTGATCGTGTGATGATGATGCTGACAATCATGAGGATTCAGATATTGATGTTGCTGTAGCTGTTTGAGTGTTGCAGAAGATAAAGACTCAGTACTGAAGATGTTGATGTTCTAGTATTGAAGATGTTCCATTAACTGGTTGAGTTACTGATGATGTTGAGAAAGCTTCCAATGATTTATAGATGTATCATGTATGATGTTGATGACTCCTTGCTCGTGCAGATGCTGTTATAATATCCTTCTCGTTAAGGGGGAGTGTTGAGATATTGTAACTTCAAAGAATATTATATTTGTACATTATTATTCCGGAGATGTTTCATTCCTCCGTGAAGATCTTATTGTATATCCGGAGATGTTTATTCCTCCGTCGGAATGTGGTAACTTGGGTTATTAGACTTCCCTAGTGGGGGTCGGCCCTGTATGTGTTATGTGGGTCAAAGGGTTATTATACCACCCTAGAGGGGTCGGCCCAGTCAGTTGTAGTGGGGTATTTAACCCATTGGTTAAATACGAGCCTACATGTTTTGTGTAAAAGACAAGTCGGAGTAGTGTATAAATAGAGGAGGTGTATTCCTCATTTTACACTCACTCACTCACTTGAGAGTAGCGCACTTGTGGAGGAGAGGTCTGCTATGGTGGAGGAGGAGATCATGTCTTTGGTTTGCATCTTTGTATATTGCTGGTCATCTATATTGAGGAAGCTTTGCTGGGTTTTCTACCCCATGAGGGTTTCCCAGGATAAATCTGTGTCTCTTGTGTTTATGTTGTGTTTGTTGTTTCTTCAATGATCCTGTATATGCTATTATTGTGAAATGGAATGTAATGCTGCTATTTTCTGTATTAGCATATTAAATCTTAATAGGTTTTACCTTTCCACGCTGGTTGCGCCTCTGCTTTACCTTTACCCTGCTCATAGCAATGCTCCGCCATTCTAATGGCTTCGTCCAAGCTTGGTGGATTTACAAACTCTATTCTATCAATGTAGCTCTGTAGTATACTACCAAGGAAGCATTGGATCTTCACTCTTTCATCCTTGATGTAGTCCACATACCTCAAACAACTCCAGAAACCTGTGGACATGCTCATCCATGGTGTTCTGTCCTAGTCTGAGTTCATTGAACTCCTTTCTTTTGCTATCATAACACCTAGATGATAAGTACTTCTCCTGAAAGTATATTTGAAACTTTTCCTAGCTGACTCTTCTTTCACTGATTCCTTTCACTTGCATGAGGTGATCCCACCAGATAGAAGCTCTTCCACTAAAGTTATAAATAGAAACCTTAGCCTTTTCATTCTCTGAATACTCATGCATTCTGAAGTACTTCTTCATTCCAATAAGCCGTGCCTCTACTTCTTGACCTTCTTTGCTTTCACCATCAAAAGTGGGAGGCCTTGCCTTCCTAAATTCACCCTATGGAATACCTATGTGCTTCTTCCTGACTTTACTCTTGCTGGAAGTGCGTTTTGGGATTCCCTGAGAACCCTCAGAATCATTTGATCTACTAGAATAAAATCTAGGAGAGGGTGTCCTATGCTTTTTGCTCACAGAACCCTTCTAGGGCATATATTTCTTCTCATAGAACGACCCCTAGACTGACTTTCTGCATTCCTTTCCTCTCGACCTTCGTGGCTTGGGTTAGAACCACTGTTTATTCTTTGCTGCAAGTCCGTAAGACTCTACAAAATGACTGCATTGAGTTGATGTTGTTCTTCTTGTGCTTTCATCATTCGCTCATTAGAGCTTACCATAGTCTCAGCCAAGTTTGGGGGCATTACTTGCTCTCTTCTTCCATCAGACTTGGAATCTGTATGTGCTTCTTGCATGTTCTCACCCAACACATCATCTTCTGGCCCAAACGAGTCTTGTGCATCGTTCAGAATGACCATTCTTACACCTTCATGTGCGTTGCACTATGATACGATTCATCTTACAGCTACTGCTATCTATGTGCATGTCAGAGAAATTCTATTAGATATGACAAGCAGACAATAACTCTATCGTACTCATTCAAACCTGGAATTATTCATTTGAACAATCAATTAATCAAATAAATTCATCAAAACCGCGCCATAGGTGCATCTTTCGACCAACAAATCATGACAAATCATGCATGATCCATCCCAAACAGCTCCTAGTGTCGCAACTAAAGATCTGATACCACTATGTCATGTCCCCACTGACTTCCATGGCCACGGGAGACCTTGATACATTATTTTTTTTCCAAATCCGACTGATCACACCCACAGTCGAAGTAGCTCAAGTCTGCAATCCGCAACCTGCAATCCGCAATCCACAACGTTGGATCTGTAACCCGCAATCCACAATTGCGGATGCGGAAGCGCCAACTTCATAATCGGAAATCTTACCTTTCTGCAATCCATAGTCCGCAACGGCGGACCCACAATCCGCAATCGCAAACCCGCAATCCGCAATCGCAAACCCGCAATCCACAATCCGCAATTGTGGATGTGGAAGCACCAACTTCATAACTGGAAAGCTTACCTTTCTGCAATCCGCAACCGCGAACCCACAATCCGCAATTGCGGATCCAAAAGCGCCAAATCTCAGTTTTCGACAACGGTCACTTCCACAATCCGCAATTGCGGATGCAGGCATGCGGAACCATACCCCTGCAATGGCAACTTTCCACACATACTCCTGAGATGCATAACTTCTCCATCCTTAGTCCAAATGAGACAAGGTTGGTATCGTTGGAAATCTCTTGGAGAGCTCTATCCAATGGTGAAATCCCTGCCCCATCTGAGCACTCCTTCCATGTCAAATTTCTCATTGAAGTTCTGTCCAGAACTCCACTTAAAACTTCAACCTTCTTTCTACCATGACCTTCCCTTCCACCTGACCCACCAAGGGGTTTTGAAACACCTCTAGGGATTTCCCCTCCTTCCCAAGGATCAGGTACAAGCATACAACTCATTCATAGGGTTAATCATGCATATCATAACTTGTAAAATGCATCAAATCAGATCTAGCAAATACCTCTATCATATGCAAGACTTATAATGCATTAAACTCATGCAAGACAAGAATATACATGTAACAATAAACTCAGCCCTTTACTCAGGCTTTCATATGACTTCATGTCAATCAAATTCATATAAACATGCATTCTACAATTTCCCAATTGAACATAAGCAACCATTTCATAATAATGAAACACCATCATTTAACATAATAAGAGTACTTCTCTTTGAATTCCGAAGCAACTAGCTAAGTGAGAGCAACGTTCCACCCAACCTTAGATTATTGTCCATCCTGTACTCTTTCAGCTGAGAGATCACCCCCAAGCTGGGCTATATGTCCACTAAGGAGGGCTATTAGGTTCTCTCATAGTCAATGTTCCATCCCAATGCTAAGCCAATCTGTAGTTGGGTTTATCAAGCATTCCAAGGAACCTACCCATGCTAAGCCAACCTACAGTGGGTTTATCAAGCATTCAGGGACACACTGGTCATGCTAAGCCAACTTCGAGTTGGTTTTATCAAGCATACCAATAGCAGGGTCATGCCAAGCCATCATACAGTTGGGTTTATCAAACATACTAGGCTAGCTGGTCATGCTAAGCCAACCTACAGTGGGTTTATCAAGCATACCAAGCAACACAATCATGCCAATCTAGCATACCATTGGGTTTATCAAACATACCAGACAAGATGATCATGTTAATCCAACCAACAGTGGGTTTATCAAGCGAACAGGGATAGCAAGGGAGGCGTTACTAAGCCAGTGAGCTCAACCAGAGAGCTGCAGGCATCTCAACACTCAGTCGACCTGGCACCCACATTACCTACCACATCCAACACAAGGAAGACCCTCTTCTCTGATGCACAGTCCCTCAAGGCCTCTTCCCTTCCAGTGTTATTCCAGGATGGGCATAGAAAGCTCCAGTCGCTAGTTCTATGAGACTTCAGCCTTTACTGGGTTTATTAAGCAACCCAACCTTCTTCCACAATTCAACGACGGACTCCTTCTAGGATTGCAAATGAGCTATGTTCCACAATCTATCTTCTACAATCCAAGATCTGGTCCTCACGGTTTCTCTGCACTGTTTAAGCTTGCAGTTTCCTCACGGGTTCTAACACTCTATCATGGACACTCTGTCATCGACAGACTGGGTTCACATGTCACAGACCCTCCCATCTATCCAATTCTAGGAAAGGGAATATGATACCAATCTCTGGGGTTGTTCATAAATCTCATCCCATGCATTAGATTCATAGCAATTATATAAATGTGTGGAGATGCAAATCAAACAAATAGGCACAGCGAAATTAAAAACTCATCCATCCACACACATATCATATGCATACAGCATATCAAAAACAGTCATCAATTTAAACATTTCAAAAGTAAATACATAGACAAAAAAACACGTATCTTCATTGAGCAATTGTCCCAACAACTAGCTATGTCACTGCAACATTCCACCCAACCATAGGCCAGTTGTGTTCATCAATCTCTCAACACAACTACCACCCCCGAGCTGGGCATGATTCTTACAAGGAAAGGGGAAAATTCAAGCTCATGCACAGCCAAAGGAAGAGATACCCATCTCAATCCCAACACTCACTTACACACAACAAACTCAAACTGGGCATGGATATGCATTTCCAGCAAAGTGGATTTACAAACAAGATGGCCATGGGTTTTCCCCAAATCGTGGGCACACCAAAATGGACTGTGGAAAGGGGGATTCAACCACAAGGAGCAAACCCGATTTCTCCCACAAGTTATGAGCAATTCAAATTACCCAGAGCGGCCTCATTGAAACCCCAATCAAGCTCCCTCTTCTTCCAGTAGCTCTGCAACACAAAAACGCCCTTTTCCCCATTGAAAAACAAGGAAAACATAGGAAAACATGGAAAATTTACGCCCAAGCAGCTCCAAAAATGTGAGAGAGGCAAAACTGCTTGATGGGTAATTGCTTGGGGAGCAATTCATGGTTGTTTTCTTTCCCAAGAAGCAAAACACGTTTTTTCCATGAAGGGTGGCTTGCCCATACTCGAATTTGGACAGCCATACCTCTCCATTCCCAAGGCATTAACTACCTCAACCAACTCTTGGGGAGAATGAATGATTGGGTACAAAAGTCAACATGGGTAGTTGAGGGTTTGATAGGTTATCTCATTGAAAATTGGCTTGACTTGATTGACTCAAGGGTTTGAATGTTTTCCCTCCCAATTACTTGTAAAATCATGCCCCCATCTCTTGTTGCATTGCATAGGTAGCTGTGGGTATTTTATTAAAATGCATATTTACAATTCCAATGTGCCTGGCTAGCACGTAAACGATATGCATCAATAAATCGATGGCAGGGCCTTGGCCTTGAGCTCCTCACCACGATTTTATAACAATATTACATTATTTACATTTTAATACAATGGGGTCAAAATCAGGATGTTACAATCCCCTCCCCTTTGGAATAACACCGTCCTCGGTGTTCCAACACTTAGGAATATATACCCACTTTACACATGTCTCAAAATTCACAAAATGTGGCAGGTCTGTCCTGCATTCATCTCTGTACTTTGAACTTTCAGGATCAAGTCTTTTGGCTTCCACAAGCTGCTCCTGCTGGTTTGATCTTACAGTTCTATGGGTGGGTATCGCTCCATAGCAATCCCTTCCATTTATTTATCTTCCAGATGATCTACAAGTCTGGAATTTCCTGGATTCCATCTTCCTCGTTGTTCTAGCAACTATTTGAGGAAGATTCTCAGCTAAAACAATTAGCTTTCGGTCTACTACCATGATCAATGTGCACAACTGGTCCACACTTTGCTCACTAGCAACACTTGGCTAGTACAGCTGCAAACAAATGGCTTTCAATGTCTCACCTGTGAGACTCATCATGGTAATTCTTGTTAGGAAAAGCATAGCACAATATTAAAATTAGTCAATTATTTGCCCAATTGACATGGAATGTCCATGCTTTAATCATGCGACTTCCACACGTTTCATGCTTTCCCAACATACGCATGAACTCATTCATGTTCATCCTTTCACAGGAAAAATAACTATTTCAGCATTCACAATTCATTTCAAGCAATTAAACACAATCTATTTTCAGCCATGCCATGCACTCAACAATCCTTTCTTTTTAAGATGCATTAGTCAAGAAGGAAAGAGAAGAGTAAGAGTTTCCCCCTCTTGGTCTTGTTCCAATCCGGAGCCACACCATCACAGTGGTTTCATGCTCCTTAGCCTCTTTCACTTCAATGTGAATGCTTGACTTGCCCTTTCTTGGCTACGACACATAGTGTCTAAGGTCTGTCTGAGGATTTCAACTAGGGAACCCTTCCCCATTGTTGCTTATAGAGCCTTTGGCTGCTAGGACCCACACATATCCACTAGCACCATCTTTCATTACTGCTCATACCGAGCTCTTTAGGATGGTCACATGTCCACATGCATCCTCCAGATGCTTTCATAGTCCTTGCTTCCAACAATACCTACACTCAAGCATTGAATCAATTCACATGTTCAGTTTATTCTCATATGGTTTATTTCTAAACAAGAGTTTAAGAAATCATAAACAATTCATAAACACATGTATATTCATAAGCAAGAAGCTGCAAGATAACCAAATACTTATCTGTATGGGATGTCTTCACTTTATTCCACAGGGTCCTTCTTTGCTTTACAAGCCTTGGATTTCTCGTGGACATAATAATGAATGTTGGGCCAGCACGCAGGCTACTCCACAACCATTCGAATAGGCAATGCCAGTCCAATATGCCGACTGGGTTTATCAATCATCTCATTTAGCAATATGCTAGGCCAGTGCTCTAACTGCTTTTATTAATTAATTAAAGAATGTTTGGCCAGCATGCCGGCTGCTCCACAACATCAAGGGTTTAGTGCCCCCACCAACTACTCTCCGAATTTATCAAGAATTTGTAGCGCCCAACCAGTTACTCTCTGGATTTACTAAGAATTTATAGCGCCTGACCAGTTACTCTCTGGTTTAACCAAGAATTATGGTTCTTCTAGGGTCCTTGCTTTCCTGCAATGACTAAGGTTTCCAACAAAGAAACAATAGTGTATTAGCTTGGCTGTTAGGAGACTTATACCTGAAATCTTCATTATTCCAAACAAGAAAATAAATGAAAATGAATACTTATCTGTATTGTGCATTTTCCTTGTTGCTCCATAGGTTTCCTTCTCTGCTTTACAAGCCTTGGATCACCTGTGGGGTGGATTTTTAATGCCCAACCAATACACCTTCACGTCGACTGGGTTTACCAAGCATTTGTGGTGCCCAACCAGTCCCATACCTGGTTGGCCCTCTCCATTGTCGATCCAGCACATTCATCTGGGTCATCGACCAATGGAAGGAAACTGTGCCATCAACCATTATAGGTCAAAGCTCTACTACGGAGCTATAGGCATATTACAACCTTTCACTAATACCTCCACAACACCCAAATAAATAATGCCAAACCAGTACACTGACTGGGTTCATTAGGCATGCAACAACCCTTCATCAATACCTCCACAACACCCAAGTAAATAATGCCAAACCAGTACACCGTCTGGGTTCATTAGGCATGCAACAACCCTTCATCAATACCTCCATAACACCCTAGTAAATAATACCAAACCAATACACCGACTGGGTTCATTAGGCATGCAACAACCCTTCATTTTGCTTCATCTGTGTGCAGCACCATATTGCATCTGGGTAGGCTGGTAGCACAAGAAGGATAAGCAATCTCATCAGTACTGTTGTCCCAAAATTGTAACCACATTCCATAACATTCACTCTCAAGTATTGAAACACCGGGAATGTGTCCATTCCCTTAGGGTGTAGTCAATATTGAAAACCCTAACATAACCCATCACCCGAAAGGTATGCATCCCTTTATGATGTGAGCCATGTAGGCCTTAGTCACACTCAATCAATCTGGAACAATAATGAAAAAATAAAACATGCTCTACATTTTAAATCTAATAACCAGACATGTATTTTCTTAGTTAGGGTCACGGAATACTCATCCATTTATCAGATGTATCCTTTCTTCATTTTCGAAGAATGGGGGCTCCCTTCTCTTAGTCAAGAGTCCTTCGGTTTGCCACCCCAACCTTTTCACATTCCATAACCCACACATGCCTTCTTGGCATAGTTTTACCATCTCACTCACATGCAGTGCAGCTGAGGTGTTATCAAAATTTATAATGGCGTTTCACCTGAAACCCATTTCCAAAGCATGGGATCCTTCCCATCTAGTTTGGCTTCTACAGGCCATCATACATGGTCTTCCTACAATGTGTCATCCTGGCACACTTATCAAATATCCAAACAGTCAGCAACATTTAACAATAAACTTCAAATATGATTGTTCCATAACCAATCAATAGCATTAATAATTAAATTCAATATGAATTTGCAATTCTATCTACTACAGAAATTGATTTTCTTAGCAATGAGGCTATCCTCATATTGTTTGGCTCTCGTGAGTGGTATCACTCTGTCCATTATGGTTTCACCCTTGCTACCATACATGAACATCCACCTACAACATGCCCTCCTGACACAATTTTATATAAGTCAAATGGTGATTAGCAATTATAAGCAAATTCTCAAATCTGAAATCTACAAATTTGTTTTCCTACAGAAATTAGGTTTGCAACCATGAGATTATTCTCATAAACCTAAATCAAACAATTTTCATATTTGTTTCATGCATAAGTTACAACCATGAGAACCTCCTCATAACCTTTGGCTTTTGTACATGGTAGATCCCGATCTTTACTATGGACTTATACTCATAGCCATACGTAAGACTTTTCTACCTGCAATATGAACTTCAATCAGCCAAACACATTGTGAGTATCTATGCATATAATCCTTTCATTGCTACAATAGTCACTGAAGTGATCTCAGAATTATAACACTCAATAATTCAAACACCTTCAGCTGTTAACATTTGAAATGCAATGAAATATATATATATATATATGCATCATTATCATAATAAAATTGCAAGACATGGGTACATTGTTCATGCAATTTAAATAAACTGTAAATACTCGTTACTTCACAGCAATATCATTTTTATGCAACTATCTCCTTCCAACATAGCACTCTGGTAGCCCATCAACATGTCTACCTTCTTCATGCAATCATTCTCCTGCATTCACAGCAGCTCATGAAATGGACTGAGGATTAACAATAGTCCACCATTTCATATATTATCTAACTACATTAAAACATATATATATCACACCCATGCATTTACACAATGCATCTCAACATGTGCACCCACACATATGCATGCACATTCACAACATTTACATGATATTTTAATGTGCATTCACTAAATGCATAATCCCTCAATACAACCTTGCATTAATCCATGAATACTACGCATTCCAGCATATTATGGCCTAACCATGACTATCTCATATGGCATACACTATAACGGGACCATAAGTCATCACTTGCTTTGGTTGTTAAACTCACAACCATCATACACAAATGGCATGATATAATTTCATATGAATGCATTGAGATTTCTAAGCAATTCTAGGGATTATAGGGTGTAAGGATCATTTCTTTCACTTACCCACACCTCACCGTACTCGGTAGGTTAACATTCCCATTCGGCACTCAATACCACATGCAAACCAAATCAACATAGTTTAACATAGTTGAAGGGATCTTACCAAATCCTCTTTCAACATTCATGCAATTAAGTACCAATAACCGTTACCTACATGGTTTTCATTAACATCTCTTGATGTTACCTTAGCAATTGGCCTCTTACCAAGGCTACACAGTCTTTTTTCCAACCTCATGATCACAGATTTGTTGCACCATCCTTTCTTCATAGGGTCGTTGATCACGTGCAATAGCGTCATCAACTTCTTTAGCCATGCTTTGATTGTATTTTGTCCTACAACCAATGCAGACACAACTGATTATTAGCAACCACCATAATTATCTCAAGTGGCTCATTGCATATGTAAACCTCACTATTTTACCAATATGCAATATCCTATTCATGCACAAGCTTCTTCACATGCACTGTGCAAGATTTGTTAATATGCCATAATTTATATGCATGACAATTTCATAATTATAAATATGATAGAAAAGCAGGGGTTAAGGAATTCTCCCTTTCCAATCCCTCATCATAGCATGGAATCTCTCTTCCATATCATAGTTAGTCCGACTCCTTCCAGTCATGCAGTTCTAGAAATTGCCCATATTGACAACAATTTTTTTTGTCAAAACAGCCACTGGCACTCTTCTGCACCAAATATCTATGATATATGCAGACCTCATTCAAATTATGGTCATGCAACCCTGTTCTCCTCTGGAAGATATTTTCGACGCCTATCCCCGTGCTCCATTCCGATCCAGAACATGGAATTTACATTCTTTCAAAAATGCAAACTTTGCCCAACTTTTCTGCACTTTTACACAGCTACAATTTGTTCTGAAAGGCCAACTTCAGCTACTTGTAGAAGCAATTCTAGGAAGAATCATGAAAACTTATCTACCGGGAGAAGGTAGTCCATTAAACAAGGAACACTCAGCAACCCTCGGATCCTTGTTCTGATGCACTAGTCAACTTCTATAAAATTCGGGGTTTGGTTAGTTTTCACTTTTCACTTTTCCCCCAAAATCTCAAAATTTGGCCAAAAATGGATATCTCCCAATCTATGCATTTCTGGAAAATCTTCGTCTAATGAAAACTGCTTGTCTTAATGAGAAGATGAAATGTCTAGTTTAATAAATAAAAATATTCCAACATCTGGGGTCACTTTTACTGTCCACAAGCTTTTCAAAATCCCGAAAAAGTGGCCCAGAACAGTGCTTTTTGGCCTTCTTGCACACACCGACTCCACATCCTTTGGAGTTCGGCTCCAAGATTCCAAACTTAACACTATGCTTGCTCCATGGCCGTGCCATATCAATTTCAACTCAATCCGACCTTCCGTCGAGCCTCCGGACATCCTCTTACAAAAGTCACTATTCTCCATTTTCTGTCAAATTGGAGCATACTGGGTTCGGGACCCTCTCTGGTTCTTTCATGGCCTTCGTTAATGGCCTCCGAGCCCCACAGGAATCATCCCATTCTAAGCCCGACTGCTCCTTCTACCCTAACTCTGTCGACCTTGGCGCTGGATTTAACCTTAAATTTGTCGCCCACATCGCAGATTTTAGCCCTGTCTTCCACGGCCGTTTCGCAAGTGTCGCTGCCGACCATTGCGGGTTTTAGCCTTAACTTCTGTGACCGTTGCGGCGATCCTGGCCTTATCTTCGCCACCCGCAAGCCTTTGTTGCTGCGACTGCATCACAAATTTTTGACTTAATTTCCGCTGACCGGCGCAGATTTTAAGCCTAAAATCGTCGACCGCGTCGCAGATTCTAAGCCTAACTTCGTCACCGCGTCGCAACTTCTAAGCTTAAAATCGCCGCCGCGTCACAACTTTTAAGCTTAAAATTGCCGCCACGTCGCAAATTCTAAGCTTAAAATCGCCACCTGTTTCGGCATTTTCTGGCTTATCTTTTACCGACAGAGTCTTTTCTCCGCGACCGTTTCGACGCAAAATTAACCAAATTTTTGCCGACCATGTCGCAGCAATTATGGTTAAAATCGCCAACATAGACTTAGGCAAAATTTCAAAATAGTTAGAAAATTTTCAAATTTTTCAAAAACAGTTAGAAAATTTTTCTGAAATTTTTCCTTCTTCTCTGATGTTTAGTGCTGGACATGAGGCATACTTACCTCTGCAACTGTGATAGGTAGCCCATGAAGGCCCAATGCTGCAGCCTTTGCTCTAATACCATTCTGTCACAAACCCTCCCATATATCCAATTCCAGGAAAGGGAATATGATACCAATCTCAGCCCATGCATTAGATTCACAACAATTAAATAAATGTGTGGAGATGAAAATCAAACAAATAGGCACAGCGGAATTAAAAACTCATCCACACACATATCATATGCATAAAGGATATCGAAAACAATCATCAATTTAAAAATTTCAAAAGTAAATACATAGATAGAAAAACACGTATCTTCATTGACCAATTGTCCCAACAACTAGCTATGTCACTGCAACGTTCCACCCAACCATCAGCCAATTGTGTTCATCAATCTCTCAACCCAACTTCCACCCTCGAGTTGGGCATGATTCTTACAAGGAAAGGGGAACATTCAAGCTCATGCATAGCCAAAGCAAGATATACCCATCTCAATCCCAACACTCACTTACACACAGCAAACTCAAACTGGACATGGATACGCATTTCCAACAATTGGATTTACAGACAGGATGGCCATGGGTTTTCCCCAAATCGTGGGCACACCAAAATGGATTGTGGAAAGGGGGATTCAACCACAGGGAGCAAACTCGATTTCTCCCATAGGTCATGAGCAATTCAAATTGCCCAGAAAGGCCTCATTGAAACCCCAATCAAGCTCCCTCTTCTTCCAGTAGCTCTGCAACACAAAAATGCCCTCTTCCCCACTGAAAAATAAGGAAAACATGGAGGAAAAACACCCAGGCAGCTCCAAAAACGTGAAAGAGGCAAAACTACTTGATGGGTAATGGCTTGGGGAGCAATTCATGGTTGTTTTCTTGCCCAAGAAGCAAAACACGTTTTTTCCATGAAGGGTGGCTTTCCCATACTCGAATTTGGACAGCCATATCTCTCCATTCCCAAGGCATTAACTACCTCAACCAACTCTTGGGGAGAATGAATGATTGGGTACAAAAGTCAACATGGGTAGTTGAGGGTTTGATGGGTTATCTCATTGGCACTTGGCTTGACTTGATTGACTCAAGGGTTTGAATGTTTTCCCTCCCAATTCCTTGTAAAATCATGCCCCCATCTCTTGTTGCATTGCATAGCTAGCTGTGGGTATTTTATTAAAATGCATATTTACAATTCCAATGTGCTTGGCTAACACGTAAACCATATGCATCAATAAATCGATGGCGGAGCCTTGGCCTTGAGCTCCTCACCACAATTTTATAACAATATTACATTATTTACATTTTAATACAATGGGGTCAAAATCGGGATATTACATCACACACACAGTTTCCATGGCTATCAACTCTCTGGTATTTCTATTACACGGGAAATCACGATTATCTTTATGTTATACCCCCCAGTTGACTCTGCATATGCAGGAATGTATGAGAAAGCTCTCTCTGTGGGGTGATGGATCGTGAATGGCTAGCGTGAATGGATGAATCCCTATTGGAATCCCACGAATGGGTAGTCAAACAGGTTCCATGAGTTCCAGACATTTAGTGTCTTCTAGGACAAGCAATCAAAGCCATGCCCCGCCATATGAAATCGGAGGCATGCTCCATACTCCATCGGCTTTAGCAACAAGGTTCTCAACCACCCCCTGCAACCGCATTAATGTCATCAAGGAGTTCAAACGAGTTCACAGTCAGACCTGTGGCAACGAGGGAAACAAATCCCATGACCCCCTCACCTCTCCCTAGTGGATACACGTGGCCCCTTCTCATTAGTTGCCTCCTTAGCCAGCTTCTTGGTTATTTTATTCATTAATAAATAATTACATCATTTACATTTCTTCATGTCTTATCATCCCATGAATAATCAAACTATCCAAATACTTGCCTAAGGAATAATCCTTAAACATCCACTAGTGGGGCCTTGGCCTTTAGCTCCACACTAGGGAAAATACACATATTGCATATACACAATATTTACACTGAATCCAAATAACATCAAGGGCATATACACAGTATTTACAGTTGGAAAAAAATTTAATACTGCAATAATGGTTATTACCACTCAAATTGATTTTGAAATCGTCAACCCAAGAGAAGGATCCAAATCATTCCCAGCAATAGTCAGTTGAATGTGGGGTCGAAAAATGAAAGCTTCTATTTCGTTATAAAAAGACAATAAAATTGATGGGTGAACAAAAAAAGGTCATAGTGCCTACTCATCCATCTCAAGAAAAACCTTGGGCAGAACCAGATGACAACGACAGGGACATAAAGTGATTGGACCAAGTTATGCAAGATAACAAAGATTTAGTAGAACCAAATGAATTTGGAGAAATTCATTTGGGATCACCTATGTCGATTGGAAAAAACTCTGACTCATATTTGTACGATTGGCAAATTGAAAACTATGAAAAACATGAAAGAGAATGTTGGACACTCGAAGTTATCCCACGACAACCAACACAAAAAAGATTCACAATATCTGTAATACCAAAGATATTTGAAAAAAGAACAAGAGAATATCCAACTCTTGTACCGATGAAAAGTGAACCGATGAATCTACCCCCTTTGCAGTACAAGGAATGTGAGTCGCCAGTAACTCATGTGGAAGAAGTATCTAAAAATGTTGGCGAGCATGGTCAATTACAAAGCCTAGTTGAAACATTCACCGATCAGGAAACTAGATGGTAGGATACCCATCATTTAATACTATAGACTTAGGCAACCGCTTCAATATACTTTATTGAGTGGTTTGGCGGAAAAAATTATCGTCTTAAGTAGAAGTTCAAAAATTTGTCAAAGGTCTAGATCCTATTGCACATATTGAAAATTATGAAAAAGAATGGAAAACAGTCGGGTACAGAGATGAGAGAATATGGCCACATTTTTTCCCAAACACGTTAGATGACTTGCCTAACAAATGGTACAAAATGGTGTTACACAAAAATCTTCCACCCTATGAGCATCAGCATTGTTTGTCCTGTAGGGTCCATTTCAGTGACTCAGATCCACTTATATCCTTCAGAGATACCAATTTTCCCTATTTTTATTCCTACCCGCCTGTTGCATCTTTATAGCAGGCGTACCCACGAGTTGCATCCCTATAGCCCGTGGGTAGCATGTAAAATGGGAAAAACCACTATTAATTACTTTTTACTCCCAAAAAGCGGTCATTGGGTGACCTTTGGCTCTCCATCTGCCCAAGTAATGCCTCGATGTGTCCTTTCACCTACCTTTGAGAGGACTATATATTGAGCACATATGGATTATGGACGGGAGGGAGAGGAGAATCATAAGAGAACTCTAGTGGATTTTTGCCCTATCTTGAGTCTGCACCCATTGATCCTTGTACTTGTGAACCATTTGAGTTTGCCATTCATGGAGGATTGAAGTGGTGGAGGCACAAGTGGATTGATCTAGATCTTGGTTCATATTGGTTGCCGGCAAGAGGTCATATCACTTTGTACTTCTTCTTGTTCATTAATAGAAATACTCATATTCTCGTCCATTCATGGTGTGAATGTCATTTATTATACATTGGGTTACATTTGCTTATGATATTATGGACCATTGTTATTGATAATGTTAATGCAATTTATATATTATATGTACTTGTTGGATATTGGCTGTCAAGACTAATTTGCAGATTTCAAGTGCATGGATTGAAAGCTCCAACGAGGATCTACATCAAACATTTGGATCGAGGTTGGTTACATTTCTTCATTATCTTAACATTGTCATTTATAATAGCATTGTTTTGAGGATTGAGTTGATTTATGGTAGTCATCTATCTAAAAGCCAAAGGTCACCCAATGACCGCTTTTTGGGAGTAAAAAGTAATTAATAGTGGTTTTTACCATTTTACATGCTACCCGCGGGCTATAGGGATGCAACTCGTGGGTACGCCTGCTATAAAGATGCAACAGGCGGGTGGGAATAAAAATAGGGAAAACTAGTATCTCTGAAGGATATAAGTGGATCTAAGTCACTAAAATGGATCCTACAGGCCAAACAATGTTGATGCTCACAGGGTGGAATATTTCTGTGTAACAAATGGAGGAAGCAAGAGGGGATAACTTTGATTTGGAAAAATCTTAAGGATAACTTTATCAAAGATTCATCATTCTCACCCGCAAAAGAATTCCTATGAAAAGCAGTATAAGAATTGCATCAATTCATTAAACCAACAAAGAAAGTAGTCGATGATGCCAACAAAAGTGCCCGGCCAATATTAAACTCTAAAATAATTACAACTACACATAAATAGTCGGATAAATCATCGACTCAATTGGATATGGAGAATGAACATACTTATGGAAAAAATATTCGATGGCAAAGAAATCACCCACGCGTAATTCAACCAGTAAAGACCATCTTGAAAATTTCCATCAAAGAAAAGGAAAATGAGGATGATCACAAAGATTCCCCCCTAGATTTTACAAAATTCAAATAAGAGAACACTCGATTAATGAATCAAAAGTTCCATAATGGATGGCCACCAAAATCAAGACAAAATAATTCAACATATCCTCCGACGGAAGACCAAAAATGGCAAAAATAGGCCATTATTGGTCAGAACAACATACTACAGAAATAACTAATTTGCTTAAAGAATATCAAGACGTCTTTGCATGAGATTATAAAGGTATGAAATGGTTGGTACAAGAAATGTGAGATGAAGATTGATATAATGCCTGACGCAAAACCTGTCAAGAAAAAGACCATACAAGCTAGCCCATAAATACAAGGACATAGTCAAGAAAGAAATTTAGAATATGTTAATTACAAGAATAATATATCCATTGGATCAGTTGGAGTGGTCCAGCCCCATGGTCATCTAGCCAAAGAATCATGACCCCAAGAGATTGCATGTCTAGGTCAACTTCAAAGGTCTTAATAAAGTAACCCTCACAGACCCATTCCCAACTCCTTTTTCCAATGAGATTATTAACGAAGTTGCTGGTCATGAATGTTACTCATTTACAAATGGATTTTCTGGTTATAACCAGTTCCCCATAGAAAAGGAAGACTAGCATAAAACTCCATTTTTCTATGAATTCAAATCTCTCGCATACAGGGTCATGCCCTTTCGTTTAAGAATTGTCCAGTTGCCTTTTCCAAGATAGTTATAAAAGTTTACAGGAGTTTTAATACAAAACAATGGCTATCTAATTTGACAACTAGATTATTTATAAAAATGCTAAAAGACCATGTACCGTGGCTACAATTAATGCTAGAAAGGTGCATACAAATCTAGTTGTCTTTAAATAGAAAGAAATGCATATTTGCCACACCAATAGGAGTATTATTGGGTTATTCTATATGCAAAGAAGGTATAAAAGTGGATCTAGCTAAAATTAAATTCATTATTGACCTAAAGCCTCCAATAAATCCCAAACAAGTCATATTTTTTCTTGGACATACTAGGCATTACAAGAAGTTTATCTGACACTATTTTAACATCACATTCCTTCTGGAAGAATTACTCAGATTACATGTTGAATTTCTATGGACCCCGGAATGTGAAGAGCCATTCGAACTACTTAAAAGAAAATTAGTCAAAGATACAATACTCAAATTTATCGACTGGTCAAAAAAATTCCACGTCCATATTGACACATCTTGCAGTGCAGTCGAGGAAATACTAACACAACCAGGAGATGTTGAACTCAACTACCCAAATGCATACGCTAGTCAAAAGTTAAATAAAGCAGAAAGGAACTACTCAATGACCGAACGTGAAGGATTGGGTATGATATTTGCACTATAAAAATATCGACATTATTTATTGGCTAACCCATTCATATTTTATACAGACCATCAAGCACTCAAATATTTAGTGAACAAACCACTCCACCATGGTCGGATGTGTGTTGGCTCCTCTTATTCAAGAATTCAAATTTGAAATATTAGTTCAACCAGGAAAGTCAAATTTCAAACTTGACCACCTATCCTGTATAGAAATTGGTGAAGAATCAGTCGAGATAGACGAAAAGCTTCCAGATGTCCATATTTTTTTAGTCAAAGTCGTACCAACTGAGTTAGCATATATTGCAATATTGTTACAAGAGGGACAAGCACCAGCGGGAACTTCATAAAATAAAAAGTAAATTATTAGAAATGAAAGCAACACCGTACACACTAATGAATGATTACCTATATAAGCTTGGACACGACGACATACTCTGGCGATGTATGCTCGACCACGAACGAAAATTCATTATTCAAGAAATGCATTCTGGACCCGTTGGGGGACATTTTCAAGACGACACGACTGCAAGAAAGATTCTACAATCTGGACTATGGTGGTTGTCTTTAAATAAAGACTATAAAACATTTGTAAACATATGCGACAAATTCCATCACATGGTCTAACTGTTAAGACGACATGAAACGCCACGAATATCTATCAACCCCAGCCTCACATTCAAAATCTAGCCAGTTGACTTTGTTGGACCATTCCCAAACCTCAGTCAACATATAGGAGCAAGATATATATCAATACGGTAGAATATGCTACTAAGTGGGCAGAAACAAAACCAATCAAAGCATGTAGTAGTGAAGTAGAAGCCAAGTTCATTTATGAAAATATCATTACCAAATTTGGATGACCACTTAAATTAATGAGCAATAGAGGGACACATTTTATCAATAAAACTATAGATATCCTTCTTAAATTATTCATGATTGATCACCACAAAATTTCTGCATACCACTCGCAGTCAAATGGAGCAATTGAGTCTTTCAATAAAACACTCACTAAGTATCTTACAAAAAATTGCAACATTGACAAGAACGAGTGGGATGATAAAATATATTATATACTATGGGCGTACAAAACAACATACAAAATATTAACGGGTTAGATGCCATTCAAGCTAGAATATGGACAAGAAGCAATCGTCCCCCTTCATTTCAAGAATCAAGCTCCAGCCATTTCCCAAGTCCTAAATTTGGGTATTGTACCAGCAATGCAAGATAGAATCTTTGATCTACAAAAAATGGAAGAATAGAGAATGATGGCCATCCATCACTAGGAATTTCAAAAGCAACATCAAAAATCTTGGCATGACAACAATATTTGGAAAAATGACATAGCATTTGGAGATTTGGTATTATTGTATGACGGTAAAATAAAAGGAAAAACCAAGAAGCTTGAGACTTCCTAGTTAGGCCCGTACATTATTGAAGAAGTTCATCATAATGGATCAGTAAGACTTAAAACACTTCAAGGTCAAGTCTTCATGAAATTCGTGAATGGAGCTCAACTGAAGTGATACCAACAATAAAAGAGGCATGTCGCCAACTAGTGGCCTTATCCCTACTAGTTGAATGACATGTCCCCATGTTTGAGTAGAATTAGGAAAACTAATTGCATTACTTAAAAAACGGTTATAAAACTAAATTAGCATTAAAAACATATAAAAAGGGGAACTAAGACATGTACTTTGGTAGGAGAATCCAAACATTAGCACGATGGTTAACTAGACAGAAGAAGCAATGTGTGAGAAAGAGAAAATGTAGTCATCAAAATATAGCCAACAATCCTCAAGTTCCGACTGTAGAAGTAACAAAGACAGAAGGTGGGGCAGCGACCCAAGGAAGAGAAAAGAGAAAACCAAGGAAAACACACAACGATCGTAGTACAAGGAGAGCAAATGATGAACAAAATATCATCATGACCATCATCAATATCGGCGTCCGAAGAGTGAGCCAACAATATCGCACTCAAAACTTTCCTCATAAGTTTCTTCACACATTCCAGCTAGTTGTACGCCCCAAAAACTGTAGTTAATGCAGTCACCTACTGCCACTAAAATATTGTCAAGGCTCGCACCTATAAAAAGTGAAGAACTTGAAGATTCATGGACTGATTTTTGCATAGAAATTGACCGAGTGAATTCAATCTCCAAACCTACTGAATTCCTATCAAAGCCTTCGTTTTTCCACTTCCAGACACTAGCCATGGCACTTAAGAAAAACACGGTAGCCACTAGGGCCAAAGTCGCAGATGAAAAAACAAAGCTTCTCTAGGAAGACACCACCATGATGCCCCTATAGCCTAGATTGAATTGGATTAAGAAATCCAAAACTGAAGACTACAACTAGGGAAAGTATTACAAGGAATTTAAAACTTGGGGCGTATGCGATGACCAATGGACACCAAAAGCACGGAGGTTGGCCACAACAAAAATTCATCACCACTTGAACACATTGTTACTATTATCCCACTAAAACCTAAAATACCTTATTGCAAAGTTGATTGTGAGAATATACCATGATGGGAAGATCTATGTTGATGAACCCATCTCCATCACTAATGCCCTGATAGCCAAATTTACTGGTTTGTCAAACAAAGGACCACATGTACCAGTTACCACCAAGACAACAGAATTGGTTAAAGAGTTCATAAGATCCGACCAAGGAAGAAACTCAAAAGGCCTAGTCCTCAGCAAAATTAGGTATGATTCGGTTAAATGGACTGATGTTATAGTGTCAATATGCCTCACAATTTCCAGCCGACCATCGGATCTCAGACTAGATATTTTGGAAGCAGTAAAGAAGATTGCCTATGAATCTGAAATATTCAACTAGCACTATAACAAAATACCCTTTTGGGGGCGGTTTTGCTAAGACCCCCCAAAATTTTGTTTAGGTCTTTGGGGGCGGTTCTTCAAAACCCCCCTCAAAAGTCCTGAAAATTGGACTTTTGGAGGCAGTTTTTAACAAACCCCCCTAAAAAGTCCAATTGTCGGGATTTTTGGGAGCGGTTTTGTAAAAAACCCCTCCAAAGTCCAATTCTTAATACTTTTGGGGGCGGTTGTTTACCCCCCCCCCCTGAAAGTCCAATTTTCAATACTTTTGGGGGCGGTTGTTCAAACCCCCCCCCCGAAAGTCCAATTTTCAATATTTTTGGGGGCGGTTGTGGAAAAACCCCCCCTAAAAGTCTTGACCCCCTAAAAGTGGCTTGCGGCGGTCTTGCTAAACCCCCCCCCAAAAAAAAAACTAAAGGTATTTGGTGGCGGGCCTTAAAAACCCCCCTCAAAAGTCCTTAGAATTTGACTTGTGGGGGCGGCCCTTAAAAACCCCGCTCAAACGTCCTTAGAACTTGACTTTTGGGGGCGGTGTTTAGAAAACCCCCCCAAAAGTCTTGTTGCAATTTTGGACTTTTGGGGGGGGGTTTGGAAAGACCCCCCCAAAAGTCTTGTTGGACTCTTGGACTTTTCGGGGGGGATTGGAAAGACCCCCCCCAAAAAAAAAAGTCTTGTTGGAATTTTGGACTTTTGGGGGGGGTTTAATGGATATCCACACTCTCAGTATATTTTTATCATCATCCTATGAGTTGTGGTGGGCATTTCCCTAAGGCCAATTAGGCAGATTTTACCATACTTGGACAATTTTTTATCTTCTCCTAGGCTTGGTCTAATTTCCCTAAACCACTGTTTTGGCAGGTCCATAAATTCTTCTTCAAGGTGATCTCTTTGGACAAACTGAGACCATGGTTGAGTAGACAAAATAGAAATCTACAATATCCCCATGTGCTGCGGGAATTTTCTTCAACACACAATTTGTGTCGGGCATCCTCTTAAGGGTACTTGGACCCCATGTTGGGGTTATCATCAAAGGAACACCCCCTTGTAGGCATTTCCAAATGGTTTCTCAAACTCTTTTTCTAACACTTAACCAGTTCTCTGCAAACCCCAGGTCACCAAGGTGATTTCATTTTTCCTTCAAACTTGGCAAGTGAGATACCCAATGGGTAGAGGCCAACAAGGTGAATCCATCAATACCACTTTCATCTTCTGGAGCTTCTTTCTCTCTCCTCGGCGGGCATTTTTCTGCAACAGTGCAAATATTGTTGAGAGGCAGTTTTGGCAGATTGATATCTTCTTCCTGAAAGACGTTTTGGTTAGGCTAAAGATATGGTTGGATGTACCATACAACACTCTAGAGATCCACGCTCTCTGAATATTTTTATCATCATCCTATGAGTTGTGGCGGGCATTTCCCTAAGGCCTATTAGGCAGATTTTACCAATAATTCCATACTTGGATAATTTTTTATCTTCTCCTAGGCTTGGTCTAATTTCCCTAAACCATAGTTTTGGCAGGTCCATAAATTCTTCTTTGGGGTTTCTTCTTGATGTAATTAATTTATCTAATGCACTTTTCTTCACCAATTTGAAAGAGTTGATTCATGGATGAGTAGGCTCAGAAATGTGTAATTATGCCATTCCATATTTCATACACAGGATGTCAAGTTTGGTCATTAGGATTAATTAATGAAGAACATATGAATTTGGTTAAAGAGTCTAATCACATTTGAAGACACTCCATTGACAGTCCAAACAAACCATATGACAGTTTAAGCAAACCGATTGAGTGCATAATAACGATCAGCAGACCAAAAAACCAGTATTGAACTCTTATTGGATGAATTCTGAATGTGACTATAATCAACCTATAATTTTCCACTAGAGTTTCAGCAATACAAGTGATGCAATTTATGGAATGGAAAGCAAGGGATATAACTGAACGAATGCATGAAAGGACACATTCCCTTGCAGGTGATGAATTATCTTGAGTTCATAAGTAAGTAGAGGATTATCATTCTTACTCAGTTTGATATTACTTGCTATTACTGTTTAGCTATACCCATTTTGTTGGTTGACAAGTCTGCATTATTTATTTAGGGTGATGGATATTTTCCATTCGGAAGATATATATAATTTTCAAGTTTAAATTATAATTAATAATTATATTAATATATTTATTATTAAGTTAATAAGTTTTCAACAAGTAACACACATTTGACATTGGTATTGTTGCTTGCACATTAATTCAAATTACATATATGATATTGATATTGATATGAATCATTAGCATAATAGCATGATATATGTCCATGATATTAATATGAATAATTTAGGATGCAATCATAAACTACCAAAGAAGAATGCAATTATCATTTCACTGTTGCAGCTCACAGTAACACATCTAATGCAGTTCCACATCACACAATAGGAAAGAAATTAAACTACCTACTTAACTCGGCGATCTCTGTGAGAAGGAGGGCCCTGGCCTTCTAACAAAGATGCCATGTCCTAACACAAATTAAAACACCAAGATATAAGAAACTCTGCTCCTTGTGCTACAAATAATGAATCACAGTCATAGCTCTCTGTTTCAGCTTATACAATTATAAATTCTCCAACCCCATGCTCAGAACGCCTCTTTACATTTATACCCTTATGACATGAATTCGTTTCACAAAATATCGGGAAGCCATGAAGATCTACGATCTTCAGGCTGTCGATTTACAATGCAACTGTTACAACCATAAGTAGTCTTGAATGATTATCTTCTCCTAATTCCAAATTAGGGAATAGTGAGGCAGAACAAGGAAAAATGTGTAGATAGGTGTAGGCAAAAAGGGGCTATTTTGGTGCCCAACATCTCCCCCCAGCTATCCAATTGCATGTTCTCATGCAACAACCAACTAATTTGAGTCTGAATCTGGTCCCCGTTCATGTTGAAAGGAAAAGTTGAAGGAAATGTCAGGTTCCTTGCCTGCTTCCAAAAACCCATTGCAAGCAGCCCAATATTCCCAGCACTGCTTCTCTTCTTCCTTGGTCAGTGTATAATTGTCCCTGTATTGCCCTCCTGGCCACCATGTCAGTGGAAATTTGAACTTGAGTCCCTGCCATTGTAACTCACACGTTCTCATGCAATTGACATACCCTACTACTCTGGGAAGAGATTGTTAAAAATTATTAAGGAAGTAAGGATCCCTTTTCTTCAAAGCTGGAGAAGAAGTCTGCCACCTATGCTTACTACCCTCTAAGGTAAGATGCTATTGTTTGGAGATCAGGTCAACACAGGTAGAGATAAATTTCACTTGCATCTTCTTCAGATGTTAAGTCTTTGGAGGAGATAAGAAACATATTCCATGGTTTATGATGAGAGCACGAGGAGATTGGGGTTCACTCCTAATCCATAAATTGGCACTGGCCTCATTCCTAGAGATTGTCTGAAAGGCATCTTCCCACTGCACATGATTATTAACAAAAGAGGCAAAGGCTCTCAACTGAACATCCCCTGCATAGGGAATAGGATTAGAGCAAGAATCACCAAAACATGACATATTGCGCAAATACAATTCACACAACAGGTGTTGCTCAAGAAAACTACTTGACAAAAAGGTCTCTACAAACTGGGAAGGGATCAGCAACTGATAAGGTCTACCCTCTTGTAAAGCTTTCAATTTGAACAGGGTCATTTGCTCATACAGGAATACCGGGTAGGAAGGAGATGGGGCTCTTGAACTCAACAGCTCCGTAGAGAGGGCATACATTTGGTCTTTTTCTTTTTGCATGGATTTGAATTCCTTCAGCTCCTGCAATTCTTTTTGCACCTCTTCCAATTGAGATTTCTAAAGAGTTGATTCCTCTGCCCACTTCTCCCTTAATTATTTGATAGTCTTCCTATGTTCAGAGAGAGGGACCATCCCTGCTCGACACTGATCAATGTACTTTTCCCATTTAGTTAACTCCACCTGTAACAAAGAAAGTTGTTTCTCCAATCATTGAATCCTTCTATTCTCGACATCTTTCTCATCATCAGAGTCTAAAGCAACAAATTCTTGAGAAAATTGCATTCCTACCCTGCCACTAGATGTTCCAGCTTCCTCATTTTCGGTTGGCAGTGTAGCAGCTTCCTCTTCCATCGGTGTTGCAATGGCCTCTTCTTGTATTGCAATCTCAGCAGTTAATTTTGAGGATGCTTGTTCTTGTGTAACAACATCCTCTTCCTATACCTCAACAGCCTCAGTTTCTGTTGCTGAATCAATCATTAATTTCGAGAACACTAGTTCTTGTGTGACAACATTCTCTTCCTGAATACCAAACTCAGCAGCTTCTACCTGAGTTGCACTCTCAACAAATACTTTTAGGAATGTTGGTTATTGTGTGGCAGCATCCTTCCTGTCAAATTCAATCTCATCAACTTCAGTTTGAGTTGCAATCTCAACAACTACCTTTAGGAATGCTGGTTCTTGTGTGGCAGCATCCTTTCTCTTCAATTCAATCTCAGCAACCTCAGTCTGAGTTGCAATTTCAGCAAACATTTTTAAAGACACTGGTTCTATTGTAACAGTGTCTTCCTCTTGTACCTCAATATCAGCAATTGTTGTCTGGGTTGCAACTTCACTAAATATTGTCAAGGATGTTGGTTCTTGTGTAACAACATCCTGTTTTCCAATTTCTTTAGATTGTTGAGGTTGTTCTTGAATTACCTCGATATCTTTTGGATGATGAGACTGGTCCTGGAATAGTTCAGTATTTCATGTTGGCTGGGATTGCATCTCCTCATCTTCTCCTAATTCCAAATCAAGGATTATGTCTATCTTTGGCTCATTCCCTTCCATCATCTCCACTGCCAGTGCTTTTTCTCCTTCTTGTTCTACCTGTGCAGGATTTTGTGCTACCAAAACCAGCACTATGACTCTATGCCCTGCCAAATTAAATATGTCTCCACATTTCGGGCATACCATTTCTCCTTGTTCTTCATTTCCCAAAACAGAAGATGAATTTTCTAACATATCTGCAACCTCCACTAGTATATTCAAATTCTTCTCTGCATGTTTTCCAATCACTTCCTTCCATTTCTCCAATTCATTCCGAAGCATTTGCACCTCCTCCTTTAGCATCTGATTTTCAAAACGGAGGTTTTCAATTTGGGGTTTTTCCACAGCAGGTTCTTGTGTAACAACTAGTGATTTGGGGTTTAAAATAGGAATTTATATGCCTACCCTGGTTGCACATGCTGCTTCTGCTATGGAAATTTCACTATTTGCCCCAATTGCACATGTTGTTTCAGCTATTGCAACAGACCAAGTCCTTCTTTTATTCACAACTCTTGATGGCTGGCCTTCACTGCATATTGATGCTACTACTGTAATAGCTCTGGTTCTTCTCTTCTTTGTTGAGCTAGATGTCTGACCCTTACTCCCTTACCTTTTTATTCTTTTCTGTGACACAGGGGTTTCTAAATTTTCAGAAAAAGGGGTCATTTCCTCTTCTTCAATGATGCTTCTCCTTCTTTCAGGGGAGGATTCGACATCCAACACCTCCATATTTTCTCCTTCTACCACCTCTGCTTAATGCTCTTCCCCTTGCATTGTAACTCCTACAGCTACAGCTTCCACTGTCGCAGCTTTAATAGCTGCTCTAGTTTCATATTCCTCTGTTGCAGCTGCTAATGACGCCATCCCTACTACTTCAGTTGCCACCCTAACTGCAATTTCTATTGGGACTGCTTCTTCCTCTATAGGATTTGTTGTTGTTGTAGCTTCCAATATCACTGCCTCATTCGCAACTGGCTCCATCGTATCCCCTTCTGCAACAGGGTTCGTTGTTGTCACAGCTTCCCCCATATTTACATCTTCCACCTGGTCTGCCAATGCTCCATCCCTCCCCCCAACTGAATTGGAGGAACTTCGGTCCTCATTTACCATTTCAACACCTCCTATTTCCACGGCAGGTGCTTGGGGCACCCTTGGCCGAGCAACAAATTCTTCCCATGTCAAATTCTGGTGCACAACGGCCCTTAAGATTAAGAGTTTAATCAACCCATGGTTTGAGAGGGAATATAAAGGGTGTCGAGCACCCTTGACATACCCAGCCATAGTTTGCAGAGATTGTAAAAGATAAAACAACATATTTAACAATCTGTGGTGGCATAAATGTGAAAGGAGGAAGAATTCATATATGTAAGCCACTTTGTACCTACCTTCACAGGAAATGTATTTCTTTATGAAGGTGGCCACCCGGTTCCAAGGATTTGGCAAGGATTCCAATGCTATTCCTCGGCCATATGGCCGAACAACTTCTCCGGCTGCCAAAAATTCTTCTACTGCAATTGGATTATGGCACTTTTGACCAAACCATTGCATCCCGGTTCTGGGCAATCCTATTACCTCCACCATGATTGCTTCTGAAACATCTATTCGGATACCTCGGACCTCTGAATGAGTGATGGTTAGATTTTGAGAAAACTCAAGTGCGGTTTCTACATGAAAATCATTCAAATGCTAGAAATAGTCAATCCAGCCAGCTTCCTGGAAGATAGTAAAAACCTCTCTATTTGCACGTAGAGGCGCTATGCTAACAGGCTCATGTCGTACTGGGATACCCATATTGCGAAGCTGTCTGTAAATGCTGCTACCAGCGGGATGAGTTACAGTCTCAGACATCGAGCTACTGCATGCAGAATGAGCGATGGATAGCCAAAGGTTGGTTTGGGTATTTTTGGTAAAATATGGTGACAGGTTGTCGAATGGCGGTAAAAGAACAAAAGCAAACGACCAATCATACGTAGTTTCCATCTTAGCGGATTGGCTAAGGATAACTAACATGGACTAACGACAAAATATATTCATTATTGATTACTGCATTTAGTCATGCCTAATGATGTTTATGATTAAGACGTCGTACCTTTAAATGTAATGCCAAACTGTCGTGTTGCAAGGTGGTGCCTTTCCACGGTCACATCGCTGATGGAGAGCACTGATATCGATGAGCAAAGAAATAATGAGTATTCAATGAGGAATTAGCGAAGTCGCGGTTGCCAAAAGTAGGAAAAATGGACAAATTTAGGTGTTGCAGCTGCTCGAAATAGGAAAAATAGGCACTTTGGATGTGTCGCAGCTGCTCGAAATAGGAAAAATGGACAACTTTAGGTGTTGCAGTTGCTTGAAATAGGAAAAATACGCACTTTTGGAGGTGTCGCAGCTACTCGAAATAGGAAAAATAGGCAACTTGGCAGTGTTGCAACTACAGTAAAATAGGAAGGATAGGTAACTTTAGTGGAATCGCAGCTGCTAAAGATAGGAAAAATGGGCAATTTTAGCGGTGTTGCAGCTGCTCGAAATATGAAAATAGGCACTTTTGGAGGTGTCACGGCTGCTAGAAATAGGAAAACTGAAAAAATTTAGGTGTTGCAGCTACTGGAAATAGGAAAAATAAGCACTTTTGGAGGTGTCGCAGCTACTCGAAATAGGAAAAATAAACAAATTTAGGTGTTGCAGCTACTGGAAATAGGAAAAATAGGCACTTTTGGAGGTGTCGGAGCTGCTCGAAATAGGAAAAATAAGCAACTTGGTGGTGTTGCAGCTGCGGTAAAATAGGAAGGATATGCAACTTTAGCGGAGTCGCAGTTGCTAAAGATAGGAATAATGGGCAATTTTAGCGGTGTTGCAACTGCTCAAAATAGGAAAAATAGGCACTTTTGGAAGTGTCGCAGCTGCTCGAAATAGGAAAAATGGACAACTTTAGGTGTTGTAGCTGCTTGAAATAGGAAAAAAAGGCACTTTTGGAGATGTCGCAGCTGCTAGAAATAGGAAATATGGGAAAATTGGCAGTGTTGCAGCTACGGTAAAATAAGAAGGATAGGCAACTTTAGCGGAGTTGAAACTGCTAAAGATAGGAATAATGGGAAATTTTAGTGGTGTTGCAGTGGCTCAAAATAGGAAAAATATGTACTTTTGGAGGTGTCGCAGCTGCTCGAAATAGGGAAAATGGACAAATTTAGGTGTTGCAGTTGCTTAAAATAGGAAAAATAGGCACTTTTGGAGGTGTCGCAGCTGCTCGAAATAGGAAATATGGGTAACTTGGCGATGTTGCAGCTGCGGTAAAATAGGAAGGATAGGGGTTCCTGGACTATGATCTAAAGTCAATTGGATATGCCTATAGCTCTGTGTGTTGGGCTCATTAACTTAGAAACCTCCTACCCTGTCTCCCCAATTGGTTTCCAGAGCCAGTTGTGTGTTGTATGACCTTGATTGACTGTGCCTAAGGCTATGAGTGGACTTGAGTAGTTCATCCTTAGTGGATACAAAGCCCCATCTCAGGGATAGTCTCTAAGTGACGTTGAAACAATACAGATTGGGCAGAGACCTATGGTTGGGTTGGAACGTTGCATTCCATAGCTAGTTACTTGGATATTTCAATAAATGGGTAATTGTTCTCTGCGGTTTATATCATGTTCATTATGTGTTCTGAATGTTTAATTGTTCATGTTTCATTCAGTTGTGTTTATTTGAGTATGCATATTCATCCATGTGTTTTTATGAATTTGTTCATTGATGAATAAGGCCAAGTCTTGTTGAGGCCCAGGAGGTTCAAAATGTTCGGTCATGACTTTGGGGGAGAAATAGAAACCCCTTATGTGTTCATGTTCCCTTTGTGGGTCAAATGGAGGGAGGAGACATGACAAAGTGGATCAGAGCTCTTTACAGAGTGGTAACGAGGCATGGATGAGGATTGGGGAAACACCTTGGTTGGAAGAAGGAAAATTCAAAGTTCTCAGGTTTGGAAGAAGATCGACATACACTTGCATGGGGATCTCTGAGAGCTTTCCAATATATGATACCAAGTTTTCCAAAAATGGACTTAGGATGCGAAAGTTATTAACCTGAGAAGTTGGCAATAATAGTGGTATATGGCCGACTTCCAACTTTCCGAACCCGCAGTGCAGATTGCGGATTTCGAAAGTCGGAGGCGTGATTTCTCAGCGTGGTGAGTGGAAGTTCCGACTTCCGACTCCCGCATCGCGGATCGCAAAAGTTGGAGGCCGTGCAATTCTACGAAGCTGAGACCTTTGGAGTTTCGACTTCCTTCCTTAATTATGTATAGAGCCTCAAGACCCCTAACTACTATTCAAAACCATCTAATGACATAGACATCCCTACTCAAACACTAAAGATACTCTCAAGAATCCATGTGTGTTTGTTCAAGTTGTACTTCTTGGCCATGGATTCTCAAAAGGTTTTTCAGGTATTAAGGCCCAATTTTTCTCCCTCGAGCATGTCTAGGGAACCCAATATCTATACCAAGTTCTCAAAATTTTCTAATGGCACTAATATCCCCACTTATATGAATAATATGCTCTTGGGAGGTCATGTTTGGTGATTGTAGGAATTGTTCTTAGCCAAAGATGTCTGGAATTTCCTTTAGGACCTAAGTCCCACTCTTTTCTCCCCAACCATATCCAAGGTGTTCGAACCTATAATTAGTCTTAAAATTCTCACTGTTCCACAAAAAACCCACTCATAGGCCAAAGATATCGTGGAAAGGTCTACTGTGGTATTTCAACAAATCATTCTTGGCTATATATACCTAGAAGATTTCTTTAGGTCCTAAGGCCCAGTTTCCATTCCTTAACCATGTCTAGAACCCCAAGACCCATACCTAATGCTCAGAAACTTCTTAACAATTCCCATATTCTGACTATAAGGACAAATATCCCCTCAAGAGGTTAGCTTTGGTGGTTGGAGACATCATTTTTAGACCTTTAGGCCTAAAATTTTCCTCTACATCCCAATGCATGAGCTTCCTATACCAACCATGGTTAATACCTCAACACCTACCTGAAAATGATTGACACCAAATGAAGTAACATATATTACCTTGATTTATGGACATTTCAAAGGAGGCAAAGTTGCCATTTATATTCTTGCACTAGTGGAGTACCATATGAAGGAAAATGTTTGTGAAGCAAGCATTCATACTTACAATCCTTTGATGAATGGATTTCACAAGGAAAATGACTTGATACAAATAAGGAGGGTGAGAGGGTATACCATGAAATCAACCATGTATATTAGCCTATTGTGGTGGATGACATGAAGTTAAATAATGTAATAAGCATGGCTTCTAAGGCATTGATTGTGAGGTTTATTTGTACTAGAAGGATGGGGATAGTGAGTTTGTTAATTTGAATGGATTCAAGTGCATGACTAGTAATCAATTTTAGCTTACCACATAAGGGATCATGTCATTTTCATCTGAGGTTAGATGTTGAGGTTACATCCAAACATAGTATTATTTCTAGTCGGTATCTACTGCATTTATACCTAGGTGGATTTATCAGTTACTTGATCAAATTACTTATATATCATTCAAGGTCCCATGCCAATAAGTAATTAGGATACCATAAGGATAAAATAATTGTACTAAATTAGTCTATTTCCATAGACTCTCTTATGATTCTACACAAGATATTTCCTCTTTATGCTATTAATTCTAACTAGTGGCATGATATGACTCATTATTGTTTCTTGCAGCCTTATAAAGAGATCTATCATATGCATTCAAACAATTATGACTCATTATGATCTCTCTTCTTATGGAAATAATATGAGCTAAAATTTCTATGGTGGTATGCCTTACAAATCTACTTTCTTAATTGACATATCAATTAGGTAACTAGGGATATTAGAATAATTAGGAGAGATATACGGTGTTACATTTTCTCTATATGCTCTCCATAAGTTTGACAATTCAATACATTGGTTAAGGTCCTACTTGGAGAAAACCTACAAGAACCTATACAATCCTTTTAAATATTAAGAATTTTTATCATTACCTCTTCCAACCATAAGAAATTCTTACAAAGATAAAAGGAATTTGAACCATTAACCTAGATTTTTTAGACCAATATTATACCATTGAAACTATTCTCCTATGAAAATCTAATTACTTGCTAAGATATCCCTCCAGTCGATTTTCAATGATGCGTACCTTACATCTACCGCATATCATGCGATGCCAATCTATAGCCTCCACCTCATTTATGTATTTGCATTGTTCAATGAACCATTTTAGTGGTGGAAGTGTAGTAGTTTTTATAGATGCTTGCATGGGAATTTCTATTTAGGTCATTAGAGAGTCAACAACAGGTGGCATATGAAATTATTGAACCAAGTGATCTCTAATAATGTTATGGCCATTGCACTGCACCTTTGAGTAATTTACTCACTCCAAAGTGAGATTTCTTGAGCTCTAAAGGAAATGAAGTTTCCCATACCTTGCAAGCCATTAAACGAGGTGATCGAAGCCAGTTCTAACTCCTCCTAAAAATACATTGATATGTTAAAATGGTGGTGACAACTTTAACATCTTGATCTCCTATCATACTAACAACATACAACATATATTAGTTAGTCTAAAGGTTGGGATATCTCCACATTAGAAACATATTTATATTTAACCCATAGAGCCTCCCTACGATGTAAGTTATAAATATCCTTGACAAGCAATAGAATAAAAGCTAGAAACGATTATGCAATAAGTAAAATAAGAATATTATAAGAAACTAGCACTCCCTAGCGCCATCCCCATAGCATATTCTATAATAAGGTTTATCCCAAGAGGGTCTTCCTATGAGTCTAACAAGTAACAATATTATATTATACCTAGGATTATAGGCTCATGCCGTGGTTATACATACAACAAATTTTCAGTCCCATCTAGATATAAGATGCTATAGATTCATGCATATTATTTTTTTCGTCTTTTTTGGTTTTTATGTTTTTGAAAAAAAAGGAGTAACAAAGGGGTCGATTTCATCTTGTGGAGGCCGTATTCTTGATTTGTTGGCTGAGTTTGGACTGCGTGGGCCGTGAAAATTTACTTTCTGTTGGGCACATATCCTTACAGTTCCACATCTATAGTGATCCCCACGCTTCATCTGGGACAATATCAAGGGTTATTGCAGCCAAAAAGGGAGCTGCAATCCATATTGACACCTATAGGAATCTACTGCATCGTTGTTGGGTACTCTCATTGTAGTCTTCCTTCTTGTTACGACTATGCATAATGGTTATGGGTAGTGAAGGAGGGCGTTGAAGCATAATAAGGGAGTCTGAGAAGAAAATGATTTGGGTTGTTTTGAGGAGCTAGCTGCAGACACCAAAGAAAAATCAAGACACCAAAGAAGGCTACAGGTTAGAGTTAAAGTAATTTCAGATTTGTTTGTCCACCTTAGAACTGTTGTTACAGTCATTGTAAACTCAAAGTTATATGAATATGATATTTAGGGTTTATTTTACTTGTTGTTTATGCAAGGCAATCTCTATTGCATTTACTGTTCACTGTTAGCGCTACGAAAATCAAGATCTGAAACCCTTGATATCCGAAACAAACTCTTTCTGCACTGTCTAACTTTCTTCCGCAGCGGAATTCTTTCCGGAATGTGGGAATAGAGTTTCCGCACAACGCTTCTTCCCCATCGTCGATCTTGATCTCGATCGTTGATCTATCAATTTCACGGCGAAATGGCTTTCTGATCGTTCGATCAGTGTCCCCACCAAATCAACAGTGGATTACAAAATGTATTAAGAGCATTCCATAAAATATCGCGCACATGAAAAGTTTTTCAAAGCTTGCAACTTCTCCCAGTGATATCACTATAAACTGTCAATCTTCCCCACGATCAATCCCCACTCTACGATATTGTTTTATTTGAGCAACTGGTTAAGGTTTAACCCTCTACAAAGCTTCACTTAATTGATCACTGACAGGATCAATTCTTCTCTGCAATTCGGAAACTATGGCAATCCAAAGCCACAGAGTTTATACACAGGTTTATATGGAGTGAAAGCGGGATGAATTGTTCTAATCCATCCAACCCACTTCTAATCCATCAAAACCACACGCAGAGTCTAATCCTTTGTTCGTTATTCAATTCACCAGAAATTCAAATACACATAGAGAATTCTACTTGTTCACTTCTCGCTTACTCTTCTGTGCACACACCTCTCATTCCTCCATTCATGTTATGTGGAATGTCTCTCCCTCTCAAGCTCTATGAGCTAAACAAAGCTTCTTTGAGCTATACTCAAACCTCTATGAGCTATCCTAAGCTCTATGAGCTAACCTAAGCTTCTGCGAGCCAACAAGCTCTGTAAGCTAACTAAGTTGCTAAGAAAATAACTCGAACTGATTTAAATACAAGAGGATTATGTTTCTAGATCCTATAACAAAGGAGTACAGTCCTTATTGATTTTTGCTAACCCTATGACTCACAACTAATCAATCCTTACTATTACATGTGGAAAAGGATCTAGATTCCTTATCCATTTTATTCAACGTTTACAAAATAAAGAAAATTACAAATGTACGAGACCCTAGGTCGACTCTTAAGAGTTCCCTTGACCTTGTGAAGTCATGAATGACTTCGCCCTCTTGATCCTATGCTCCTACATCAACCTATCAACAGTACATTGAATGCAAAAACCAACTAAGACTATTTTTCACAGCTCAATGGTATTTTTGACAAGTGTTTTTACGAAATCCCTTAACCAAATTACATAAGCAAATAAGCCAAAAAAATCAGCAGGATCTGATGGGGGTCATTACAGTTTACTATCCAAAGCATATCCCCCTTGTATAAAAATCGAACCCTCTCACTTCCTTTAGATAAAGCTTTTTCATTGGTCACTGTCTCATCATGTTGAGTGGAGATGAGAACTGTGTGAATGCGCATAGGAACCATGCACCACTGTCATTTTTGTATTCAATGGTTACTTGTGTTTTTCCATCAGGCCTCAACCAGGAGTAGGTTCCATTCTTTCTTACCTCTGTGAGCTTTGCTCCCAGCTTGGTAGGCAGCACATGGGTGAGATGCATAACTCAGGGGTTTCATTAGTTGCACAACTAGTCCAATAAAGGGTAGCGACCCACGTACTAGACCTCACATAGACTTCCATCCATACTAACAGATCACAGCCTAGTCAAGTAGTACACAATTAGCCTACCAACACATTTACACACCCTCACGACACCCTTAGTAACCTACAGTAGGTCATGGCACCTTCATACACAGGATTGGGACCCTTAACAGTCCTCAAGGCACTTTCAACCAGTCACGATAGTCCTAGCAGGCTTAAGACATGTCACAAGAGCCCTTAGCAGGCTCAAGACAGGTCATGGTTTTCTCTAGAAAGCATTAGCAGAATTTACACATATGAAAATGACGCAAACATGAAACATAAACTGAATATGAACACTGTGATGAATCTCAGAAACCCAAAAAAACACTTTTCATTAACACTTCCAAGAAAGTTTACAAAGCTACAATCCAAGCACAGAGGATTCCAAAATGAAATTCGAACCCTTCCTCCTCCGTAGAGGTTACATTTATAGTGCAATTTACCCCCGAGACGTATCTCGAAATAGGGCATCAAAATTAGTTACATTGAAAAAATTAGTTACCACAGGACAACATACTCTAGCAAAAAGACAAAATGTTCTGGTAACTGCTCCTCCATTCGGCCTCTTCCACTATCTTTGACTGTTCATGCACTCAGCTTCAGTTTTTCCTTCCCATACTTTACGATGAGTTTCCATTGCTCGGTTGCTGGTAAATCTAAGGCGGCAAGCTCTTTAAGCCACACCCTCATTTCGGTATGCTCTTTGTATGAATAGCCTACGAGGAGTGTAAGAGCTTCTTTAAATGTAGAGACCAACTCAAAATCCTTCGTCAGTTTTTCCACCACCGTCTTGCCTGCCAAAGGCTGCTCCATATCTGCAAAGCACTCTTGGTTTAACCTGCACTCCCATATCTTGCCATGATATCCCTCCTTTGTCCTCATGGATCCATCTTCTTCCCAAAACATAGAAAGACCTTTCTTAAATAATGGATCAAATGCCTCCCTGAACAACTTCACTTGGTTAGCCAGGACATCTCTTCCTACTTGGACAGTGCTCACTTCCTAGTGCTTGAGTATTACCTTCTTAGCACTGATGATTGTGGCCACTCTGTCCTTTATATTGGCTGCTTGAGCCTACTCTTCAAACATACCATTTAAGAACTCTATTGCATTTTGTGCATGATCCTTAGGCTTCTTGTTTAACTTCTCATTTGCCACTGTGATAGCTGACCTTGCCAGTTTGATTACAACTTCCTTATCTACCATGAAGTCCAAATATGGCCTCATCTCCTCTTCCTGTACAATAACATCATCCCAGATGATCTTCTTTGCCTCTTGCAATGCACTTTTCCCTATAACTTGCTGCTTCAGCTTGTCATAATCACCCTGCATCGCTTGGTACTTGGTTTCCTAAGCTTTCTTGTCTTTCTCTACAGCCTCTTTGTCCCTTTCGGCACAATCCCACATGGTCTTGAGGTTGGAATTCTACTTTTTCAATCTTGCCACTTCTACATCATCTAGACTTTCCTTGGCTATTTTCCCTACAATAGAAAAATCTCCAGCCTCCACCGAGGGTGTGACCATGGCTTCTATCTCTTGTTCTTTATCTTTCAACTTTTTCTCAAGCCCTTCAACTTTAGCCTTCAAAGCTTCCTCACTGTCCATTATCAATTTCATATCTACTTGCCACTTTTTCTCTCTTTCTTCAAACTCTACTAGCATGGCTTTACAATCTGTCAACTTACCCTGCAGCTCTTCTTTTTTCTCTTCTAGTTCTGCAATTTCTGGTGCATTCACCAGTTGGGCAGCTAGAATCTTCAATTTCTTATTTAGTGACAGAATTTCTTGATCTTTTTCACCTAATAGCTTCTTAATGCTAGCCCTTTTATCTTCTTGAGTTTCAGTGGCCAATAGTGAAGCCTGGAACTTTTTCACTTATGCCTTCAGGCTCTTGTTCTCCACCTTTTCCAATCCCAACTGCTTTTGCACTTTGGTTTTGCTAGCCTGCACTTTTGATAGCTCTATGGCAGCCATCAACAATTTGTTATAGATGACTGCACCTGTCTCCTTGTGCAGATTGATCACATCAGGTACAGGGATGTCTTCAAGATTTACTTTTAGTTTTGTGGCCTTACTCTTAGTGGTTAAAGCAAGACTCAAGGTATTATGGGAAAGGTTCCTGCTTTCCACCAAGGCTACATCCTTCTTGGACATGTTTCTTGCATCAACATACAATTTAGCTTCTTCTGAGATTGTATCTGGGCTGTCCTCATATCCTTCCAGTAACTTATCCGTGCTTAGGCTTGATGCTACAGCTCCAGTAAGTGTTATGTTGAACACATGTTGCTTAACCTCGAAGGATGGCACCGAGGATCTAACTTGCTTTTTCTTGGGTTGATTTGCTTGTACCTGTACTAATTACTGCTCAGGATCCTCTACATTTTTCCTTTTCGAGGCTCTCTTAGCCTCACTGTCTACATCCATGGGCTCACTACCCCCTTCCTTTATAGATTTTTCTGGAGGAATGGTAAGGGACATAGTTGCTAATATTGCTAGGGTTTTACCAGGTGAACCAGGCACTGCTGATGTGCTACTTTGAAAAATGAATGCTAAAGATGAAGAATCTTCTGGTGGGTCTACTTCCAACTGGCCTTTGTCAATGTATTCTAACCAGTTTGCCATCTTAGCTAGACCTGTCAGTTCGAAGTGCTCATATCCTTTCCTGTTACTTTCCTTCCTTCTTTCTTAGACAATATGGTGAGGATCATAGTTTATGGTCGCTTTGGATGGGAATCCCAGATCACCCATCATTCGCTCAATAGCTGGGAGAGCTGTTTTGTTTTTGACAATGAAGGAGCCCACTGTCCATGGAAATCTGATGTCTGAAGACTTCCTGTCATCCAAGAAATGTTCACACTCCACCTTCAATCTTTGTCTTATAAATTCCAAGCTGAGTACTCTGGGGGTTAGGAAGGTAGGTAGCACATAGGGGGCATGGGAGTAGCCATAAACTCTAATCACAGCCCCATGCTCCAGCAGGAATCAATCCCCAACCCTCTTCTCCATGGATGGCTGCAGTAGGTCTTTCATCTCAGGCAGTACCCTAGGCGGTCTCTTCTGGAAAAAGATGAAATATATCTCTTCCATAAGATCATTCATGAAGGTTTTGTATTCTGAATACATCTCCTTAGTCAACTGCAGCTTTGGAGGTTGCAAGTTTTCTTCATTAGCTGCCAGGAACATTTTTAACAAGTAAGACTGGAACCTGAAAGTTCTTGTCTTAGGGAATTCTATGAGCTGGGAGTGGATGTTGTCTGCCAAGGCTTCATCAAACTTTAGGCATGCACATTGGGTAAGCGAATTTGGGCTTGCTGGCTCGATAGGACAAGTGCTTAGAACAAACATCAAACTTATCAGGGGCTCGGTTATGTATAGGTCATTGTTTAAGCCTAGCAACTAGGCCAGCGTGGAGATAACACACTTCGACTCTTCCCTTAAAAGCATGGCCTCACCAAGAAAAGGTACTCCCTAAGAGGAGGTATTTTCTAGCAGGTAAGCATGATAAAAGCTCTGTTTGAAGTCATTCGGGGCTTGATGGAAATGTTGGATCAGGGTTTCCATTCTACAACTTTGGGATTTTTGGCAGAATTCTTTTGGAACGGCCAAAGCTTTCCTAATAGTAGGGGTTGTTCAGGTACACAGGGTACTCCCAAAATACTGAACACCTAGAGCAACCACTTCACACAAATAGATCACAGATCAACACACGATGTTTTGACGTGGTTTAAACCCTCGAGAGGGAAACACTCCACGGCCCCGGCCAAATAGATTCTACGAAGCAGTTTATTATGCAAAAGAAAGAAAGTTACAAATGAGCTTCTCATAATCGATCAACTAGACAATGACCCTCCATGCTCTTTAAATAGAGATCATAGACCAATCGGGTGTTAAGCCACGGATCAAGGGTAGGTATGATCTAAGAAAAGTTGAGCCATCGGATCACTCTATGTCTAGAACATATCGTGATCATCGAATTAAATATTTACAAATGCATACTAAAGAAACACACTTTACCTAATGGATAAATTACACAAGTTGATCTTAACTAACTCCTAAGTGTCTAAATATCCTAACATCCCCCCTTAAGAACAACTTGGGATAGGATTGAAGGATTTACAAAAGGGACACTATTAGGAGAAGGAAGGAGGCATTAGAGCCTATCCCCCCTTAATGAAAAATTCCTGAACTCTTAACATAGATCGAAGTTTAGAAAACTTTGCTTCTGTGAGAGACTTGGTGAAGATGTCGGCAACTTGATCATCTGTAGGGAAAAAGAGCACTTCAAGAACATGATCATGAACAAGATTTCTGATGAAGTGCATATGTAGCTCAATGTGTTTGCTGCGATGATATAGAACTGGATCTTTGGCGAGCTTGATGGCACTTTGATTGTCACACCAAAGTGGAGTAGGCTGCTGCTGCTCGAATCCAAACTCTGAAAGGATCTGTCGAAGCCATAAAGCTTCCTGACTGGCATTAACTACGTCTCGATATTCTTCCTCTGCTAAAGAAAGAGTAAGACCTTGTTGTTTCTTACAATCCCAAGTGATAGGTCCATATCCCAAACTGAAAACATAGCCTGCAGTAGACTTTCGATCATCATGATCGCCGACCCAATCTGAATCAGTGAAACCAACCAACAAAGGTTTCCCCCCTGTACTGTAATGAATCCCAAACTAAATTGTACCTCAAATATATCGAAGTATTCTTTTAGCTGCTTTCCAGTGACTTTCATGAGGTGTTTGCATATAACGGGAAACACGGCCAATGGCAAAGGAAAGGTCAGGACGGGAATGAGTCAAGTATAAGAGACTACCAACAAGCTGACGATACAAGGTGGCATCTACTTCAGGTGAAGTACAAGTGGCAGAAAGTTTGACTCCAAACTGGAAGGGAGAAGGGGCTGGTGTACAATCTTCCATGTGAAAGCAACGAAGAAGGTCACAAGCATACTTAGACTGAGAAAGAAAGATTCCTTCTTTGGTTTGCAGGACTTGGAGACCAAGAAAATAATGCAAATGTCCCAAGTCTGACATTTCAAAATTTTGCTTAAGATTGGATTTCACATGGGTTAAAAGCTTAGGGTCACTACCAGTAAGAATAAGGTCATCAACATATAGAACAAGTATGATGAGATGGTTTCCTACTTTCTTGGTATAGACATTGGGGTCAAAATGGCATCTAGAAAAACCAGTGTTAAGGAGAAAGCTATCCATTTTGGCATACCAAGCTCTAGGAGCTTGCTTAAGGCCATATAAGGATTTCTTAAGGTGATAGACAAGGCTAGAGTTATTCTGAACATATCCAGGATGTTGTTCCATGTAAAACTCCTCCTGTAAATCACCATGTAAGAATGCAAACTTGACATCCATTTGATGGACTTCCCAGTTATGTAAAGCTGCAAGGGAAAGAATAAGGCGGATGGAGTTCATTTTTGTGATAGGAGCAAAGGTTTCATTGTAGTCAATCCCTTCAACTTGTGAAAAACCTTTGGAAACTAACATTGCCTTAAGTCGTTCAACACTTCCATCTGATGCATACTTAGCTCTATATACCCATTTACATCTGAAAAGTTTTCTTCCTTTTGGAAGAGGTACAAGATCCCAAGTATTGTTCGCCTTTAAGGAACGATATTCTTCATCCATAGCTGCATCCCAATCTAGATTTCCTGAAGCTTCTGCAAAATTTTCTTGATCATGATTCTCGGAAACTTGAGCCAAAAGAGAAGAGGCTCGCTGAAACTGAGAATGTGTTCAACGTTGATCTCTAGGATCACCGGCAAGATCACCAACTACTTCACATGTTGAACGGACCCATCGAGGAAGCACTTGTGCTGGTACAACTGGAGGAACATGAGCAGGCAGAGGAGGATTTTATCGTCACTTTCATCATCAGAAACTGGAGTTGGAAATCTGTCAAAGAAGTTGGAAGTAGAAGAAGGCACAATCGTCGAATCAGGCTCGCAGGCCAAAGATGGCACAATTGTTGAGTTAGGCTCGCAGGCCAAAGATGGCACAATTGTTGAGTTAGGCTCGCAGGCCATGTAACGTCCCCAGCTTGACCCTATGGCATTAATATTGTAAATGATGTAAATATTGTCATTTAGTCATGGTGAGGAGCTCAAGGCCAAGGCCCCGCCACTGATTTATCGTTTTATGTATCGGCAATTAGAATAGATGCATATGGTCCTTGTGCTAGCAGTGCACAATGTAAAATCGGATATCATGTAAATATGCAATTTTAATGAGAAAACCCACAACCAGCTACGCAATGCAACAAAAGAGATGGGGGCATGATCTTTACAAGGAAGAGGGAGGGAAATTATCCAAACCCTTGAGCCAATGGTATTAATCCATGTGTCAATGGGGAAACCCATAAACCACCAACTACCATTTTTGTCTCATGTACCCAATCATTTAATTCTTCCAAGAAATTGGTTAAGGCAGTTAATGCCTTGGAAATGAAGAAGTATGGGCAAGCCATTTTCGTGCATGGGCAAGCCATCAACCTGGAAATTCGTGTTTTTGCTTGTGGGGCAAGAAAAGACCCACGAAATGGTGCCCAAAGCCATGGGGAATAGGAAGTCTTCACTCATCCACGCAGCTGGAGTTAGCTGGGCCTTCCCCTGCACGTTTTTCATCCAAATCCTGCATTTTTCCATGCCTGGGAGTTCGTTTTTGCATATACAGTAGCCTGGGAGAGAAGGGCCACGATTTGGGGACTGTATGGAGGTCGTTTTTGCCCCCGAATGTCGAAGGACGTTTTTCTAAAAACGGATTGGCTTCCCAGGGTTGTTCCCCATCTTCCCATTTCGTTTTTGTGTGTTCCCATGTTTTTCTGAGTGAGTTGAAACCCCATCTCATGCATCCCACTGTGGAAATCGTTTTCCTCATGCCCAGTAATTGTGGTTTTGTTGTTCAGTGCATCCCGTTTTAGATTTGGACCTGTGAGCAAGGGTTTCAAGAGTGGAAGAGGACAAAATTTGGCTTGATGAGCCCAATGGTGTATCCATAGCTCCATGGTTGAGCCACTAGCCTAGTAACTCACCTCTGCCCACCTCTTAGCAGCCTGAGAAACCCAACTGCTAGTTGGCTTGGCTGATTCTGGCATACCTTTGGCTATGTGAGAGTCTATTTCCCCTTTTCCTTGTGGAGATCATGCCCAGCTCGGGGGTGGCAGTGGTGCTGAGAGATTAAGGAGCACACTGGCCTACGGTTGGGTGGAACGTTGCAGGAGCGTAGCTGGTTGCTTGGGATTACTTGGTTTAAAGATAAGTATTTTTATTTGCTATTTCCGCAATGTCTACACTTAATGGCTATCATGAAAACGTTGGATGTGTGTTAATTCTGCACATGACTTACTTCCGCTGTGTTTTTAAAAAAAGATTTATGCATCTTCATATCTCCATTTAGTATGTGATTGCTCATGAAATGAGTTTATGGGGCTGGATGCCCGGTTTTCGCCTCACGATCCTCTCCATTGCACTGGTGTGATGGGTGGGGACGTGACAGGCCAAGATATTTTCATCAAAATTAACATCTTTTCTAATGATTATATCATGAGAATGTGGTTGAAGAAGTCTATAACCTTTTACATCTTCAGAATATCCAACAAATATGCACTTTTCACTTTTAGGCTGCAATGCTTTATGTTTTTCATCCGGAATGTGAGCCCATGCTTCACTACCAAACACACGAAAGCGACTTACATCGGGTTTAGTTTTACTCCATGCTTCTTCCGATGTGATAACTTGTAAATATTTAGTGGCGGTGCGATTAACTATGTAATTTGCACAATTTATGGCTTCAGCCCAAAATTGAAGACTTGGTCCCTTAGATTGGATCATACAATTAGCCATTTCTTTTAAAGTGTGGTTCTTCCGTTCAGTTACACCATTTTGTTGTGGTGTATATGGAACAGTGTGTTGTTGTTGGATTCATTGTTCAGTGCAAAAAGTAGTGAATTTTTTGTTAACATATTCTCATCCATTGTCGGATCTTAACTTAATAATTTGATGACCAGATTGTTTTTCAACAAGGGCCTTGTAGGCCAAGAACATGTTAAATACTTCACTCTTAAGTTTTAAGAAATAAATCCAAGTGTGTCTGGAGTAATCATCAATGAAAGTTAAGAAACATTTGAAACCAGAAAAGGAAGCAGATGGAAGAGGACCACACAAGTCACTATGCACAAGCTCCAAGGGAATTGAGGCGTGCCAAGAGGCACGTTTGTCAAAACTGTCACGATGATGTTTTTCGAGTACACAACCGGAACAAACACCATCCCTGCAAAATACCATTGGAAGACCTGTCACCATATTGTCTTTAGATAGTTGTTGCAATGAGCAATAATTTAAGTGACCAAATCGCTCATGCCAAAGTTTGCTCAAGTTATCACTATGAGCAACAAAAATTGAAGGAAAAGGTGATGACCCAAAGTTGTTAAATTTGTACAGCCTGGTAATATCATCAACAATTCCGGTAGCTAGGACATGTTGAGGATATTTAAAATCCTTGATTACAACTTGGTGAGGTGTAAACATCACAGTTTTACCTTCATGAGAATGAGTGATTTGATATACTGATAACAAATTGCAGGAAATTCTTGGAACACATAGTACATCACTAAAATGACCATTATCTACTGGAACTGTTCCAGATCCTACAACACTTAGAGATCTATCATCACCAACAAATATTTATTTGGTGTTACATTCATGCATAGTAGAAAAGATGGCTTGATCCTTAGCCATATGATAAGATGCTCCAAAATCAATGAGCCCTTCATTTGAAGTAGTAGAAGAAGATGCAGTATAATAATAACCAAAAGCACAAAGTGCATGTCCATGAGAGTTAGATTCTGGAGGAAAATCTAGGCTGATGTGGTGCTTCTTCATTGCTGCCTCCAAGGCTGCCATCTTCTTGAAACACTTAGATTCATCATGATTATCTTTTCCGTAATAGTTGGAATGACGCTCAATCTTCTTTCCTTTTGGCTTAGATCCTTTATCATTTTTTAAAGAAGGAGCTGACTGAGAGGGTTTGGGACCCTTGTTTGACATATTATTGCGAAAATTTTGTTTCTTGGGAGGCTTGGACTTGTCTTTCTGTTGAGACAATAAGGCTTTCGCAGATGTATCTGCATTGTTGATCATTCCAAGATGGATGAGCTTATCTTGCTATCTAATCAAGGAATCACAAAAGGATTCAAGACTAGGCTCTTGATAGCTAGTTGCATTCAAGGATTCTTTCATGGAGTAAAATGTAGATACGAAAACAGAATATGTAGGTCCAAGTTTTGAAAGAATATGATAAATGCATTGTTTGTCTTCTCTCTTAATCTTGCATTCTTCACATAAGAGTTTAAGAGTTTTGTACTTAAATAAATAATCTTGAATGCATGAAAAATCATTTGGATTTAAATAAATCAACTCATTTTCGAGTTGATGACCTCGAATTTCATTGTGTTTACCAAACACAGCTTCCAACTTGTCCCAAGCAGTATCAGGTTCATCAATTCCAGATATGTGGAATCGCAAATCAATAGAGATTGGCATCCCAATCAATCCATGAGCTTCCTCACATCTGTTTGCCCATTTTATTTTCTTATCATCATTAGTGGGTTCTGTTTTTTTCCCTGAGGTAATTCTGAAAAGTCCCCTACTTCGTAGAACATCCTCCATACAAGATTTCCATGAGAAATAGTTGGAACTGTTAAGTAGAATATCACAAGGGGCATCCATATTGTAAATTAATGGCTGTAAAAATAGAAACCAATAGTCTAGATGCGAAGAGCTCAAAAAAATAGGCAGTTTAAAAAAAGCGGCACTGAAAACTGACTTCGTATGATGAAGTTATGATTGAACAAAGAAAATGTTGAAGATGTCCCCAATAGTGACGTGGAAAATAGAGAATGTCCAGCTAAAAAAAAGAACCCCGCTCTTCCCAAGATGAACCTGTTATCACATATATCGTAGCCGGGCTACCATACATTATTTTTTTCATTCCAATACACTATTCAGCCAGTTCCCTTACATTTGAGATGCTGAGATGAGCATCTATATTGGATCACTATCAGATTGTGGACAGCAATTGTATTCCCCATGCCATGACTGAGTTTCAGGATACTCAGAGAGATGACCGATGTAGCCATTATACCATTGGTACAGAGCAGACAGTAGTGTCCAGAGTTACAGCAGCAGTTTCAGAGGACAGATGATGGTACAGGTTGATGAGCTTTCAGGTATATGACTCAGCAGGTATATCATGGTGTTATGGTTAGATTGCTTTTATACTTATTCTTATAGCATGTCTTAGCACTTAGTGTCATGATCTGGCGATCATATAGATATTTGGACCTGGTTGATCTATTATATATATTATATTGTCCCTACTCAGACTTAGAAGTTCACTATTCATACTCATTGGTATGTACCCTCCTTAGGGAGAATAGAGGTGATCATTACACCATACTTTGGCTTGCTAGTGATGGCTCCATCATTTCATTGTCTTCATCCATCCATGGCCTACCTTTTAGATTATCACCCTGACTTACTACTTGACTAGTGGCATGGAGGACTTTTTCCCACTGTAGCCTCTGTATTGGATGAGCTTCCCTGTTTATTGTGTCTCGGCTCTGAGTTGGTGACAAAACTTACCTATGGTGAGTTGGAGTTCCTTGTGAATTCCCCCTAGTCACTAAAATTGTGTTGGCTAAACCTGAAACTTTTAGTGCTGCCATGAATACAAAATCTGGAAAAATGAAATGCTATATCTTGTATGAAAAGCCCATTCATGCAATGTGTTTCTAAACACACATGAATGAGAGGCATGCCAAATGAACATGGCAATGAAAATAAAATGTTATATCTTTTGGAAAATAAATACCTAGGTAAACAAGCTGTCTTTGACACACCTAGAAGTGCTCAGGTAAACAAGTGCCTTAAAAACACACCTGCAGCAGAAAGCCTAAAGAAAAAATGTAAATCTATGCAATGTGTTTATAAACACACATAGATCAAGGCTATGGAAACTTCAGGCCCAAAAGCAATAGAACTTAAATGCTATATCTAAACAATTGCTGGCCTTATTTGTATTATGGATTGTGCGCATCTGTGAAGGTGAATAAACCCTCTTTAAACAACTCATCCATTTGTGAGACACCGCCATTCCCTGTGTTATTGCTCATTCAGTATATACTATGGTGTATTCCCTTTCCCTTGCCAAAGTGTCACAAAGTCAAGACAGTTAAGTCATCCCTTAGCCTAGCCAGTTAATTTAAGCCTTCACCCTTCACTAGAAAATTGATCACAACTATGAAGTGAGTATGATCCTGAAAGTCTAGTCTGAGTAATAATAATAATTAACGACACTATATATTTGGATTTATATCGCCAGTCATGATTACTCTGTGTTATAATTGTTATTTGAATAAGTTGTAGAGCATATATTAACCTTGACACTTTGCAGCAGCTATTGATGATGATCTGAGTTATATTTGGTCTTGGTTAGACCTAGTTTGACCATGGAGGACCATGGGACATGAGATGTTGGACCTTATGATGATATGGATAGATGATATATGGTCTATGTATACATACATGATGACTCTATGCAGCAGCTACAGGGTTATGATGATGATTCTGTGGTTACAGCAGTGTTTGTATATGTACAGCGCATTATTATTGGCCTTGATCCGGTATATTGGACATTTATTTTGATCATGCAGAGATTCATATGGTGTATGAGTACACATCTTGGATGGATTTGGACCTTCTGAGTCCAATGGGACAGTTTTTTTTCAGTTCCGGGCACTTACAGTGATGATTTAGCCTCAGTAGGCTGTCCTAGTGCAGTTTTGGTCTGTCGGAGGCCCTGTCGGAGCAGATGTGATTTTTATCCGGTTGACCTAGGGCGCTGATGATGGAGGGGGTGGTCCAGCCACTTGTTTTTACCATATTACCCCCCTCCCGGACACATTGGTTCCCTCACCTTGACAGCACCAGCACTCCAGGAGGCTGTTTGGGGCAGTTTCACGCTTCCCGAGGCATTTCAGGATTGGTAGAAATGGCTATTGAGGAAATAGATTTGGGATACTGAGGCAAAGTTATGGCATGGGATGATCAGTGATGATAGATCGGGACCTTCCACACCTTCTCCAGCAGTTTCAGCTTCATCGGGGCCCGCATCCATCACTTATGGCACTTTCTGTGGATTTTTGAAGTCTTTTGAGGACCATGACTTCACTATGGAGGCACGATTTGGTACTTTCATGATTATTTATTGGTTATTGTGCTATGGGGATTGACCAAGGAGGGATGAAATTACCCCTTGGACCCACCATAAGCCTCTTATGATATTTTGTCATCATGATTTGGTGGGATTCCCCTCTTATAGGGCGATTTTGTCCACTTATATTATATTTTATTAGTGATCCATGTATTTCATTGTTGAGCTCATCTCAACCATTGATTAGACATTTGTATCTTTTAATCTTAGCCACTCATTCAAAAAGTGGTTAGGGTTTTGGTGCCTCTCCTTCCTATTTAAAGGAGAGAGCCTCTCATTGTAAAGGGACTTTTGGCTCTGGATTATTGGAATAGAAAATTATTATTGCATCTATCTCCAGTGTTGTGGTGAATGTTTTTGGTGTTCGTTCGTTGGTTCTTCCTTTGCACTGAGTTATTGGAGATCTTGTTTGCCATATCTTTGTACCACGATTTTGCATCTACAGGTGGAGGCCGATTTGCTTGGAGGAGGAGGTATTGGTAGGGAAAGACTCTCCCTACTTCTTCTTTGGAGCTCTTCGTTGGTAACAGGGAGTATTACTGTCCTAGGACCTTCTATTTCATGTTACTATTTGCATTTCTCTTGTATTTCTTCCATACTTGATCTTACTGATTGAATTTTCATTCCTTGGTTTGACAGGTAGAGGAAGGCGCACTTGTGGGCTAGGGCATCAAATTGGCAAGCAAATCAACAATCTCTCATTTGATCTCTGCGGGAATTTTCCTCAACATCAAGGCATCTCATTCACATCACTCAGGTATGATCTCAAGGTAAGTTCTATCTCCATGATCTATCCAATTGTCAAAAACATTTAAAACCCTAATTAATCAAAACCCCATTTTTACATTTTCTCAGATCTACTTAGATCTAGTGGGTTGTTGGGAATAATATTAAAAACCCACCTCTATAGCATCCACGGCATCCCGGATCTATAGTTTGGTGAGGATTGGCTTCCGTTTGACCCCTCTCCCATACCAACTTAGCTTCTCCCAAGCAAGGCGCACTTCACTGATTGAGCAAGTTGACCTAGATCTAAGTGGTGGGTGTTTGAGATTCCACTTGATTTGACATCTACACATCCAATGACATACACCCAGGTTGTCACTTTCCTGAAATTCACCTTGTGGGCCCCATTCCACATTTTAAGGGATTTAATCCCCATTTTGGACCACTTGGAACACTTAAACTCAGATCTACTAAGATCTAACCGTTGGATTGCCACGAAATTACAGATCCATACTCCTACCTGACCGATCTACCCGGATCTAGAGTTTGGATGCCATCCGACTTGTTTTGACCCACCTAAACCTCATTTTAGGCCTCCTTGGGCAAAGTCGCACCACCTTGGAGAAGTGAGTTCACTCACTTCTAGGAAGTGGGTACTTGAGATTTTTGGAGATCTAGAACCGGAATAATTCAAAACCTAGGTCTAGACTATCACTTTGTCAAATCTTGCCTTGGGGATTGCATTCCTTGTTTTACGGGATTGTGGTCCACTTTGGTCAAACCTAGATCTAGATACATTCATCCATCAAGACCTCTATTTCCCACTTGTCCCAAGTACTAGGAGTCCTAAACCACAAGTCAACCCTACTTTGACTCCACTTCCCAATTCCCAAGGCACTGGTTTCTCTCCAAGTTAATTCAACTTTCCTAGATTGTTGGATTGACCTATGCATGGTGAACTAAACCCTTGAAGCTATCATGTATCATGGTCAAGCTTGTCATCTGTACTAGTTAGCACCAATACAACCCTTAACTACCCTGCATTGGACACAATTCCCAAGGCAGTGGATCTTCTGACATTGAACTAGTACACTAGCCCTAGATCTCACTTCAAACATTATAAGTCACTCTTACATCAACCATGAACCAAAGACTATACCTATTGAACCCCTCACTTGGCTTGTGACTTCAATCTATAAGGTCTAGGATAAACCATACACCTAAATTCACTTAGAAACAACTTGATTTGGTGTCTTGGTTTTGATCTCTCCTGTCGGGAGTAGATCGGGTCTCCCCCTCTGTTGTCTGGGCTAGATAACATAAAGCGAAGGTTTCCTCGACTGGCGTGACAACCATACATACTAGAGGTCGAGGTGATCGTGGTTGCACCTTTTGAGTTGCCCTTCCCTATTGCCATCCATGACTGGATCCATCCATAGGGGTAACTACATCTTAGGTGATAACAGAACCTTTGAAAATCACTTTACAAGAAAGTTGCTTTAAGTGAATCACTTTTGTAAAATAAGTGATTTTCACTTTTACAATAATGTTACTTTAAATAGTGCAGCAAAAAAAGGAACTTAAGTGACTCACTTTTTGTATATTTGTTTTTATTATTAATTAAGTGAAATGCACTTTTACAATAAGGTAACTTAAAAATAGAAATTGCATGCACCTTTGTTTAATAGTAACTTAATAAGACTTCAACTCAAGACCTATTAAGGAGTAAAACAAATTTGAACCAAGTGAGTTAATATTAAAAGGTATGTAAAATAAGGGAAGAAGGAAGGGGGCTCTCGTTTTTTTTTTTACTCCTCTCGCTCGGTTTTCATGCTTGCCTCTTTTCCTACAAATCACACCACAAACCAAAACAAACAAACAAAAATTCCACATGTTTGGGGTTAGATCTCGTTAGCTTTCCCGGAAATTCTATGTTTTTTCTTTGTTTCTGATTTGCCGAGATCGCACAAGGTGCACGGCAAAGAGCATACGCAGCCGAGAAAACCCCTTTCCCTTCCTGTTTCTGATTTGCCGTGATCACATGAGGTGCACGGCAAAGAGCATACACAGATAGGGAAGGCAACAATCTGAAACAAAAAAAGCTAATAATAAAAACTGATAAAATATGAGATATTTTAAAATTAAAAATTAAAAAACATCACTGTAACATTATACCTTCAGATTTGATGAAATATGCGTTTCTAAAGCAACCGGAAATCGTTTTCGATCAAACGAAAACTATTTCCCAATGGAAACGGCACTCCAGATGTAATGGAACACCTCCCATAGCCCAGAAATGCACAGAAATTCCAGAACCAGAAGCCCTTTCAAGTTTCGGTAACAACAGTTCAAGATCTAAATCATAACCGGAAGTGACTCGTCATAAAAGCTCTAATACCATGTTCGGGTACACAGGGTACTCCCAAAAGACTAAACACCTAGAGAAACCACTTCACACAAACATATCACAGATCGACACACGATGTTTTGACGTGGTTTAAACCCTCGAGAGGGAAACACTCCACGGCCCCAGCCAAATAGCTTCTATGGAGCAGTTTATTATGCAAAAGAAAGAAAGTTACAAACGAGTTTCTCATAATCGATCATCTAGACAATGACCCTCCATGTTCTTTAAATAGAGATCATGAACCAATCGGGTGTTAAGCCACAGATCAAGGGTAAGTATGATCTAAGACAAGTTGAGCCATCGAATCACTCTATGTCTAGAACATATCGTGACCGTCGGATTAAATATTTACAAATGCATACTAATGCATACTAAAAAAACACACTTTACCTAACGGATATATTACACAAGTTGATCTTAACTAACTCCTAAGTGTCTAAATATCCTAACAGGGGCATCTACATAGCACAGGATTTTAGAGTTTGAGGCATCCATGATTGCTCTTTAGTCTAAGGATTAATGGCTGGCACACCAGTCTACAAATTCAAGGCAACTAGGGGTTTGGCTGGTTGTAAACAAATGGAAAAAGGATTGATAAATCTTATGGACATCCACTTGTCTGGCCCTTATGACCTCCAATCTTTCTTTGGCAGTTTCTATGGTGCTATTTATCAGCATGGGATCATAAACCTCACAGTCTTTATCCTCTAATAGGTCAATTATCTTTAGAGGCCCAAAGTCTGGGGGTACCACGGGTCCGACCATGTAAATAGTTTAGGGTGGAGGTGGATCCCCTACCGGGTCGGTTGACAACTGGGTGGGGCTTCTGGGTCTCTAGTTGGTTGGTCGGCTCTGAACGATCCGCTCCTTTCGCTTTCCAATGCACACAAGTCAACTGGGATGCGAATCTTCATGCAGACGGGCGTTTTATAATATAAACATGCCATATCACCCTTACAGCTATGACAACGACGGAGTCATGTCAGATGTCTATCCATACGATCAAATCTCATCTGTAGATCTCCCTTACCTTTACCTGCCACATATCAACTCGACAACACCTTTAATCTACAAAAACATTTTCAACCGTCGATCCACTCTTCCCTGGATCTTGACCATCCCAGGATGCGCCCTGTACCGAGTTCACGAATTTTGGGTCTGTTGATTTCACACACAAGCCATATCCATGAACTAATCCTGAGTCGTCGATCTTCATCTCACTAGATCTGCATCGTTGGGAGATGTCGAACTTTATCAAAAGTTCACGGATTTGAATCATAACCCTTTTCGTGCATGTTTAAATCGCGAACAATTTTCTTACCATTGATCTCAGCCTTTCGTCGTCGATCTTCCTTGACCTTCCCGCAGGCTAGAACCCCGCTAGCGTTTAAAAGACCTTCAACTTTTTATGTGAAGGAGGCTCATGACCATTGATCTCCCCCGCTTTTGATCTAAACCATCTATAGGCGTTAATCAGTGCTGCAGGCACATTCATTTATACTTAATCCTCCGATCAGCATCAAGACTGTAGCTTCCCCAAAATTCTTATGTCGGCTCCAAGTTAAAACCAAAATATTATGTAATTGATGTTTGGATTTGGTTATTATAAAGTGGAAGCTTGTATGGTGTAATATATGGTTGTCATGTGCTGGTAAAGGCTATTTTGGAAAGCATATGGATGTACTACAAGAATATTCATAACCGTATATTGGAAAGAACTTGAGAGGCCAACTCTCGAGGAGCCAATTCGAGAAATTGGGTTGTTTTATTTTCAAATGGCCAAAAAAAGGGATTGGACAGATTTGAAAATGAGGTATACATTTGAAATTTGATTCTTCAATATGATATTTTATAACATATGTCTTCATTGTAATTTGTAGTGGTTTTTTCTTACATGATGTGCAAATTGGTTCTATGTAGGATGTCAAAGGAATATCAAGTCGGAGTTGAAGAATTCAGAGTTTGCAAAAAAGAATTCAGAGGATGATAACATCACAAGATGCCCTTGTAAAAAATGTTGCAATGTTGCAGTATTGACGTTTGAGGAAGTACAAAACCACTTGATGGTTCATGGTATAATAAGTTCATATAAAACTTGCTTTTTCCATTGAGAGAGAGTTCCTACTCAGGACTATATATTTGACAAGACCAAGAAATGCCACACAACAGAGATGCATTATTTGCCTCGAGAAATTACACATGGTGATGAACACATAGTCGGACATCAGTTCTCATTTAAGTTGTATCTGTGAAAATTTATATCTTAGATTATTACTTAGATTTACCTTTCATGCATATGTTTTTTGTTTTGCTACTGTTTATGCATGGATCTTATCTGTTTTATTGTGTTATGTAACTTTCATTTATTTTTACAGTAGATAGATTGGGTGTGGGGAATTGAGAGTGATGTGATGGGGGGGAGGGGCCATATGAGCTTCAACCTTCACGTGGTTGGCCCTGTTTAGTAGAGAATAAGATATTCTTGAAACCAAGAGAAGCTCATTCAGGTATTTTCATTTCATTTTTTTAGAATTTCATATATGTTATGCATTTTTTTACATATCTATCAATCGCTTATATGAAAATTCCATTTTGTCATGATATATGCAGGTCTTCGCAATGGAAAGCAATATAATGACAATTTGTATCGTTCTCTAATGCATATTTGTAAGTTATCACCATAACAAATTTGTCAATTAGATATCTTATTGTCATTTCATTGATTATAACGTGTTGATTTCTTCATTTTAAGTATAGTTGTACTTGTCTTTTTTATGAATTGATTTTGTTGCACATTTGTTGAAGGAAAAAAGTTGATTGTGGGATAGCTATTGAGAACGGGCAGGTAATGTAATGAACAATATTGAAAGTATTTGATTACAACACATTTATTACAACCATAAGTATACCATATTGATGGTGTAACAACTAATTTGTGTGAAATATTTGTGTAAAGCATAGAGGATGCCAAGATCATCTGGCGTTATTGGCATCAAAGCTGAACTTTGAGGTATAGATCCTTATTTCTTTTTTGAAAGTAGGAAGAGAGAACTTTATATTAAAAGAGAAATATTTACAACTGAACCCAAAAAGGTCATAACCCTGCCAACACACTGAGTCACCTGATTGAACAAAGTCACCTCTGAAGAGGACTTCGCCTGACCATACATACTACAGAGACGAATACTACATATACTGTAAAACTAAAACAAAACACGTGAACGCAGGCCTTTTGACTCCCATTATCACTCCTTTACACAACAAAACCTCATGAAATAGAAATGAAAACCAAATCCCCACACTATTGACCTTCTTTACCATAAGAAACCGATAGCTTAGAAAACAGACATAAACCGACACCCAACAAACCAGACACTAAACATCCCCCACACCAGCTTAGAACAGAATGTAGGGGAAATCAGGATAGCTCCCAAGAGGAGGAACCATAGAAGTCATCGGCTGCGCAGGAGTAGGTTGAAGCTGCATAACCTGAAGGAGAAAATATAGCTTATGGTGGACGGCCCTGGTTTCCTCCAGAATGCTTCTTTCGTAGCTGAGCATCTCATTTACAAACAAATGCTCCATCCTATCCCAGAGAGCATAACCCATAAGATTTTTCATTACCCAATAGAGCACAATGGTGCACTCATATAGGCTCAAACGACCCGCATTGTTTCCTGGATCCATAACCCAATTTGCAGTCTGACGACGTTCCGCATCCAAAGTTGCCTTATCAAGATGGTTCCAAAGTTGTCGTTCCACAGTGCAAATCTCTTTCTGGAGATCCGGGAAAACATCCCAAATAAAGGCACTAGATTCCCAATGGGCCTTTTGCTGGGCACGAGAGAAATTCCCACCGGATTCACCCTGAGAAGTCTCTCCCACCCAATAATGACAACAGCCTACAGTGGCACTGCGTCTATCCCAATTACCATGATCACCCATACTATCTAACCTCAATCTCTTTCACAGCCAGAAAACAACGGCGATGCATGCAACTAAATCTCTGAACTCTACGTTCATGTCTACCACCTTCCTTGGGTTTAAAATGAGTTCCACCACCCACTGTCCATTAATGGAAAATCATACTGCAATTGAAGGTAGTGATCTTTCGCACAGTCCATTAATGGAAAATCGTAGTGCAACTGAAGGTGGTGACCTTTCGCACTGTCCATTAATGGAAAATCGTTCTTCACTTAAATCCTTCCCTCCTGTAATCATGGTAGAAGTACCTTTCCGAGTTAGTGAGAAGACAGCAAACTCCACAGGAAAGGGATGAAAAGACTGCTCATTGATCATCCTTTAAAAGAAGGGCGAAAGAATGAGGGAGGAATGGATCATGTGGCAATACGATCCTCCGCCTGACGTCGCCCTCCGTCATCAGCATGGTAACTCATCATATCGCTGGAAAGAATATCTGAATTTGGTAGGTTTTCCCACATTTGGGCACTTAGGTCCAAGTGATTCACCGCCCCAAGGTTAGCGAGCAGGTCCACTAGCTTGTTCCCATTGCACTTAACATGGGAGAAAGAAATAGCCAGCCCCAGAGATAGAAGAGACGCTAAATTATCCAGCTTGCCCTCCAACCACAACGACATCGCCACCTTTGAGTTGTGTTTGCCTTGTGAACCTCAGAGGCCATGTGGAGAATAATCCGGGAATCACCCTCCACAACAAGGGGAGTACAATTATGGGTACAAGCCAGTTGGATTCTCTGAAGATGACCTTCCATCTCAGCTGCATTATTAGTCTCATGCCCCATATGGCCAATTTTGAAGCTAACCATTAACCCTTTTGTATCCCTGAGAACACACCCGTAGCCGACCGGGTCAGGATTAAGAGGTATAGATCCTTATTATCAATACAATTTCAACATTATTTGGGAGTATCACCTATAGGTTTCCTTTTAGGCATTGGGAGTATCACCTATAGGTCTCCTAAAGCTACCCTGACCACTATTAAATAATTTTACGTAATGTAGTTAGCAATCCCATTAACTACTTTGTGTAAATGTCAATACTCAAGACATTTCTTCAGTCAACGTGGTCACAAGATATGATTCAAATGGGAAATTGCTTCCAAACTCAATCAATAAACTCAATTAAGCCAAAAATACAGGCATACAATCTTATTTCACAATGGTCCTTTATCTGAACCTAAATACAATGGATCGATCATTACAAACAGAGACATCTCTCTCTCTCTCTGTAAGCTCCAAGAGTCAAAACTCTGAGCTTGTTCCTCTTGATCGAACCTTCCTCGAGCTAACTAAGCTCCACTAAGCTACCTAAAAGCTTCTGCGAGCTAACAAGCTCTTTAATCTAAAGCTAAGTTATCCATCTAAATGACTCAATTGGATTAAATAAAACTCTTACTATGTTTTTCATATCCTTCAAAGAAGGAACAAAGTCCTTATTCGACTCTACTATCCTCTATGACTTAGTATGCTTGATATCTGTTATTTTCCAGTAAGGTAAACAAGCAGCTCATTTTATTTTTGCTTACTGTGGTTTTTTTACTTTTGGAAAATTATTGATGAAAACTGTTGAGGATTACAGTGAAGGAGGAATATCTTGCATGTGTATCATTTCTGCATTCAGGGTGACTTATGAGAATCCTATACATTGGGTATTTTTCCCTACATTATTAAGATTTGGTAAGCATTAACATTTTGTTGAAATCGTGGTTGTGTAATAGTTAATTTATTGACCACCTTACAAATTGGGGTGATATCATATGAGATTTGTATAAGATGTACTTTATAATTGTATAAATAGTAACTGGAAGGATATTTCTACTATTTATTTGTGCTACATCTTTTAGAATGGGAAACATATTAACTTTGATTTTGACTTTGGGTGCAGAGCAAAATTAGTGGATTATGCTCTTGCCTCTAGCAAAATATACGAGGGAGCAGGGTTTAAATACATTAAGGAGTCCTTTGAAAATGGCACACTTCATCTCATTGGCCTTTTGAGTGATGGTGGTGTTCATTCGCGATTAGATCAGTTGCAAGTATTCTATATCTATAAATGCATTATTATGAGTTGTTTATCTTAGAAAAGCTTATAGATTTATCCATGCTATGCAATTTTTAATCTTTGTATTTCTACGTCCTATAGTTGAATGTTATTTATATCACCGGACTCGATTGAGTTGGGTCTAAATATGTTATAATTGTAGAACCCATTGATCTACTGACATAAATTTTAAGAGAAGGCTACTCTTACATGGATCCATCAAGCAACCATTAGAAAAGATGCTCGTTTTTATCCATGAATACTTGAAATTCTAGTTAGATGTTCACTTTATGAGTATGTGTATGAACTTGAATGCCAACTTTGTCCTGCAAAACGTTTATGTAGAACTGTTTTCTTTATTGAATCAATGCTACATATGAAACCTTTCAAGTTCAGCCAACTTATACGGTCAGAGCCATTCAGACTACTTTCTTAGGTATCTCGAGTCAGAAACAATGTTGGGATTATTAGTCTTTTCTTAGAATTACAAATGATGCAATCTTGGTGCTAATATTGCTCCTTTACCCAATTCTTAAAGGGTTCTAGCTCAATGGTAGAGCGCCTGCTTTTACAAGCAAGAGGTTGAAGGTTCGATTCCTTAGTGCCCTAATGATATTGCAATATTGATGTTTTAAATAAAATATATTTTATTATGATTTATTATGGCTACAAAGGGGGTTCTAAACTGACTTCATATGTCACTACGAGGGGGGTTCATAACCACCCCCAAAGGTTTGTAAAGCGTTTTAGGGGGGGTTTTGAACCGCCTCCGTAGGTACCCACGAGGGGGGTTCTAAACCGCCTCCGTAGGTACCTACGAAGGGGGTTCATAACCACCCCAAAAGGTTTGTAAAGTGTTTTAGCGGGGGTTCTAAACTACCTCCGTAGGTACCTACGAGGGGGGTTTATAACCGCCCCCAAATGTTTGTAAAGAGTTTTTGGGGGGGGTTTAAACCACCTCCGTAGGCACCTACGAGGGGGGTTTATAACCGCAACAAATGTTTGTAAAGAGTTTTAGGGGCAGTTTCGAACCACCTTCGTAGGTACCTACGAGGGGGGTTTAAAACTGCCCCCAAATTTTTTTCATAAAGACTTTTAAGGGCGGTTCGAAATCGTTCCCGTAGGTACCTACGAGGGGGTTTATATCCGCCCTTAAAAGTGACTTTTGGGGGGGTTTAGAACCGCTACCAACAGTCACTTTAGGGGTTGTTTTGATCTCTTCCATAACCGCCCCTAAAAGTCAAACCTTTTAGCGTCGGTGTTATTGGGGGCGGTTTTCTAAAGACCGCCCCCAAAAGTAACGTTTGGAGGTGGAAGGAAACCGTCGCCAACAATCCAAAAGTAACTTTTTTTTTTGGGGGGGGGGTGGGGTAGAAACGCCCCCAAAAGTCACTTTTGGGGGCAATTCTAAACCCCAAGAAAAGTGACTTTTGGCGGCAGTTGTGAACCGCCCCCACAAATCACTTTTGGGGCAGTTCTAAATCGCCACCAAAAGTGACTTTTGGGGGCGGTTGACAACCGCCGCCAAAACTCACTTTTGAGGGAGGTTTTGATCTCATCCAGAACCGCCTCTAAAAGTGAAAAATTTTAGCGTCGGTGCTATTAGGGGCGGTTTTGGAAAGACCGCCTCCAAATCCAAAACCGCCCCCAAAAGTCACTTTTGGAGGCGGAAAACAACCGCCCCTAAATGTCAAAGTTGTTGTAGTGTAGGTTGAGCATGTCAAGCAACTAGTCAAGATGAACTATCTGAAATGCCGAGAGTCGAGCCAACCAATCCAATTTCCGTCATTTCTAGTATGGATAATAATATTGGCCATCAGCTCCACCGGAGAGAAAGAGTTCACCAGGAAAGAAACCCCATTAATGAACAATTTCAGGATCTTTAACTCAAAAGGATCTGCAATAACTCTCCATAAATCCAATGTAAAATTAGAGACCTAGTTTTGGGTCATTAAAATCAAATTCATTCATTGGGGAGTCCCTCAGTATGTTTGGCATAGTCTAACCCCAAAAGCTCACATCGAGCTAGGTCTCGACCATACTAAGGCATGGTTCATTCATGGAACATGAGGTAATCTACAGGAACTAGATTATTATCCAAATGTCCCAAAACTTTTCTTTGACTTAGCTAAAAAATCCAACCAAGTGATCCCTATACCTTAGGTAGCTTTTGCGACCAATTGGAAGGTCATTGAATCTCTCATTGATGGAAAAAAAATATGAAATGGAAATTGCATTGTATATCACAACTTTTGGTCCAGATGATCAAGAAAAAAAACCACTGGCAATTGTACCCTTTGCTAGTCAGATCCAATAACCAATCAATGAGTTGATCGAAAAAACAACTAAAGATGACGAATAAGATCCCCTCATCAAAGAAGGAGGCAAGCCTGACTTTGAGGAGCCCTGAATCAAACAAAAAGTAGACCAAATTTCTAAGCAAATTCTACTTTTTCATAGAAACTTAAAAGGTAAGAAGACAAGACAACAAGCAAGAAAAAGGAGACAGTTGATCAAGGAAACCATTGAAGACAGCCTAGCCCGAACAAAGGGAACAAACTAAACAAGTCCTTATTGATGCCACAACTAATAAAGTAACAATCGAGTAGCAGATCCAGAAAGACTATGAGCAAAGCCGACAAACCTTGTCAACTACTACAAAGCTATCCACTTAAGTAGTGTCGCTACTGCTGAAAAAGCAGAAAGCCATCATGGATGAACAGTCGGAGGTAGCCGTCCATTTGACTAATGATTCCCCCCCTTTATCGTCGACTCCCTTGGAAGAAAAAATTCCTCAAAATCAGAATTTCGCAGCTAAAGGTTTGACACCCGAATTATCCCCATGCTTGATAATTTGCATAATTTATTACCACACTTGCAAAATTTAAGTAGAATCCAAACAATCCCAGAAGCACCCGCCCCTCCTAAATTTATCCTTGCATCTCCTCCATCTTCATCTGCAAGAACTATAAAAAAGAAAGGAAAACCTTGATCCCCTTCGACCACTCACCCTAAAAGTCCCCTTTAATGCATGCAAACCCATACTATCATCGACACTTTTCACACCATTTTGTTTCCTTTACTGACAACTCCCTTGTCATCTCCCCACAAAACCCTTTTATTGATTAAAGCCAGGATCAATCTTGCAGCCCCACCATTGAATACCACTCTACCCCCACTTTCTGGTTTAATATCCTCTTCGACAACCCCCCTCAACACATTGATACCTTCAAGTCTATGAATGCATCCAAGGTGGGCATATTCTAGTTGAGAACTGCAAGCTTTGTAGCATGAAATATAGACACAAATACTGAGTATTCAGGACTCAATTTTGACAGAATGGAAAGGATTAGTTGCTCATCCTTCTTCTCAACATCACACTGCTTGAGATGAAGTATTAGGTTCTTGAACCTTGAGATGAATTCTTCCATTGTATTGAAATTTCTTGGACTTAGTGAGATCAACTCAATTTCCAATAGATGACCTCTGAGCTTATTATGTTTTCCAAAGAGAGACTCTAGCTTTGTCCATCCTTGATTTGGAGTGGTCATAGTATCAACATGGAATGGAATAATTAGAGAGACAAAGAGGAAAATCAAACCATAAGCTTCATCAGGCCTATTGAACCACTTAGATTTTAGTGCAACAACACCTGGCTTAGTTTCAAGCCCCATAGTAACTCTATAAAGTCCTTTACTTCGAAGTTGGAAGATCATGTGGGCCTTCTGGTAAAAGTAATTGAAGGGAGTCAGAGTCATAGCTTTATTTTGATCCATGCTAGTGCTCTCCTGTTGATGGAAATAACATGCAAAAAACACTCTAGAAATTTCTTTGAATCAGACTAGCTCTGATACCGTGTGAGAATTTAGATTGCCTAGATCTAGATTCAATAAGACAATTTCACTTGGAATATTTTTAGAGAATATGAGAAGAAGAATAGAGAAGATATCCTAAGAAAAAATCACTGTATTTCATTCATCAATATGTTTGCAATATATAATACATCCTCAAGAGATAATTTGAGTGCCTTAGAGGCAGTTTGAAAAGCTCAAAAAAGGCAGGCTTACTAAAAGCATAAAAAACCCCAAGGTAGCAAAAACACCTTCCAAATCTGTCAAGAGGCTCACGAATTAGCTAAATAAGGTATGGAAGCTAGTGAGGGATGAAAATGGAATGTGATCATGGATTTTGGAGAGAAGAAAGAGAAAGAGGGCGAGTTGGCCAAAATATCCAGTTTCCTAAGTCAACAAGCTTTATCCTTATCCACTAAATGCAGAAAAGAGGGAATAAAATTGTCTAAAGAAGGAAAGCGCACTACTATTCCAATATTAGAATAAAATCAAACAGAATCAAGGAAAATATTATCCAGAATCTATCCAAGTGCACCCCTATAAATTAGAATGGTATGTGGTGGCATAAGAAGCCAAAAATAGGCCAACTACCTAGTCAACACCTAGGAAATTAATCAAAATGATTAATATATTATATCCTAAGTGTGAAGTGGGTTTTTAAATGTTCTAATATCTCTCTAGAGCGGCCATGAGGATTGACATGTTCTGTGACATATCAATGACTTGTATTTCCAAATTTGTAAAACACTGCTCATAATCATCCAACACTACTTCATCGGACTCATTCACCATGGATAGGGTATGAAGACTTTTTCTTTATTCCACCACTAGATCTTGTGATTTCCCACAAAACCCCAAAGAAAACTGCTCTAATACCAATATGATCTGTAAATTGTTGTGGATATTCCATTGGAACAGTTTGTCACAATGGATCTTACAACTTAGTTCTTTTTATTATCTAATTTCCACTGAATGCTTAATAATTGGAACTAAAAGTAAAATAACTAGAGCAAAGAAATACACAATCCACACATTAACACAAGATATACCCTGGGAAAACCAACTATGGGGAAAAACCCAACCAGAAATGAGGATTGTGCCTTGCTCTTTTATATAGAATGCAAATACAAAGGAATGGGTACTCTCTATGGATTTACATATGACTCTACATCCATAATGGATACTACAGGATCTCCTACCTCCTATATTATGTTCTAATGTCCACTCTTGTGTTGTTTCTCAACTATGGAACAATACAATAACATCAAAAGAATGGAACCCCTTCTTCTCCTAATGGCTCGGTATTTAACATATCCTGATAGTTGTCTGTTAGGATATTTCAATACTCCATCCTTGTCCTACTTATCATTATTTATTTTCCTAGTTGTTGATGATGTCATTTCCCCCCTAGTGGTGTGCAGATGTCATCCAGGATCGATCGACGACCTTCTAAGCCCTGCATGCATCATTTTAGGACCACTACAGTCATTTCCCTATTTTATAGGAACCTATTGAGTGTTCCAATGCAGTCCACCTGAGTTAGCTGACTCTTGTGGGGGGTTAGAGCTATGGATGCCACTGATTGCGGCCTCATGCGCCCATTTATGATTGACCTACATGAAAAACTCACTATTGATCCCTCCTTAGTCAATTAACTGATTGTGACTTCAGTTAGCTGAGTTTAGGTTCATTTCAGTTGAGTTTCAGTCTTCTGGAGCACTCCAATGGTGATAATCCCTATGTTATACCAACTGAGGTTTGAATTCTCCTTTGTGATTCAAATGATATCCATTGTAACACAATTGTTCATTATACTGATTATTGGATCATGTGACATTATTCTACTCCTATCTGAGTTTTGCTGCATAATTATTCTTCTGCTCTTTTTTACTGTAGTTTTCACTCTTATTCAACTTTTATGCTCATTCTTTCTTTGTGAGGTATCGTCAGCTCTTAGATCTGCTGTAAATTAGAATTTCACATGGTATCAGAGCCATTGAGAGAATAGGTTGAGCAACTGCTTTCGGTAGTGCACCATAATCCTTTGGATTTCCATAGCAAATCCCGGTGCCATTGCATTGAATTCATTGGAGAGATCCAATGAGGTCTAGCCAGGTGTGAAGGATCCGGATAAAAGTGCCTACTATCTTAAAGTAGTGCTCAATAGTAGTATACCTCCATTATTGAGATTTTTTTGCAGGTTATTCAAATTTTTTGAGTGTTGCAATAGTTTTCTGCAGTAGCAGCAATTTTCTGCAGTTGCAACAGTTTTCACCTTGTATTCACTCTACCAGTTGTAATGGAAAATTCGAACTCTCCTCGCTCTCCCAGGATCATGACACCCTTCAATTACCTTAATTGGAGGGCTAATATGTAGATGGTATTGCACAACAAATCATTGTACAGGGTGACAATGGGGAAGGATCCCGAACCACAATCAGCTATGGAGAAAACCAAGTATCTGAATAGATTGGATGAAGCATTTGGTTTCATGTGTATTCATATTTCCATATATCTACTCTTCCACATCGAAGGATTGAAGACTCCAAGAGAGTTATGTTTGAATTTAGAGGCCCTCTTTGGCAAACAAGATGAGCTAAGAGGCCATATTCTGGAAATGAGTTGATTGCTCTACAACCGAGCAATTTCGAGACCATTCAGCAGTTCTTTTCAAAATTCAAATCTTTGGTTATGCAATGCAAGTAGTGTGGCATTGAGAAGAAGGATGAGTAGCTGGTGTTATCCATTTTGAGCAAGCTAGGTTATGAGTTCTCCATCTTTGTCTCTACCTTCCATTATGGGTGAATGTCAATCACTGGTTGGAAGATTCCATCCTTAGATGTTTTCATTGAATCTCTCATCCAAGAACAAGGTAAGTTGATCCAGATGGGCACCTTGAAGGCCTCTAAATATCAAGATCTTATGGTTGGAGAAGAAAAAAGTGTGAATGGGAAGGGGAAGCACAAGGGCAAGGATAAGAGGCCATCTAAACCCAAGCAGAATGCCAAGTCAACTCCATCAGAAGGAGCCTCCATATCTAAGAAGGACAAACATAAGGGATTTGAGAGATCCAAGTGTTCCTATTGCAAGAAAGGAAAGCACCCAAAGAGATCTTACATGCAGAAGAAGATAGATCAGATGACCAAGCTTCTTGAAACGCACAACATTGCCCTCCCAAAAGGTGCAAGAGAGACTAATTTTGGAAGTGAGTCTGATGGTCATGAGAGATGCCATGCACTGAAGGCTTGATTTTCAAAATCACAAGCCCTCCTCATAGATTTAGGAGCCTCCATATCTAAGAAGGACAAACATAAGGGATTTGAGAGATCCAAGTGTTCCTATTGCAAGAAAGGAAACCACCCAAAGAGATCTTACATGCAGAAGAAGATAGATCAGATGACCAAGCTTCTTGAAACGCACAATATTTCCCTCCCAAAAGGTGCAAGAGAGACTAATTTTGGAAGTGAGTCTGATGGTCATGAGAGATGCCATGCATTGAAGGCTTGATTTTCAAAATCACAAGCCCTCCTCATAGATTTAGGAGCCTCCAACCACATGGTTTCCTCCAGAGAATCATTTTCTTCTTTAGATATCAAAGATGGTATGATTATTCACATGGAAGACAACTCTCAGATCTATTCTAAAGGGAAGGGCATAGTACATATGGAGCATGGGAAGTTCCAAAATGTTCTATTTGTGCCTTCTTTGTGAGAAAATTTGTTGTTTGTATATCAAATGACTCACACAGGTTCATCGAAGAAAGTGGTGTTTGGTCTTGACACAGTTGAGATTGCAAATATCTCTACTGGGAAGATTATAGCAAAAGGGTTTGCAAACCATGCCTCCAAGGAATATGAATTCTCACATTTTTTTCCATACTCTCTTCCTACCCCATCGGAATCTGATGAAGATCAGAGTGATATCTCTTCTAATGAAGATGAGGATCAATATATTGATGTTGAGAATAAAGTCCAAGGAGATTCAGATTCGGATCCAGATCCAACACATGCTCCCAATCCATGGCCAAGGCCAATATGGGCTCACAAAGTCCTTGCAGCTGCTGGGAACACAGTTGGGGATCCATCGTACCATAGAACCACCAGATCTCGGTATCATGAAAAACTTGCACTATGTCATGCAGATCCACTTCTCTCAGAGAGGTGCTACATGATGGTGGGGTTTGATAAACAATCTCTTGGAGAGACTTGCCATGGGGGATCTACAACCAAGTAACAATCTTGGTTGTCTAACAAAAGGTACTTAAAGGTTCATGATTTGGACCAAAATGAGCCATTTGCTCTAGTAGCAAGGAGGGTTCCTGGAAGACTTGTTTTAGCAAATACAACTCTACATAGTGGGAGGTACATCGGAGGAGCAAATCCAGATCCATATCCATATCCATATCTAGCACCTGCATTTCTATCCTTCGGAGGAGCAGCTTGCCAATATTTTTGCAAAGGCTTTCACTAGGGAAAGTTTTTTCCTTCTCTGCTTAGTATGAAGGTTCTTTGAGTTCCCTGTTGATGTTCTTTTTGAGGGGGGGTATTTTTCCCATGAGGTTTTTCTCCAATTCCTTGGTTCATGGACAATTCTTTTTTATCATTTATTTGATTGTATGGGTGACCTTTGCTCTTAGTAACCAAGGCACGGGATGCAAAAGTATGGATTAAGGGGGGGTGTTAGGATATTTCAATACTCCATCCTTGTCCTACCTAGCATTATTTATTTTTCCTAGTTGTTGATGATGTCATTTTTTCCCTAGTGGTGTGCAGATGTCATCCAGGATCCATCTACCACCTTCTGAGCCCTGCATGCATCATTTTAGGACCACTACAGTTAGTTCCCTATTTTATAGGAACCTACTAAGTGTTCCAGTGCAATCCACCTAAGTTGGCTGACTCTTGTGGGGGGGTACAGCTCTGAATGCCACTGATTGTGGCCTCATGCGCCCATTTATGATTGACATGCATGACAAAATCACTAGTGTGCCCTACTTAGTCAGTTAACTGATTGTGACTTCAGTTATCTGAGTTTAGGTTCAATTCAGTTGAGTTTGATTCTTCTGGAGCACTCCAGTGGTGATAATATGTATGCTAGACCAACTAAGGTTCGAATTCTCCTTTGTGATTTGAATTCTCTCCATTGTAACATCATTGTTCATTATACTGATTATTGGATCATGTGACATTATTCTGCTCCTATCTGAGTTTTGCTGCATAACTATTCTTCTGCTCTTTTTTACTGCAGTTTACACTCTTATTCCACTTTTCTGCTCATTCTTTCTTTGTGAGGTATCCTCAGCTCTTAGATCTATTGTGACTTATAATTTCACATTGTCTAGGGTTAGTTTTAGTATTTTTTTGCATGCCCCAACTCCCTATTAGGATTAGGGTTTTAGAATTTCTAGAATCTTCTTGAAAGTACACACATGACTAGCTCTACATGTGTGTGAAATGAGAACTGACATGGAATCCACTTGGTACCATGGTGTTCCATGTAATGTCCCTTGTTAATAATTTTATTAAAATGACAATTTTTTCACTTTTTCCCCAATTTAGACCTTTGACTAGTTTTGAGCTCTAGGTCCCCAAATTGCTCCAATTGCTCCCAAATCTTCTGATAAGGTATATGGATGATATTATAAAATAAATATGTGTTTCAGGGATGCTTTTGGACCTTTAAAATACTTCTACAAATCCTCTTTCAATTCTGGCCAATGTAGGGAACTTTACTAGTAATTTTCCTTTGACTAGTATTGGTCTCTAGGTCTCAAATTGACTCCAAATTCCTTCAAATCTTCAAGGAAGGTGTATGAATGATATTAAGAATTGAATATTATGTTCAAGAATGATATAGGGACACCAAAATACCTCTGTAAACTCTCTTAAGATTCTGGACCAAGTATGCAGTTTTACTAGTAAGTTGGGGTTCAAATCCCCCTGGGGTAAGTACTGAAAATGGCTTCCCAAATGCCTCCAAACCCACTCAAATTTATGAACAAAGGTAGGGAATGTATTAATGATGTTATTAATGTCTCATATGCACCATTAATTGATTATTATATCTATTCCAACCCTCTCCCATTCAGCTGCAAAAATCACCCATTCAACCCTTGGGGAAATGACACTATTTCTTCTCCCAATGCAATTAAACTGAGTAAAAATACTTCAAATGCTCAAGTACAGTACATGAAACTTGTAAAATACATCCATGGTAGTATATTAATCACAAATGTATCAGAGAATCATCCATTCATTCGAAATCATCATCATTACATTGGTTCACAACAAGGTAGTGGGGAAATGGCACTGTTCTTCCATTAAAAATTAGATTTACACATTTCTACTTGGAATTTCAACCTGAAAATTTTTGGAGATAAAGAAAAGAGTATTTAATTCATATTAAAAAATAAATGGGGCATTATAAGCTCCCCCAAAGAGTACAATAGCTCACCAAAAATACCCTCCCTTAAGGATCAAGAATATGCCATCAAAACTCGAAATGGTTGGAGTGAGCTGCAATAGAAGAAACCATGAGCTTCCCTGTAGCTTATACCTGCAAATAAAGACTCCATTAAAGCTCCAAATGAAATGTCTAAATGGCCTTTCCAATTACCAACTTGGATGGGAATCTTTCACCTTTGAAATTGGCTAAGGCAAGAAACTAGTCATCCACTAGCTCTCCCTCTTCACAAATGCAATTACAAATTTCTCAAATCATCAAAAGCTGGTTTCATTCTTTCTTATTGAAATTTATAAAGTTCTAATGTCCTCCATGGATCGAATTCCTTCCAAGAGACTTATGCCAACTCAAGTTGGGAAGAGATTCCAAAGAATGCCACTTGTACAACAATTCCTAGTCTCCCACTTCCACCAAATCACATGTGGAAGCATCTTAGCTGCTCTAACACCCTTGAGTGCCCTCTTGGAGTCTATTTTTAGCCTTAAAATCTCATATATGTCATATTTCAGCCTTCAGGTTTGATTTTTGTCATAGGTGTCATAGCATCTTCATCATTGTTGTCATAGAGCTAGGGAATCTAGCCCAAGTGTCTCACTGGCTCCAAATTGCTTCTTCCTCTTCCATGGGAGTTACTCTTCCTCTATATTTCGACCTTGGATGAGTCATGCCATGAATAATACCTTTTGGACTCCCCCAAGTATGTTACCATTCACCTTGAATTCGAATTGGTGAGAGAATGATGCCAAGTGTAGTGGAGACATCTAGCCATATGTGGGTCCCACTTCCTCCATGGGTCCTCATGATCAAATGCCACTTTGATTTTCACTTGTATATATTTATTTAGCTCCTTTATTAAATATTTATGCCATTTTAATGTTCAAACATCATTTATTATCCCTATTATTTGTTGATGTATATGTAACTTCGGAATGTATTTCATTTATATATTTATTGTACTCCTATAAAGATGTATTATTCCTCTATACAGAAGTGTCGTCATTTGTATTGACAAGTGTCGCAAGTGTGTTAACTTGCCGATGGGTTATTAGACAACCTTGTAAGGAGTCGACCCGATATAATGTAATATGAAATTGTACCTAGCTAGACAAGTCAGCCCCATAAGGTTATTGGGCAAACAGGACAAGTATAAATAGAGATCGGGAGATCTCTATTTGGATCACTCAGAACTCACACTTCCTTCACTCGGAAAGTGGCGCACATGTGAGGAGGAGGATCAGCTGCTAAGAGGAGTCTATCTCTTGTACTTTGGTTGTGCTATTGCTCTATCTATCTCTAAGGAAGTTGTGGGGTTTTTCACCTTAGGGTTTTCCCCACGGAAACTCTATGTGTCTATTGTCTCTCATGCTTTTGATTCTTGTGATGATTGACATGCTTGTTATGATTGATATGCATTGACATACTGTACATGTTGTTCTCTCAGTAAAGATGCTAGATTATATTGAATTAATGCTCAAAATTTAACATGGTATCAGAGCTAACCTGAGAAGACATTGTGCAATGATAGAAACTAGGGTTTCTTGTTTATTGGGTTTCTCTCCACAGATTTTGGAAAAGCAGTATAATAGATTGACTCTACTCATCAAGGAGAATCTATCTGTCTAATCAGAATTCAATTTTGAGCATTTTCAGTTTTGGCCCTAAAAAATAGGGTTTCCACAAAATAGGAATTTCTGAAATCTGAAGACATAACTGGAAGCTCCTTGGAAAAATCGAAGTTTAGAGCTTTGGATCGAGATTTTTGGCTGAGTAAATCTCCGAGAAACTCAAACCCTAATTCAGGGTCCTCCCTAGTGAACCCAGGAAGACTAAAAGGCATTTCTGAAGGGTGAAGCCTTGTAGATCTCAAATTCTGAATACACCAGGCTGATCGGATCATCAAGGCACATCTTTCTATCCTTTCAGAAAGTTGAAATTCACATTTTGAATTTTTAGGGTTTTTCTGACAAACCCTAATCCGAGACCAAATCCAGTTTTCAGCAAAGCAAGTGGTAAGACCTAAATCTTTTCTATTTCCATTTGAAGTACTCTTTAAGATGTCTCACCACACCAAGCCTGAGGATAAGCTTGAAGGGGTTGATAACTTTCGAGCCTGGAAGTATAGCATTGGGTTAATCCTGGAAGAAAATGAATTGGACTCCTACATCAACTCTGAGGTCCCTATCCCAGAGGATGAAGAGGCTAAGGTATTGCATAAGAAGAACTTGGTCAAGGCAAAGAGAATCATTGTTGATTCTATCAAAGACCATCTCATACCACATGTGTCATCTCTAAAGACACCCAAGGAGATGTTTGACTCCCTGACCAAGTTATTTGAAGGGAAGAACATAAATCGGAAGATGACTCTGCGGAATCAATTGAAAGGGGTCAAGATGTTGAATGAAGAGACCATTCAATCTTACTTCTCCAAGGTCTCTCAGATCAAGGAACAACTTGAAGCTGTGGATGAAGTAGTGGACAATGGGTAAGTTGTTATGACCACTCTAAATGGTCTACCTAGGTCATGGGACTCCTTTATTCAAGGAATCTGTGCAAGAAAGAAATTGATCTCTTTCAGTAGGCTATGGGAGGGATGCTCTCAAGAAGAAGCTAGGCTTGTGGCCCGAGAAGAAAAGATGGGAAATGAATATCAAGCACTCACAGCACATGCCAGGAAAGGCAAGTCCAAGAAGGAATCATCTCATAACAGGAAATTCTCACACCACCATTTTCATAAAGATAAGAAAGATCTCAGATGCTTCAATTGCAATGAGAAGGGACACTTTGCTTCAGACTGTCCCAAGAAGAATAAAGACAACAACAACAACTTCAACAAGAAGAACAACAACAACAAAAGAAGATATCATGCTCATGCTGCTGAGGATGATGAACCTCCAAAGAAGAAGGCCAGAGCAGAAAGTGATGATGATGACTCATCAAGCAAAGAAGAGTATGTTCTAATCTCTGCTCTCACAGGTACTATCGCTCATGGTTGTAATGATTGGTTAATTGACAATGGGGCTTCCAAACACATGAATGGGTTTAAAGAATCTTTTGTAAACTTATCTGAACATGAATCACCCCATAAGGTGAAACTTGGGGATGATTATCAATACCCCATCAAAGGAAGTGGTGAAGCCTCCTACAACCTAGACTGTAGAAAGTCTTTGAAGATGAAAGAAGTTCTTTATGTACCTGGGCTCAAGAAGAATCTACTCTCCATCTCTGCATTGGATGCAAAAGGCATGAGGGTTGCATTTGTAGATGGCCAAGTCCTAATGTGGCCAAAGGGTAAAACTATTGATGATGCAGTGGTGATTGGAGAGCAAGAGGGAGGATTGTATAAATTGAAGGGACAACCTGAACATGCCATGGTACATGATTCCATGGAGCCAAGTGAACTTTGGCACAGAAGACTTGCACATATGCACTACAGAGCATTACCAATTGCAAGTAAGATTGTAGAAGGTCTTCCTGAAATCAAGACCAAGCATGAAGGTGTTTGCAAAGGATGTGCAAAAGGAAAGAACATAAAGAAGGCATTCCCAAACAGTGAAAGTAAGGAAAAAGGTATCTTGGAAATTATCCACTCCGATGTATGCAGTCCGATGTCATCCAGTTCTGTGAGTGGGTATTTTACTATGTCTCTTTCATTGATGACTTCTCCAGGAAAACTTGGGTTTACTTCTTGAAGAACAAAGATGAAGTATTTGATAAGTTCAAGGAATTCAAAACCTTGATGAAGAACCAAACTGATAAGAAGATCAAAATATTCAGATCTGACAATGGTGGAGAATTCACCTCAGGTGACTTCAAGAAGTTATGCAGTGATTCAGAGATTAAGAGGGAGTTGACTGCTCCTTACAATCCACAACAGAATGGAGTTGCAGAAAGAAAGAACAGAACAATCATGGAAGCAGCAAGGGCAATGCTACATGACCAGGATCTACCTATGCATCTATGGGCAGAAGCAGCTAGGACAGTTGTATATGTGCGGAATAGAACACCCCACAAGATATTGGACAACAAGACACCAGAAGAAGTCTTTTCTGGTAAGAAACCTGAAGTCAGCCATCTCAGAATATTTGGTTGTCCAGTATACACTCATGTCCCAAAGGAAAAGAGGACCAAGCTAGATCCTTCATGAAAGAAGGGTATCTTTGTGGGTTACAGTGAAAGCTCGAAGGCTTACAGAATATACTTTCCAGGGTTCAAGAAGATTGATGTGAGCAGGGATGTGACATTTGATGAAAACTCAACATTCATCAAATCAAGAAAGACACCTGTTGAAGATTATGAAAAACCTAAGGAAACTAAATTTCAATACACTACTATGACTGAAGCAATTCCAGATGCAGATCGTGAAATTGAAGATCCGCAAGAACCTATAGATCCACCCCGTGATAATAACTCTCACAAGAGGAAAGCTGCATGGGCTAGAGAGCTCATTCAAGACGCAGAAATATATGGCATTCCAAAAGAAGAACACAAAGCAAAGAAGAGAACTAGATCACATACCAGCTATGTTGCTTTACTCTGTGATATCATGAACAAAGAACCTTCCAGTTATGAAGAAGCAGCAGAAAAGAAAGAATGGAAGGATGCCATGGTTGAGGAATACCAATCAATAATGAAGAATGATGTTTGGGATGTTGTCCCAAGACCTGAAGGGAAGTCTGTTGTGACTTCCAAATGGATCTACAAGATCAAGCATGCTAAGATGGCAACATAGAGAAATACAAGGCAAGGTTCATAGCTCGTGGATTCTCTCAGAAAGAGGGAATAGATTATGAAGAAACCTTTTTCTCCTATAGCCAGGTACACTTCCATCAGAACAGTACTTGCTCTGGCTGCAACGATGAAATGGAAGATACACCAGGTGGATGTCAAGACTGCTTTCTTGAATGGTGTAGTTGAAGAGGAAGTGTATGTGGAGCAACCACTCAGTTTTGAAACACATGACAGGGAGTCATATGTGTGCAGATTGAAGAAAGCCTTGTATGGCTTGAAGCAAGCTCCCAGAACTTGGTATGGTAGGATGGACAATTTCCTATCTAGTTTGGGATTTACCAAGAGTAAAGCGGATTCCAACCTTTACTACAAGGTTGAGGAAGGAAATCCAGTGATACTTCTCCTATATGTGGATGACCTATTTGTAACAGGAGATGATAGACTGATTGTCGATACAAAGAGGAGGCTTGCTGCCGAGTTTGATATGAAGGACTTGGGGATGATGCACTATTTCCTAGGTATGGAGGTGTGGTAGAGTGCAGATGGGATCTTCCTTGGACAAGGGAAGTATACAGTAGATATCTTGAAGAGGTTCGGGATGATGGATTGCAAGGCCATGGCTACACCTATGGCATCAAACCTGAAGCTTCTGTGTGATGCTTCATCTGAGCCGGTTGATGTCTCTATGTATCGTCAGATGATTAGGTCCTTGATGTACCTAACGAATATGAGACCAAATATTTTCTTTGCGGTGAACACATTGAGCCAGTTCCTGACGGATCCAAGGAGTGTTCACCTGGTTGTTGTAAAGCATATTCTGAGGTACCTTAAGGATATAGTTGATTATGGGCTCAAGTATGATGCAAATCAAAAGTTTAACTTGCAGGGTTATGTTGATTCGGACTGGGCAGGAAGTGTTGTAGATAGGAAGAGCACATCTGGGTGCTGCTTCAGTATGGGATCAGGTGTGATCTCTTGGTTTAGTAGGAAGCAGTCCTGTGTAGCACTGAGTACAGCTGAGGCAGAGTATGTTGCAGCCTATTCGGATAGCTGTGAGGCAGTATGGCTTTGAAAGCTACTGTCTGAGCTATTTGATCTCCCGTTGGAGACTACTGGTATCTTTTGTGACATCCACAGCCATGTGAAGCTATCTGAGAACCCCGTGTTCCATGACAGGTCGAAACACATAGAGATCAAATATCACTATATCAGGGATATGGTGCAGAGAGGAGCAGTGAAGCTCCTGGATGTTGCGACGGAAGAGAAGAATGTAGATGTGCTGACGAAACCACTAGCCAGAGTGAAGTTCGAGTACTTCAGAGAGAGACTTGGTGTTCTTCAGATTGATGACACTTCAAGGAAGAAGTGATGGATACATTTGCAGGATCCATTCCGAGCATGATGACAAGAGGATCCTTCCATGGCTGTGGATGTAAGCGTTGGATGATGAACATCAGTACGATGTTTGAGTTTCTGCTCTATATGATCAGTTGGATCATTTATGTATGTATGCATCATGTTGGATGCTGGATATGATCAATTGGATCATTTATGTATGTATGCATCATGTTGGATGCTGGATATGATCAGTTGGATCATTTGTATGTATTTTTATATATGTATCATGTTGGATGCTTGGACCATGTATCTGTATATGTATCAGGTGGATACATTGTATGATCAAGTAGATCATATATGTTGATATGTATCAGGTATGATCAGATGGATCATGTATTTGTATATGTATTAGGTGGATACATTGTATGATCAGGCAGATCATGTATGATGATATGTATCAGGCAGATAATGTGTATGCATCAGGTGGATGCATTGTATGATCAGGATGATCATGGATGACGAGCTTCAGGATGTTGCTCCAGATGACATGCATCAGGACGATGCAGCAATGATGATTAGGATGATAATGTGTACATCAGGATGATGTATGATGAGTATCAGGTTGATACTCTGTGGCCGTGGAACAGGTTGTGCAGATAAGCATATAATTTGTGCCGTGGGAGATTTGCAGATAGTCTTTCGAGGTTTTGCCTATGGCATGTAATTTGTACCTTGGGATATATGGCAAATGCTCTTTCGAGGTTTTGCTTGGGAGGACATATAATTTGTGCCCTGGGAGATTTGCAGATACTCTTTCGAGGTTTTTCCTATGGCATGTAATTTGTGCCCTGGGATATCTGGCAAATGCTCTTTTGAGGTTTTGTCCTATGGCATGTAATTTGTGCCCTGGGAGATCCGATAGGTTGATTCGTGTGCTCATAATCAGTCCTGGGATGCTCTTTCGAGGTTTTGCCATGACCACATGTAATTTTTGCCCTGGGAAACCCGATAGGTTGAGCCGTGTGCTCGTAATCATTCTTGGGATGCTCTTTCAAGTTTTGTGGTGACCACATGTAATTTGTGCCCTGGGAGATCCGATAGGTTGAGCCGTGTGCTCGTAATTAGTCTTGGGATTCTCTTTCGAGGTTTTGTGGTAGGGTCACATGTAATAAGTCCTGGAGATCTGGACATGATGAAAAAGGCCTTAGAGGCTCTTTAGGGTTCTTTCTAGTCAAGAGACTCTTTTAAAGTTTTGTGACGCACGTAATAAGTCCTGAGATTTCCACCTTATTGAATAATAAAGAACATCGAATTCTAAATTATGAGTTGTTGTGTGTTTTGCGTGTGGATATAAATTGATTTTGTGTTTGTTGCCTTGCATTCTGGTAGTCGTAGGCCTCGGGCTTACATCATTTGGTATAAGAGTGGGAGAAACCTAAGTGTGAAGGTAACTCCAATGAGTTTGAGGTTACTAGGTTGAGTTCTTTGAGAAAGCTAACTTGATGGTAGAAACTACGTATATTGTAGAAGGATTATTTGAGTGTATTGTAGAGTGGAGTAGATTGCGTTGATGAATTGGTATGGCACATAGAGGAGGTGTTTGAGTCAAAATAAGTCATGGAAGATGCAGGAGAGTGCACATTGATGGATGAATATGTTGTGGAGATGTTCAAAATAATTTCTACAAGGTTTGATTCTCTTGAAGCATCCCAAAGATGGGGAGTTGTAATAAAGAAGAATGAAGTTCAATGGGAACATGATTTGTGGAGAAAATCCAAAAGGCGAAAGGATGGTGAAAGAAAAGACCCAGATGGATGCACCTATGTATTTTGGGAGTTTGAATCTAGATGAGTTGGTGAACTAGATTGAAGAAATGCAAAAGGTGCAAGGGGACTGAAATCTGCAGGCGATTGAAGACTATATGCGCAAATATGAAGGTATGTGTACTTGTATTGCAGGAAAATCTACCATCGAATACTAGGTGAAGAAGAGGAAAGTACAAGATTGAAACTTGGGGCTAGATGGCCTTTGAGTTGAGAGGTAGGTTTTTTTCACTCTAATTACATTTGATGTATCTTATAAGATTGAAAAAATTAAAGTAGAAAGACGAAATTATAGAGGAATATGAATAGGAGTTATGAACTGTAGCCATGCAAGTCGGTCCTGTGAAGGAGAATGAAGAGAAGATTATTAGATTTGAACGGTCTTAGAATGTCCATTGAAAAGCTAGTGTGTGTTGAGGATGTGCATTCCAAGGAAGAAGCATATTAGCTATCCCTCGAGACTGAGAAGAAATTGAAATGAAAACAACTAAAAAGTGAAGAGTAGATGTCTGGGAAGAGAATACATGTGACAATCAAGATGACAAGTGTAATAGGTAGAGCATGATGTCAATGGAAGAGTGTCTCTAGGTTGGTGCAGAAAGTGAGGATTAATGGGTACGTGAGAAATATGTAGATGAGTGCCTGATAGAGGGAACTGAAAATTATTTTGAAGTAAAAAATTGCAAGAAAGTGGAGTAGAAGAGGATGTCGTAGCGGTTGAGATGAATAATGAAAATAATAATGGAGATGAGCACAGTAACCCTAAAGAGTCAGAATTGGAAGTGACACATGATGAGGGTGTCCATACTAGAGAGAAGGGAAAGTGAAGAAGAACATATATAGTGATTCTAGCAATATTGATGACAACACAATAGGGTGATTTACAACCCAAGCATAAGTCATTAATGATGGGATAAGGAGGTTTGATGATAGCATAGTATGCTTTGTAGCAAGCTGCAGCAATGATAATGTTGGGGGAAACTCAAGAGAAGTTTCAAAAGTGGAATATGGGAGTGAATTATCCCATAATTCGACAGTTGCAATGAGGAGAATTTCAAAGTGTGAGTAGGTGGATTTTAGATGGGAAGTACAAAGTGATGAGTGGTTCAAATTCTGGAGCAAGAAGAAAAAGAAAAAGAAAAAGAGGAGAGAATATATAAGAAAATACAAAAGCAACATATCATGATTGATCATGTGAGCAAGATGCTTACAAATTTTCATCTAGGGGAGTTCGATGCAAGAGCATCCCCAACGTTCAAACCAACCCTACATAAAATCAAAGGTAAGACTTGTTACCGACTCTAATTCAGTTTCATAGTTGTTTGTTCAAAGTAAGCTCGTGATTTTGTAGTGGTTTTCCAATTTAATAGCATCACAACAATCATGGCAAAAACAATTCATGCACATGTTGATCAAGGAGAAATCATGGATGAATTCCTGACTTAGTTCAAAGTGAAAAAAATAGTTATTCTCTGTAGCAAAATGGAGGATCATTCAAATTAAGGAAATATTTTTGAAATCTTTGTAACTTACATTGACTAGCTAGCCCATTGGGTTAGATTGAGTGGTTGAATGCTGAGAATTACAAGCATGAGTTTGCAAGGTCAAGTCCCTAGGATGGCTACCTATGTGAATATTGTGGACCTCCTTTAATGTTCCCACCCACTAGATTAGGTTGTTAAAACTGTAATTGACCAATTTATTCTCAAAATGAAAGGAAGTACCGTATGGATTTCCCAAAATGTGTATTTCATTAAAAATAGTTCCATTGACTAGGGAAACTTTTTGAATGACTTCATGGAAAGCAAGGGATAAAACCCCCCATAATGTACTTTCCCAAATGTGGGCTTGTGAATCTCAAGGTTGAAGTGAATGAAAAGAAGGACTTTGTTAATTCGCTAATAAATCCTAAGACCTTGAATTTGGAACATTGGGTTTAGAGAGAAAGAATGGAATGATTTAAGCATTTATTAAAAGGAGATCGAAGTAAAGTGGATCAATACACGAAATTCAATATATTACGTAGGATCCATCTTTGTCTCGCAAATTTGTTTGATGATAGAATGAAGGGAATTTGAAATGTTAAAGAATGAAGTAATTTCATAAAAGTAAGTAATGACGGAATTTAGAAAGGGGAGGAATAAAGAGGATTTAGGTAGAAAAGGATGAAAGAACTCTAAAAGGGAAGAAACAAGGGAGTTCAAAATAACAAAAAACAATGAAAGAATTTAGAAAAAGTTGAAGAAGAAAGGAATTCATAAAATTAAAGTGATAGAAATTTGGGACATAAATTGAATGGGAATGAAGGAAGTATGTTAATATAAAATTATAGTATTTAGTTTATTGATTGTTGTTTAGGTGGGTGGGAGGAATGATTGTTGACCTCTCCACCCAGGTTTGGTCACAACTTAATTCTTTATGTAAAATAGCAGTATTAGATTTAATTACTATTTTATAGGATCTTGTGAGTTATTCTCTCCTTAATTTATTAAGTTGGTTTTCTCATAAATAGAACATCCCCATATCATTGGTATTAGATAATTTTCTATTCCTACGAGGGTTTGGGTATTTGATCTTTGTTCTTGTCTTCCCATCCAAAATAGATTTGGGTGTTGGCTTCCATTGCTTATAGGTCTGGTTACATCCTTCACCTTTGATTATTCACTAACAAAATCTATATATTTTTTGGTTCCCCTTTTGTGACGACCCCTGCAACCCTTCCTTTTATGTGGTCTTTGCACAGAAAAAAAATTGGCTCGGTCGTCCTCTTCGTAACACATAGATTGGTACTCAAACCAGTTATCTAACTGTCACTTATCCCTTTTGGTTTCTTGAACATCATTGTATTGATCTTCTCTTGGTGGCACATTTTTCGTTGAATCGTGGATCATTGGAGCGGCCAGAGTTTTGGATCCTTTTGTTCTCAGAATCACGACCCCGATTCTTGCATGGCTATTGGCTGAATCCTGTGAACTGAATTAGATCTGAAGGACCTCATCCATTGGTCCATCAGTTCATTTTATTTTTCTTGGTTGCAGATCAGAGTGACACAGTGGAACCAAGTTGGGCCCTCTCTTATAATTAACTTCCAGATCCAATGCTCAAATCAAGTCAGCTAGTGGCTTCCTCCATCAAGCACTCTCATGTAACACCCAACACGCGCCCTTTGGTTATTAGAGGTGGCCTCCTCTTTGTCTAAGGAGATCATGGTGTGTGGATCATAATTGATTGCAACCTACAGGGGAAATGGTGTAGATGTCAAACTTTAAGGTTTACTCTTATTGACAGGGGCATGCAGAACACATTGCCACGATGCTTGATTTAGTAGGCAATATGTGCATGAGCCCGTCGATCTTGTGTACAGTGGAATCAGTGAAGGTCTTGGCCAACATAGAAATCGAGATGTATGCCCGCATTTGTATCTTCGATGACGAACATAACAGCAATGTCAAGGAATCTTTTTTTCACAGAAAAATATAACTTACTATTAATATGCGAAATAGTAAAATATGTCCAACTGTCAGTCCATGACCAAAACATACAAATTTGCCAGTAGTAATCCCCGGAACAAACTGGTTACATCATCAAAATGAAAACATGAAGGCTGTCTAAAACTGTCAACAAACACTACCACCGCCCATAAGGCAAACAACTATGTGTCCAGTAATATACCAGAAATACCGATGCCACATCATCAAAAGTATAAGCGTCTCCTAAAAAGTCCAAAATATAAATAACCACATATGTCAAATATCAAAGTCACCCCAGCAGAAAGAGGGGTGAAATACGGTTATTACACCCGATCTGTGCAACAGCATCTGCAAGAAGGAGATATAAGGCCGCAAAAATATAAGAGTATATAGCTATGCCCAACAAGTAATTGGACGCAGCAGAATCAAGAATCTGCACATATAAACTACAAGTCATATAAGTAACATGCCGCATAAATCCCAAATGGAAAGACAAAAAAGTATTAACAAAAAAGACAAACAGCCTCATGTCCAATGTAACAAATGGGAACCATGTGAAAATAGCAAATCATCCCGCCATTCCTGCCACATGATGACCCCAGGTAGGGAGATGAGAGCCCGCTTAGAGAGCATATCCGCCTCCAGATTCACCTCTCTGAAGATATGTTCAAAGTGAATGTGCTCAAATTCAAGAATGAGCTTTCGAGCCGCTTCCAACCAATGTTTGAGCAGGAGAACATTCAGGGAAGAAGCACCATTAGCCCAAGAGATAATAGCCTGTGAGTCGCCATAAATTACAAGGGAAGAAATCTTCCTTTGTCGGGCGCAGAACAGTAAGAGCCAAAGGGCGCAAATCTCACTTCGAGTATTTGAACCATTTCCTAGATTTAGCCAATAATGAACAGTGGTAGTATTGGAAATGTGAATAGTTGCACCTGCACCCCTAGAGCCATTCAAGCGAACAGCAGCCCCGTCGAAAAAACCACAAGGAAATACCAAGATAGGGGGAGCCAAACGATTTTTCAATATCCGTGTCTTCGAGCTAACACCCGCACCAAAAATTGAAATGTATTCCTTATGTGCAGCAATGATCTTATAGCATAAAGTGGCACTGTGGGGTTTCAGGTTTTCAAAAATGCAAGCATTGTGAGCTCTCCAAACCTCCCAGATCATAAAGAAAGGAAGTTCAACACAATCAGTGTGAAGGCGCATCCAAGCCTCCAGACAATCGCATAATGTATGCTCACCCCATCGGTACTGCACGCCAGATCTATAAGCAACCTGCTCCCATAGATTCTTAATGAAAGTACAAGTCGATAACAGGTGATCCACCGTCTCCTCCAACCTGCAGCAGAGCGGACACCAACCCGGTCCAAAGAACCTGGTCAAGGAATCTATAAAAAAGGAATAAAGAAGTTCCTTTAGGTGACAAGGTTGTATGATGTAATAGATTGATGGTTTGGATGGATCTTGGCTCTGAATCATATTAGCGGATTTATGGATGGCATGAGAAGTAAGATGAATATTGTGTTAGAATTACAACTCTTTAATAGTATTGTATTTATAATAATGGTATTGTATTTATAATAATGGTATTGTATTTATAATAATAATAAAAGTATTGATGGTTGTGGTATTTTCACTTTTTGTGTTGCAATAGTGTTGTACTAATTTTATTTCATATTATTAATAAGTTTTTATATACTATATTTTTTCCTGTTTATAGATTCAAAGTTTTTTTTGGTGTTGTTGCACTTTGTATATATAGAAAATGCAAGTTATTTTAGATCATTGAAAAATTTTCATATTGTTTGGCAAAAAACTTCACATCATTCATGGTTTTTTTAGATAGTTTTTTTTTCTAAGCATAGATTTAAAGCTTGTTAATGCTACGACATTATGTTTTGGGCCATTGGAAAGTTCTTATATTCTGTGTTTAAAAATAAAGATTTAGAATTAAGAAAGGGTAAAATTATGGGTTTTTTTTACTAGGGAAATCGACAACTGGGGCAGGGCTTGTATTCGCATGACACAAGGTCGATTCCCATCCGCTCCCAACATACCCTTAGGAGCACCCACACAATCCCTCAACATGGGGCACAGACTAGTTGAGCTTTGAACCCGTGGCGTCGCAAGGAGTACCTTAACAATACACTCTATCGCCACTTGGTCTACACCCCTTGAGGCAAGGGTAAAATTATGTTAGTGTAGGGATCATCTTCTAATGATTCCCACAAATCAATAACAACCAAACATGCCAAATTAATGTCTCTCCAACAAGATAAAATGAAATAAAAAAAAATGTTTAGCATAAAACAAAGAGTGTTAAATTTAAAAACAATGAGACCATATATATAAGTAGGCAATATATTTGCACATTACAATGCATAAAAACAAAGACATTAATAAGAAAAGAAATTCATTAAAAATTACATCGAATTATTTTTCCTTCTATCGAAAACTTGTACAAGTTGGTATTTGCCCAAGTTTTTCACCCTCAAATTATACACAATTGCTCCCTTTATTTTTTGCATATGGCAATGTGGCATAATTGGACACACAACTAAAGATAAAGCAATCCTTTCTTAACCTAGGTTTCAGTAGTTTCCAACATTCTATGTTTTAACTCATTTGTCTTGCCCAAAGTATTTTCCAAATGAATTAAAATTGATATTGGACATTTTAAAATAATATATGTTAATATAATATTATATAAGAATTGTATTATGAGGATAAAACCATAAAAGGAGCCACACTTACAAGGAAGAATCATTGAATGTTTAAAATTATACTCATCAATTTTGGTCTTTGGCCATGTATATATATGTGTGTATGTGGATCCCTAAGGGTTAGTTCAAGTGCTCATCAACTAGACATGAGATCCTTTTCCCCAAAGTTGGGGGGTCACATGTTTGACTTTCTTAATCCCATCGGGGTTAGGCTTTGTAATCAAGGCTGGTAGTTTAACCCCTTTACCATCCATGGATCACATGGAAGTACTTGAAGGGTTTCCGTTGATGTGCATTCCATTTGTAATGTGTGTGTGTGAGTGTGTGTGTCTAAAATTATACATACATCAATTTTGGTCTCTGGTCATGTGTGTGTGGGGGGAGGGGGAGTTATGTGTGTGTATTTTATAAAAAAAGGATGTAATTTATTCATAAGATAATTCTTTTCAATTGGATCCATCTCGAATGGTCATGGGATGTCCTATTATCTTCCCCACCTAGGTTCCATTCCCGCAAGTGACATGTTGAGCTCATAATGAGTATATTGTTACAACATCTTCAGTCCTTATTGTTGATTGGAATTGTACCCTAAATAATCTAGGGTTTACCCTAGGTACCATCCTCAAAATAAAGGGTGGGGGTTTGCCCCAGAATATTTACCTAGAAAAAAAGAAAGATAAAATTGCATTTCTTGTCTTTCTAGCATTCTTGTTTCCTTTAAAATAACAAAAAAACAATAACATCATCTCTATAAGTATTCTTCTCCTGTATGGTTCAAGACTCCCATACCAGTATGTCCATAAGTATTAGAAGGAAGGCGGATGCAAATATAGTTCATCTTCGACATTTTTGAATGATCCATTGCCTGTGATCCAACTAAAGTCAACCTTTGAAAGTCCATCAACAATTTAATTCCTCTCCTTGTGGACATGATGGAATGATATAGATTTAAAGATTGGAATAATGTCTCTAATCTCATCTAGTAATGGATGTAACAAATAGTTCATAATTTCATCCCCCTACTCATCCATTTGATCACAAGCAAGGAGTCCTAAAAAATTGAAATGTCGTTATAGCTTTCTCAACTATCAAGTTAAGAGTCAATTTTAAAGTCATCATCTCTGCAAAGTTATTTGAGCCTTATCCCAATATCATTTTAAATATTAAGGAAAAATTATCCTTTAGGAATATTAACCCCACAACACTACTCCTCTATCGACCCCCTTGAGAGATGCCATATACTAGATTGATCAATATTCTCTACCACAATTTGTTTAATAGGAATAATTTGTTTAAAATAATAATCTCATATGCAACCCATTAAATTGGAAGAATACAATTATCATTAAAAAAGGTTAACATCCTTACAAGCCAAATATCCAATGTTAAAATCAATGACAAAACTTTAAACCTCTCACATTCAAATTTTCACACCAAACTTTCAATACTTTTTCAACTATGAAGCCTTGCCAAACATTCCTTGTTCCAACCATTCCATAAACCTCCTTCCCAACTCAGTACAAAATATTCACAAAACATAATAAAATGATTATGTGTTCATTTCTTTTGCATAATGAATACCTCCCAAGAACCTATTTATTCTTTTTTTCTATAGATTGTCCCTAATAAGAGCATTATGGTTAAGCAGCAACCACATGAAATTAATATAATATAATGATTCAAATTAAACAGAATTTTTTAACAATCATATAATATAATATAATAACATCATCAACCACCATTATTTATTAAAGTTGTATATTAATATATACTCCACGAGTTAGTAGCACTCCTATTGAGACCTTGATTGGCTTAGGATCCTCTTATAATCATTAAGCGGGTCATTGAGAAGCTCGAAGGCCCCTTACCCTTGTCTTGTAGAAGATTGAGCCTTTCTTTTCACCCTCAAATGCATTTCTAGAAGATTGAGCCATCCACTTTTACCGAAATGGTTAAGGTGGGTCCTCGTTGATTACAACTTGGGCTTAACAAATAGGACTTAATATACTTAGGGCGCCATGCTAGGAATAGGGAATAAGCAACACTAATGAACGGTTTCCTTATGGTGTGAATAAGGACATTTCTTTCACCCCAGATCAAATCCTTGCGCCTTCGCTTTGGGGCACGCATTAGCTATTCTACATGTGAAAAAAAGGACACTTCTTTTCGTTGTATTTCCATTTGTTGGCAAAACCAAAAACTAAGCACAAGGTAGAAAATATTACGATGAACTTGCGAGGATCATCTAAAATCATGAGGGATCTATTGGAACGAAACTGTCGAAAATTATAAAACTAAGATTAGAGTTATATGAAATTTTTATTATTTATTTTTATTTTAATTAATTATATTTTAGTAAATATATCTATGGAGTGGTATTAATAGTTATTATAATTTTTAATTTCAATGATTTTTTTTAAAAGAATTTGGTTTAAATCTAGCATTAATATAGTATCTCATATGAAACATCTATATCCACGATTGGAGCCATTTGATTTTGTAACAAAGTTCCCTCTCAATTTGAAAGTATAGATCTTCACAGTTACTCAAAATTGGAAGAATGTGTTGATATAGAAAGTAAGTGTTCACGTTAATCTAAAAATCTAATCAATTTTTTTATGATTTGTGTCTATTAATTGGGAAAACCCTAACATTATTGTTTTAACATGCAAGATGATTGGATCATGGTAAAACCATACTCATCCTTAAAATTTAAGTCATGTCTTTATTAAATTTGTGATAGGAAAGAAAACCAATTTACTACAAAATTAACTTACTCCTTCACCATAATCTGCCATGGATGCCTTGACAAAAAAATTGATGTGTCTCAAGAAGTTTACCTGCCGATGGGAAAAAAAGAAACGTCTGTTAATGTCGGAGGAGCTTGTATGCGTTGAGTGGGAGATTGTGGATATTCTCACTAACTATATGGCATGCATTGTTACTAGTCTGGATTCTATACATTTGTTGAGGTTGGAAAGGAAAAAACAGGATTTCCTACGTTTTCAAGAGGAAACGTGGCGACTGAAAAGTCGTGCTCTGTGGTTGCTAGCGGGGGATAATAATATGAAAGTTTTCCATAATTTTGCCGATGATCGATGGAATCAAAACGCCATCTGGGAACTCAATAATAGTGTGGGTTCTAAAATATCCTCTGCCAAGAACCTTCATGTGGAAGCGGTACAACATTTCCAACACATTTTTACTGACCCGAGAGCCACTTCATTACTTGACCGGTTCAAAGTTATTAAGGAATATCCCAGAATTTTCTCGGACGAGGAAGGTGATGCAATATTTGCCCCGGTTACAATGTCTGAAGTTGAAAACACTCTTAAAGGGTTCTCCAAGGAAAAGAGTCTGAGACCGGACGGTTGGTCTGTGGAACTTTTTCTTTATTTTTTTATATTATGGGGCATGACATTCTGAATGCGGTGGAGGAGTCCGGGATTAATGGTGAGGTTTCTGGTGCGATCAATTCCACCTTTTTGACTCTGATCCCTATATGTTCACGTCCTGAAAATTTCAATGATTTTCGTCCTATTTCGCTGTGCAACCTAATATACAAGATCATTGCCAAGGTCATAGCGGTAAGATTGAAGCCGAGGTTGTCCAAATATATTACTAAGGAACAATTTGGTTTCCTACATGTCAGGCAGATTCTGGATGCGGTTGGGGTGGCTAAAGAGTCTTTTCACTCTATCAAAGCGAAACATCTTGAAGCAATCCTCTTAAAACTGGACTTAGTGAAAGCCTATGACCGTGTTGATTGGGCTTTCCTGTGGTTAATTCTGATTCAGATTGGGCTTCCATGGGTGGTCAGTGAATGGATTATGGGCTATGTCTCCTTGGTCAATTTTGTTGTCATTATTAACGGGGTGCCTTCGAAGGTCTTCAAAAGCTCTCGGGGGTTGCGACAGGGCTGCCCCCTTTCACCTTTACTTTTTATTTTGGTTATTGAAGGACTCAGCCACCTCATTCATGTTGCTCGTGGGGCGCAAAAATTCCCAGGCATTAAAATTGCTCCTCTCTCTGTGGTGTCTCACACTTTCTTCGTGGATGATGGATTATTATATGGTGGTGGTTCTCTTGCTAAGTGGTCTCATTTAAGATGGGTTTTGGACATCTTTTGCAAAGCCTCAGGTATGCTCATCAGTAACGAAAAATTTGTACTTTTACTTTTTGATGTTGATATGGATGTATTTGAGCAAATCAGGATACTCTTTCCTTATAATGTTCAACCCTTGGAAAATGGTACAAAATACCTTGATTTCTTCCTCAAGCCATATAAGTATAGGGTGCAAGACTGGTAATGGCTCTTAAAAAGATTTGACAAATGCATTGGCCACTGGTGTTGGAGATGGATGTCACTGGGTGGTCGTCTTACTCTGGCTAAATCAGTCTTGCAGAACTTGGCGGTGTATTGGCTCTCCATGTGTAATATTCCTGTGTCAATTGTGGATGGGATCCGCAAGCGTATATTTAAGTTCATTTGGGGTGGTGGAGATTCAAAGCGTAATTATCATTTGGTGGATTGGAAAAGGTTGGCTCAACCTTTTCATCTTGGTGGCTGGAATATTAAGAACATGGCACTCTTTAGCAAAGCTTTAAAGGCCCCAAGAGTCTCTAGAGAGCCTTTTTTCGGACTCTTTATGGGGGTTGATTATCAGAGATAAGTATCTCAAGCATTGTTCAGTGATCTAATGGTTCAGAAATGGGCTGTAGGTCCATCTTGGTGTTTCAAATATGTGGAAAGGATTACTGGGATCCTTCATGATAATTGCAACATGGCTTTCTTGGACGCCGAGGAATGGCCGTCATATTCGTTTGGGAGATGACCCTATTCTGGGTGGTCCAGTGTTATTTTTGCTTTCTCCTGAACTTAAGTTTTTTCTGAGATCTATGGGTTATTATATTGAACCAGATTGCAATATTTAATCCTATCCGTTCTGAGCATCACCCATGGATATCGGCCCAACTATTGGGTTTATCCGGCACATTGGGTGTGGAATGGTCTGTCTATATCACTGGAATCCAAAGAATGAATCTCCATCTCAATGAGGAATCTAATTGTGTGGCTTGGTCATGGAACACAGAGAAAGGTGTGGTTACGACGCAGTTGGCTTATGAGGCACTTATTTCTTCTGTGGCACCGGGCAGTTTTGGCTGGCACAAGTTGGTGTGGTCACTTAACATTCCTCATAAGTTGAAATACTTTATCTGGCTGGTATTTGATAACTAGATTCTCACCTGGGACAATATTTTGAAACAGGGTGGCTGTGGCCCGAACAAATGTGCCCTGTGTGGTTGTGGCAAAGAATCAGTCGTTCACCTGTTTTTCAGTGTACGTTCTCTCGTTCCATTTGGATGGATTGCTGCTCCCAGGCGGGGGTTTCTTGCTGTGGGGATCGTATGTCTTTCATTGACATTATCTGTGAGTGGTCTGCTGCGCGGAGAATGGAGTTAACTCTTCTTGTTTTTGTGGCTAGGGGCATTTGGAAAGCACGTAACCGTCTAATTTTTGAAGGGGTGTCTACACAGCGTTACTATCTTGGTAGCAGTATTTTAGCATCCTTCTTGGAGGTGGTTGGGTCACCCGGGCACATTAGATCAGCCCTTCGTTTGGCTCCGCCGGTTGTTCAATCATGGCCATGGGGGGCTTTCGATGGTGCCTCTCAGCAAGGCTTGCAGGTGGGTGGTGCGGGGGCTATTATTCATATTGAGGCCAATCATTGTATCTAGTCCTAGTTAAACTGTGGCATGGGATCCAATACACGTAGTGAGGTCATCGCTCTCTGGTTGGTTATGTATATTGCCGTTGGACGTAACATCACCCTTGTTTGCATCATTGGAGACTCTCATGTTATCATTAAGTAGGATCGTGGAATTTTTTCACTTAAAGTGCTCCGACTTGATTACTGGCTCTGTGATGCACATAGGCTTATCAACTGCTTTGGGCAGATTTCTTTTGCCCATATCTTTCATGAATTTAATGTTATGGCGGATGATCTCTCCAAATGAGCACTACTTTTTCCTGAGGGCACCATTTTTGTGGAAGTATGGAGGGATGGCTTACTTGTTGAGCATTCTTCTGTGGCATTTATTTATGTTTGAGTGGGCTCCATCTTGTTTGATCTGGTTTTGTCTTCATGCATGTTACTAGTCCTTTTGATGCTACCTCCATTGGGGTTCTCGTTACTACTGGTTTTTTGGCTTTATGGGGGCCATTCTATTGTGGCATGTTTATGCTATGTTTTTGGTTCAGTTTGGTGTCTTTTGATGACTATATCCTTTGTCCTGTGGGGACGCTTATGTTTTAGACTTGTTGTTTGTCCAGTGTGGACTACCTTGTGTTTTTCGGGCTTCGTTGTGGTTTTTATGTATTTCATGGTATGTTTTTGGACAGCTGTGGGTTTGGAACTATGTAGCCTTTGTTACTATTTTTAATATAATAGTAATTCTTTTTCTTTGTGAAAAAAAAAAAAAAAAATGGTTATATATTTGCATTAAAAAGGCTACAGTCGAACTGTACAACTAAGTAATACAAAAATATATATTAGTCTAGGTGTGATCACCAGAACTTCATGAACACAAAAATAATTTATCATTGTTATGATGCCTCTTTCAAAAGAGTCTAAGAGATCGATACAATTATATATTTGATAGTAGATACCTAAAACAAAGAAAGTTTTACATAACATAACAACAAACTATTGGAATGAGTATTCACTGTATCATTAGGATCGCCATTGTCTTGGTGTGGCCTTGGAGTCTCAATGTCCATAGCCTCCATCATCTACGAAACAATATCATTGTCCTTGATGAATGTCAGAGTAGAAATAAGAGAATACTTGTGGTTGGAGGCCATTGAATAATTGCCTCTGAGAATTGCATCCACAGTGGCCCTTAAGGATATGCATTCAACTCCCAAGGCTTGAATTTGACCTCTTTGTTGCATGATAATGGCCCTTAACTCAGTTTGAGTTGTATTTTCATTGTTGTGCATATTATTGAAGAGCGATACGAGGGAAGTTATGTTCTCATTGATAATTTTTTCATGCCTTCTCAACATTCTTTGCATTTCACGAATTGTAACTGAGATAATCCATACTAAGAAGAGCTCCAAAGAAATAAATCAACAACCATAGGGGGTAACATGAGGATTCCCCACCTTGAATGTGGGAGAGAGTGCATTTAGCTGCAAACATAGACCCACAAGTTTGTGGAGAATTAATGGAATAGAGCATCCAGGACACAAATGCCTATACCTCTCTACTGAGATTGACTCTACGTTTTTCCTTCCCAGTTCCCAGTTCCAAATGAAGTTGACTCTACGTTTTTCCTTCCCAGTTTCCAGTTCCAAATGAAGTGGCAACTACTACAACATGTGCTAGAACCACAAATGACACTAACAAACCAAAGAACCAAATAAAATTAGAACCAACGACATAATAGGAGGGATCAAACATGACTCCAATCCTATCCAAGGACTTAGACCAAGTGATCACAATACCACTAAAAACCCTAAGTTCCCTTTTTAGTACACAACAAGCACCTTGGAAGATACCAGATTCTAAATATAAACCATTTATAGTTTCATTTCTTCCATTGAAAAAGTTGATAACAATTTGAACATTCATTGAGTGGATCATAGCTAGAACCTACCCTTGCTGCTCCTAGAACTCTAGATTCATGCCCTCCATTATCCCACCTTTGCCAAAATTAACCATCTCAAAGTTTTGAAATTAAAATGATAATTGGTGGGATGGCATGTATGGTGTCATCCCATACTCTTTTGAACCTAGTGTTCTCCTTATCATTGATGATGATTCGAAGGACATGGAAAAAGCTAATATCCACCAAAAAAAATAAAAAATAAAAATACAACAAATTCTTAATATCAAAATTCCTAGAATTATAACTTCATTAAAACAATCCAAAACAAATAATTAATTTTTCTACTTTTATCTCACTCCGTTAATATATACTACAACATGTACCATCCAAGCTTCAAATTTGAAGCCTTTAGGGCCCTTCAAAGGCCATTTTACACGTCATAGAAGGCCACTTCAAATTTTACCATGCAAAAAAAAATTAATTTCATGGTAAGCCCTTCAATAATTAAATTAACCACTACTATTTAAAATTGCAACAGAAGGGTAGCTTCAAATTTCACCCATCAACAGTTTTCAGTGGGAAATTGGGAATGCGGCTACTAGCTAGGTGACTTGGGAGTGGGACTCGGTTACTCTCCAATATCCACGTGTTCGATCATCCATGGATCATGGACCATTGGGCCTCTAATAATATCATTGACCAACTTACGTGGACGGGCTTACACTGAGCAGCCCATGGCTTGACCACTTCCAAGTTCTCGTGTTTGTAGCAAGCACTTACGTGTTTAACACATTTAATGGCATCAACAAATTTATTAAACCTGGTTGGTGGCTCATACGTGTTGTTGGCAACGGGCTTACCAAGTTACCAGTTATCACATACCAATTCGTGAATGCTGACTCCATGAGTTAATTGAGTATTCAATGTATAATATATTATGTTAATGTGCCCCGAATTTGGCATTTCAGACCAAATCCACAATCCAGAAACTTCTTGTAATGTTGCAGGTTGTTGCTCCTGCCCGTGGCCCCTACCTATAGCCCTGTGTTTTCTTTGTTGTATCAAGTTAATCCTACCGTCTATAGCTCCCAGCCTCACACCCTATGTTTTCTTTGTTGTATCAAGTCAATCCTGCAGCTCCCGAGTCCCACCTTGTGTTTTCTTTGTTGTATCAAGTCAATGCTTGAATTCCATGCTTCCATGGCTCCAACCATCAATATATAATATTACAGGAATACAAACAAGTTTTTTCTTATACCCCCACTCCACTCTGGTTGAGCTACTTCCATGTTCCACCTACCCTATCTCCTCCAGTCCTCCAGGAGAGTGTACGGAGCGAAGCTGGAAATATTGCTAGCCTGCCATAAACATATTTAAAGTAATTTGTTTTCTTTGAGGAGCTCAACTTCAAGGCTGACTAGATTGCTGACATCCTATGAATTTATAGGTATGTACATCATTTTATCCATTCATGATCCCATCAATTATTTAAAAAATTTGTTATTTGATTAAAATTCTGTAACTTCAAAGTTCAAACACAATATTATTATTTGAATGAAATTTTGTTACTTCAAATAGGCCTTAAAGGCTTCAAATTTGAACCCTGGACCCGAGAGTGGGTTTGTCACAAATCTCCGTCAGAGGCTGTTTAGAACGACATTTATCAATTCCCAATTGTAGTAACAACAACAATTGCTTGTTTCTTCATATGTCCTATGTATACGCATATATATGATTCCATGTGCTCCTTGCCTGTCCCTATTTTCCATTGTCGCTCGATCGAAGCTCTTGAGAATTTAGCTACCCTTTAACTTTCATGAAATGGAGGGGACAAGGAAGACCATTGTTTTCACTTTGAAACCGAGTGCTTCCCCGTTCAGCTGCCACTGGACACGGTTGCATCCCTATGGGAAACAGGTGTGCGCATTGCGCCCACCAACTTTACCAAAAAGCCCGGGGGTTTGGGGAAGTTCCCACTCTGCAAACCTCCATGCATCTAGTTAATGAGTCAGATCAAGAATCCATACTTTGTATCTAAAACTGTATTACATGAGCTATTTTCCCCAATTGTTCAGTCATCGAATCGACACCTTCCTCTAGTACACGGTTTAAGATTCTTGGTATTTATTAATAGGAAGACCACCGATGCTACTACACTTACAATCCGCGTTCGATTGTAATCTTGATTTTTAGAATGACAGTGCTACTTTACCTTTTGATTTTGTTGCCCTTATCGGTTGGTCTAGAAAAAAACATGAACTTCAACCATATAACAAGAACTTCAACCATCTATGCATCTCCTCTCTACTTGGTCTACCTACGTTTTACTGATGCTTCACAACCCATCCTCTACTCCATCATACCACAGATTTAGTATGTATAACGATATCGGGGGGGGGCTATAAAGAAGAAGCATACAGGGTCCATAATTAGCTATTGAGAACAAAAGTTGCCTGGAGTCGAATTCTCTTTGCTCAATTTGGGAAACTGCTAAGATGGCAAAGGTGGCATAGTGGCCTAGAGACTGAGCCACTAGATCAGGGCGAAATATGGTTGTGTTATATGACATATATAATGTTCAGTGCTGCTATATCCAGTGCAAAATAAAGCCTCTCGACTTTACTACATCAGTAAACATTGAAATTTTGATGTACTATTACATTTTCAAATAAAAAGAATAACTTATTTTTACATGACAGCATCAGCGTTCAAATTTGAACCCTTCCTGGCCCTTCCAAAGGGTTCTAGCCCTTCCTAGAAGTGTAAAGTTAAAATTGCCCTTCAAAAAAAATTCAAAATCTGAATTTTACCCTTCCAATACGAATGGCATAATTTACATCAACATTTCAAAAGAAGGGCAACATTTGAAATTACCCATCCATATAAATTTCAATTTCTATGTTGAAATTCCTATGCTATAAAATTTGACTCGCCATTCAAAATATTGGAAATATCATAAATTATAATCATTCACTCACTCATGTCATGCACTCACTGCTTAGCTTTGCAAGGTGACGAGTGATCACTGACGACTACGAGGTACTAGCCACTGGGATTTGACTCTGAATCCCGAGTCATTTCGAGTTGAGATCTAAGGTGTGACAATGTGTCAATGACTATGGTTGTAACAATAGAAAAACACTAGAAGGCCCAAAAGAAGGCTGAAACGTTGTGCCTACTACCTATGTCAACTTGGCTACCAATGTCCACTCGTTTTTTGTCAAAATGAAATTCAAATTGCTGCTTTGATGAGTCCTTCTCTACAAGACTTCATTTATTGCATGAATGTCACAGACTCACGACAACTCTAAACAACACTCAATGGCATGCAACTATAAATAATGGCATGCAATTAGAACAACAAACCAAGCAGAGGTTGATTTATGCATTGATATAGAGAGGTGGCACTAGGCACACAATATGGAGAAACAATGAGTTAGAAAAAACATTTGGACCAAAGTACCACAATGGTTATTAATAAAATTTAAAAAAACAATTTTTGGCTCAGAAATTGTCTTCAATTTGATGAGTGGCATGATCATGATCATGTAATCTCCCTCCATCCTTCCAAACATATGTGGTTTCTCACGATGTTTCTCTTCGACACTCGCCAACAAAATACATATAAAATAACATGTATTTACATCCTCTTCCATTTAAATCCTTATCGCATAGTCATAAATAAGGATTATTATGCATGCACATCCTCACCTTATAATATAAATTGGGTCAAGTCGCAGAGACAACCATAAATTATCAAATGTGTCAAGACGCAAAGAGTAAGAGACAACTATAAGTAAGTCTTGAATTAAATTTACCATATAAGTCTTTAATTGACACTATCATCTGAGATTTGACATGTTGGATTGTTGTGATCTTCTTATCACTCCTTACCAATGTGATTGTAAGGCTTCTTTGATGGTGAAGTCCATAATTTTAAGTCTTCTTCCTCATTCTCATGCCTTTTGGTAAGACAATAAGGAGGGCAGTGGCCCGCATCAGCATGGAAAACAGTTTCGACATAGAGGTAGATACATTAATTATTTCATTAAATAACATAAATTTCATGCCAATGACTATGAATTCACCGAATCATGGATTGGTAAAAAACAAATCAAATTTTAGAGCCTAGAGCTCTTAATTACTCATGTATCTAGAATTTTCGCAAATCGAGCCATTAAAAAACTTTGTTTGTTGTTCTGGTTTAATTTAAAAGGTAGATTGTCGATACTCAAACATGTAGTGAGTCGCCGGGCTCCAGTTGACTTAGGCTTGATTCCATTTCCCCTCCATCCCATACCTATATGTTGTCGCGACAAGTCTTGAACAACAAAACTTGATGCCCGTGCCCCTATGATGCTAGCATTGCTAACTTGCTTGGTATGGAGGATTTTTTTTAATGTTTTTTTTAGCTATGTATTATTTTTTCTTAGGCGCCTAATGTCCATCACTCTTACATCTCTCTATCTTGGACGATTTCCCTCTCTTCGCTTTGAATTAAGGTTTTGGTTGGTTTTATATGTATAGTTTGGTTGTAGGTTTATTATAGCCTCATTTTGCTTAGTGGCTTGTTTTTGTGCATAGTTAACAGTAAGTAATTTTCTCATGGTTCTAGTTTTATTTTAAGACTATATCTAGTTACAACGTCTTGTACTATGCATACTAGATCATGTAGATGTCCCAATATGGTTATTGCATAGTCTAAGTAGTGTTTTGTATAATGAAGTGTGGTCTAACCCGAAAAAATACAACAAAACAATTGTTATTTTAATGATCTGTAAAATTAATGTTACATATATGTCAAATTAATGTGTTCAAATTCGGTTTTATTGAAAAGATACCATTTTATCATATAGATATTAAGGAGTGCTCAATTGTTTAAGATTGTAAAAATTTGGATGAGCAATATTCATTTTTTGCATTTTTGAGAGACCATTTAATTAATTTATACTTGTCAATTGAAGTACAATTATTTAAATTACCCATCATCTTTGAAAGGCTCCAGTAACAAATGCCCTTCCATTAAAAATTAAGACCCACCCTTCAAATTTGATCAAAGGGATCAATATCTCATAGCCCTTCAAAGTGAAATGGGACCCCACCCTTCAAATTTGATCCCTACCATCCATCTCAAAAAAAACTGATATCCCCACAAGGGCACACATATTGCAAACATTGAAATATGTGAAAAACAGAAGGATGATAAATATACTTCCCAAACCGTCCGTGCTTAGTCTTGCCGTATTTCAATAGGCACAAGATCTTGACTACATGCATACAACTTACAAGTTACAACGGTGAGTTGCAAATCGAATCCAAAACTTTGAGCTAGACCGTCAAAACATTCATTGACTAGGATAGCATGTTTATAGAGATTGGCGTTTGGGGAGAAGTTTATTATATAAATATTGGTTTGCGTGTATCAAACGGTAAGAAGTACTTCAAACGGTCATCCACAGGACTGACAGAATCCGAGGCTCGTACACCCCTGTGCATTATTTGTCATATCCTTTTTCGAGATTTGAAAAAGGAGTGGTTTTTGTCCGTTGAGAAGAATGAGAATATGAAACTAATAAACGACAAACTCAAGGTACGTGGACCATCTTATTAAATCCTATAACTCAACATTTCTCCAGAACTCGCCCGCCCATTTCACAAATTTGAAATATCAATGATTAGTCTTTTCACGATGAACCTCCACTGGCTAATTAGACCAATAGGTTTCTCCCACGCAATGACTGTAAGACACGTGCCATAGCCGTTTCTCGAATTAATTAATACACTTTCAACCCCACTTTTCTTTCAACTTTGTTTTGTTATTTTCTGTAGAAAGATGGCTTAATTACCTATGCTAATAATCCCAAACTTCTTACCTGTTTAATGGGACGGAAGTTGATAAGCTAAACTGTGACCATGTCGATTTGACCCGCTTTTCAGCGTGTTTTCATCCAATAGAAGTAAATTACTCTTACTATTCACAAAACTATTAAAAATTAAAATAATCAACAATCATAAATCGAACCCCCGTTTAAAATAATAGTAATCATAAATCGAACCCCCGTTTCAATTTCACCCAATAGTACGCAAGTCATCGCCAACGTCTATTTTTTCCTTTTTCGAGCTCGTTCCAACTTCCACTATCCAGTGCAGTTTCGCTGTGTGATTCTCTTTAGTAAATACCAGCGAGCTTTTCTTCATTTTAGAAGCTGCCATCATAAGCAATAAAGTCTCCAAGTCAGAGTAGACCTATCATACAAATTTCTTCTGATGTCTACTCTTGGTGTTAAATGCATAACAGCATTATAGGCTTTCCATTCTGAAGCTGCTTCTCCCACATTTGTCCCCCTCCATAATGCTTCTGGGTTATTAGCATCTGTTTTTCTCTTAGCAGCACAGAAATCTCTGCATTTACAAAGAATCACAATGGGAAGCTGCCTGAGCAAGAAGGGCGCAAAGAACCAGCAGCAGCCAGAGTCTCCCAAGCGCAATGCTACTAATTTGACAGCCGCTGTATCAACGGTGTCTCAGTCTCCACCTCCAGTATCAGACGAAAAACCTCCTCTTCCAGAAGACGAAGCTGTCAAAGAGATTCTTCTGTCAGAAAACTCGAAGACAAGCTCTTACAACGCCGATACTACCATCAACGTCGACACCATCAAGCCTGAGGTAAAGGAGAAGCCTGAGGTAAAAGAAGCTGCAGATACAGAAACTCCAGCTCCAGTGAAGAAGAACGCAGAGCGTTCGAACAGTTTGAAAAAGAAAGGGTCTTTCAAGGCTTCTCAGCCAAACCCTCCGTTGACGAAGTCGTCAAGCGCAAAAGAAGACGTCGATGCCATTCTCATCCAGTGCGGGAGACTAAGCCGAAGCTCGTCCGGAAAAGCCTCGAATGACACTAATAACAATCCCCGTCAATACTCCGGCTCCAAGCGGCACGCCACAGAGGAGGCCGGGGAAGTAGAGCAAGAAAAAGCGAAAGAGATGCCCTCGAGACCCTCGCACAGAAGGTCGTCGAGCAGGGACTTAACGGTGGAGGCCAAACGATCTACGAGCCGTGACCGCGTGAACGCTGACGGAAAACGAGCCACCGGTCGCAGAATCAGCCCTTCTCCTGGCCGGAGAGCAGAGCCATCCCCAGGCCGCAGATCCGAAACTTCAACAGAGAAAGCTCGACCCGGTAAGCAGAATGCCGCAAATACAGACGCCAGAAACGTCTCGAAACGCCCTGCTACGAAACGAGCGACGAACTCCGGGGATGCAGGGGGCGTTTCTACTTCGACGTCGCGATCTCGATCTCCGGCACCACGGCTTTCAAGCGAACCCAGTTTGCCACAGACGTTAAGCCGAAGCTCCTCCAGAAAAGCCGAGCAGTCGCCGTTTCGGAGGCCTCTGAACGACGAAACGCCAAACGAACCTTGTGGCGTGGAATCCAGAAATGAGCCCCTGCAAGCTGACAGTGCAAAATCGCAGAGTACTGAAAAGAAGATATCCTCTGCACAGGTGCAAAATGATCCTGTTTTTACGCATATTGACACTGAGAATCCTCTTATTTCGTTAGAATGCTTCATCTTTTTGTAGAAAATAAGGGGGATTCAGGGATTCGTGTGTGTTTTTAAAGGAAAATGTACTGTTTGAAGGGTGAAAACAGTGAAAGGAAATATTTGGAGCTGAATGTCTGGTATTATTTATTCTTCCCTTGCAGATCCCGGATGGAATTGAGACAGTGAAGAAGGAGAAGAGAGCGGCTTTGAAGGAGATCAGTGGAAATTGCAACAACACAATACGCGATCAGTTGCTTTCCTGCAGAGCGGCGCCGACTTTGAAGAAAGCTTTTGCTTCCGATGAAATTTCAGATGCAGAGGCAGTGAAATCCAGGAATCACAGAAGAAAGCCGTCGTCTGAAATGGAAACCAAAAGCAAACAAAGAGAAGACGTACAGGCCTCTGTTGAAGAGCCTGTCGAGAAGCAGAGTGATCAAAGTAGCGAAGATGTTAGTGTTAAATCTGAAGGGGTGTCAACGCAGTTTCCGCGGTCGCGGTCTCAGAGAAGGTCGCGGGAACAATTCCTGCTAGACAGTCACGCACTCTTTGAGGCGGCGAATCCTTCCCTGAATTCTTCGGAAATGACAGCTTTTACCATCCCGGCTTCCGTGTCTAAAGCTTGTTCTATTCTCGAGGCTGTGGCGGATTTGAATTCTTCCGTGAATTCAAATTCTTCTTCCATGTACTCGAACGAGAAAAGCTTCGTTTCGGACTCGCTTGAGCAGCAGGGTAAATCTGCTAGATTTCTTCCCACGGCGAACTTTGACGCCGAGGAGAAATTATCTGCGAATTTCGAGTTCGAAAAGGCCAAGATTATTCAGGATTTTCACAGAAATCTATCACCAGATGGATACCCTAACGTGGACTGGACGGAGCAAAGTCAAGAAGAATCGGCGGGTAGCAACGGCGATATAATGGGAGCTACAGAGGCCGGAAGCAAATTATCATCGAGAAGACTGCACCGTTATCATTCTTCGGAAGAAGAGGGCTTAACTTTAACCTCGTTTTCCAACATAGAAGATTCAATGAAAACTGCTTCTAAAATTGAAAACGGGGACGAGAATACTAAGACTTGTGTGAACCAGAGCAGTGTAAGGTATTTCAAAACTGGAGAAGAAAGTTCGACACGTTCGAGCTTGATGCCTGTAATAACTTTGGGCAAGAAAGAGTTCCAGAGCAGCAGAAGAACAAATAATTTCCAAAATGGCAGAGCAAGTTCGGAACTAAAGCAAAATGTTAATCATCTGCAGCATAATTTCTTCAATGACCTGAATTTCAAAGCTAATTCATCCGTAGCATCTGAACCAGGTAAACTTACTATCGGTGTTTTTTTCTATGAATTTCTCCAATTCTTCATGCTTCCTTTCAACTGAAAAATCTAGGAAAGTCTACAGTAGCCGCTTACAGTTTTCCTTAGCATAGTTGACTCTGCAGCTTATGTTTTTGTTGGAATAATCCTCAGAAATCAAATAGGTAAGAGTTTTACAAGTCTTTTGAATTACAAATCTACTTAATCTTGAATAACTTTTACACTATTGCAGAGAATGACGTAGTCTAATTAATTTAAGCGATCTGTTTCTTTCATCTCAACCTTTTCTCAACAATCTTCTGTTTTTCTGAAGGCATTTTATTTGGAAATTTCTTTAAAATCTAAGGTTCTGTTTTGCTGAAGGCATTTTATTTGGAAATTTCTTTAAAATCTAAGGTTCTGTTTTGCTGAAGGCATTTTATTTGGAAATTTCTTTAAAATCTAAGGTTCTGTTTTGCTGAAGGCATTTTATTTGGAAATTTCTTTAAGATCTAAGGTATAGGATAGATAATAACTCAGTGAATGCCCCAACTTCCCTCGCAAACTGTACCGAACATCTTCAAGTTTCCAAAATACTCATAAATGCCCTAAGTTGCTTGAAATTTATTTGCATATGTACTTCTCTAAGAAAAGGGAACAATTTAAAGCGAACAATGGAAAGTTTACAAAATACTCAGTATATACCCCAAGTTGCTAGAAATTTCTCTGCACATGTACTTCTCTAAGAAGAGGAAACAATTGAAAATGAAGTAACAAGTTTCTGGGAAAGTTTGAGTGTAATCTTACCCGTTTTCCTTGTTTACTGACTCGTTGATTCCCAGGGGATTCTTCCAGGGCCTTCAATACTTCCTCGGAGCAGTGAGACAAGTTTAGATGAGCAGCACCTTCACATAACTTTGTCTCCGGCCGACATACTTTATTTGTTGGAAAATGCAGACTACGATGAAGAACAGCTGATTTCTTTTTTTAACAATAATTCAAGAAGTGGTAGTGGCCGAACTTCACATTGTTCAGAGCATACATCATCCTCTGAAGCTTCCTTCGAGTTCAGAATTAAATCGGTTTCTTCGACGCCTAAATCAACCCCTTCATTTTCAACCGTATCAACACCATCCAGGCTGAGAAATTTCAACTCTTTGATCCTCACAGCAGAGGAAATAGCAGAGATCTGGGGAACTTTCGAGAGCAAACATCATTTAAATTCTCCATGAGCAATTGGCTTCTTCTTGTGTCTGTATGTCAACCAACATAACATGCAATCTTAGAATAGCAGCTTCTACGATTGCGGAGGCTGAGCAGAGCAAAACCTCATTGCGATTGAGCATGGGCTGGCATCAAATGGATTTATATTACGTGAATTCAAAGTATTTTGTTGAATTTTGGAAATATTGTAATCTCAATTTTTTTCTTTAATTTCGGAATAGGTGTTAAAATTGTATGTTGACATTTCCTTTATTTTGGAACTATTACAAATTTGGTCATTGCAAATCATGGGAAATGAAATGAAAATAGAATCGTGTGCCAAAAGTATATTGAGTGAGATCGCTTAAGCCCATGTTTGTTCTGCCATCTTTGTAAGCGAGAATCATTAGCAACCGCTACCGGTATATGAGTCTCGAAATCTTATCACTAAAACAAAGTCTGAGACTTGACTGTGGGAAAGTCTGAGACTTATCATATTCAGATACATATGATATTTAGGCTATTTTGCAAGGAAAAAAGTCCGCAATTATTTTGAAAAAAAACTGCTTGATAGGATAAGTCTGATTGAAGTCTTTAAAGTCACCTTAATTTATATAGTAAATAATGCCTAGTTTTATAATTTTATATCATTTTAACATGATTTTGGATAATATTTACATTTTTATTACACGAATTTTCAAAACCGTCGGATCTAAATGTTTAATTTTTAGACATCTCTTTAGTTCTTACTAAATTGATCTAAATGTCCAATTTTTAGACATCTCTTTAGTCCTTACTAAATTGATCTAAATGTCCAATTTTTAGACATCTCCTTAATCTTTACTAAATTGATCTAAATATCCAATTTTTAAACATCTCCTTAGTCCTTACTAAATTGATCTAAATGTCCAATTTTTAAACATCTCCTTAATCCTTACTAAATTCATCTAAATGTCCAAGTTTTAGACATCTCCTTAGTCCTTACTAAATTGATTGATCTTCTGTAGGAACATGAAGAGTCATCAACTTATTCTACTTAACTACTCTATGGAACTATTAAAAAATAATTAAATAATTTATTTTTTAATATTTAATAAATAATAATAATTTTAATAACTTTCATTATAATATATATATATATTAAAAAATGTTTTCTTTGTTTTATGATAATATATATATATGTACTTTGGAAAATTTACTATTCTAAAATGAAGATTTTATAAATCTTAATCACTTTGGAAATAATCAGCTAGGTTTTCCTTAATAAGCATGGAAAACCCTCAAAAAAATAATAAAGTCTGCACTTGGAAAAAGTTGTCGATTTTTTTTTAGAGTTGTTCATAAATTCAAAGGATACAATTTTAACCTTTAAGTGGGACTTTAATTAAGAGCAGAACAAATCATGGTGTTTTTTTACACTAATGAGTTTAAGAAGCCTCTCTTCAATTTAAAGCAGATTTTATAAGGGGTTGGAAGTCATCCCTTAGTTGGAGCCCTCGTCTTCAGATCCCAAATAAAAGGCCCTCTTTTTGTATGATCACAATTTGGTCAAAAAGTTCATTGGATTGTGGCCTAACCCATGAGTTGTGGAGTCATGTGTAGCACAACATTGGAACTCCAAGACTAAAAGTTGGGTTGATTTATTTTCCCATGGGAGGGGTTTCTTTACTTCCATCTTTTCTTGCAAGGAAGGTCGAGACCTTATTCTTCTCTCTAGACCCTTTTAGCTCCTTTGTCTCTTGATTTCAATCCATGAGGGTAGAATTACAATTGCCCTAGCGTGGATAAGCTTTCCTCGTCTTCCATTATTTTTTTTGGAATGATAGATCTTCAAAGCTATTGGGGGACAAGTTGGGATGGTACATAGATCACACAAAGCTAAAAGGAAACATACTTGCGCTCGAATTTGTGTGGAAGTGAATTTGTAGGAAGGCCTCCCTGAGGCTCTACAAATCACTATGGATGGATGGTGCCATCATCAAGCTCTCGATTATGACTTCCAATTGCATTTCTTGCTATAAGTATGGGCACTTTGCTAAAATCTATCTAGAGATTTCAAGAGATTCAACCTTATCAACTTCCAAATCCCTACAAGGAGTCAAAGCGGAACACATTCAAAACTTGCTCCAAGGAGTTACAACAATCTCATAAAACCCAAGAGGATATTCCTAAATCAAGCAATAACATATTTGAAGATTCAGAGACCGAAAATGAGGAGAGTAAGAAATCAATTAAAGATGTTGAAGTTGGTATTCATGAAGAACTTGAGATGGTATTGATTCTTCCAAAAATTTTGTAGAGCCAAAGGTCCCAGAGCAAAAGTCACTCCATAAACCCGTAGTGAGAGAGGCTCATTCGGCTTCTTCAAATCCCCCCTTCTTTGTAAGTTTTAAACCTGTAAAGTGAAACAATGCATACAGATTCTTAAGAAAAATAGAGATTAGAGTTGCGCCTCTAAATAGAGTTTTACCCTAGAAACCCTTAACTGGGAAAACCAACAAAAGTTAGAGTCGCGCCTCTAACTTTCTCATTGTATTTTCTTAACCATTCATAGTACAATATTTAGGTATTCCGCAACATCCAAAACTGTAATTTGTTAACCTAGATGAGATTACAACCCCAATCCCTTAATCTAGATTAAACTACATATTTTCATAAAAATAGTCCAAAAACAAAAAATCGGGGTGTTGCCTTGAACCTCACCGCCTCAGGGCTAATGCCCCTTGTCAAAAGCTGCTCCACAGAGGGTTCTTTGAACCTACTACATGGCGTGGCTAAATGGCCCCCTACACCCCCCGCACAACCATGCTCGACGCATATGAAAAGAAGGACTTCATCGATGAGGGTCAGAGGATGGCGCAACCCACATGCAAAGAATATAACACATACCCAACATTCTTATGTTGGAGTCTTAAAGAAAATTCCACATTCCTCTCCTCCCCTTGCTAGGGGAAGGAAATCAAGTCGGGATCACATAGAAAAAGAAATAGAATCAAATTAGTTGTCAGGCCATCAACTCACCTTGGATTCACCCTTATTTAAGAGGAGGAAACTTGTTCTTCCCGATCAATAATAATGTACTTTTTATGCAATATACTTTTCTAAGCACTATGTAAGAATTTAATGTTGTTCTCAAGAAACTGAAGGAGAGAGAAATTTAGGAGAAAGTGTTGGCTCGTTTCCTCTCAACTCTATGACAAGAGGAAATCCTTGAAAGTCCCTAATAAATTATATAATGTTGTATCTTTCAAATATTTAATTTGACAACACTTATTTTAATACAAATTCTAACCGTTTCAATTAAAACAAAAACTAAATCTTAATCTTAAAATTATATTATTATAAAAAATAAAAATAAAAAACTTAACAATGTTCATGTAATATACAAAATTTATATTTACAAACTTTTCATTTTAGAAAATGTATTCTATGTGGTATTTATGATTTTGCACACAAGTAAATCTCATCTTTATGCGAAATATCCAAGTAAGCAAGAAATATTTATGTAAAATCCAATCACAACTTGGGTTAGAAAGAGTTCATTGGCAAGAAGCAATGTGCCATGATGGAATATATATTTATTGCAATGAAACTCATTAAAGGACACCTCTGAAGTTGTCGATTAGCATGGAGTCTAGGGGTGGGTGGGTGTGCATGCGCATGCGATGATTAGAGAAGAAATGAAATATAGGTGGAAATAAGATAGTTCAAAAACTAATATTATTTTCCTTTCAAATTTGACATAGTCCTCCTTCAAACTTGTTCTAAGCATCAAAGTCCTTAGTTGCTTCTCTAGGTAGAGATGCTCCCACAGGTTTAGAAACAATTACCATGTGAGTTATAAATCATCATTAAAATTTGTATTGATTTAGGAGATTCTGGTGTTTCTGAGCCACAAAAAATAGTCACCAATCCAAATACTTACCCACAAACTGTATTGGTTTAGTAGATTGTGGTGTTTCTAAACCACAAAAAATAGGCATCAAGCAAAATACTTACCCACAATTTTGTCAATTGGCATATTCATGTATATGCAATGGAATTATACACGGTCACAAATTTTTTGAGTAGGAAGTGTGTGTGTGTGTGATTAACTCTAATTTAGAAGGTTAAAATTATTTCTCTATTTGAACTAACATAAAGAAGAAAATCAACATTGTTAAATTTAGAATGAACTCTTTCAAGCTCTATAGTGAAACAAGAGCTGCAAGCAGCAATGTCCATGACATTAGCTTGAAGTATAGATGCATGGGCTTGAATAGACATGCAAATTAGAATTGAAAATGCCAATGGAGGCGTGCAGTGTAGCAGGATACCAAGTCAAATTCTTGTATAACATCATGTGGAATGTGGGTCAGTGCAAGCTAATGAGGGTCACTTTTGGCACGTTAGATGCAATAGAAAACTGAAAAAGCAGGCATCCCTCAACTTACTTGGATTTTTTGATTTACTTACGGAAAATATCTTGCATTGAGTAAAAAAGATGAAATGTAGGAAATTGAATCACGTTTCTGAATATATAACTTTTATGTATTGAAAATTTGCATAGCTATGTCAAGTTTCAGTTTTCCTAACAGACACTTTTTATTTTTCAGGCAAATGATAAGGTATATGTTTTTGTGGGTAGAGCCTTTGAGGGCCTAAATGATGGAATCAAGCTACAAAAATCGGCATGCATGTAGAGAACACATAGCACTTGTGCGCCATTATTTTTCGAAAATTAAATTAGTAATTTTATAATTTTTTTATAATTGTCTAAGTGATCAAACCTCAAAAATAGTACATCTTTTGTGGGTAGAGCCTTTGAAGGTCTTAATGCAAAAATCTTGAAATGGGTTTTTCATAGAACGTGGAGGTTAGTGTCCTCTTGTGCACCATACAATTTTTTTTTGAAATGATTGAGAATTGAAAAAGTTATGGAAGAAACACTAACAATGTGTTTCACGAGTTAAGGAGGTAGGACAGAAAAGAAATTGAAAGAAAATAGGAAAAATTAATATTTCAAAATAAAAGTTACATATTTGGAATCTGCAGAAAAAATGCTATTTGTGTCTAAGATTTCGTCAAAAATAACTCTGTGTAGCATATTGTAACGAGTGGCTAAGCACAGGCTTCTCCAGAAACTGGAAGAAATACCCAATTAGCTTTGGTTTTTCATTAACATAGCACAGGTTTGGAATTACTGAAGCAAACTCCAAAGCATACACATAGGATTATTGTTGACATGTGAGCATGTGACTCGGCCTGTTTAAATTCAAAAATATTGCCGCGCTTTTAGATTTAAATAACGCGTACGCGTTATATAACTAAATAACGTGTGCGCGTTATATCAATAATTAACGCGTACGCGTTATATAACTACATAACACGTACGCGTTATATAGTTACAAAACGCGCTCGCGTTATTCAAATCATAAAATACATGTTTAATACTTGAGAAAGAGGGGGTGTAGAAGTCAAGGGAAATTTTGTTTAATATTTGAGAAGGGGTGGGGAAGGGTCAAGGGAATCTATGGTTAATATTTAATAGGGGTGGGAAAGGGTCAAGGGCTTAGAAGGATGTTGGAAGCTTGAGTGGGGAGAGATGAAGGGAATGAGAACATGATGGGCTACAGGGGGTGAAGGGAAGTGGAGCTTGAGAGCACTATTAGGAGTAGAATAGGTTCTGAAGAGGTATAGGGTTAGAAGTTGAAAGTGAGACTTGAGTGACAAGGGGGATGTGAGAGAGAAATAAAGAATACAAGGGGGGGAGAGACATAGAGCGAGGGAGGGAGAGGGACAATGGGGAGGAATGGATTTGGAGGGAGTGAGAGATAGATGGGGATAGAACGAAATAAGAGATAGGAAGGGAGGGACAGAAAGTGTTGGTGGGAGACATGCAGAGAGTGGTGGCGATGGAGAGAGAGGGAGTGATGGAGAGATTGGGATAGGTTGAGGGAAAGATGAGGGAGGGATAGAAGGTGAGAGACAGGCGATGAGAGAGGGAGGGAGAGAAGGTAAGGTGAGGGATGGAGGGAGAAAGTTGGAGATAGATATGGATGGAGGGGGTATGGGTTTGAGAATGGAAAGTGACATAATGTGTGTGTATGTGTGTGTGTTTGAGAGAGAGAGAGAGACAGAGAGAGAGACAGAGAGAGAGAGAGAGAGAGAGAGAGATTGATGGTTGGGGAGAGAGAGACTAGAGGGAGTTGTGAGCATCATATTCTCCATCAGCATCATATTCTTCATCATCATCATCTTCATGACCATCATCGTCATCATCAACATCTTCATCATCATCACCATCATCATCATCATCATCATATTCCTCATCAAATCAAAATCTCCATCATCATTATCATCATCTAAACATCACCATCACCATCATCATCAACATCTTCATCATCATCACCATCACCATCATCATCAAAATCTTCATCGTCATCACCATCACCATCACCATCACCATATTCATCATCATTGTCATCTCTAGGTTCCCCATCAACATCAACATCTCCATCATCATCATCTTCTTCATCATCATCATCTTCATCACCATCATCATCATCATCAACATCTTCATCATCATCACCATCATCATCATCATCATTATCTTCCTTGAATCAGATCAACATATCCATCATGTCACCATCATCTTCTGAACATCATCATCTAAACATCACTATCACCATCACCATCATCATCATCATCTTCATCATCATTACCATCACCATCATCATCAACATCTTCATTGTCATCACCATCATCATCATCATCATCATTGGCATTTGTAGGTTCCTCATCAACATCTCCATCATTATCATCTTCTCCATCATCATCATCTTCATCACCATCATCATCAGCATCAACATCTTCATCATCATCACCATAATCATCATCTTCATCGTCATCAGGTCAACATCTCCATCATCATCATCTTCTTCATCATCTTCACCATCATCATCATCATCATCATCTTCATCGCCATCTCCATCATCTCCATCATCTCCATCATCATCACCATCACCATCATCATCATCTTCATGACCATAAACATCTTCATCATCATTATCATCTCCCCCTTCCTCATCAACATCTCCATCATCATCATCATCATCATCATCATCATCACCATCTGAACATCACCATCACCATCATCGTCAACATCTTCATCATCATCATCATCATCATCAGCATCATCATCAGCATCAGCATCATCATCAAAATCTTCATCGTCATCACCATCACCATCTTCATCATCATTGTCATCTCTAGGTTCCCCATCAACACATCTCCATCATCGTCATCTTCTTCATCATCATCATCTTCATCACCATCATCATCGTCATCTTCTTCATCATCATCATCTTCATCACCATCATCATCGTCATCAACATCTTCATCATCATCACCACCATCATCATCATCATCTTCCTCATCAGATCAACATCTCCATCATGTCACCATCATCTTCATCTTCATCATCATCATCATCATCATCATCATCATTACCAACACCATCATCATCAACATCTTCATCGTCATCACCATCATCATTGGCATCTGTAGGTTCCTCATCAACATCTCCATCATCGTCATCATTGGCATCTGCAGGTTCCTCATCAACATATCCATCATCGTCATTTTCTCCATCATCATCACCATCATCACCATCATGATCTTCTGAACATCATCATGATCATCATCTAAACATCACCATCACCATCATCGTCAACATCTTCATCATCATCGCCATCAGCATCATCATCAAAATCTTCATCGTCATCACCGTCACCATCTTCATCATCATTGTCATCTCTAGGTTCCCCATCAACACATCTCCATCATCATCATCTTCTTCATCATCATCATCTTCATCACCATCATCATCGTCATCAACATCTTCATCATCATCACCATCATCATCATCATCATCTTCCTCATCAGATCAACATCTCCATCATGTCACCATCATCTTCGTCATCATCATCATCATCATCATTACCAGCACCATCATCATCAACATCTTCATCGTCATCACCATCATCATTGGCATCTGTAGGTTCCTCATCAACATCTCCATCATCATCATCATTGGCATCTGCAGGTTCCTCATCAACATATCCATCATTGTCATTTTCTCCATCATCATCACCATCATCACCATCATGATCTTCTGAACATCATCATGATCATCATCTCAACATCACCATCACCATCATCGTCAACATCTTCATCATCATCGCCATCAGCATCATCATCAAAATCTTCATCGTCATCACCATCACCATCACCATCACCATCACCATCACCATTGTCATCTCTAGGTTCCCCATCAACACAACATCTCCATCATCATCATCTTCTTCATCATCATCATCTTCATCTCCATCATCGTCCTCATCAACATGATCTTCATCATCATCACCATCATCACCATCATCATCATCATCTTCCTCATCAGATCAACATCTCCATCATGTCACCATCATCTTCATCACCATCATCATCACCATCATCATCAACATCAACATCTTCATCATCATCACCATCATCTTCATCAACATTATCATCTTTATCATCTTCATCTGCATCATGATCATCTTCATTGTCATCACCCTCCTCCTCCTCATCATCTTTATCATCTTCATCTACATCATGATCATCTTCATTGTCATCACCCTCCTCCTCCTCATCATCTTGTGCACTTATGCACTTAGGGATTAATATTTAGAAGAGGGTCTAAAGGCCTTTATGGGGGAGGGGCTCTAGGAACAAGGTAAGACAGAGAGGGCAGGGGGGAGGGATAAAGGCGTAGAGGGTTAGTGATTAAGGGAGAAGAAGGGAGAGAGTGCTATAGGGAGGGATAATGACGAAGATAAAGAGAAGGTGGAGAGATGGAGAGTGGGGTGGTAGAGACATGGCTGAAGGGAGAGAAAGAAACATGAAAGAAACATGTAGGGAGAATGAGGGACACATATTTAGAAAGAGATAGGGGGTATCTAGGGATTATTGGGAGAGAGCTAGGGGGTATTAAACCATACAAAACATTTGTTTTGTATGCAATCATATAAATTATTAGTTTTCTTTGATTTTGTTCGTTGCCCTAGCCGTGCACCTAACCTATTTATTGTGCTTGACTATATCGCGTTCGCGTTTTTTAACTACATATCGCGCACGCGTTTTATATTTATAAAACGCGTACGCGTTTTGGAACTCCAGAAATAATGGACTGTTGCTGTCCGAGAGCAACTTCACTCTATCCGAACGAAAGCAACAATCCCGCGATTTTTCAAACAGCACGAGCCCGCGTCTGAAAATTTTCACATTCTACACCAACTCCATCATTTTTTTTTATGCAGGTGCAGCATTGAGGACATCTTTCATGGTTGCTCACTGTGGTGTTGGGTTATATGGCCATATTTGAAGAAAATAATTAGCAAGCTTGAAGAATCTCCAATTGAAGAACACCAAAGATAAGGCCTTTGAAAGATTCATTTTGCCTATATTTGAGGAGCACACAAGGTAAGATATCAAGCTTCAAGACCAACAAGGAAGAACTTCCATTTGCTTATTATTGAAGAGCTTGTAATTGAGGAGCAACAAAAACAAACTATATTGAATTGATCATTGTGGTGATGGGGAATGCACGTAACCGAGTAAACAAATCCACAAGGAAGAAGAGACCTCAAGAAGTCATTGAAGAAGAGAAAGAAAAGAAAAGAATATACATGATGAATCGGAGGCTTTCTTTGGAAACTAATCCAAATCCAATTGTAGAGGATACCATGGTTCATCCTATTAATCCACGACAAGAGGGACCTTCAATTTCCACAATAGTTGTTGAACAAGCACCCCATGGAAGTAATCAAGAAGCAAAACGTAGGTGCTCATTAGGGGATGTTTCAATTCCCACTTCAAGTCAAAGTGATAAGTTACCATCTCAAGATGAAGCTCACGAAGAAACACACAATTTGCTATCCGGATGTGGTTATACAAGCGATGAAGTCAGAGAGGCGTTGGACATTTTGCCTACTGTTGAAGAAGAGAATGTTATCCACACCATCGATGAGGATGTTGGACTTCCACAAGGGGATGTTGGACTTCCACAGACCATGGATGAGGATGTTGGACTTCCACCATCCAACTACCAGGAAGAGAATGAAGGACACCAAGCTACTACTGAAACGCCAGAGCGTCTTGGTGATGCGCTACATGGTACAATTCCAACCCCCTTACCTCCATTAGCAAGCACACGTCGAAGAACTCCGAAGCGTATACAAGTTGATGAAAGACTTATGAATTCCATTGAAGGTACGCTATCTAAACGTAGTATTGCTTATCAAACTCAACAGATACTTGATAAATATTTTGTTTCTAAATGTGATGGAGATAAATGTAGATTATTTTTATCATTGTTAAAATCTAGGAGCATGAATGTTGTTAGGAAAAAGTTAGGGATAAAGATGATAAAGAATTCTGAACCAAGTTCTCATATAGTTAAAAGCCTAGTAGATGCATTTGGTAAAATTGGTAAGAACACACATTCAAAGGACCGCAATGCTGCTCGTCGTGTGTTGTCACAATCAATTGCAGATAAGAACACCAGGGCCCTTCGTATTCTCAGGCCTACATCGAAACTAGTTAATTTGAATGTAAAAACCCTCCGTAGGTATTCTATTAGAAGAGAACATCTTGACACAACCGATCAGACAGATTTTTGGGCCTTTGTTGGTCGGTTGCCACGTCGTGACATGAAGCTAGTTGATGCAGTAAAGGGACTAGTGCATAGTTTTTGGCATGATCACACAAGGCCTTCTTCAAACCGAAAGGATGTACTAAAACTAAGAAGGGGTTCAAAGGATCGTGAGCCACATACTAAGCATCTTCTTGATATAACACAGACAGAGCTTTACGAAAAATTTAAGATTGAGCATAGACAATTGAACTTGGGGCAAAGATCTTTTGAGAAATGTAAGCCATGGTATGTTAGAATAAATACTCTTCGTAACACTTGTTGTTGTAGATACCATGTAGAATATGAATATTACTATGAAACATTTTTGTACATTCGTCGTGTGTTGCATACTAACATTGTGCAGGATTGCTCCATGACAATACCACCGACTTCATCAAGAGAATTCATTCATAGCATCATGTGCAATAGGCCCGAGGGGCAAACATACTATGCAAAATCTTGTTTGGATGGAACATGCTCCAACTGTGCTGGAATGGCATTATTGAGCCAATGTATGCACGAGAATGGAGACAGTGAATTTGGGAAAATGGTTACAGACATGAAAAGTTTCAAATATATCAACTATGAAATAGTCCCAGGGAAAGAAAGCAAAAAAATACAATTGGTGACATCTCAGGTATGCATTTATATCTATAAAATTATGTTGTAACGGTTACATTTCAATCCTTACTTACAACAAAAAACTGACATTGAGATCATTTTGTGTCACCAGGTACAAGTTAGTGACTTCATCAAGGAATTTATTGAAAAGACACATCAATATGTTCAGCATGTCCACGTGGCACGATGGCAGGATGAGAAGTTTAGAATATGCAGAGATACATTTCCCTTTGGTACTATACTTTCAGTTGTTGATTTTGCCGAGAACTACACTCTGCAACCTCAAAATGAGATCCAAAGTCAGTATTATCACTCTGAGCAGGTTTCCTTGATGGTCCATATCACATACAGGCATGGCCCAAATAGCACTGAAGAGCAAAGAGAAATTCTGAAGGAATATCACTTCTACATAAGTGATGATAGGTGCCACGACTTCCACTATGTACGTCATTGCTTCATCATGTTCTATGATCACTTGAAGGGAAGGAACATACAGATGGACCGACACTGGATTTGGTCTGATGGGTGTGCTGGTCAGTTCAAAAATGCACGCATATTTCAGTGGTTGTGTTCATTGCATAAAAACTACAAAGTGCCACATATGTGGAACTATTTTGAGACTGGGCATGGTAAAGGAGAGCATGATGGAGCCGGAGCATGTGTCAAAACAGCCCTACGAAGAGAGGAATTGAAAGTATCTACAGAATCTACTATTCTAAATGCTCAATCTATAGTCAGGTGGTGCACGTCAGTAATGGGAGAGGAATCAACTATGCGAGTAGAATCCACAAGAAAGAGACATGTGGAGAGATTTTTTTGGGAGGTGGTAGACATAGATCGTTCACATGCATGGGAATGCAAGACTGTGCCTGGGACTCGTGGCTTTCATTCGGTTCGAAGCTCTGATAACCCAGTATTTGAAATTTGGACCAGAAAAATTGCTTGTTTTTGCCCGCCTTGTTGTGATGGTGACTGGGATGGGTGTGAATCATTGGATTGGGTTGATGGATGGGATCGCATATCACTTCCACTTGATCAGCGTGCAATTGTTGAGTTAACTCCGTTGGAAGAAGACCAATCATCTATTTCTGCAGATTTTGATCATGTATCAGACCTTGTACAACCCGGTATGATGCATTTCCTTAACATTTTTTGTTTGTTTACGTAGTCTTCAAATGCACATTAATGGACTTGTATCGCACTCTAAATATTTTGATCATATACCTACAATCATATAATGCAGGGCACATATACGCAGTGGTTGCCTCAAAAGATACTGAATGGGGTGATGAATACTGGTTGGCACGCTGTATAGATGGAAAGCAAACCCTCATTGTGTCCATGACTGACGATGAAAACAACCACTTTCCAACTGGTTCTATGGTTGTTAAAGGTGAATACTTGACACGGGACAACAATGGAAGAAAGAAGGGTGGATATGTTTACAGGGATTACAAACCAGGTGCAAGTGTATATCACTTTACCAACTTAATCATTGGCACAAACCTTCAGGTACGAACAATGCCTAGTCGAAATACATCGAAGGTACGCTACTTCTTACCGGATACAGAGCACGAGAGACTAATGGAGACCATCAGTATAAGAGATGATCCGGAGGGCTTGGTTGTATGATAATAGGTGGGATCTAGCATGATGAGGTACGTTACATACTTTTAATACTATACTATTTTCACTATTTGTAATTGAATATTGATATATGTTCAATTTTCACATGTATGTTTCATATGAATATGTCAATTTTGCGTTCTTGATATGCCAAATTTACAAGAGATGGATTAAAATTATATTATGTTCATATGATCAGTAAACCATATATTAATCATGTTTGAGAGGTTGCTTAGCTAACTTTAAGGGCATTTAAGCTCTATGTTAAGCCCAACTAAATCCTTATGAATCACTAGACAATCGAATTGGTTCCTTGAGTAATTCAACTATGAAAGTCTCTCTTAATCTAGCGACAACCACCTTTTACCCATTTCTATAGAATTTATCTTCTTTAATAATTTTCTAATCCAAATTTTAATAGCTATTACATTTTCACTATACAACTATGAAAGTCTCTAGTGACAACCACCTTTTACCCATTTTTATTATACATCTCTAAGTTATCCACACAAAAACACACACATATATATATAATAATTATTGTGTATTCATAGTCAAAACTAAAAAATATATGGATTAAAGTGGATAAACATTAAACTAAACTAAAATTAAACTAAAATTAAACTAAATTAAATTAAACTAAAAAATATATGGATTAAAGTGGATAAACATTAAACTAAAATTATAATAATTGTGTTTTTTAATCCATTTTTTACATATGATCAGTAAACCCTAAAATTATATTATGTTCATCATGTTGGTTATTGGCTTCACCCAACAAAATTAATTCAATTCATGCTCACTATATTAAACAATACACTTATATTAAATTTAATTCATGTCTTGTTAAATATTTCATAATGAATTAGCTAGTTGAGAGCACCACCTTAGACCAAGCCATCATCATCATGGACCTGCAAAACCCTAGTTTCCAAAGTGTCTAGGCAGGTTCGGGCTAGGAACACTAGCCATACCCGCCCGGTGGATGATTTTCCAAAGTTGACCCCCGTGTGCAAAAATTGCACACTCCCACACTGAGCAAAACCCTAGTTTCAAAGATGGACCTGCAAGGTGACACATGGGCCACCGGGTAGGAGGGGAGGGGCACCCCTGGCACTATCCCGGTGTGCTGAATCCAACGGAGTCGACGGTTCGTCGATCCGAGCCACGGTCTTCATTCTATGGCTCGTCCCGTCTCACTACCAGAAGGCCTTCAGGGACACCTGCTGGATACCTACCGGGGGCATAGAACTCCAACCATGCAACAAAACCGGGTTCCGGGGAGACCTGCAGGTGTGTCTAGACAGGTTCGGGCTAGGAACACTAGCCATACTTGCCCGGTGGATGATTTTCCAAAGTTGACCCCCGTGTGCAAAAATTGCACACTCCCACACTGAGCAAAACCCTAGTTTCCAAGATGGACCTGCAAGGTGACACATGGGCCACCGGGTAGGAGGGGAGGGGCATCCCTGGCACTATCCCGGTGTGCTGAATCCAACGGAGTCGACGGTTCGTCGATCCGAGCCACGGTCTTCATTCTATGGCTCGTCCCGTCTCACTACCAGAAGGCCTTCAGGGACACCTGCTGGATACCTACCGGGGGCATAGAACTCCAACCATGCAACAAAACCGGGTTCTGGGGAGTCCTGCAGGTGTGTCTAGACAGGTTCGGGCTAGGAACACTAGCCATACTTGCCCGGTGGATGATTTTCCAAAGTTGACCCCTGTGTGCAAAAATTGCACACTCCCACACTGAGCAAAACCCTAGTTTACGAAATGAATGCACAATGAAGCCACTGGGCCATGGGGAGACGAGGGAGAGGGCCCCCTAGAGGTAATCGCACGCTAGGAGACCAACGGAGTCGACGGTTCGTCGGTCCGACGTCCGGTTTCCGAGTTATGTCGAGTTGCAAGTCGCATGAAAATGCCGTTCAGGGACACTTGGTGAATTTCCGTCCGGGAGCCAAAAAGCAAATGGAGCAAGAAGATTGCGTGCCGTTGGCTCCCGCAAGTGTGTGTGGGCAATGCCGACGTGGGAACACTGCCAACACTGGCTCGGGGGAGGTTTTTGCAGAGTTGACCCACCAATGCGAGATTGCATGCAATTACACTGAGCAAAACCCTAGTTTACGAAATGAATGCACAATGAAGCCACTGGGCCATGGGGAGACGAGGGAGAGGGTCCCCTAGAGGTAATCGCACGCCAGGAGACCAACGGAGTCGACGGTTCGTCGGTCCGACGTCCGGTTTCCGAGTTATGTCGAGTTGCAAGTCGCATGAAAATGCCGTTCAGGGACACTTGGTGAATTTCCGTCCGGGAGCCAAAAAGCAAATGGAGCAAGAAGATTGCGTGCCGTTGGCTCCCGCAAGTGTGTGTGGGCAATGCCGACGTGGGAACACTGCCAACACTGGCTCGGGGGAGGTTTTTGCAGAGTTGACCCACCAATGCGAGATTGCATGCAATTACACTGAGCAAAACCCTAGTTTACGAAATGAATGCACAATGAAGCCACTAGGCCATGGGGAGACGAGGGAGAGGGTCCCCTAGAGGTAATCGCACGCCAGGAGACCAACGGAGTCGACGGTTCGTCGGTCCGACGTCCGGTTTCCGAGTTATGTCGAGTTGCAAGTCGCATGAAAATGTCGTTCAGGGACACTTGGTGAATTTCCGCCCATTTTATAATTTAAGCCACTTTTAAATATTTGAACTTCCATATTATTTTTGAAAGAGTATAATATTTCAAAACTCCTAAAGAGACAAAAACACATGATCAAAACTCCTAAGGCTGTAATTTAGAGTAGTAATAATGGGGGGTGATGGAGTTGAATTTGATCCTATGGAAGATAATGATACTAATATTATTGAGAATAAAGGGATAATAGGTTGATCCATGACACCTTTGTTTGCATGGATGAGGATGCACCTATGTATGAGACCTATGATAATATTCATGATGTACATCTTATTGATAAGGCACACAAAGGCCTATACAAGAGATCAAAGATGGGTCACTTTGTCTACTAATTTGATGTTGATAAAATTGAAGGTATTGAATGACATTTCAAACAATGGTATGACAAAGATCCTAATGTATACACAAGGTTAATATATAAGGTGCCCCATAAGGTTCTTTGTCATATCCCTATAATTCTAGGTTTTTGATGATTGTTTAGGTTAAAAAACATAGCACATTATATGGATTATCATGTACAAAGATAAGTGAAGATGGTATTATATGAGTGGCTACAAATGGTTCTCAATTTACGATCATCAAGGAAATATTACCCATTTTTTAAGAAGAACCTCATAATGTTAGACTTTCATTGGTAGTTGATGGCAATGGGTGTGCATGAGTGAGTTCATTGAAACCTTGAAAACATTGTATTGCATTTAGTTTGATTAAATTACACGAGCAAGAACTTTGACATAACTTGTAATGATCATCCAAAATCACAAATTTTAATTAGATACCAATTAGTGCATGCATGTAGTGAATTCGTTGAAACCTTTGAATATAATAGTTTGTTCTTTTGACATAGTGCATTCATGAGTAAAAGATAATCCACACAAATCAACACATTAGAATGACACAAGTACATGTATCCAAAAGTACATATATATCCAAAAGTGCATGTCTCCAAAAGTACATGTATATCCAAAAGTCTCCAAAAGTGCATGTCTCCAAAAGTACATGTATATCCAAAAGTATCGAAAAGTACATGTATCCAATGAAGTCAATGTACATGTCTCCAAAAGTACATGCACAATAAAGTCAATGTACATGTCTCCAAAACTGAATGTATCGAAAAGTACATATATATACAAAAGTATCCAAAAGCACATGTGTCCAAAACTATCCAAAAGTATCAAAACTCAAGCTTTCTCTTGTTCTTTCCCGACGTTGATCCTCTAGGCACATCCCTAGGATCAATGTGCATCCCTGGATCCTGCAAATTAAATATCAATTGTTAAATTCAACTAACTATGTACACTAATACATTATCTCAACAATTATCAACTGGTGCATGGAAAGTGCATGAAACACTTGGTCACTGAAGGACATCTCACCTCAACTGACAAAGGAGATTGTGTTGCTTGTGTAGCAGATGGAGCCGTCGGTTGAACATCCAGGATGGTTGAACCAGGGGGGCCAGGCACTGCTCCTGCTGGTGGTGGCTACAATGAAAAAATGTTGAAATAGTTAGAAATGCATGAATAAACAATAGGTCCAACAATAATAAACTATGTAAAGATAATGTTGAAATAGTTACATACCTGTGTGTGATCAGTCGCCACTGCAGATGCGGCACTAACTGCTGCATCAACCATCGATGCAAGGTTCTCAGCAGACAACTCGGGTTCCTGTTGCAGTAAACATGCAATTCAAACATTAACAAAAACGATTTATGCACTGGATTTCAAGTTAAACAACAAATATCATCGAAGGATATACATTACCGTGGTGTGAGTAAGCCCATGGTCGTGGGCAGCTGGAGTCTTTCTCGGAGTAGAACGCCTCACATACACACGACCCTTGTTCACGAATGGCCTGGAGGGAGATGCAAATACAGGCAATGGGCCAGATGTGTCGGATGGTGCCTACAGTCAGCAAGTGTTCATGTAGTTAGACATGCATGATTCAACAAACAAACATGTATTTAAAAAATGTCATTTTTAATTGTTTACCTGGAGCCCAGACGTTTCAGGGGACGGTATGACCATGGGCACTACCTCCACATTACCTTGCCCCTGTGAAGGATCTGCCATCTGCAAGTTTAATAATTGTAAATATTAGACCGTATATAGCATTAATGAACTAAAATGTAAAGTATGTGGAAATTAACAAATTAACAAGTATTAAAAAACTGAAATTTTAAAATGTTTACCTCGGTGTGAGATACGGCAATAGGTGGTATATAAGATGGGCCTGCCGAATGGGTAGCATCATGCCCCCCTGTCGAGTCTGGAACATCCGGCTCTGGGGCGTCACTGCCGGTAATCATCATCAACTGCAAGTTCACAAAATTAATATATTAGCTCAAACTATATATATGTCTACAAAGACGAAAATAAATGAAGAATTTATTACAATTAACCATCAAGATACCTCTCTCAAAAAGCCACTGAAGGCAACATCTGATGCAATACCATAGCAGGGACGACCACATGACGTGCACTCGTGAGGATCAGTACTAGGATGGGGAATAGCTGATGGTCCTCCACTAGTGGATGGTCCTGATGGTCCTGCAGAAGTGGATGGTCCTGATGGTCCTGCAGTAGCTGATGGTCCTGCATGGTGACGAGCTGGTGTATGTACCACACCAGGGACAGATGTCCCTTCCTCACCCATATGTTGAACCATCCTGCCATGGCGAAGAACCGTCCGTGCCAAACTCAAAAATGCATCCCGTGTCTGCGGAATAATGCGATGTGCTGGTGGGACATCTGGCCCAGGAAACTGCCTGCGAGGTGCAGGGATAGGGCGATCCTGGTCTCGAAGCCTGGCATTGGGTCGGTTTTGGGGCATCCCCCCACCGATCCCCTGGAACTGTAAGATGTCAAAATAGTTAACGTGTTTATGCAACACGAACTCTGCATACATCTTTCGAAGGAAATATAAGGGAATTTCCCTGTTGTTGTGTGGTGGCATATCAAAAACCATGTACCATCTGTCCATCCAGTTATCAACAAATGGTTGAAACGTGCACCACTCAATGGAGATATGCGGCTTGCTTGCATTAGGGATTTCCCCCGTCCGGGGGTCCCTAAACAATGCAAATACAACCTCTTTGGATATTTTTAGCTTTTTTACTGCATTGTAATCTAGTCCATCAGCATATTGTTGTCTTTTTCTTTCTCTGTAAGATGCAATATCATACAGGACATTCGTAGATTGTGTAATTGTGTCCACAATTGCATCCAAGGTTGATGCAAGTGAACGGCGAATCCTGTCGCCACCACTAAAAGCTTCACTTATGCCCCTCAATTGGGCAAGCTCAATCAATATTTCGGCATTGGCATCCATAGCCGCAACTGCAATAAAGACATTAATACGAAAATCATTAGAAACATATACATGGTATATAATGACGTCTCTTCAAAATTGAACATGTATTAAATCAAACTCACATAAGCAATTTAATGGCATTTACTTACATACATTTAAAACTTAAAATTAAACATTTGACAATTAAAAAGTAAGTTAGTCAGATTGGCAGAGACGAGGAGGAGGAGGATCAAGGCAGTGATGAGTTTGTTGATTCAGGCATGGAGGAGGAGGATCAAGGCAGTGATGAGTTTGCATCTATGTGTCTCAATGTCTCATTGTGTTTTGTGATTGTGAATGACAAATGTGTTGTGATTTGTGAATGATCTAATTTCTATTGAATATTTCATATTTGTAATTGTAAATGTAATTTCTATTGAATATTTGTAATTGTAAATGTTAAATTTTATTGGATGATCTATATGTCTATATTTTTAAATTTTAATATATTTTAAAAATATATTAATTCCGGGGGTCACCGTGTCCTACGTGTCATAATTCCGGGGGTCACCGTGTCTAGTGGGGACCAGGGATCAAATTTGAAGGGTGGGGTCCCATTTCACTATGAAGGGCTATGAGATATTGAACACTATTGAAGGGCTATGAGAAATTTATTAATATTTATTCTATGTGTATATATGGATGTGTTCATGTTGTATGGATTGGATTCTAGGTTAACCGAGGCCTTTTTAGAGCAAAGAATGGGGTAATTACTATTTGGGAACAAGTTTTTTATCAAATGTAAATTGCGGTGATGGAAGATATTGAGGGTGCCACATGTTGTGGAGAAAGTAGTATTGATTCCTATGACGTAATAGGGAGTTCAAAAAGTCTGGTTTCAAGTATTGTCATGCGTAGCTCGATTGATTTTTCTCGCGCTAGGGTTGTAGCAACTGTTATGGCCATTACTGTTAAAAGGATTGATGGGGTGGAATCCCGTGAAACGATGAGTTCTTTTGTTAAGACGTAGATTCAGTGAAATTTGGTGGGAGTCTTATGTTCATTTTATGCACAAAATTCGATTACTTGATTTTGTTGCATTGTTAACTCTCCTCCTAGTCATAGCTACAATCTCTTATATAATTGTGAAGGTTATCAATCCACTCAATATATTAAAGTTGTAGTAGGCCAAAATCATCCACATATTTATTGTACTCACAAATGTTGACATTCCAATTTCTATGTAGAGCGCCCATTAACATTAGATTTTAATAATTTTGTTGATGCCATTAAATGTGTTAAACACGTAAGCGCTCGCTACAAACACGAGAACTTCGAAGCGTTCAAGCCATGGGCTACTCAGTGTAAGCCCGTCCACGTAAGTTCCTCAATGATATTATTAGAGGCCCAATGGTCCATGATCCATGGATGATCGAACACGTGGATATTGGAGAGTAAGCGAGTCCCACTCCCAAGTCACCTAGCTAGTAGCCGCATTCCCAATTTCCCACTAAAAATTGTTGATGGGTGAAATTTGAAGCTACCCTTCTGTTGCAATTTTAAACAGTAGTGGTTAATTTAATTATTGAAGGGCTTACCATGAAATTAAATTTTTTTTGCATGGTAAAATTTGAAGTGGCCTTCTATGACGTGTGGGTAAAATTTGAAGTGGCCTGAAGGCTTCAAATTTGAAGCCTGGTGGGGACACTCGTGTCCCGTGTCCTCGTGTCGGGTGACTTAGAAAGGGGGGAGTTTTAATTTTTTCAATTTTTGGTTTGATTATGAAGTTTTGAGTTTTGTGAAAAGGGTTTCATTTTGAGGTGTGAATTTAATTACAAATTGGGTTATTCCCAATTTGATCAATATTACAAAACTAGGTTAAACAATCAAAAAAATAGTAATTTGGATTAAAAAATCACAAAAAAATGATTTGGGTGAATAAATTACCTGACTAGATGAGAATGCACCGGTGAATTTGTCTCCTCTCCAGCTGAATCGAGCAACACGGATAGTTGAGTGGGCCACAAAGCGTCCTCGTCTAGGGTCAATTTCGCCTCTATTCGCGTTTCTGATGCGTGAGTGTCGCGGGTGGTCGGCAATCGGCCGACTGTGTTTTTAAATTCATTTTTAGTTTTACATATCGCGTACGCGATTTGTAAATACATAACGCGTACGCGTTTTTTAACTACATAACGCGTACGCGATATTGTTACCTAGCCTACATGTCCAATGACATGTTAGGCTCGGGTCTTACCATGGCAGGGGGTAAATATCATAAACGCGTTATGTTTTAGGTATCAGGAACGAGATTTGAAAAAAGTAGCATTGCATCTAAAGTGACCCTCATCTTCTTGCACACACCCATGTATAATTTGCCATTAAAGGCTAGCAGAGTTTATTTGCAAAGCTCTTTGCTCTTCCAATTGCAAGGTTGCAAGCATGCCTTTGAAAAATATATACGACAACAACGACGTGGGATAAGCGTTACTTGGAACGCTCTTTTCCCAATGCTTGCTCATTATGTTGCCAAATCCTGGAAAATCTGATCTTGAAGATGACAACAATTAAAATTTACAGTTTTAATCATGATTAAGTATTTAATTATATCGATAGACATTTATATTTTAGAATTTGAGGTGGAGTAATATGTTTTTCTAGATTATGCATGGACCATTGCTAGTTGATGTATGGATAACCAACAGTAGCAGACACCCAGTTTAACTAGAAGAAGGTTGGTGATAATAGCTAAGACACAAACAACTGGTGATAATAACTACTAATGGACAACAAATAACAGATAACTTGTTTATAACTCTTGTGGTAAGTGGAAATAGCAGTGGTTGTGCTAATTTAAAGAATAACAAAGATTTAAACTAATTGAAATCGCAATTTACCTCAATAGGGTTTAGAGGCATGATTAAATCCGTTGATGTTGTATGGAGGCATCCGCATGTGATTGCTATTCTTATCTAGTCCTTATTGATTCTCTTACCTGCTGCATGCTGAAGGGATAGGTCGCTCACCATAGCCTCTACTTGGTATTTCTATGAATTTATTGTGGCTGAGTAGATCTATGGAAAAAAAATCTGGTTAAGGTGGCCTAAAGGTCGTTCGATTTGGCGGCAGGAAAAATATACTTGTAGCAATATGTCACTTTGTCATTCCATATTCATCGTCATGTCTAGAGTGATGTCCCCTTCGTATCCATGCTTAGTTTCTCCATTTGTGTCGCTATTTAGTCCTCATGTCTCATGTGGGAAGTGTTGTCATCTGGGTAGTCATGGCAAAGACAAGTCAATTTTGGAAACTTGTCTGTCCTCACTATATGCATTTCCATGTCATGGAGTCAATATCATTGTGTTTGCATCAAAGTGTTGGTCATGACCATATTTTGTTTGAAAAAAATCATCGTTTGAACCTTTTGGCACTTAGTTGAAATTTCATCATGCTAGGTAATTTGTATCTTGTCAGTTCAATTTCGTCGAAGTAGTGACTTCCAATTAATTCACCAGTTGTGTATGTGGTTAGCGTCATCATCGCGCCTATGTCCCAAAAGTGAAAAAAAGTTCCCTTGAGCACCTCCTTGAGAAAAGCGCCAATGTCCTTGATTGTGAAAGAAAAAAATCACCAAACCCTTTGCATTGAGGTTCATTTTTTCAATAGCCTTCATATAAAAGAAAATCATTTTATCCTCTACCCTCCCCCTTACCTTGTGAAAAAATATAAAATAGCTCTCCCTTTCCCTTTGAGATAATTTTTTTTCATTTCCATTTTTCCCAATGCTAAGTTCAACCCCTCGTTTAGAGAAAGAAAATTTAAGTAAGGGACAGTACCCCACCTTCAAATAATGAAGCTTCATGAAAAACCTTTACCTAAGTCAATCTATTAATGTTTTGAATCAAACTTCAAATTGAAATGAAATTTTAATCGGACGGAGAAAGAAGCGTGTGGGCCTGATATAAGGTTGAATACGAGGCGGACAAGGAGAGTCGTCCATGCGGACAAATGGCATCCTAGGCATAGTCAGTGGAAGAGGGATTAAAAAGACCGCGCCAACCGGATGAAAAAGCCAGTTGGTAAATGAAAGGCGCTTAGGGGATTTTTTGTTATTTTATTAAATTGTGTCTTTTTAAAAGCCTCCAACATACCCTGCTGAACACTAAAACCATTGATTTAAAGAAAGGACAAGATTGGATAAAAAGAGGATCTTGGAAGTTTATTTATTTTTTGCAGTAGCAGATTTAATGCAATAACTTAAATTTTTTAAGCAAGAATAAAAGACAAGAGAAGGCAACACTCTTTCACGAGGCAGCGTGCCAGTTGCCCACCAGCCAGCAAGATAAGTGATCTCAGTCAGCCCAGCTGAGTGATGAGTGCCAAAACTGATGGCACATAACGACAAAGTTATGCCAAGCAGGAGGCAGTTGCATGCACAAGATGGAATTTTTTCACCGCTGCAGGAGCCAATAACGATTAAAAAAAAGAAAGAGATTCTTAGGGAAAGACGTGGAAGGGGAGGCCATTTTGTTGAATGCACACCAGTGGGAATAAAATGCGCAGTAGAACATAAATGCTACACATTTTTAGAAGACAGATAAACCCCAATGGTGCTATGACAGGAACAAATTACAACGTAAAAATAAAAGCATCTAGTCCAAACCCTAATGTGATATCCACATAGATCAACTGAGAACCCACGATCATGTATAGAGATGTGGAAAGCATACGAAATAATCCACGGAGAATAACTAAGGACCAGAAGGCATGTTGCAGGCGTTTGCAAGGCGAGTTGCCAGAAAGAAAAAATGACACAACGAAGCGAGGTGCAGGCACAATCTTTGCTCACCATACTCTTCGCAAGGGAAATCCTGGCAAGTGACAGTAGCCCATAACTGGAAACTAAATTCTAAGCACACAACACTAGGGTAAACATGCCTGAGGAAGCCAGGACTCTGTACATGAAAGAAAGAATAGTACAGAATGTAAAACAACGAACTCCAAGATGAGGTTATCTTTGCTCGAATGCTGTTGCGATCTGTGTGAACACAAAAATGGTTTTGATATTGCCTCTTGAACAGATCGTGACTACTAATTAGTAGCATCATTTTAGAGCTTCAGTTCATTCCCTTGCTTATGCTATTTGCCTCATAAAATATTTAAAGTGTAGTTTCATGGACATGTAATTCTGAGTTAATCGAGACATGGATAACATTTTCTTTGGTTTTACAGTAATGAGAAAGTAGATCAGACATTGAGAGCATGGACTATCCTTCCTTTTAGCAATCATTTCACTGATATGTTGGAAGTATTAATAGCATTGGCGAGCCGAGATTCGAGGCTGCAAGCAAGGAGACGACGGGAGTAGCAATATGGTGGATAAGCATAGAAGATCAGGTTATTGCAAAGAGACGAGTATCCAAATGATAAAATCCATTTGATTCCTACCCCAAGTCAGTTTGGGTGTGCTGTTGTTGTTGATGCTTGGCACCAAGCTAACATGCAGAATGGTCGTGCGCGGTAAATTGAACCGAGCATTGATCCCAACATAACATTGCTCTTATACAAGGATTTGTTGTCTGTCAACTCTGGTCACCGTCGTGCCATTAACGAGACGACTACGTTGTTATCCTACGCCGTGATTGAGTTAGGCGAGTCAAAAGAGTGCCAGATGCTAAGCCTCCTGCTGGACATCTGCATTGACAACTGCGCCCGGGCGATGTCAACATGGAGCACAGCTACCAAGAGTGAAAGGAAAATGCAGAAGGCATTCTTACAGTACTCCCCCCACGGGTATGCCACGCACTGGACCGAATTCCACCAGGCGTACGTGCGAGTGGATATCACATATGTGATTTTGATAGCAATCACAGGATACAGGACTTCACGGACCAAGAGGATGGACGGACAGACTAGGACACACAGCAGGAGAAACCCCCGTGTCAAATTTACTTACGAGGAATAAATTAAGAGCTAAAACATTACAAAACTTAGCAAAATAAAAAAAAAAATTGCGATGTGTACGGCTAGATTAATATGTCCAAAATGTATCTAATATGTCATGGACATAATAAGGTGTTGGAAAATTCTTAAAATGTAGTAGGTTGAAAGAATTTATCATTTTTGTGACATCAAGAGAGTTGAAGAGGAAAAACACTCTCTTTAAATGTCATGTGTATATCAGCATTAAATTTCAATTTCAAAATATTTGTTTCAATAACTACTTTCCTAAGCTTTAAACTCATTAAAACTTTGGTGATTTAGGAATACTTTTCTTAAAGGTTTTCGAGCACATAGATAATTTTTTATAACAAATCAAGTAATTTCTGTTTTTAAAGGTTCGATAAACCAAAGTTGGTTTGAATAACCTTCATCATCAACAATATGCAAACTAAACACATAACCAATATAAACTACACCACCCACAATATAATCAAAATCTTCTAAACTAATAAGCTTTTGTGTCGAGAGCACACTCTACTTTAATTAAGTTAACTATTAGGTTAATAGGTCCAATTAACAATCGATTCATGAAGAACAAATATGTCACAAGTGAGATTTGAAGCTTGATGGGACGGATAACAATTCTCCTCTCTACTTCTCAAGCTAGACCCAATTGATATATAAGTTTTGAGTTGTTATGAACAACGAATTTAAATAAATGTAGAAATTTAGTGGCTAGTGGGATGAATCCATGAAGCTCGATCCCACTGTTTGGCAAGGCAATTCATGAAAATAGTCTACGCGGCCCTTTGATCGAGTTCTATACCTTGATCAAGCATTAGGATCTCATTCAAGGTCAAAAGATCGTTCCAGGTCCTATTATTTTGTAAAATAAAATAAAACAGATCGCGAAGATTTTATTTCATTTAAACGACAATCATGACCAAAAATAATTCAACCCAATTCAGGCCTTTAGCCTTTGCTAAATCACTTCAATCCAACATTTACACTAAACATACACAGTACGCAATGACATCTCCACAAAGAGGTAGTTTGCTTTTTTTTCCATTTTTAAAAATTAAATTGTAAAATGTGATGTAATTAGATTTTAATTATGTTGTTTAAATATTATTAAACGATGGTTATGCTACCAGAATTTCATTTTTTTGTTTAAATTTTATTAATCTAGGACATTTGTAATGTCAATTTTATTTTCAACCATATTATTGGTAAGGAGAAATACAATCGGTTTTATTTCGAACATCTTGTAACATGTGGAGGATTGAAAACCATCCATCCATACACGGTTGAAAATAAAATAGAACACATAAACATTGTTGGTTTGTGTTCTAATTTTATTAGTTGAAATAATCAATCAATAGCGTAAAATTGTCGATTTATTCCAACCGTGTACAACACAGTTATCTACTTGGAAAGAACACTCCGAAGTTTTCAATTTTTTAAAAGTCACATTTAGTGGATAATTTACCCTTAAATTGAAAATCGGTGCTCCTAAAATCACCATTTTTATGGGGTTGAAATTATAACTTGTTTGAAATTGTGGCCTTAACAATAGGTATTGTTAAAACCAAAACCTTAAAATAAACCTATGAATAGAAAATCGGTGCTCTCATAATCATCCTCTCTTTTTTGCGGGCTTAAAATTGCAAGGTTGAAACCATGGCCCTTAAAAACCAATATCATTGCAAACAAAACTTTAAAAACAACCCGCAAGTCAAAAAGTGGTGCTCCTAGAATCACCAATTTTTTAAAATTAAAATTACAAGTTGTTTAGAATATTGATCTTAATAACTAGTACCATTGTAACCAAAACTTCAAAAATCAACCCCAAAAAACATCGTTTAAGCCATCAAATGGGCATTGAAAGGTTTTAGACCCCAAATATGGAAAGTAAGACCTGCCCCTAAAATGGGTACTACAAGCCAGTTTATCCAATCATTCCGCACTTCAAGACCTTTCCAACGTTGAAACGAACACCTCAATCAAAGTTCGTATGATGAAGTTATGCCTCCCACAAGTTGACCTATCCAATTGACCACCATGGTACCGAATGGATTCCATGTCAACTCTCATTACCCACACAAGTGGAGCTAGTCATATTTGGACTTTCAAGAACATTCTAAAGGTTCCAAAACCCTAACCCTAATCGAGAGTTGAGGCATGTACAAACCCTAAAACTAACCCTTGACAATTATCGTGCTATGTTAAATATCAATCCATTAGGAGGAGAAGGGGTTCCTGTCACGTCCCCATTTTGACCCCCTTTGTAAATGATGTAAATATTGTAACTTAATCATGGTGAGGAGCTCAAGGCCAAGGCCCCACCATTGATTTAGCGTTTCATGTATCGGCAATTAAAATAGATGCCTATGGTTCTTGTGCGAGATGGGCACAATGTATATAAGACATCATGTAAATACGAAATTTTAATGAAATACCCACAACTAGCTATGCAATGCAACAAAAGAGAAGGGGCATGGTTCTACAAGGAAAAGGGAGGGAAACTATTCAAACCCTTGAGCCAAATGGTATTAATCCATGTGTCAATGGGGAAACCCATAAACCACCAACTACCCATTTTGTCTCATGTACCCAATCATTTAATTCTTCCAAGAAATTGGTTAAGGCAGTTAATGCCTTGGGAATGAAAGAGTATGGGCAAGCCATTTTCGTGCATGGGCAAGCCATCAACTTGGAAAATCGTGTTTTTGCTTGTGGGGCAAGAAACCACCCACGAAATGGTGCCCAAAGCCATGGGGAATGGGCAGTCTTCACTCATTCACGCAGTGGGAGCTATCTGGGTCATTCTCTTCACGTTTTTCAGCAAAATCTTGCATTTTTCCCATGCCTGGGAGTTCGTTTTTGCATATGCAGTAGCCTGGGAGTGAAGGGCCACGTTTTGGGGACTGTAGGGAGGTCGTTTTTTTTCCCCTGAATGTCCAGGGACGTTTTTCTAAAAAAAACGGATTTGGCTTCCTGGGTCATTTCCCAACTTCCCATTTTCGTTTTTGTGGGTTCCCACGTTTTTCTAAGTTAGTTGAAACCCCACCTCATGCATCCCACTGTGGAAAACGCTTTCTTCATGCCCAGCAATTGTGGTTGTTGTTAAGTGCATCATGTTTTGGACTCGAATCTGTAAGCAAGAAACTGGAATGGTAGTGGACAGAATTAGCTTGATAAACCTAGTATAGGGAATATCCTCTCAAGAAGATCAAGAGGGCTGGCTACTTTTCTATGCACACCCTGAGAGCACTAGAAAGGAAGGTATGGCTTGAGGGACTGTGTGGCAGTGAAGAGAATACTTCCTGGTGTTGGGTGTGTAGGCATTGTGAGTGCCAAGCTGAATAGATCTGGGAGGGGTACCCATAGCTCTGTGGTTGAGCTCACTAGCTTAGCAATTCTTCCTTCCCATCTCCTAGCAGCCTGATAAACCCAATTGTAGATTGGCTTGGCTCATTTTGGTGTATGTTTGGCTATGTGTGAGTCTGTTGTTCCCTGGTTCCTTGTAGAGATCATGCCCAGCTCGGGGGTGGCAGTGGTGCTGAAAGATTGAGGAGCACACTGGCCTACGGTTGGGTGGAACGTTGCAGTTGCATAGCCAGTTGCGTGGGACTGCCTTATTGAGATAAGTATTCTCTTGTGTAAATTGGCAATTATCATTTGATGAACATCTTAAATGTATGATGGATGTGAAATTCTTATTACTCCGCTGTGATTTCTAATAATTATGCATCTTCATATCTCTCTTATGTATTATGTGAATGTGTATGCATTTTTATTCTTCAACTTGAATGCTTGATTTTAATGTATGGGGCTGGATGCCCGGTTCGACCGTCACGATCCTCTCCATCTAGCTTGTTGGATGGGAGGGGACGTGACTGAATGGTATCAGAGCTGCGTTGCAGCATTGGGCCTCTATGGGCCAAAACTGATAGAAATTACAAGGGAAGATTTTAAATTTCCTAAGTCTGTTTTTGAAAATTTCCGTTTTAAGTCTGTTCTGGAAATTTTTGGTTTAAGACTGTTTCGGAAGGAATTCCCGAATGCCTTCCGAAACAGCGGAAGCATTCGGCGAATCGTTCCGAAATTTCGGAAGCGTTCCGAGAATTTTTCCGAAAATTTGCGAAGGGAAGTTTTTCGGAAGGAATTCTCTTCCGAAATTGCGGAAGGAATTCTCTTCCGAAATTGCGGAAGCAATTCTCTTCCGAAATTTCGGAAGGATTCCGCGAACCGCTCCGAAACAGCGGAAGAATTCAGCCAACCGCTCCGAAACAGCGGAAGAAAATTCTTTAAGTGAAAAATTTTTCTAAGTGTCGGAATTTTTCGGAAAGAATTCTCTTCCGAAGTTGCGGAAGGAATTCTCTTCCGAAATTTCGGAAGGATTCCGCGAATCGTTCCGCAACTGCGGAAGACTTCGGCGAATCGTTCCGAAACGCGGAAGAGTTCACCGAATCGTTCCGCAACTGCGGAAGACTTCGCCGAATCGTTCCGCAACTGCGGAAGACTTCGCCGAATCGTTCCGCAACTGCGGAAGACTTCGCCGAATCATTCCGAAAAATCACCCGAAATCGAGGAAGCATTGTGGCGGAAGCATTCCGCGAACGGCTCCGGTACTGCGGAAGCCTTCGTCGAATGGCTCCGCAATTGCGGGAGCATTCGCCGAATGGCTCCGCAACTGCGGAAGCCTTCGCCGAATGGCTCCGCTCGGCAAATCGCCCCGCCGTTGCGGAAGCGTTCGGCGAACTGCTCCGCAATTGCGGAAGCCGTCGCCGAAGCGCCTCGCAACTGCGGAAGGCTACAGTGAACCGCCCCGCTCATTGCGGGAGCATATAGTGAACCGCCCATTGCGGCAACACCCTGCGAACCGCCGTCGCGGCCGGATTCAGCGAACTGCCCGTTGCGGCAGGATTCCGCGAACCGCCCGACGCGGCGTGATTTGTAAAAAAAAAAAAAAAAAAAAAAAAAAAAAAAAAAAAAAAAAAACGAGGGCGCTGCCCTCGACCCGCCCTGCGGGCAAGCCCCCTTGACCCCCTTTTTCTTCTCCCCTCATATTTCATTGTTGTGATTTGACAAATTGTTAGTATGGCATTTTTCCACGTGCATGAAGTAATTTGTGAATTCTGAGAATGTAATGCAGCTAACAATTGTTTTGATAAACACATTTCAGAGAGTCACAGTTACAGCAGGGTAACACTCTAGATAATACAGTGGAAAAAAAATTTTGGATCTTGGTTGGGCCAAGAAAATGCACATCATGAATGATGCACAGGATCCCTATGAACCTGAGACAGATGCCATGGGGGAGAACATACAGGTTGAGAATGCTGAAACAGAATCTAATGGGAGAAGAAATCAAGAGACCCCTCCAGATGTTGCAGCCACCATGAGAAGCCTAAGGGTGGAATTGCAAAGCTATAGGGAAGATAATGAAAGGATGATTAAAGCTCAGGAAGAACAAAATCAGCTGAATGCAGCCATGCTGCAGAGTTTAACAGACATCCAAAGGCAAATAAACTCTGGGCATCAGATAACAAATCCAGAAAGGGGTGGGAGCAGCTCTAGAAGGAATTCCCGTAAGAGGGCCAGTAGCCCAAGAGGAGTTTCTACAGACAGAACGTATAGTCCAGAAATATCTCCTAATGAGTCATCTGACTCTGAAGAATCCATTGAGGGTTCAAGCTCTTCATCCCACATGAGTAAGAGGAAGAAGCACTACAAGAACAGTTCACATGGGGAATTTAAGAAGGCAAAACCTCCTACATTTGACGGAGAGGTAAAATCTGGTCAAGAAGCTGAAGCTTGGCTTCTTGGGATGAGAAAATATTTCCAAGTCCAAGACTACTCAGGAAATATGAAAGCAAGGGTAGCCATCTTCAACTTGAATGGAAGAGCATCTATATGGTGGGAACACACCAGGCAAGTGAAGAAGATCAACGAAAGGAAGATCGTGTGGAAGCAGTTCACGAAATACTTCAAGCAGAAGTACCTCTCGGATAGGTACTATGATGATAAGATCAAAGAGTTCCATGAGCTGAGATTGGGACAATCGACCATGGAAGAATATGCAAACAAGTTCTTGGAGCTGCTGAGGTATGTTAAGTATATTCGAGATGATAAGGTGAAAATTCAGCGTTTCCTAAGTGGACTGCCCCAGTCGTATAAAGATAGAATTGAGTTTGATGAACCTCGGACTCTAGAGGAGACCATAAGAAAGGCCAAGTATTGCTTTGATCAAAACAGAAGCAAACCAGAATTCCATAAGGCATGGAAGGATAAGAAAAATGAGAAGTTTGATCAAAGGAAGAAGGGTTTCAAGCCTCCTCAATTCCGGAATCAGCAAAGGCAACCATCACAGGTTGTGACTAAGCCAACTAGGATGATGGGAGACAAGCCAAGAGATCCAAAGGAGCCAAGAGAACCACTTCAATGTTGGGGTTGTGGAGGAGACCACATGCTTAGGAACTGTCCACATAGGAATGGGAATGCAAATCAAGTTCACAACATCCAAGGAGCTGGAACTGTGGGTCAGGTGGCAAGGACAATCCCTAGGATCTATGCAGCAGTAGAAGACCGCCAGGCAGATCATCAGTCAACTGTGGTTGAAGTTGAAGGTAAGGTTGCTAAGCAATCTGTTTCTATTTTGATTGATCCTGGATCTACTCACAGTTATGTCACTCCTAGAATTGTTGAGGTTTGTGCTTTCAAGAAATTAAAGCATAGTAAATCTTGGTTGGTTCAACTAGCCACTGGAACCAAGAGAAAAGTTAGCGAAATAGTAGAGAAATGTCCATTAGAGATGGATGGGCTATTCACTTATGCAGATCTGAATATTTTGCCACTTGGTTCCTATGATATTCTCATTGGAATGGATTGGTTAGAAGCACATAGAGTTAAACTTGACTGCTACAATAAGACATTTGAATGCATGGACGAAGAAGGAAACCCGAGGGTTGTAAAAGGCATTCCAAAGGTGACTTCTGTTAGACAGGTTTCATCCATGCAACTGAAGAAGTTCTGTAGGAAGGGATGTCAACTGTATGCAGCTCACGTTTTAGAGGCAGCAGAGAATGAAACTCTTAAATTGGAGGACTATCGTGTATTGCAAGAATTCAGGGATGTTTTTCCTGATGAGATTCCGGGACTCCCTCCAAAGAGAGACATTGACTTTACAATTGAGCTTGTGCCAGGAGCGGCACCAGTGTCCAAGACACCGTACAGGATGAGTACCCCGGAATTGCTAGAATTAAAAATGCAATTACAAGAGTTGCTGGAAAAGAAATACATTAGGCCAAGTGTGTCCCCGTGGGGAGCACCTGTTCTATTTGTGAAAAAGAAAGATGGAACACTCAGGTTATGTATTGACTACAGGCAGTTGAACAAAGTCACAGTGAAGAATAAATACCCATTGCCCCGAATTGATGACCTTTTTGATCAAATGAGAGGAGCAAAGGTATTTTCAAAGATTGACTTGAGGTCTGGTTACCATCAGGTAAGAATCAAAGAAGAAGATATCCATAAGACAGCCTTTAGAACGAGGTATGGACACTATGAATTTGTAGTGGTACCATTCGGTCTCACAAATGCACCAGCTACATTCATGTGTCTCATGAATAATGTTTTTAGCAAGTATTTGGACAAGTTTGTTCTTGTATTCCTAGACGACATTCTCATCTATTCTAAGAATGAAGAAGAGCATGAAGAACATTTGAGAATGACAATGCAGTTATTAAGGGAGCATAAGCTGTATGCCAAGTTGAGCAAATGTGACTTCTATAAAGATAGAATTCATTATTTGGGTCACATCATCTCCGACGAAGGAATATCTGTAGACCCTGAGAAGATTGAAGCCATTATGAATTGGCCAACTCCAAGGAATGTGACTGATGTGAGATCTTTTATGGGCCTTGCTGGTTACTACAGGAGGTTTATCGAAGGATTCTCCAAGGTTGCTAACCCGATCACTTCTTTGCAAAAGAAGGGGATAAAGTTTGAATGGTCACCAAGATGTGAGGAAAGTTTTCAACGGTTGAAGAATCTTCTTACAAGTGCACCTATTCTGAAAATTGCAGATCCGGAAAAAGACTTTGTGGTGTGTACCGATGCATGCAATCAAGGACTTGGAGGAGTTCTTATGCAAGACAACCACGTGATATGCTATGAGTCAAGAAAGTTGAAGGAGCATGAGAAGAACTATGCTACTCATGATATAGAACTTGCAGCCATAGTACATGCTTTGAAGATGTGGAGGCATTACTTAATGGGAAGAAAATTTGAGTTAAGGACAGACCATTGTGGTCTGAAGTACTTGTTTGATCAGCCAATGTTAAATGCTAGGCAAGCTAGATGGTTGGAATTTTTGTGTGAATTTGATTTCGAAATCAAGCACATAAAAGGGAAAGAAAACAAGGTGGCTGATGCACTCAGCAGGAAGGTACATGAAATGTATGTGGCAGCGCTTAGTACATGCCAACCAGATTTGAGGCAGCAGATTGTTAACCATATGGTTGAGGATGAAGTGTATGAGCAGATAAAGGGCAAATTGCAGCAGCAAAACATTGAAAGGAAGTATGAAGGCTATCGTTTGGAAGAAGGAGGACTTCTTACGTATAAGAATAGAGTCTATATTCCAAATGCGACAGATTTGAGGAGAATGGTTATGGATGAGATCCATAAAGCTCCATACTCTGGTCACCCAGGATATCAGAAAACAATTACTACAGCAAGAAAATATTATTTCTGGCCAGGTATGAAGAAGGACGTTGCTGAATACATCTCTAAGTGCATGGAATGTCAGCAGGTGAAGGTTGAACACCAACACCCAGCAGGTTTATTGCACCCAGTGCAAATTCCAGAATGGAAATGGGAAATAATTTCCATGGATTTTATTACAGGATTGCCAATGACTAAGAGACAACATGATTCCATCATGGTTGTGGTGGACAAGTTAACCAAGGCAGCACATTTTATACCGGTTAAGTCCACACATAAAGCCGATGCCATTGCAGATATTTTCATGAAGGAAATTTTTAGATTACATGGGTTGCCTAAGGCAATAATTTCTGACAGGGATACCAAGTTCACTTCCAATTTTTGGAAATCTCTCTTTGCAGATTTGGGTACACAGTTGAACTTTAGCACCGCATACCATCCTCAAACAGACGGGCAAACAGAAAGAGTAAATCAGGTACTTGAAGACATGCTCCGCATGTATGTAATGGACAAGCCATCCAAGTGGGAGGATTATTTACACCTGGTAGAGTTTGCATATAATAATGGGCATCAAGAATCATTGGGAATGAGTCCATATGAGGCTTTGTACGGCAGAAGGTGTAGGACACCAGTGACTTGGGACAATCCAGTGAACAGAATTGTACTTGGGCCAGAATTGCTTAAGGAAATGGAACAAGAGGTTGCAAAGATCCGGAAAAATTTAAAAGCAGCCCAGGATAGACACAAAAGCTATGCAGATAAACACAGAATGCATAGGGAATTCAATGTTGGGGATCATGTGTATCTTAGAGTAAGATCAAGGAAGAGTTCCTTGAATCTTGGGAGCTGTGCCAAGCTATCACCTAGATATTGTGGGCCATTTGAAGTGCTTGAAAGAATAGGGCCAGTTGCATATAGACTTGCATTGCCTGCTAGCACTAAAGCTCATAATGTTTTTCATGTCTCTTTGCTTAAGAAATATGTACATGATCCTAACCATGTGATTAATTGGGATGTGATCCAGGTGGAACCCGAGGGAGAATTCCAAACCGATCCATTGCGCATCCTAGACAAGAAAGTAACATTGCTCCGGAACCGAGCCATCGGACAGGTAAAGGTGCAATGGAAGCACTACGGTCCCGATGAGGCTACATGGGAGCTGGAGGATGCCATGAGGATGGCATATCCATTTTTGTTCGATTTTGATGAGCACTGAGGACAGTGCTAATGTAAGGGGAGGGGTATGTCACGTCCCCATTTTGACCCCCTTTGTAAATGATGTAAATATTGTAACTTAATCATGGTGAGGAGCTCAAGGCCAAGGCCCCACCATTGATTTAGCGTTTCATGTATCGGCAATTAAAATAGATGCCTATGGTTCTTGTGCGAGATGGGCACAATGTATATAAGACATCATGTAAATACGAAATTTTAATGAAATACCCACAACTAGCTATGCAATGCAACAAAAGAGAAGGGGCATGGTTCTACAAGGAAAAGGGAGGGAAACTATTCAAACCCTTGAGCCAAATGGTATTAATCCATGTGTCAATGGGGAAACCCATAAACCACCAACTACCCATTTTGTCTCATGTACCCAATCATTTAATTCTTCCAAGAAATTGGTTAAGGCAGTTAATGCCTTGGGAATGAAAGAGTATGGGCAAGCCATTTTCGTGCATGGGCAAGCCATCAACTTGGAAAATCGTGTTTTTGCTTGTGGGGCAAGAAACCACCCACGAAATGGTGCCCAAAGCCATGGGGAATGGGCAGTCTTCACTCATTCACGCAGTGGGAGCTATCTGGGTCATTCTCTTCACGTTTTTCAGCAAAATCTTGCATTTTTCCCATGCCTGGGAGTTCGTTTTTGCATATGCAGTAGCCTGGGAGTGAAGGGCCACGTTTTGGGGACTGTAGGGAGGTCGTTTTTTTTCCCCTGAATGTCCAGGGACGTTTTTCTAAAAAAAACGGATTTGGCTTCCTGGGTCATTTCCCAACTTCCCATTTTCGTTTTTGTGGGTTCCCACGTTTTTCTAAGTTAGTTGAAACCCCACCTCATGCATCCCACTGTGGAAAACGCTTTCTTCATGCCCAGCAATTGTGGTTGTTGTTAAGTGCATCATGTTTTGGACTCGAATCTGTAAGCAAGAAACTGGAATGGTAGTGGACAGAATTAGCTTGATAAACCTAGTATAGGGAATATCCTCTCAAGAAGATCAAGAGGGCTGGCTACTTTTCTATGCACACCCTGAGAGCACTAGAAAGGAAGGTATGGCTTGAGGGACTGTGTGGCAGTGAAGAGAATACTTCCTGGTGTTGGGTGTGTAGGCATTGTGAGTGCCAAGCTGAATAGATCTGGGAGGGGTACCCATAGCTCTGTGGTTGAGCTCACTAGCTTAGCAATTCTTCCTTCCCATCTCCTAGCAGCCTGATAAACCCAATTGTAGATTGGCTTGGCTCATTTTGGTGTATGTTTGGCTATGTGTGAGTCTGTTGTTCCCTGGTTCCTTGTAGAGATCATGCCCAGCTCGGGGGTGGCAGTGGTGCTGAAAGATTGAGGAGCACACTGGCCTACGGTTGGGTGGAACGTTGCAGTTGCATAGCCAGTTGCGTGGGACTGCCTTATTGAGATAAGTATTCTCTTGTGTAAATTGGCAATTATCATTTGATGAACATCTTAAATGTATGATGGATGTGAAATTCTTATTACTCCGCTGTGATTTCTAATAATTATGCATCTTCATATCTCTCTTATGTATTATGTGAATGTGTATGCATTTTTATTCTTCAACTTGAATGCTTGATTTTAATGTATGGGGCTGGATGCCCGGTTCGACCGTCACGATCCTCTCCATCTAGCTTGTTGGATGGGAGGGGACGTGACTGTTCCATTTTGATGATGTTAATATATTGTTCAATAACTGAGCAACAATAAGGGAGTGGATATTAGAGAAGAACATGAAAAGTAGGAGATCCTGTAGTAGTCGTGCAGGCCACAATGTCAAAGTTAACTCCATAGTGAGTACCATTTTCTTTGCATTTGCATTGCATATTGGAAAAGAAAAGAGCAAGGCACAGTTCTCACTTCTGACTGAGTTTTTCCCCATAGTGGGTTTTCTTAGGGTATATATTGTGTTATTTGTGTGGATGTGTTATTTTTCTCTAGCTATTTTCCTTTCAGTTCTAGTTTATTTATCATTGTGTGGAATTCAACTAACACACTGAATTAAGTTGTAAGATCAGTTGTGATGAATTGCTCTACTGAAATATCCATGGTAGTTTACAGATCATATTGGTATCAAAGCAGTTTTCTTTTGGTTTTTGTGGGAAATTGCAAGATCTAGGAGTTGGTGGAATAAAGAAAAAGTTTCAAACCCTAGCCATGGAAGATGATTCCGGTGAAGAATTAGGGGGTGAATATGAACAACAATTTACAAAGCTGGAAATACAAGTCGTTGATATCTCACGCAATATGTCAGTCTTCATGGTGGATCCGAGAGCAAGTTTGGACCTTTTGGTATTTTGGAGGCCTTAACTAAGAGATCAGATCATAGGGGAAACCATGAGACAAAGAAGACCCAGAAGAGGATTCGAGGAAAGATGATCCGGGTCGTGTCCAGGAAGCATGAGGGGGACAACAGTTCGACTGAATGAGTCGGCTCTGTTATGGTGGAAGCAATTAAGAATAAACGGAATGAGCAAAGCAAGATTACACTACACAGATACACAAATACGCATAGACAATATGCAGGAATGCGAACTGAACTTATATTAGATGTAAAACAGGGAAATCCTTGATTGTATGTTACAATATTATACATGCTTATATAGATTTCTGAGACACTTGGGTGCCTGCCCGTTACGTTCAGTTACAAAGAAGAAGTTAGAACGGTTCAACAGTTCAACCGTTACAATCGACTGGAAGACGGAGAGATCGTCTGTCGAAGTTCGAAGTCGTTGGTCGCATGTCAACGCTGTATGTCGATGTCGCGAACTGTGAGGTTGCTGAACATGTCGAAGTTGCGAAGTGTGTCGCAGTATGTCGAAGTCGAGACTCGTCGGAGTCGTGTCGAAATCATAACCTGTCGAAGTCATGTCGAGTCGAAACTTGTCGAAGTTGTATCGACATCGATGACTTGCCAACTGTGACACGGATAGTACCTCCTTCCTTAAGAAACAATGGACCCCATTGTTTGCTCGCGAAGGTGAGGAAACTTGTCGGTCACTTCAGTAACAGAGTACCACTTTCCTTGAGATGGGATTTGGCCAGCCTTGGCAACCTGAAACAAGGGAGTTGTGTTCGTCCTTGTATGGCGTACTCCTCGTCCCACAATGGTGTCGCAAGGAAGAGGCTCTTGAACTTCTGGATGGATGTCTTCGGGTTCTGTTGTCTGCAAGTCGTTCTGTTCCAACAAGGGTGTATGGTATGGTCGAAGTAGATCCACATTGAATACTGGATGCAGACCCAGGCATGCAGGAATGTCGAGCTGGAAAGCGTTTTCGCCAATCCGTCGAAGAATACTGTACGGACCATATCGCAAAGGCTTTAACTTCTTGAAAGGACCAGTGAAGCGCTCCTTCTTAAGATGTATCCAGTCCTTATCCCCAATTTCTTGTTTGCTCTGTATAGCATTTCTTGTGCTTGCTTTTGGATATCGCAAATATGTTCTCGAAACTTGACTGCTTTATCAACTTCTCGTTGGTTGTGGTATGTGTCGGAGTTTGGCTGTGTCGAGGGGCTGATCAAGTCGATAGGCGCTGAGGGTTGAAATCCGTAACAGATCTCAAATGGAATCTTTCCTATAGAGTTGTGTTGAGCATGATTGTAGTTGTGCTGAATGTATGGAAGACTATCATCCCATGTGAGTCGATGCTTGTGATTGTACATGCGAAGCAGTTGTACTACAAGGCGATTTACAACTTTCGTCTGTCCGTTGATCTGAGGACGGAAAGTTGTCGACAATGAGAGTCATGTGTCCAGCTGTTGCCAGAGGGTCTTCCAAAAGATGCTGACGAATTTGGCATCTCGGTCGGAAATAATGGTTGTGGGTAAACCAAAGTGTTTCCAAACATGTGTAAAGAAGAGCTGAGCGGTCTGTTGCGCTGTCGTGGTCTTCTTACATGGTATGAGAATGGACATCTTGGAAAACCGGTCGATTACTACTAATATCGTGTCATGCTGATGTCTGGTAGTAGGATAACCCATCAAGTAGTCCATAGAAATAGATTCAAATGTACTTGTTAACGTCAGGTTTAAGTGTAGGCCAAAAGAAATACTTCTACATAATAGAAAGTGTCTTTTCTACTCCAAAGTGTCCTGCAGTCTTGCTGTAGTGTGCGTCCCAAATGAGCTGCTGTCGGTGCTCACCGGTCGGTACACAAAGTTGTCCAAGCTTTTATAGCAAGGTGTCTTTCAAGAAGTAGTCGGAGTCTGAGGTCGACGACTTGTTAGTCTGTAACTATCGGTAGACTGCTGAGAAGTCGTTGTCGTCCTCGTACAATTGTGGCCAAGTGGTCGTGTTGTATCCCTGCATACTCATCACTGTCAAAAGGAGAGTAATGGGTGGTCGATTGAGGCAATCGACGACGGCATTAGCTTTACCTTTCCGATACTTAATCACCAACTTGAATTGCTATAGGTAATTAATCCACTTGAGTTGTCAGTTTGTCTGCAACTTTGATTGTGTCGGAGTGAACTATAGAGGCTTGTGATCAGTGAGAATGACTGTTTCCTTGCCAAGGATGTAATGCCTCCATTGCTTGAGAGCTTGCAAAATGGCGTACAGTTCTTTTTCGTACGTCGAGTATCTTCTAACTGTGTTGTTAAAAGTCTCGGAATGAAAAGCGACTGGGTGACTAGACTGAGTGATCACTGCGCCCAAGGCATAGTCTGATGCGTCTGTCTCAATCTCAAAGGGTTGATGCAAATCAGGTAACACAAGTACTGGTGCAATGCAAAGCCTGTGTTTGAGTTGTTCAAAAGCTGCTTGTTGTGTTGATGTCCACTAGAAGACAGCTTTCCTGTTTCCCTTCGTCAACTGATTCAAGGGCCAAGCTATGTGACTGAAGCCGAGTATGAATCGTCGATAGAAATTCGCCAAACCAAGAAAACTTCTTAGTTCTTGAATGCTTCGAGGAATGGGCCAATCTTTGAGGATCTTTACTTTTTCTGGGCCGATGTGAATGCCTGTAGAGTCAATTACATACCCCAAATATTTGATGTCGGTCATCGCAAAAGAGCACTTGTCCATGTTCAGATAGAGTCAATGTTGCTAGAGAGTGTTGAAGACTTGTCGAAGATGTCCGACATATTCTTCCCATGATCGACTGAAAATCAATATATCGTCGAGATAGACAAACCCATTTGCCGATGAAAGGTCGAAGAAGGTTATCCATATGTCGCATGAAGGTTGCAGGTGCGTTGGTTAAGCCGAAATGCATGACTAACCATTCAAACCATCCTTCCTTGGTCTTGAAAGCAATTTTCCACACATTTGAGGGCTCGATTGGAATCTGATGGTATCCCGACTTGAGGTCGACCTTAGTAAAGAATTTAGCACCTTTCAGACAGTCGATGAGCTCGTCTATCCGCAGCAGAGGGTAGCGATTCTTTACCGAAATTTTGTTGAGAGGTCTGTAGTCGATGCACATGCGCCAAGTCCCGTCTTTCTTTGGAACTAGGACGACTAGACTTCCACAAGGAGAGGAGTTGAGGCGAATATGTCCTTTGTTGATTAATTCTTGGATTTGTCTACGAATCTCTTCATTTTCGAGAATGGATCTTTTGTAAACAGATGCGTTAGCCACAGAAGAACCAGCAACAAGTTCAATGGAGTGTTTTACCTGACAATGTTGAGGTACTCCGTCTAGAGCTTGAAAGAGGTTTTGGTACTCATCAAGAATATGATCGACTTGCTGCTTTTGTCGAGAGTTGCATTGGTCAATTGAAAAGCATTTTTCAAGACCTTTCCAACGATATAGAACACTCATCTAGGTTCCTAATAGTTTGGGAGCGCTAGATCTAGCTTTCAGGATGTTTTTGTCGGTTTCTTGACCATTTTTCAATAGTTTGATACCATGTCTTCTGGAAGTGCCATATATGGTTGGAAAGCTCTTTCTGAGACCTTTCCAAAGGTATAGAACGCTCAACAAAATTCCAAGGGGTTCGAGAATGCTAGGGTCATCTTTCAAGTCATTTGTTCACCTTTTGGAGATATTTCTAGCACTTGTTTGACTCTATTGGTACATGCTTGGACCATTGGCACCACTTTTGAGGAGTATTGAGTTGTTAGAGGGATCCCTAGATCTAACCTCTTCTCATTATTGTTTGACCTAGATCTAGTGGTGCACCCTCTCTCTTGGGCCTTATGTATTTTGGACATTGTACATGTAGCGTCGACCACTTTATTTTAATGTTTTTTAGAAGTTTGTTAAAAGTAAGTGGGTTTTCTGTATTATTTTACCCCAACCTAGGCTAGACCTAAGGAAATGAATATTGTATTGTAGAGGGAGTTAAGCTACTCTCTTATATAAAGAGAGCATCTTCCTCATTTGAACTCATGGTTGGATTTTGAGAGATCTCCCTCTCTTGGGGCCTAATTGACAAATCTTTTATGGAGCATTTTGAAGTGTAAAGGATTTTTTCACTTGGGTTTTCTTGGTGGTTGAATATTGACGTATCTTGCATCTTTTGGCATTGCAGGATTTATTTATCTAGTCTATAAGAAGGGTAGTGTTACTCCATTAGCTTATCATACTTTAGCTTTGCGGGTTGATTGAAATATTTGGCATCCATAGGAGGGGTAATCATCAATTTTGCATAGGCTAACGGCGAGTTAGATATGTTTAAGGTGTATGTTAAAGGCTACTCTTCCTTGGTGAAATTTGCAAGAAGCTTCAATTGTTTGGTGTTTAATTTGGCATGCATTTTGCAAGGGTTTCGATCAAAGATATACAAACAAGGCCCAATGGGGGGGATATCTTGAGACACCATTTTGCCCTGGGTATTGGCACTGGTCTTCTTGGTCCTCCCATCACCTATACTACAAAGAAAGACCTCAAGTTTTGCTAAGGCTAACTCTCCAAATCACCGTGTGCCCTCATTGCCATAGCCTACACTCCTATCTGGGGAAGCCACCCTCAAGTTGGAGAAGATCCAATCAAAAGTGCAAAGAAGTGGTTATCAAGGTGACAATGGGTAACACCTCTAAGTTATAGTTGGGCTAGAAATGTTCTTTAGGGTTTTAACTATACCTAATAGTTCATGATGTAACATGTACAATTTTGCAATATTCACCCATACAATGTTATATACAAGAGAAAACATTGCATATTTGGTGTCTAATGGTTTGGATTTACATAGATGTATATTTTTTTATATTTTTTAATCAAAATTTGAGTATTTTATGTATTTTTTGGTTGATAGGTTTTGTGTCCTATTTTTTATTAAAACTGACCAAGGGTGGTCTTAATCACATGCATCCAATGTATGCATGTATATGGATGATCTAAATTGGATCAATATATAATTTGTCATATATTTTGGTGTTTTATGGGTGAAACAATTGGATGAATTGGCTTGTAGGGCCCACTTTAGGGGTAGGCCTTACTTCGCAGATTTGGGGTCCAAAACCTTTTGGGGCCCATTTGAGGGATTAAACAACATTTTTTGAGGTCCAAACTTCAAATACTACATTTGTGGCCCCCCTCGACATTATTCTACATTTCGAGAACTTTCCAACCATGCAAAGAACCCCTTTATTGGAGTTTGTATGAGGAAGTTATGTCTCCCGCAAGTTTACCTATCCAGTTGACCACCATGGTATCGAGAAGATTCCACGTCGACTCTCATTAGCCACACATGTGGAACTAGTCATGTGTGGCCTTTCAAGAACACTCTAGAGGGTCAAAAACCCAAAAAACCCTAATCGAGAGTTGAGTCATGTACAAACCCTAAAAATAGCCCTAGACGATTATTGAGCTATGTTAAATACTGAGCCATTAGGAGGAGAAGGGGTTCCATTCTACTGATGTTATTGTATTGTTCCATAGCTTAGCAACAATAAGGGAGTAGATATTACAGTAGAACAGAGGAACTAGGAGATCTTATAGTAATTGTGCAGGCCAATGTGTTAGAGGTAACTCCATAGCGAGTATCACTTTCTTTGTATTTGCATTGGATATTGGAGAATAAAAGAGCAAGGCATAGTCTTCATTGTTGGCTGGATTTTTCCCATAATGGGTTTTCCTAGGGTATATCTCGTGTTATTTGTGTGCATGTGTTATTTTGCTCTAGTTATTTTTCTTTCAATTCTAGTTTATTTATCATTCCGTGGAATTCAACTAACAATGAATCAAGTTGTACGATCCATTGTGACAAACAGTTCCAATCGAATATCCACAGCAATCTACGGATTAATGGAAGTCGAAAGTAAGACCAACTCTAAGCTCAAGAAAATGTTGAGCATCAAAGGCCATCTTTGGGTCAAGACCGGCCCAAAAGCAAAATCCAAGTGACTTGGATAAACCATTTATAAATGTCCTCCAATAGATTGGTAGATTGGTTCATGTCCTACTTGGACGAGGGAGTACCTGAAAAGGGAAAGACTACCTACAAAGATGGCCACTAACAAAAGTAACTGAGAGACCTCAGTAAACCAACATCAAATGCACCTTTGGTAGATGGTCGATGCAATGACCTTGGAGGAATAGAGTGCTTAATCGGGATACTTGTCTTGCTTACACGCTGAGTCCCAAAAAATTCTAACCCTATGAAGGAACGAGACCAATCAAGAGATAGCCTAAAGGAAAAGAGGCTAAGGCTCAAACTCCACCTAAACAATATGCTAAACGGTAGTCTACTTGTATTGAATGATGCACGTGAGCATGAGGATCTAGACTCTTTGATTTAGCCCAATCGGCCTAAAGCAAACTCGGCTCCCATATCTCAAAACAAAAAAAGGACCATGGGAGGATTATCATATCCAGGAAAGGCATTTTGGAAACGGTTATGGAAGCATTGTATCTCAAGGAGGACAAGGGAGTCGTATCCCCTTTGTTGAGTCAAGGTTGGAGGACATGTTGCATGCTGAAACAAGGTATCATGAATTGAACCCCCAAATATATGTCAAATGTAGTGAATTCAATCTCTTCCCCTTGGAAGTGGAAATGCTAATCAGATAGAGCACGCTTAATGCATTGAAGATCGTAATCTTGGTCTTACCCAAGTTAATTGTCAATTGTCAAAGGTCACGAAGTTAAAGAAGGAATTGACCTATCTCCATAGGCCCTTAGGTGATTGAGATTTTTGAATTCTTAGGCCCTTGCTCCTAGAAATTAAGGTTTTACCCTCTTGCATTGACAACACCAAACACTACCTTCTTTTATTACAAAATATTAAAATCAAGGACACATAGATATATATAAGGTGGCCATGACTCGAGAATTGGGCCAATGAAAGTAAGACATTGTTATAGCCCCCACTAGTTGCTTAATACTCACAAAAAGTGGTCGGCATACTACTCACAAGGAGGATATTGATCAGCTCAGTCACCATTAAGTTTGGCAAGTGGTTGTACAGTGTACGGATCATTCCATCTCATGATAGGTGGTGGATGCTTGCCTCTATGGTATTAAGGAAGCATATATATATATATATATATATAAAAGGTGGGTGCAATAGTGAATACCTTGTATAGACTAAACTTACCATTAGTCGTAAATTGGGCAAAGAGTGATGAAAACACCCCTTTTTTTCTTCATACAAATGTAATTTTGAGTACATAAATAGCATATATTGTTTGTAACCTTGAAATTCAAGCAATTTGTTATAAAGCTGGTGGGCCTATAGCCTCTAGACATGTCACCTTTCTTTATGAAGAGCTGAAATATGGATCTTTCCCTTATCTTCGAGATAGCAAGGATCAAATGTGTTGTAAAACATATCCTAGTATCCAATCTTTGAGATAGCAAGGATCAAATGTGTTGTAAAACATATCCTAGTATCCACGCAAAGGCCACTTCTCTTTCACAACTTTTCTATCAATAAACTGACCTCTTGGGGCATTAGAGTTTCAAAATCAATCATAGTGGGTTTATGATGGACAAAACGATTAGGAAACCAGGGAACCTTTAATTCCTCTACAAATTGTACCCGCAGCTATAACACAATCGCTCTCACCTCAAGGACTTACGCTTAGCTACTCAGCCAGAAGCCCATCAATCTACAATAAATTTTTCGTCAGTCTGGAAACGTTTCACTCAAAGTGATGAATAATGTTACAGTAAGAAACAAAACAAGATAATATCAATTAGCATGTCCCGATATATATATTTGCTGACCATGGAACTTTTGTCCTGTCAGCACTATCAACCATTAAAAAACAGCACAAAACCTACTCTATACCAATGTGAGATAATTTTACCACACTGGGTCACTAATATGGAATTTGCCTGCCTTCCATGATGACAGACATGACCGTCAATTGGGTCTAGCTTGGGTGTTTGGGAGGAATGATTGTTATCCTTGCCACCTAGTTCAATTCCCACAAGTGACAAGTTGAGCTCTTAATGAGTATACTGTTGTAATGGCCTTCAGCCCTGTTGACAAAGCCTCAAGCTTCTGCAGAATCCAGCTTACCCTGGGTACCATTCCCAGAACGAGGGGAAGTAGCCGGTGGGTTTCCCAGGGATATGTATTTCACAGAAAAAAAAATGATGACAGCCATGACTCCAATATCTATGACAGAAGCAAGCATTACTTCTATAAAGTGTTTTTAGAAATTTGATATATTAGTATATTAACTTTTATCATTAATGCCATACTCTGTACGCCATCTTTCCTACTGATTGCTAGCTTCATGAATATATACATTTCCCGAAACAGAATTTTGGAAGGCAAAATATCATCTACAGCAATTTCAACAGCAGCAGAATTGGTACTCCTACCAGGGACCTCATCATCATCAACTAATCAAGTACGACCATTGACAGAAAACAATGGGAGTACCACATGCTCACCAAATTTAAATTCTTATGGGAGAAAGTCAGGAATAGATCAATTCCACAAAGAACATCTGCACAATCCCCGCCCTCCAACCAAACTACTACTACCACGGTACCACCTGAGAAGTCTTCAAAGATTCATGAATGGCAAGGACAACAGTTGTGTCAAAACTCATTGCCTAGATTGAACTGTCAGTGGAAAAGGGTGCCTTCATATGATGACAATTTCCTGTTTGATTTTTCTTTATAACTACGTACTGTCAAAAAAATACCATCTCAAATTAAGAAATCGTTTTTTTGGCAATGAAAAACGCATTTTATTCTGTATGATATTTAATGTGCATGTAAAAAATGTAGGATGCCATGCTTATTCCTTTAAGAAAAATAAAGAAAAGGAAATATCAATACGATAAAATGTATGTTCCCGAATACTTTGAGAAGACATGTAACGTTTTCCTGAGTTTGTGAAAATCTAAGCTCCTACTTAGCACATCTGCACATGAACAAAATTGAAAACATTGACTAAACAATTGTATTAACAAATATGCAAAGAGAATAGATGCATTTGCTTAACTAGGAAATAGAAGTATTATAACAAGGATACAAGAGAATCAGCAAGTACTCATTTATGTGTACAAAGGGCAATATTGGTCAGAGATGGAGAATAATTTATTTTATACACTCAATATTTCATTTGACATATTTAAACCAGAAAATTAAACTCTGAAAATATCAATGCATCATGTTACTCTGTTGTATATGCCCCACCTTGCGAATAAAGGATAACAATTTCACCTCTGATAGTATTTTTCTTCACGCCTGTCATTATCTTTTTCATTTCTATCGTAATCTCTTTTACTGTAATCCCTTGATCTCTTATCTTCATTTCTCTCATCAGAGCCCCTTGACCCTGAGCTTATGTATTTTGCTTCTCTCCTATCACTATCTTTTTCATTTCTATCATAGTCTCTTTTACTGTAATCCCTTGACCTCTTATCTTCATTTTTCTCATCAATGTCCCTTGATCCTGAGCCAAAGAATTTTGCTTCTCTCCTGCCATTATCCTTTTCATTCCTATCGTAATCTGTTTTACTGTGATCCCTTGACCTCTTATCTTCATTTTTCTCATCAGCATCTTTTGACCCCAAGCGAACATATTTTGCTTCTCCCCGGTCATCATTTTTATTTCTATTGTAATCTTTTCTACTGTGATCCCTTGATCTTCTTTCTTCATCTCTCTCAGCTGCATCAGTTGATCCTGAGCCAAATCCTCTCCTGTTATGATCATTCTTCCTGCTAGGTGCTTTATCCATGTAGCGATTTTCATCATGCCATGAGATACCACCCTCCTCATTTGTTAATCTATTATGGCTTGCTCTTTTCTCATCATACCTTGACTGTCTAACATCCTCTTTTGATATCGCCTCTTTATGTCTTGCAGTGTGCATGTCTTGATTGCCAACATCTTTTGACCTTTGGCTTGGTTTTCCTGAAGGTATTGACCTGTTATCTTCATCTTGAATGCCATGTCTTGACCTAATTTCACCTACTTTGCTATCATCTCTAGGTTTTGACTGCTGTCCTCCTTGGGATGCATGCTCATATTGATCATGTCGCCATCTTGGACCACTGTCTTTGCCACCCCAACCAGTATTTGCATTTCTCTGTCAATAACATGTCAAACAGCAAGCAAATTAGCATAAAAGTAAATGACAGTTTCAATCATCAAAGATTAAAGAAAACTGAAAGGTAAAACCAACACGAAGAAAACCTAAATGCTGTTGCTACTTGCTAAGCCCTTTGCCACATGGGATGATCACCTAAACTCTGCATAATTCAACCCGAGATTTATGGAAAGAAAAACGTTTTAAATGTTAGGTTTAAATGTATAAAGAAAATATTAATACTGCCTGGTTCCTACGTGGGGAGACCGAACAATCCCTAAAAGACCGTTGTAAGAAATGTATGCTTCACCCTCTTATATTCCTGTCAATGAATGAACTGACATAATGTACTCAACATATAGATGAAATGCATTGTTAACATATTTGTATTGGATAGAACTATGATATCCAACAATCAGTAAAAAGAAAAGATAGAAGGAAGCAGCAACAAGGCGATGAACATGGACAGAGAAAGTTACTACATAGTACATACAACACATGCTCTTCTATGGTTGATTAAGACAGTCTACAAGATTGATAGGAGCAATCACACAGAAAGTAAGTTCCATGTTTCCAAGCACTTCTAAGGTGGTTTTAGAAACATTACAACAGTTTAAGACTAAACATCTATAAAATGGTGGCTACTGTTAGTTATTTATATGGCCTCAAACCAATGTTGCAAATAATGTTTTGGGAAATATATTGCCGAGGTTTTGGAAATAAACTTATCAGAAATATTGGGAAAAACTTTAGAGATTATCAGAAAATATTGGCAAGAAATGTGGACCTAAAAGGATCAGAAAATATTGGACAATTGGCAACCTGAAAAACTCAGGAAAAATCAGAAATATCAGGAGAAACTGGAGATATTTGCAACACTGCCTCAAACACATTCTTTCAATATTTTACATCTTCCTAATAAAACCTGAAAATAAGAAAACATTCATACTTTTCCATAGTAAAGATAGAATCATAGTACTTGTTCATCATGTGAAAATCTGCAAGCGGACCCACGGTTGCATTCACCTCTCTGAAAAGCATAGCAAACACCCCGTTCCTCCCTTTTTTTCTGCTCTTCCTCTTCATCCTCTTCTTTCTTCTTCTTGTAGTTTGCTACATGATCAACTCTCACAGTCCTGCCTATGATGGTTGCACCATTCAAATTATCTGCAAGGATTAAGTAATAAACACTGTTTATATTTTTATAAAAAGGTGCTCTGAACTGATGAAAGAACTTGAACAAACCGCCAATAAGCTCTAGCAGTCAAAGGTCCTATCCAGCTCTTGTTTCTCCATACCTGATGGTCTAGAAAATAACAGCTACCTTATCTTGTTTTTAACACGTCAGACTTTATGATAGCATATCAGAACAAAAAAACAGCTCAAGGTATCCCAATGCCAAAAGTTGTGCCTTTGCATGTGTGTCAAATTATCAGCTATTAGCAGCTGAATAGTCAAAAATATATCCAAGATAAAGCCTCATTAAACAAGAGTAAGCCGTAACAGTTTCAAACAACATGCATTCCACTTTTGCATTTTATGATACACAGGCAGTTCTACCGAACTGCCACAGGTGGAAAAGGCATACTTTCAAGTTTCAGGAGGAACCAACCTGGGCAATTGGAGGGCTTCATTCCCACAATGCAAGGCAAACACTGCAATATATTCACTCACTCTTAGGGGAAAAGAGATTCTGTTAATATATATTATCAACATCATAGTCATTTAAGATTTCAGAATCCTCACTGTCATTAAAGCATAAAATCTAAATAAGTGCGTCAATTTTGAAATCTATAGCTATTGCCTCCATAGGTTTCCATCATCAAAGAAAAGAATGCAAGTTTGGGTTTTTTATATGGGAATCTTCTTCCATTTTGCAGGCCCATTTTTCCCTTCATCTCGCATCAACAAGTCGTCCGCATGCAGATAGGCAACATGTTCAGCGGCTACATGATATCTAAACTTGAACAGAAGAAAACAGATATGCATATCCACAAGCTCTTGATTTCTTCCACAATTAGTCAGCAACACTTAGTGGTGCTTCAGAATCCAGATACTTGGATCCAACAAATAAAATATTTTGCCCACCTGAAGTTTTCCTTTCACTGTCTCTTATTTATGGTGTTTTCAACTTGTTGTAACCCTAATATAAAGACTTAAGTTCTGTTAGTAGTTTGCTTGCTGTTGTCCTGTTATCACATATATAGTAGCCAGGCTACCATATTCTATTTTCAGATTCCAGTACACTTTTCAGGCAGTTCCCTTACATTTGAGATGTCGAGATGAGCATCTACATTGGATCACTATTTGATTATGGACAGCAGTATTATTCCCATGCCATGACTGAGTCTCGGGAAACTCAGATTTGATGACTGATGTAGCCATTTAGCCATTTACAGAGTAGTTGGTATTGCCCAGAGTTGCAGCAGCAGGTTCTCAGTGGACAGATGATGGTACAGATTATTATGCACAGTTATATGACCCAGCAGGCATTATCTTGTGTTATGGTTATTATTGTTTTTATACTCATTCTTGTGGCATGTCTTAGCGCTTAGGATCATGATCTGGCGATCATATAGATATTTGGACCTGGTTGTATCTTTTATATATGTGTATGTCCTCACTCAGACTTAGAAGTTCTTGACCTATACTCATTGGTTTTACCCTCCTTAGGGAGAATAGAGATGATCATTCCCACTATCTTTTGGCTTGCTAGTGTTGGTCTCATTATCCACTTTCTCCACCCATCCGTTACCTTCCAGTTTGTTGATTACCCTGACTTACTACTTGACTAGTGGCATGGAGGACCTTCCCCCACTATAGCCTCTTTGTTGGATGAGCTTCCCTGTTTTATTGTGTCTCAGCTCTGAGTTGCCTAAGCTGTGTTGGCTAAACCTGAAACAGATAGTGCTACCATAAATACAGTGTATATGGAAATGAAATGTATATCTTATGAAAGCCCAATCATGTAACAAGTGTTTCTAAACACACGTGTATGCAAGGCAAGCCTAATGAAATTGGCTTTGAAATGTAAATGTGAAATGTGAAATGTAAATCTATGGAATCGTGTTTCTGAACACACATAGATTATAAAGCCTAATGAATGTAAATCCATGTAACAAGTGTTTTTGAACACACGTAGATCAAGGCTATGGAAACTCAAAGGCCCAAAAAGCAATGGTTCTTAAATGTTATATCTAAATGATTGTTGGCCTCACTTGTATTGATTTATCCCTCACTAGCTTGCAAGTTATCATGTGAGATGGAGTTAGGGACAGCTTGAGTTATGTCCCCTAGAGTCTCAAGTTACGGTTTGTCGAGCACCTAGTCATGGCGGCTCTAGAAAAGATCCTCACGGAGCTGTATCAGCTTGGATGTGAATTGTAGGCAACTGACAAGGTGAATAAGCACTTCTGAAGTAACTTACCCATTTGTGAAACACGGCCATCCCCTGTGTTACTGCTTGTCCAGCATATGCTAGAGTGTGTATCCCCTTTCCATTTCCAAAGTGTCACAGTGTCAAGTCAGCAGTCATCCTTTAGCCTAGCCTTATATGTTTTAGCCTTCACCCATCACTAGCAAATTGGTCACAACTATGAAGTGAGTATGGTCTTGAAAGTCTAGTCTGAGTCTTAATTAATATTGAAAACTCTTTATATTTGGTTATTAGATCGCCATAGAATTGATTACTTTTTGTTATAATTGCTACTTGAATGATTTGTAAAGCATGTCTTAGCCTTTAGCACTTACAGCTGTTTATTCTCAGTTTGGGTCATATTATTGGTCATGTTGACTTGGTCAAACCCAGTTTGACCAAAGTCAACTACATGACATGAGGTGGATAGACCTCGGATGATGCAGATGGATGATATGTGGTCTATTACAGGTCACCAGATGGTTCCATGCAGTGGTTACAGGTTTATGATGATGATTTGTGATTTTCAGCATATTTGATCATTTACAGATTATTATTATTTTATCTGTCTGGATATATTGGAGATTTTATATGATCATGCAGAGATCCGTAGGGTGTATGAGTACACACCTTAGGTATATTTGGGCTCTCTGAGTCCAATGAGACAGTTGGTTTTCAGTTTCGGGTAGTTACAGTGATGATTTTCCTCAAGTTTATCATTATGGTGTAGTTTTGCCATGATAAATGGCCTATAAGAGCAGAGTGTTGGCATGATTGGTTTGCCTATGGCACTACAAAGGGGACATGCAGTATAGCCACTTGTTTTTACTATATTGTTTTAGTTCCGGGACACATTGGTGCAGTCAGATTTGCCCCCAGGTGACCAGACAGAGAGTTACAAGCATTTTGATTCTTGCCAGAGGATTTACAGAGGATTAAAAATGGTTAAATTGGCTACTGAGGAATTCGATTTGGGCTACTGAGGCAAAGAAATGGCATGTGATGAGTTTTGATGATGAGTGTGATGTCTTCCACCCCTTCTCTAGCAGTTTCAGCATTCAGTGGGGCCCACACCCATTTCTCCGACACATTTCATGGTTTTTTGGAGCCTTTGGAGGCTCACGACTTTCCCAGATGAGCACGATTTAGTGCTTAGCTTGGTCTTTTGATGATGTTGTGCCATGGGGACACACTAGGGGTGTTAGACATTGCCCCCTAAACCCACCACGAGCTTTATCTTATGTTAGTTTGTCATGTTGAGTGGGACCCCCTCTCCTAGGGCGATTTTGTCCATTGCTATGTTATATTTTTGAGTTAATCCATGCACTTTATGTTGAGCTCATCTCAACCGTAGATTAGAACATTTTGATCTTTTAATCTTAGCAATCCTCAAAAGGTGGTTAGGGTTTTGGTATCTCTCCATCCTATTTAAAGGAGAGAGCTTCTCATTGCAAGGGGACTTTTGGCTCTGGATTTCTGGAATAAAATATTTTCTCACAGATACTTGTCTTATGGTTGTGGATGCGATTGATGTTGATTGAAACTGTTCTTCCTTTGCACTGAGAGTATTGTTGAAGATCCTTTGCATATTTTTCTCCACGTTTTTATCTACAGGTGAAGAAGTCGATTTGGCAAGGAGGGCGCATTGGTTGGGGAGACTCACCCTGTTATCTTCTTTTCTCTTCGTCAGTTACAGGGAGTATCATTGTCTTAGTACCTTTTCTTGTTTCCATGTTCATTACTTGTATTTCCTCCATTCTTGCATTTATCGATTGATCTTATTGTCCTTGGTTTATCAGGAAGAGGAGGGCGCACTTGTGGAGCTGGGAAATTCGCACAAGCAAGGAAAATCTTCAATCTCTCATTTGATCTTTGCGGGAACAATCCTCGGCATCATAGCAAACATTTCCATGACTCAAGTACGCTTGTGAGGTAAGATTTATATTTCTCAAAACTATCCATCTGTCATTTACATTTAAAACCCTCATTAAAATCCTTCGGAAAATTCTCTTGATCAAACCCCTTGATCAACTGGCAAAACATTTCTGGGTTTTTGGCTTAGTGTAAATCCCAAGGTGGGTTCTTAAGGGCGTCACCCTTGGAGACTCCATTGGCCCATTTTCCAAGGCACTAGCCTCTCATCTACCCTCACGACTTTCTTGGCCTGTTGGTTTTCCCTGTGGTTTGATCTTCTTTTGAGTGCTTGCATACTTTGACACTGTCACATCCTTCTATCAAGCATTGCTAGAAGGCCCTAACTGTCAGATCTACTCTTTGGGACAGTTTCCCTGTTTTAAGTGTCACGTTTCACAAGGCAACTAAATTTGACCATTTTACACTAGCATTGAAGCCTGGAATCATATCCAATCGTTGAATCACTGTGCTTAAGATCTATTCATCAAGTCATATCATCTCTAAGCCTCCATAGTGTTTCAATCTCCTTTAATCTAGGGTTCCATACCTGTCACCTTACGTACCTCACTTTGTCTGATTTGATCTGGTGATTGGGTTGATCTCTCCTGTTGGGAGTAGATTTGGGTCTCCCCCTTGTTACCTTGGCTTTGGTAGCAAAAACAAAGAGTGCCTTGGTTGGCGTGACAACCATCCATTTGGGAACTAGGGCTCTCTTGGTTCACCACTTTGGTTTCCTATCCCCTATACCATCCTTACGGATCCACCATTAGGGGCAACTACAAGATTGGTGATAACATGTCCATACCTGGACTAGATTACACTTGCAAGTAAAGGAAACAAGGAATACTGAAAAGCACTCAAGGATTTCAAATATGTAACAAAACTCTAAGAAATTATGTTAAGATATTTAGACACTTAGAAGCTATTTAAGATCAACTTGGTCTAATGTGCCTTTAGGTCAAGTGTGTTTCTTGTACTCGTGTAATCCAACGGCCACGATATGTTGATCTAAAGGTTCATCTTCACCGCGATCTTAGTGGCTATTGATCCGTGGCTTAGCACCTGATTGGTCCATGATCTCTATTCAAAGAGCATGTAGGGTCATTTACATGATGATCAATTGTGAGAAACTCATATGTAAACTCTTTTTCCTTTGCATTAATATATTGCCTCAAGTAGCTATTTAACTAAGGCCGTGTATTGTTTCCCTCTCTGAGAGTTTTAACCACGTAAAACATCAGTATGTTGATTTATGATCTGTTTGTATGAGCAGTTGCTTAAGGTGTTCAACCTGTGTGGAAATACCTTGTTTTAGTCAAACATGGTATCAGAGCATTTGTGAAGACCCACTCCCGTTGTTGATCGAGATCTTGAACTGGTGTAGCAACATCCATCAAAGGATTTATGGATTCTGCTATTTTTGTGCATTTTTGGGCTAAGAGAGGTGTTCCATTGCATTTGGAGCACTACTTTCAGTTGGAAATGCTTTTCATTTCACTCAAAAAGGTATCCCTTTGCCCAAGATATGGCCATTTTACCAACCATTTGCATTTATAGATTTTTTTTAAATCTTCTCATATGGTTTAATATTTTAGCCTATTTTTCTATTTTATTCCTGATTTATTACCTTTTTGGTCTATTAGATTTTGTAGCTCGGACAAGTATTTCTACATGGGGGTGTCTAGCACGTAGAAGTGGTCTTTGTAGTTCGGACAAGTACTTTTACGTGGGGATGTCTAGCACGTAGAAGTGGTCCGAGAAAAGTAACTCTCTAACAGTCTTGTAAAAGTGTCTTTTGTAATACTTTTATGGTCAATGGTATTGGAGGGTCCATGGTATTATGTGTCCTATGATAATGGGTGTCCCATGGTATTGCCCATGGTATTGACATAAAAGAGTTTATAAAGAGCTTATGCAGAGTTGTATTGTAACACAAGAGGAGTGAATTATATCTCTTGTGTGTGACAATAGTGAGTCATATCTCTTGTGCATGATAGGAGTGAGTCATATCTCTTGTTGGGGTTTGTCTTTTCTACAGAGGGTTCGAGCACACTAAGAGTCAGGAGCTTGAGATCCGATGTATCATATCCGGAAACTTAAACTATAACTGTTGTTTAACAAATCTGCAATAAAGACAAACTGTTTGTTGTTTTTCCCATTGGGGTTTCCAGGGTACATCTTTTGTTCGGTTTTCTCTATGTATTATTGCTTATCAGTGTGTTGCCTCGAGCAGGGACAGAAATTTCGAGCAAGGGCATAAAGCCCTAGGGCCAACCCAGAAACTACCTAGTAAAGTTCGGGAAGGCTCAGGATAGAGTCGGGCAGGAATTTTGGGCAGTTGTCCACAGAAGTAGGGTCGCAGTTCTGCAGTGATTGCAGTGGTGCAAGTTATCCAATGAGATTATTAAAACACGAGTTCTTGGCCCAAGGTGTGGCCTTGCTTGAGAGATTTATGAAGCAAGGTGTCACTCAAGGATTTAGATAAAGATTCTAGATTTATAACAAATGATGTATTGAGAATGTGGACAGCTTAAATATCATTAGTTATTGATCCATAATTATCCAAGAATGTAAAGATCATTCCAATATTAGTGCAAGAGAAAGATATTGCAAGTAAAATGAAGTTGCACAAGTAATTTCCAGAATTTAGTAAAACACTTAGCCAATGTAGATTGATTACGATAAATTATAATCAAACTTTAATAAAGAGAAATGTTAAATTTTACTCAATACCAAATTCTGATTTATGTTCTCAATAATTTTTATACTCCAAAATTATAAACATAAATACTTTATATTTTTAACCAATAATACAATGAAAATAAACAAGAAATCATTCACACATTTGAGACAATTATTTATCCTGGAAAACTACCGCGTAAGATAAAAGATAACCAAAACACCCCACTTTTCCGACGAATTTTGGGCAAAAACCGGTAGAAATTCTTACTGGAAATTTCTATTTCCATAATTTTGCAATTTCAGCAATCTGGATTACCTAATCTAGACTAGATGCCCAATTTTAAAACTACCAAGATTGTCGAAAAGCCAACATTCAATGTTCTTTATTAATCTCGGCTCACAAAGAAAATCATAAATACAACACAGGAACATGTAATTTAGTCCCTTAAGAAAATTGACCTCTCTGATTGAATCGACCCTCTTGGAGAAAATCAACACACAGAAGAGAAATCGAACCAGGCAAATCGGCTCACCCAATTCGGCCCTGCATCACCTTGCGAACCCTCGCATTAGCTTATGTCAGTAGTACAGATCCATATGGATCGTACAGTCTCTCTTCCAAGCAGTTGTACGGATCGACCCTCTGCTAGTTTGGTTGGTACGGATCGACCTCTCTCTCTCTCTCTCTCCTAGTGAAATCAGCCCCTTCACTTTTCTCCTGGATCTTCCTCTAGCTGCAAATCCCTTCACTCTTCTCTTTAGCCACTGATCTCTCACTCCTCTTTTGAAAATCTCTCTCTGAAATGATCTTGTGATCTTGTGTCTTTCTCTTCTCCTTGGGCTTTCTTTTATAGCATCTCAGTGACCAAAACCTAACTCCCAATCTCCAGAGTGATAGATGACCAAGATTAGATCTTGAGACTCACTTAAGGTCAACGGTTATGACTTAATCTTAAGTTCACTTTTTAGTAATTAGCCAACATTAAGTTAATAGTGTGCTTTTCCTAAGTTAAACTTAGGAAAAAGATATAAAAGTCACTTAATAATTAAGCAAGTACCTAGAGAGTAAATGGACAACTTCCGCATGCTTGACACCTAGCCTAAGCCGAAGCTCCTGTCTGAGCTATAATCATCAACACTGAAAGAGTTATGCGCCACTCCTAGCTTATCTTTGAAGAACACAAACTAGCCCTTCATTAAAGCCTTGGTGAAAATATCTACAACTTGCTCATTTGTGTAATATATTGAAGCTTCACAACTCTTCTCTAAACATTGTCCCTTACTTTATCTCTATGTGTTTGGACCTGTCATGAAACACTGGATTCATCGAGAGTTTTATGCAACTCTGATTGTTAAAATAGATCACCGTAGGCTCCAACTCTAGACCAAATAAACATGTGAGCATCTTGCGAAGCCAAATGGCATCACAGCTCGCCAAACTTGTTGCCATGTACTCGGCCTCTACTGAGATTAGTGCCACTGACGTCTGCTTCCTGCTAAACCATGAAATCATTGTTGATCCCAAGCTAAACCAACACCTTGAGGTTCTTTTCTTGTCCACTGCACTCCATATGCCCAATCTGAGTCTGTATAGCCCTGTAATTGCTCTCCACCACTCCTGACATACCTCCGTCCATACTCCACTGTACCTTGTAGATAACTGAACACATCCTTCGCTGTAACCCAATGTACCCTCGACCAACCATAAACCGGCTCAAGGTATTCACAACAAAGCATATATGTGGCCTAGTGTTGACTAGATACATCAACAAACCAATCAAATGCCTATATAATTTAGGATCCACCAAGTCTGACTCAGCATCAAGCTTCTTTAAGTTGATGATCATAGGTGTTGGCATAGGCTTGCAATCCTCCATCTCGTATCTCCTCAAAATATCAATTGCATATTTTTCTTGTCCCAGGAAAATCTCCCTGTACGTTGCCACACCTCCAATCCTAAAAAGTAGTGCATCATGATGATGTCCTTCATCTCGAACCCCAAAACTAGATCTTTTTTGCACATCTCAATGAGCTTATCTGACTCGGTAAGGAACAAGTCATCCACATAAAGTACCAAGATGAGTGGATCATATCCAACAAGTGTAAAATACAAGTTGGGATCTGCCTCACTCTTGATGAAGCCCATAGCCAACATATACCCATCAATCCTCGAATACCATGCCCTTGGTGCTTGCTTGAGTTTGTATAACGCCTTCTTCAACATGCACACATGAGAATCTCTCCCATGCACCTCAAAGCCTTGAGGTTTCTCAATGTACACCTCTTCCTCAATCACTTTATTGAGGAAGGTCGTCTTCACATCCATCTGATGTATCCTCCACCCCATCTCTGAAGCAATAGATATAACAACCTTGATAGAAGTATACTTGGCTACTGGAGCAAATGTATCCTCACAGTCTACTTCCTTCTTTTGGGAGAACCCTCTAGCCACGAACCTCGCCTTGTACTTCTCCACACTACCATTTGCAGCATGCTTGATCTTAAAGATCCATCTCGAACTAACCACTGATTAATGGCCTCAGAACAATGTCCCACAAAACCCAGCAGAACTTCCTCAATATAGATGATCAAAAGTACAAAGACAACCCCAAACAAGTGCTCCTTCTCCTTGCAAATATCTCTCTCTCTCTCTCCTATGCGAATTACACAAGTGAGTGTGTGTGTCCAAATGAGGAGCACATCACTCCTATTTATACTTTATCTTCCACTTGACTTTTTCACTAACTAGGTCGGCCCCAACTAACTTAACTAGGCCAACTTACCTAGGAAGACTCAAAACAATATAATATTACTTTCTTGAGGGTTCTATCGACCCAACTTACAAGGGAAATTTTACCTCATGACTCTATGATGACCAAATACAATAATAACATCTCGACGGAGGAATAAAACAACTCCGAATAAATTACAATAATAAAATACAATAGAATATTCTTCAAAGTTACAATATTTCAACACTCCCCCTTAACGAGAAGGGTATTCTACTGACAATAGCAACATCAACTGTAGGAGCAAGGAGAGAGAACATCATCAACAACATCAAGGTGATACATCTATAAATCATCAGAAGTTTTCTTCAACAACATCAGCAACTGGAACAGTTACTGGAACATCTTCAACATCTTTAGTACTGGAGCATCATCTTCTACAACACTGAGTCTTCATCTTTGATCTTCATCTTTTGCAGCACTCGATCACTCAATCGTCTACAACACCACTTTGATCTCTCGATCAGCAACAACATCATCTGCAGCAACATAACCTGCAACACACATGATCCAATTACGGGATGATCAATCCCTCTCACTTTAGGACATAAGTCCAAGGATGATGCAATCCTAACCACATCACTGAGACAAAAGTCTAAGGATCACTTTAGGACTAATGTCCAGGGATGATACAATCCCAACCACATCACGGAGACAAAAGTTTGCGGATCACTTTAGGACTAATGTCCAGGGATGATACAATCCCAACCACATCACGGAGACAAAAGTCTGTGGATCACTTTAGGACTAATGTCCAGGGATGATACAATCCCAACCACATCACGGAGACAAAAGTCTGCGGATCACTTTAGGACTAATGTCCAGGGATGATACAATCCCAACCACATCACGGAGACAAAGTCTGCGGATCACTTTAGGACTAATGTCCAGGGATGATGCAATCCCACTGCAACATCATCATCACTGCTTCCCCTTTCAAGGAAGGTCCTTTCGAACCACACCAAGCTTGTCACGGAAGTACTCAAACTTCACTCGAGACGGAGACTTAGTCAACACATTAGCAACTTGCTCATCAGTGCTCACATACTGGAGCTTTATAGCTCCCTTCTGTACCATATCTCGTATGTAAAAATACTGGATTTCTATGTGCTTTGACTTGTCATGGAACACTGGGTTCTCCGTCATCTTTATACAACTCTGGTCGTCACATAGAATCATCGTGGTATCCAACTCCAGGTCAAACAAACCTGACATCAATTTTCAAAGCCATATGGCGTCACGGCTAGCAAAACAAGGTGTTATATACTCTGCTTCGGCTGTGCTGAGAGCAACACTGGACTGCTTCCTGCTAAACCATGAGATCACGGCGGATCCCAGACAATAACATCCACATGAGGTGCTCTTCCTCTCTGAGACACTTCCAGCCCAATCTACATCTGTATAACCATACAATTTGTAGTCATGATCTCCAACATAGTATAGACCAAAGTCTATCGTACCTTTTAGGTACCTCATCACATGCTTTGCAGCTACTAGGTGAGCACATCTAGGCTCAACTAGATACTGACTCAGGGTGTTCACAGCAAAGCATATATTTGGCCTGGTATTCGTCAGATACATCAACGACCCAATAATCTGTCTGTACTGAGTCACATCCACTAACTCTGATGATTCATCAGCTAACAACTTCATGTTGGTATCCATGGGTGTGGCCATGGCTTTACATTCCAACATATCAAATCTTTTTAGGATTTCCACAGCATACTTTCCTTGGTTGATAAAGATTCCTTCTGGGCTCTGCCATACTTCCAGACCTAGGAAATAGTGCATCAATCCAAGGCCTTTCATCTCAAATTCTTCAGCGAGCTTCTTCTTGCACTCTACAATCTATTTCTTATTTCCTGTCAAAAATAAATCACCCACATACAGCAATAATATGACAGGTTCATCATCCATAACCTTAATGTAAAGGTTAGGGTCAGCTTTACTTTTGGTAAAGCCCAAGCTCGTCAAAAAGCTATTTATCCTTGCGTACCACGCTCTAGGAGCTTGCTTCAATCCATACAGAGCCTTCTTCAACTTGCATACGCGAGTCTGTTTGTCTTCAACTTCAAATCCCTGTGGTTGTTCTATGTACACTTCTTCCTCAATCACACCATTCAGGAAAGTTGTCTTCACATCCATCCGGTGTAAACTCCACTTCATCACGGATGCAAGTGCCATGATGGTTCTAATGGAAGTGTACCTTGCAACTGGCGCAAATGTCTCTTCATAATCAATTCCCTCTTTCTGAGAGAATCCTCTAGCCACAAACCTTGCCTTGTATTTCTCAATACTTCCATCAATTGCATGCTTTATCTTGTAAATCCACTTGGAAGATACCACACTTTTGCCTTCTAGTTTGGGAACTATATCCCAAACATCATTCTTCATTATTGATTGGTATTCTTCCGTCATTGCTTCTACCCATTCTTTCTTCTGTATAGCTTCTTCATAACTGGTAGGTTCTTGATCTACAAGATCACATATCAAAGCCACATAACTGGAAAATGGCTTTGGCTTCTTGCTTACTCTTGTGGAGCCTTCTGGAGCTCCATACTTCTCTGCTTCTTGTTTAATTTCTCTTGCCAAAGCAGGCTTTCTCTTTCGTGACATATTCATAGTGGGAGGTTCTTGAGGTTCTAGCATATCATGGTCTTCTAGCGTTTCATCTTCAGGGGAGGGTGCAGCTTCTACATTTCTGGGAGGTACATCTTCTTCATATACTTCTTCATGCTAGCACTTTTTGGATCTCTTGAGAGCTGCTTCTTCGTCAAATGTTACATCTCTACTAATCTCCATGTGATGGAATCCTGGAATGTATATTCTGAAGGCTTTGGAGACTTCACAGTATCCAACAAATATTCCCTTCTTTCCGGAAGGGTCCAACTTGGTTCTCTTTTCTTTTGGTATGTGAACATATACTGGGCAACCAAATATCTTGAGGTGGCTCGCTTCAGGCTTCCTTCCTGTGAAGATTTCTTATGGAGTTTTGAATCCAAGGGCACTATGGGATAATCTATTATGTACATAAACTATCGTCCTTGTTGCTTCAGCCCATAGATACATTGGAAGATCTTGATCATGTATCATTGTCTTCACTGCTTCCATAATGGTCATATTCTTTCTCTCCGCAACACCATTCTGTTGAGGATTGTAGGGAGCAGTTAGTTCCCTCTTGATTCCAGCTTCTTTACAAAATGCTTCAAAACCTTTTGAAGTATATTCTTCACCATTTTCTATTCTGAGTGTCTTGATTCTTCTTTCTGAATGATTTTCTATCAAGGCTTTGAATTCCTTGAATTTTCCAAATACTTCATCCTTTGCTTTCAAGAAATATATCCATGTCTTTCTTGAATAGTCATCAATAAATGTAACATAATATTCATAACCACTGAAAGATGTGGAGGGCATTGGACCACATACATCTGAATGGATTAATTCCAACGTACCTTTAGTCTTTGTCTCACTCTTCGGAAATGGATTCTTGATATTCTTTCCTTTTGCACATCCTTTGCAAATGCCTTCATGATCGATCTTCAAATCTGGTAATCACGTCACTACTTTGCTCACATGGGGTAGTGCTTTGTAGTTGATGTGAGCAAGCCTCCTATGCCATAATTCACTTGGACTAGTGGTCTCATGAACAAGGGTTGTTTCTAAATGTCCCTTGAGTTTATATAAGCCTCCTCCTTCTTCACCAATGACAACTGCATCTTCAATTGATTTTCCTTTGGGCCACATAAGTACTTGTCCATTTATGAATGCAACCCTATATCCTTTCTTATCTAATGCAGAGATAGAAAGTAAGTTCTTCTTCAAACTTGGTACATATAAGACTTCCTTCATCTTCATGGGGGTTCCAGAATCAAGCTTGTAGCTTGCTTCACCAATTCCTTTAATAGGATATTGATAGTCATCTCCTAATGATACCTTCTGAGGAGAGTTCTTCTCTTCAAGTTTTGACAGAGTTTTCTTTTGTCCTGTCATGTGCTTTGAAGCACCACTATCAATAAGCCATGTATCTTCTCCAGGTGTCACAGACCCAGAGGGTGCAGAGAATAATACATACTCTTTTGCGTCTTCTTCTTTTGCTTGTTTTCTTCGAGGTCCTTCTTCCTCTTCTTCTTCATCTTCATCTTCAACTAGGTGTGCATGATGTCTTTTGTTGTTGTTCCTCTTCTTGTATTCTTCTTTCTTCAATGGACAATTTCTGGCAATGTGTCCTAGCTTGTCACAATTGAAACATTGAAAGTTGGAGTAGTTTCTTCTTGGATTGTTTCCTCTTGTCCTCTGGAACTTCTTGGGAGGTCGAGACTCCTTGTGGCTTTCCTTCTTGAAGTTAGATTGACTTCTTCCTCTCTTGGTATGGGTGGCTAGGGCTTGATCATCTTCTTTAAGTAGAGCTTCTCTATTGGCTACTCTAGCCTCCTCTTGGATGCAATCTTCCCACACAATGTCAAATTTCATGCTTTCCTTTCTAGCACACATAGTCTGGATGAATGAATCCCAAGGTCTAGTGAGACCATTGAGAGCAGTCATAACTAGCTCATCTTCATCAAGGGAGTCTCCAATGGCTTCTAGTTGCTCCTTGAACTGGGAGACCCTTGTGAAGTAGTCTTGGATGGATTCACCTTGGCACATCTTGGTACTCTTCAAATGAGTTCTCAAATTCATCTTCCTATTGATGTTCCTTCATACATTCTGGCTAGGGCATCATACATCTCCTTCGGGGTCTTCTTGGATGACACTCGAGGAATCAAGTGGTCTTTGATAGAATCAGCAATGATCCTCTTTGCCCTAATCAGGTCCTTCGTGTGCTTCTCCTTAGCTTCATCCTCTTCAGGTTCTGAAACTTCTTCCTTGATGTATTTGGAAAGATCATTCTCTTCAAGAATGAGGCCAATCCTATATTTCCATGCTCGGAAATCCTCTATGTCTTCTAGCTTATCCTCAAGCTTAGTGCTTGGGGCCATCTTATCCAAGAGGTCACCAAAAAAATGAAATTTCTCAAAATGCAAAACTGACCTTACCAGGAGATGCGCTTGACTGAGGTGAATTGACTAGTACACTTGGTTTCTGGAGATTCCAAATTTTCACCTCTCAAAATTGATTTGTGAAATTCTGATCTACAGTTTTCTGGTTTTCTGGAGTTTTCTGGTCCAAAGTCAAACTAGGGTTTGACTTTCCCAGAGATCTACCCACTCAAAAATTTTGATCTAGGGCTCAATAGATGCGCCCTAGGAAGGTGCAACTTTCTATGCAATCAGATTTCCAAAATTTCGACTTTGACCGAAACCCTAATTTCTTGCCGAAGGGAGAAGAGAGTTTCACCTTGTGAAAGTTGTCCTATTCAGGCTAGCTCTAATACCATGTTAAGATTCAATATGCTAAGATAGATAACATTAGTAATCAATTCAATTTCACAACAATAGCATATACAGAGTCACTGAAAGAAACACAATCACAAGATAGACATAGATTTATCCTGGGAAACCCTCTAGGGGAAAAAAACCCAGCAAAACATCCTCAATATAGATGATCAAAAGTACAAAGACAAAACCCCAAACAAGTGCTCCTCCTCCTTGCAGATATCTCTCTCTCTCTCTCTCCTATGCGAATTACACAAGTGAGTGTGTGTTCAAATGAGGAGCACATCACTCATATTTATACTTTATCTTTCACTTGACTTTTTCACTAACTAGGTCGGCCCCAACAAACTTAACTGGGCCGACTTACCTAAGAAGACTCAAAACAATATAATATTACTTTCTGGAGGGTTCTATCGACCGGACTTACAAGGGAGGTTTTACCTCGTGGCTCGATGATGACCAAATACAATAATAACATCCCGACAGAGGAATAAAACAACTCCGAATAAATTACAATAACAAAATACAATAGAATATTCTTCGAAGTTACAATATTTCAACACTAGGTCTAGGCCGCATCCAGTATGAAACAAGACTGGCTCCATGGTGAGTAATTCCTAGATTGGTTCTAGGCCGCATCCAGTATGAAACAGGACTGGCTATGTGGTGAGAAAGTCCTAGATTAGTTCTAGGTCACATCCAGTATGAAACGGCACTGGCTATGTGGTGAGAAAGTCCTAGATTGGTTCTAGGCCGCATCCAGTATGAAACAGGATTGGATTTGTGGTGAGAAACTCCTAGATTGGTTCTAGGCCGCATCCTGTATGAAACAGGATTGGCTCTGTGGTGAGAAAGTCCTAGATTGGATCTAGACCACATCTAGCATGAAAAAGGGCTGGCTCTATGGAGAGTTGCATCCAACATGAAATAGGGTTGGCACTACAAGGCACATCCAGCATGAAAAAGGGTTGGTTCTGTGAAACTTCTTATGATATATAGATTCAGAAGATGTCAAATGTCAATAGTCTGTGTACAATAAGTGCAGCAACTGGAAGACGATGGTGACGATGACTGAAGAATAACTTCCTTGTTAAGAGGGAGTGTTGAAATATGTAACTTCGAAAGATATTCTTATTTGTATTATTTGTATTGTTTGTATAATTGTATCATTTGTATTGTACACCCTACGGGGATTATTATTGATGTAATTGATCATGTAAAAGTCATTGAAAGAGTCAATGTAAACCCTAACTCTTAGGTCGGCCTGGAAAGATCTAGAAAATAATATTTTATTGTAAGTTGTACAAGTCGGCCCAGTTAGAAGAGTCAAGCCGACCCTGTTTGGTAAAAAGGTCAAGTCAATTGATTAGTATAAATGAGGAGTTCGACCTCCTCATTTGGTCACCACTTTCACTCAATGAGTTTGCAATTTGCATCACTAGGAGTGATAGAGCCAAGTGAATAGCTGCTTTTGGAAGTCTTTTTTGTTTTGTGTTTTCACACGAGGGATACTATTGTACATTCTGATGAATCTATATAGAAGAAGTTTGTTGGGTTTTTATGCCCCGAGAGGGTTTTCCCAAGATAAATTTGTTGTGTACTATTATCTATTTTGTGCTTGTTTATCTTTCAGTGATCCAGATTATTATTGCACTTAAAATTTAACATCTTTGGCACATTTTTCTTGTGATGAATGGTTGGATGATATATTTTTTAAGGTTTTTCTATCTCGCAAGATTGATTCAAATAATGGTTGTTATAACCTGTGACTAATAAAGGATATAAGGTTTCTCTTACTCTTTTCTTTGTGGATGTTAGAACGTGTAATTTTAATAATTACATGTAATGATGCCTAGATGATGTTGTAAAATGTCATAACTAGCATTGGAAGGCAAAATCAAACAGAATAACTCTTAATATTATAATATTGAGTTATCCCACATTTATAATGTAGAAAAATATTCATTTTACCATTCATTACATAAAGAGGTGGGAAATCATTTATTCCACGTGTAAAAGAGGGATGTTATTCTTCTATACCTCTTGGTATATAATAGAGGTGAGGGAGAGCCTTTAGGCATACATTGTATAGGGTGATCTTATGTGGTGATCATCTTTGTAATACTCTGGGATAGCATATGTGGAGTGGAGTTCAAGTTGTAATGTTGGAGATATTTTGAGGAATAACAAGATTTTGCCCTTCCTGTGGATGTTTTCCCATTTTGGGTTTTACCACGTATATTTAGTGTTCTCTTGTCTATTCTCTTATCTCGATTTTTGTCAATGTTCTTTGTTGCTTGATTAGATAAAAGACTAGAATAGCTCATGCTTCATGCTTTGTATTGTTGTATGATTTTCTCATATTCTCAATATTTTAACAGTGGATGTTGGTAAGATCCTTCAATTTTCTCGTTTGATGTTGCTCCTTTGCACATTAAGCAAGGCAAGTTAGAATTTTTACTTGCATCTTATCAATCTTGTTTGAAGAGACTTTCCTCTTAAAGGAGCTCTCCATAGTTGAGCCTTGAAATTCATTGTTTTCCTAATTAGGCTAAGGCTACTTTGACCTATCTAGTGCTACTAGTCTTTACTTTAATTGGTAAATCTTGAATAGACAAATTGAGAAGAGAAATCAACCTTGATCTATTATTGCCCTAAAGTTAAGGACTAAGGTCAAAGCCCTTCTCTTCTTCAATTTTGTAATCAAACTTCTGTTATATATATTTCAAAAATACAAAAAAATATAACATTTTGAAAAACCCTAAAAATATAAATAACTCATATCTCAAAAAATATCGTGAATTTTGGAATTGTGCTCCACTAAAAAAGTATGCCCTAGTAGGTTTCTTGGTGAATTCTCAAGGGCGCCTCTTTCCTATGGTTGGATTGAGAAATACACTATGGTTTGTGTTATCTTAGCATTTTTCAGATCTAGTATTGCAGGTACAGCAGTTACATCAGTCAAATCAGCAAGCTTTGAAGGCCTGAAAAAGCAAAGGGTTAGGCCTAGGTTGACCCCCGGGTGGTTGGGTGTTTGTTCTAAAAGTTTCAAGCAGGTCTATCATCTATTTGAGGGTTGGTTAGGGCTTAAACCAGATCTGGTTAAGCACTAACAGGTCTGATTTAGGGCTTCCTTTAACCCTCTTGAGGCATGTTACTTGCCCTAACCTTCAAGGTACATCTTATGTGGTAAGTTGGCATTGTTTTGGTTGGTTTTTCATCTATTTCTAAAGTGTTATTGACTGTTGTAGTTTCATAATAGCAGTAAGATATTGTGGTTATCTATCTTGAAATTCATAATAAACTATTGTAACTCCTCCCCTCACCTAGTGTCATTATATGTTTCATTGTCTTGACTCCATAAGGCATTGGTCCTAGCCAAGATGTTGCTTATGAAAGGTATTTGTGTTGTTGGAGTGATTGCAGATATCATTCACCAATATCAGGCACTCCCCCTTGGTCTTAGGAGTTGACCTAAAGTGTTGAGAAGCTGGATTGTGGTGACATTGGGCACTAGCTTCTCTCGTGCTTACCCCTCGTAGCACCGGGATTCATGACCTTAATCAAAGTGTTGTTTTGAGCGATAACATTTTTTGGCACCGTTGTCGGGGACACTTGAAGATTGTTGCATGACAGCTGGGGCATGTTGCTCAAGTCAAAGTTTTCATCACCCTGGCAAGAACGACAAATTTGGCAAGAAAGTTGAGGTAAGTTTTTGCTTTGTACTTTGATGAGATTATTGTTAAGGATTAACCCTGCAGGTCTTATATGGCTCCTCCAGTGAAGAAAAAATACAAACAAAGAAGTGCACTTCGAGACAGAAGCCTCAGCTATTGATCACATTGTTGGGTGTAAGGGTGAGCACATCCGTCAGTTAAGAAGAGCTACATTCTGGTGACTCCTTACATTTTGGCATCCATAAAAGAATGATATGGCATTTTACGATGAACTATGGTTACAGGATTGGTTTGATCCCTTGGATTTCTTAGGGGTCCCGAGATATCCTAATCAACTCCATGGTTATGGTTTGGTGAAGAATGATTGGAAGAAGAAGATCTCAAAATTTCGTGGACCAAAGGATTTAAGTGATTTCCATGTTATATCATTCATGCAGGGTGTTTCAGAATTAAATGTGGTCCATGAAGACATGAAGATGAAGATGTCCACGTTGTCTCTCGATCTGATGGACGATGATACAGTCGAATGGTACAATGGGCTTCCTAAAAAAGGAATTCGCTAGCTCAAAGAATTTATCAAAGATTTTTTGTGAGAGATGGGATCCTTATTTCAAAAGGGATATTGGGTATCTCGTGGACGATGACATGTTTAGCTCATCAGATGAAGATCAACACCTAGAAGGCTCTCATGAAGAATCCATTGTTGAAAAATGTTTTGCTCAATATTTTGTTGAAGAAGCCAAGGAAAAGGACATCTCCATCCCTATGCCCGAAGAAGACGATACCTTTGAAGATGAAGACAAAGATGCCATAGAAAATTTGGTCGAGGAAATCCATGTCAAAAGTCAATAAATACATTAAGAAGAAGAAGCCCTAATGGAAGAAATTGAGGAAATAGTGAATTCTCCTTGCCACTGTTGCGAAGGTTCTCATGATGTTTGAGGAAATAGTGAATTCTCCTTGCCATTGTTACGAAGATTCTCATGATGTCTTGGGCCTTTTGGAATAAAATGGCGGGATTTCTTTGAGTGACGAAGAAGACAATGATTATTGGAGCTTTCTTAGTCCTCCCATCTTTGATTCTTCGATTGTTGGAAGTGTTGTACTTGATCTTTTTAGCCACAGATGTTCCAAGGAAGATGTCCATGATTTTTTTCCGCCATGCAAATGTTAATTTTACTAACCCCAGCACTAGATAAACAATTCCTAGTGATGTTTCCTTGCTAAAAAACAATTTTCAGCTCACTGAATATTTATACTCGTGGAGATCTATTAACAAAAATTTAAATAGCAGAAGATAATATAAGAAACAGATCAACAACACATGCACAATTTTTCTGCCCTTCAAATCAACTTTTCATTAAAATATTCCAAGCTTACAAAGGCTCCCCTCCTGGGAAAATGACCTTGAGAAAAGTACACAGCAAAATTGGCAAATTCTACTATACAGAAGATGAACTTCAACTGCAAAACTACCCCCCAAAAAACTCAGCAAAAACCCAACAAAATTCTACACCGAACTGTTGCCCTATACGATCTGTACAACTGTACAGATCCCTATAGTCTGTCCATACAGCTGTACAAATTTATTTATGACCTAATCCATACGATTGTGGATATCCGTACAACATGTTCGTATGATTACGCTGCCTGTTTGTATGATCTGTACGACTACCCTGCAAAAATCTGCGCCTCTACCTGAACTGGTACGGCTACCCTGTTGTTTCCCGAACTGTTGTTTTCTCTCTCTTGGCCAAGAGACCGGAAATCAGAAAGTCCTTCTCTCCCACTCAATGCTTGAGTTTCCCTCTTGTAAGAATGTGTCCGAGTGGAAGTTCTTTTCCACTTTCTCTTGTGTCTTCTCCTCTCACCATGGTTGCCTTTTACTATTGGAATGAACCAAAACCCTTACTCTGATGGCTGAGATTAGGTCTCACTCTCTTGAGATCAACGGTTGTGATTCATCTAATTAACTTAAATCACTAATGCCCAAAACTTAGGCATTTCTCCAAATTAACCCTAATTAATTATAAAAAGGCATTCACATTAATAATTTTTTAATGAAAGTGAATTTCCCCAAGTCTTAAGAGGTATTGATGAAGACTTCCACATATTAGACACAAAACCAATGTGGAAGTACCTGTTCGATGCTACAAACATCAACAATAGAAGCAAAGGGATTCTCAATTTGGATCAGCCAAAGCCGAGTTTTTATGCAGAGATGTGGAACAACATGAGAAGGGTATTCATGAGGATCAAGAGGAAAAGGAAAAAGCTTTTCAACCTTTTCCCATTGAAAAATATATTGAAAACATGATTGATAAGTATGGTTGATGATTCCTCTTGTTCCCCATATAATGAGGACTTGGTGAGTTTTCCTTTCTCCTTTGATATAGAGGATGAATCTTTCAAGAATGACATGTTTGATGATGGTTGCCACAGATGCAATGATCTGAATTTTTTTCTTATGAGCATGATATGGGAATGGATTATTCGAAATTTGTTGGAGAGCCCATATATGATTTTTCTAATGAGGGAAGTGTAAATATTGAAGACCCAACGGGTCCAAAAAATAAAATCGTTTATTTTCAAAATGACATTGGACCCTATATAGTCTTCGTCACTGATGTTGCTCCTCAAGAAGATTCTGATAAGTTTTGGACGATGAACTTCGATGGGGCCAAATCTCAGTCAAGAATGGGTGCAAGTATTGTATTGACTTCTCCTTATGCAAATAGTCATTGTTTCTCTTTCCGCATAGAATTTGAAGGTACTACAATGTGGTTGGATATGAAGCTCTCTTGCATGGCCTTGAGTTAGTTAAAGATTATAGTATTAAGTTTTTAAAGATTATTGGTGATTCTGATCTAATTGTGATGCAAGTGAAAGGAAAGTTTGCATGTAAAAATCAAAGATTGAAAAGGTATAGGGAGGTAATGCGATTGGCCACAAAAAATTTCAATGCCTTATCTTTACAAGTGATTCCCAAAGCTCAGAATCAGCTAGTTGATTTCCTAGAATCAGGAAAAATGCAAGTAGTCTTCAGATCTTCAGTTCTTAATAACTTTGAAGATCAACGGATTTTTTATGATAACAAGCAGATACAAAGACTTATGAACAACAGGAAAGAATTTTTTCAGCCTCATTGTGTAGGGTTCCTCGTTGGTTTCGAGGGTCATTTGGGGCAGCAAACAGAGATCAGGAAGAAGGCTTATGATGATGGCATTTTGTACTTTATCCCTATCCAAGTTTGGATAGAGGGGGATTGTGAAAGGGGCCCTTCTTCTTGGAAAGGATTTGAAGGCATTTAGGTCCAGGATCTCTTCTATCATTGCAGCTACATCCCGATGAAGGTAATAACATCTATTCAATTCATCGTTGACGTGGTTTTGTCTTGGAATATTGCCAAAGACAAGGGAAGAAGTCCTAGCATGAATGATATGCTAAGGTGGCTACATTGGTGGCAAAGTTACCAAAACCGAACCAATGGTTGAACCGATCAACCCCGAAAATCGAAAACTGATCGAAACCGGGAAAAAAATTGGATCACAAAAGTACTCCACCAAAGACACATAAAATATTCAAATTTTAAAAAATTATATATGTGTGTGTGTGTGTGTGCATCCATCCAAACAATTATACACAAATTTGCAAAATTTCCCATATATATAACAAGTAAGAGTGTATACAACCAAAATAGCACTAAGTGCACTCCATATCTAAATCAAAAAAATCAACAAAAAGGTTCTAAAATGCTTACGCTTGCTTTTATAGCTTTGTTAGGGGTTTAGGGTTATCTAGAAGTTTCCCCCCCTTCAACTAAATTATTTTTTTAATTTAAAATACTTCTTCAAATCCGTCATTGTACAGTTCGGTACGGAACCAGCCAATTTTGGCAAAAAATGTCGGTTCCGTACAAAACTGATCATTTCCAGGATAATTCTCTGATTCGGGTCGTTCAAGGGTGAAAAACAGTTGGAGCGACCGATTTTACCGGTTCTAGTAACTTTGACTAGTGGTATGATTTCACTTGACTTATTTCTCTCTCCATGCTTAGAGTACGTAGGTCGGCTACATAATCTCCTACATGAGCATTTTGGTTTTGTCATTTACTTTTACCCATGCATTCCATTTGTCGCTTATTGCATTTAATTTTGTTTTGAACAGGGCAGGATGGAAGCGTATGCCTCCGATGCATTTAACATAGTTGTTGTTAGATGTGTGTGTAGGTCTAAGGTTCGAGGAGATTCTAGGGGGTTCTCATACACTCCCGAGAAGAGTGCATGTCCCACAGTTGGTGCTAGTTGTTACGGCCCAAAATGTTTGCAGCATGCCTTTCAGGATTTACCAGAGTGTGGGAGTCTTTTTCCATTATAAAAGCCCAAGTTTGGGCTCTCTTATGTAAAAGTGTTGGTCTAGCGGGGCTGAAAACCCTTGGTCTAGTCATGGCAAGTCCTCTTGGTTTTCATTTCAATAAGTGTTGGCTTAATGGCTTTGCTGACTGTTATAGCCAAAATTGGCACTTCTCCGTCCGTGACGACACTTACATCTTTTGGTCGCATGACAACACTTCATGAGATTATTGTGAGTCACACAAAAGGACATTCGTGGATGGAAGAGCTATATTTGGGACTTTAGATGGATGGCATTACCTAATTCATGGCCCATTTGATAGGTAATAACCTTAGGAACAATTTTGGAGACCAAAACTTCTCCAGAAAACCCCCAAAAAAGGTTGTTTTGACCATTTTTCCACAAAAACGTTGGTTTGCACATGGTAAAGTCGCGGGTTTCCTAAAAAAACGCAGGTAGCATATGGTAAGAGTCGCGAGTACCCGCTGGTTTTCCCTGTTCAATGTTGTGAATACCTCAAAAACACTAAAATACTTAAAATCGCGAAAAATGGTTGGTTTTGGGTAGTTTTGGAACCTCCTCTTCGGTTGTAACTACTTCCTATTCGACCATATCTTCTTCACTTGCTATATAAGAGAGGGAGAGGGACCATGAAAGGGACATCAAGCCCATTATAATGTTATGCTGGAGGAATTTGGATTCACATCACCTTCTCTTGTGCCCTAGTTTCTTATAAACCCTAGCACATTTGATCAGAGGTTGAGATCCTTGGAGAAGAGGAGCAGGAGACCTTGAATCGTGGTTTCATGAAGTGCCATGCTTGAAGGAAGGTATAATTTTATGTACTTGCTTCATTCATCAATAAAGATTGGACGTTCTTCCCTTTCCAAATAGATTTGTTCATATATGTTTCAGATCTGATTACAATTTGATGTTTTCTTCTTTTATAAATATCAATCTTGTATTTGTAGTCAAATTGGTTTGAGGAAGGTTTCTAGTTGTTTTGCAGATTGTTGCATTGTAGAACAAGAGAAGAATCTTGGATCAACCTTCTGAATAAGGTACACATTCTCCTAAACCCTAATCTCTTTGCTTAATAATTGTACTTGCAGAACCTTGTATGTCTATCTTTTACCCTAGTACATTGGTAGTCTCACCCCTACTATAGGAACACTTTTCCTAACAACACTGACTACCACTTGATGGGTGGATGTCCCCCATCGTGTTGGGCATTTTTGCCCACAAGGGGGTGCTCCGATGCTTCTTGGGATGGACCCATTAGGACACATGGCTCAGGGGCTCCAAGCCACACTTATGTTTATGCTATGTAGAAGGTGATTGTACATGTAAGGGTTGTCATACCCACTTTAGCACACCTCATTTATGCCCACTTGGACCATCTCTTTTCATGTATTACCCCTCCTCTTAGTCTCCACATGCAAGAATGATGATGACATCACCCTTTGAAGGAAGCCTTACCTTGCTAAAAAGGAGGAAGTTGAGGAAAATTCTACATCGTTGGGGTTAGTTGGGGCATGACATTCTCCTTCGGCCCAACACTTCACTTGGTTGAAGCCATTTGCATCATTTTATCAGTCTTTTGTGGTTTAGTCCCCGACTTGTTGGTGACAAGCCCTAATTTTAAGTTATTTTATATTTTAGTAAGGTAGGCTCTGTTGCCGCCTAGATGCATACCCAGGGGGGAACGCGGCAGAAATCTTCAAGCTGCTTGGTGTGGCCTTGGGGGCAAGTCAGAGTCAAGAGTCGTCACTCAAAACTTAACTCCTTCGTTTAGGCTTACTCCTAACGAAGACAAGGGGGGGTGGACCCTAATAAAGAAAAATCTAAGGTGTTTAATCTATGAAAAGAGAAAAACAACTAATCTAGGAGTAAATTAAATGAAAACTTTTTCTTCCAACTACGACAGCAATAAAGATTGAAATTCAACAGCATATGGCACCCATCATCATCATTTTGCATACATAAATTGAACAAGATGATAAACAACAAGACCAATGCCCAATATAAAAGATGCAAAAAACTGAAAAAAAGTGCCTTGGAGTGCTTTGTTGTGTCGTGTAAGTATTGCAAGTGTCTCAGTTGGTAAATTTTAAGATTTATTAATGAATATTAAGGGAGTGGGTTTATTCTTGGTTTGGCCCACGAAAACTTATCTTCTCGAACTGAGTGCATAAGCAGCTTTACCAAGTGTCCAACGAGGAGAGGACGAACCTCATTAATGAGTATCCCCTTGACTCTATGGTAGTCACTCTTTGCAACCTCCCGAATTCTTGAATGTTAGCTTATGTGGATTTTCCTATTAAGTTAGTGCTTACCTCCCTTTTTGGTTAACCGACTGATCGGACTATGTTGCAGCGGTCCAGAGCATACGAGAAGATAAGCGTTGGTTTATTTTATTAAACAAAATTAGGATTTTCTACTTGGTTAATCTACTTCCAAGAGTCTCTTTTTCTGCTGAATTCCATTACTCAAGCAAGCTCTTTCGTGGCATCGTACTTCAGGAAAGCAAGGACAAAATTACTCATAAAACAAGAAATTGTTAAAAAATGTGAAAAAGCTAAGTCTTGAGTGCACTGTGGCCCGCCGTTGAAACGGATCCAACAAGGTTAATTCTATTCCTAGGTTGATTTTATTAGTTGAGAAAAAAAGAAATCTAAACTAAAAATTTCAAACCACAAAAATGGAGTCGACACAGTTCCCCCTTGGGGGGATGGGGTGTGGGCACTGGGTAGCCCACTTGCTCTCGTTTAATCTTCTTTTACAAATCTACTTTTTCTTTTGGAATGCCTTTGATCCTTTATAATAGAGGATTCAGTGGGCTTACAATGGTTTTGGGGAAAGGTTGATTGTAGAGAAAGGTATATGGTATGTTTTAAAGGCTTCAGATCTTGAAAATTTGGCCAGCACGCATTTCTACATGTTCATAAAAATCGAAAAACCAGCAAGCATATGTTAGTAAAAGTGCCCAAAAAGCACTTAGAAAGTGATTTTGGATCACCACAAAAATTATAGAAAAATTCTACCAAACTAATCTATGATAAAATCAACAAAAATTAACAAAGCTTTCCTTGGGATCTTGGCTTGCTTTTGAGGCAACCAATAAAATGCACTTCCAAATTGCAAGATAAACTTTTAAATCAAGAAAACTAGCCTTCTACTTAAACCTTGAAATTTTATGATAAAAATGACCTTTGTAAGGATGCTAGTAAATAGATATAGATTGCGCTTGATTGATCTTTAAAAAAAACTCAACTAAATCTATTTTATTTGCAAAAGAAACTAGATCTACTTGCGATTTAACCTTTAAAAGATAGATCTAGTAAAAATTGCACTTTCAAACTTAAAGTAGCTGAAAGAGAAGGAGAAGTTTATGTGGAAAAAGAGAAGAGCAGCAGCATAGATTATGAGCAAAGAAGATTCTGAAAGTCTGGATGTGGGACACCGAGGGCAAGATCCACCAAAGCAAGTCTTGAGAGAGAGATAAAGAGCAAACAAGCTCTTCACTTCTTCAAATCCTGGGAACCTGCAGCTAAAACACTCTTACACAATACCCATCAAATCTAGAAATGCATAAGTTTAGAAATCAAGAAAATATGAGCATAAACAAATGAAGCATATAAATCTTAGATCTCTAATCCTACGACAAATAAAAGATTAACTAAACATGTAGGCTTAGCAATATTCCTTACAAAATTGATACCAATCCTTCAGTAGGCTAGATCATGATAAAGAAAATTGCACAAAAATGGTTCAAATACATGTTACCTCATGCCACGAGATCATTCCATCCACTCACAAATAGCATTACACAAGTATGACCTCCAAAGTCTCTTTATTCCTCAACTAAAAAGATAGAACACTTTTACAATGCAAGCATCTACTCCCAAACTCTAACCAGTTTCAAAAAGGAAAGAGTGCTTGGTTTTATAGAAGAAAAAAATCAGCCCATGAGGGCGCACTAGCTAACTTGGGCAAGTTCCTTTGATGGAGGGATTGTCCCCACTTATCATGGGATTAGACTCTATTTTTTGGCTGCCACAAAATCTGCTTTAACGCTACCACAATATCAGCTGCGCTACTGCCACAAAATCAGTTGCGCCCCCCTCTTATGGTGGAATGCTCCCCCCCTTTAGGGGAGAGTCAATCTTCAATCAAATTAATCAAATTTTGCAAATATTCCCTCATGAATTGATTTCCAATCACTAGAAAATAGGCTCCAACCACTTTCCTCAATCAGTGGGATTCCCAAATTGACTTTATGATGTCTTATTTGGCCATTTATTTGGTCTTTTTGGCTTTTTCGAGAGAAAATTACCTTAAGTGATGAATAATCATGATTTTTTCCCTCAAAGTGGGTTTAGGGGTAAAGTGTGTGCTCTGAGTTTGAAAACGAGCACCCCCATGGCCAATTCCACCACCTAACCACTTTTTTATAACATTTTTAATTTTCGAATTAAACCATTAAAAAATGGCCTAATTTTACAGGAAAATTAAAATTTCATTTTTCCAAAACTTAAAAAAAACACCTAGAGGCCTAGCACATGTCCATATGACCTCATTCTAGTGTCTAACATGTTCATATACATTGACCCATGGACTTTAAAAACCTGCTGAGGCCTAACCACCACACCAGGCATTCCAGCTTTGGAGGAGCAGGAGAAAAACTCAAAAATTATGCCCTGCTAAAACGCAAAACATAATTAATAAGTGAAAAAACTCCTTGGAATACCTTACTTGATTGATAAGTCCTAGGAAGCCAAGACCTTTACATAAAAATACCATGCTCACACACTTTATCACAAACCCTGCGGGGCATGAACATGTGAAGAAAATAAAAAAAGGGCCCTGAAAAAGGCCTGAAGGACTTCTGAATGCTTGAAAAAGATCATGAACCATGTTCATTATTGGCACGCTCGTTTGTAAGTCCAGCTAAGTGCAACTTAACTGGTAACAGGATCTAAAAGCTCAAAAAGACTAGGATGCCTCATATAAATAAAGGCTCCTACTCTCATTTGTAAACAAAACAAGCATTTAAACATGATCTTATTTCTTTTCACCTTGATCTTGTTATCACACAACTTGTAGTTGTCCCAAAAGGTTATCCTATCCAGGATGGTAGAGGTATTCAACAACTAAAGAGGGGACCCAAGAGATGCAACGGTTCCCAATGCGATAGGGTGTCACGTTAACCGTGGCACTCTTCACTTTAGATCAAGCCTAAGCAAGACCAAGGGGGAGACCCTAACTTAGCCAATGAAGGCTAGCGAACCCAATCAAGACCTCCTAGGGATGTGATGATGATAAAGGAGAGGATCAAGAGGGGATTAGATCTAGATCTAGGATGGGTAAGTGGACCCAAAGAGTTAGGGCTTGGTTGAAGAGGCTTAAGAAAGGACAAATATTCAACCAATGAAAGATAAAGGCCACTTAAGGAATTAAAATAATAGATCTAGATGGATCTAATGCCAATATAGTAGATCCAAGTGGGGCCCACCCTTAAAATAAGGAAAATGGTCCAAATGGGGCCCACAAGGTAAAAATTAAAGTGAAATGGCACTAGGGGGTTTGCAAGTGAATGGATCTAATGAAACAATGAGGCTCTAGCAAAACCCAAGTTGGGATCTAGCAAAAAGGCCACCTACCTAAAAGTGTGACCTCCCTTGGAGAGGCCCAGTGCCTTAGATCGGGGGGCAAATGGAGTCAGATGTCCACCAAACTTTAGATCGGGAATGTTGTGATTAATATAGAGGTGGGTTTTAATTATTAAGCCCAAGTGATTGCTAGATCTACATAGATCTGAAAAATAAAAATAAAAATGAGGGTTTCAACTTTGAGGGTTTTGAGATCTAGAAGATAGATGGATAAGTTGAAGGAGTAAAATACGTACCTCTTGAGCGTACCTGGACAATGAAGATGGATGTTGATTATGACGCGGATTACTTCCACACAGATCAAGTGAATGAGATGTAGTTTCTCTTGCTTATGCGTTTTTATGCCCTAGTCCACAAGTGTGTCCCTCTCTTCCTACAAAACCAAGGAGACAAAGCTCAATTAGCCAACAAAACAAGGGTAGATACAAATAAGAGGAAAAAGATAGAGAATAATTGGTACAACGACAAAATCACTCCCTGTTTGAACCACAATTTGACAGAAGATTGCAAGGCAAGCCTCCCCACCAATGTGCACTACTTCCAAATCGTCCTCTTCACCTGTAAATCAAAATAGTGGAAAAAGATACAAGATAGCTACAAAAGTCCTTCAGTGCAATGTAAAAGTATTTACAATCATCATAGCCAAACACCCATTTCAAGATCCAAGCATGTGCTCAAAAGATATTTCTTCTATTCTGGTAGCCAAGAGCCAAAAATCTCTAGATGCCTTTACAATAGGGGGGTCTCTTCCTTAAATAGGAGGAGAGAGACCAAAACCCTAACCACTTTATCAATGAGTGGTTGAAATCAAAAGATAAACATAATACAATCAACAACTAATATGAGCCAGTACAATATAACATGGATCACTCACATGAGGGGGGTGTGCACTAGCTAAATGATGCCCTAGGGGGTGCGCACCACATAAAAGTGACAATAATACAAGCGTGCCATAAAATATGACAAGGACAAGTGACTAGGAGCACATGGTGGGGCGAAGAGGTTTTACTTTCCTTCACTAGCATCACCCCATGGCACAATAATATAATATATCACTCAATGACATGTCCAAGTGAACAAATGATCAAATCCTGACCCCCTCAACTGAGAGAAAGATGCATCAAAACACAACCCGGTGACTGTGTGGACCCCACTGAATGCTGCAAGCTGATCTGGAAGGAGTGGGATACCCCCATAGATGACCTCTGAGCAAACCTCGTGCCAAAACCTTGCCTCAATTGCCCAAATCGATTTCCTTAATGACCTTTTTATTCCATTTTTATTCCACCTGAAAAACCATCAAACTACCCACAGCCCACTGCCTGGTGCCCGGGAACAAAATTTGATTGTAACATCATGTCTAGAGAGGGGTAATATGGTAATAACAACTGGCTGGACCACCCCCCTCCTCTGTAGCGCCCTAGGCAACAACTCACCATCTATGCATCAGCTGGACAAGCCACATCCGCATGGACAAACTGGTCAACAGGTGAAAAACTGCTAATATCATCTCTAAAAGTGCCTGGAACTGAAAATCAAGTCTCAATGGATCCAGAAGACCCAAATCTACTAGAGATGAGTACTCATACACCTCGTGGTAACCTGTAAGATCATCTGTAGCATCCACCATACCCGAACAAATAAAAATATGATGATTTGGAAATAATAATAATCAATAAAAAATGCATCAATCATCATCTGAAACCTGTGTCCAACATATGGAGTCATCAAAAGGTATATAAGGGACCATGGATCAACATCATACAATATAAATGGTCCATCTCATCACAGATCCCAAGGTTGACCTTGATCAAAATATGACCCAAGCTAGAGAAGCCTGCTGCTGCAAGTGCAAATGGTTAAGACATGCTCTTTAAATCATTTTCATAGCAAGACTTTAAAACATTTGGCATCATTTCACTGGCAGTTAATAGATAATAATTTACTTTCAAAAAGAACCTCAAGAATATACTCATTTGTAAACATGATCAATTTGCTAGCAGAGGGTGAAAGCTAAGGATGCAAGGCTAGGCAAAGGGGAATGACTTGACTGACTTGACACTGTGGTACTTTGGATAAGGGAAAGGATATTACACATTCAAGCATATGTTGGATAAAGAATATACAGGGGATGGTAGTGTCTCACAAATGGGTAAGTTGTTTAGATAGGTGATTTTTCAACCTTGGCAAATGTCTACGACTCACATCCAAGATGCATCAACTCCATGAGGATCTTTTCTAGAACCGCAGTGAACTGGGTGCCTGGCTAACCGTAACTTGAGGTTCTAGGGGACACTTAGAATTAGTTGTCCCTTGATCCATCTCACATCACAACCCGTAGGCTCCATGAAAAATTAATCATTACATTTTATTTCCTTGGCCAACAGCCTTTGGATTTAGCATACATTTAAACACTGCTTTTCTAGGCCTATACAACCCTTTTTGGATTTTGCATGTGCTTATAAGCACAACTAATCGCAGCTCACATCCAGGGTGTTTTTCATTTGAATTCATTTCATTTCAAAGCCTTCTTTCATTGTGCTGAGAAGCACAGTTTTCAAAGCACTTTCATGGGCTTTCATAATAGATATAACAATAATTTCCATATGTAATGATGGTAGTACAATTTGCTTCAGGTTTTAGTCAACACAAATCAAGCAACTATGGGGACTTTCCACAATCAGGACCAAACATCGAGGCAACCGACTAGAGTGATCAAGGTATCAAATCCAACTCACCAAAGGTAAGTTTTGTTGCCAACTCAGAGCCGAGACACAATTTAAACATGGATGCTATCCAACACAGAGGCAAGAATGGGGAGGTCCTCCATATCACAAGTCAAGGTGTAAGTCAGGGTAAAGATCAATAATGGGGAAAGACAATGGATGGATGGAGAAAGTGAAAGTGATGCCTAAGCTAGCAAGTCAAAAAGACGAGAGTGATCATGTCCACATTTCTAAGAAGGTAAAAAACAATGAGTATAAAACAAGAGTTTCTAGTTTTCGGTAATACAATCATTTATGTAATCCATAGTAACCAATTTTATTTTAATATATATACTACAGATCATAATCACTAGATGCTAAGTCAAGCTATCAAAATGACTTGAACAGCAAGATAATAAAACCAATGCACACCATATACTTGTTGGGTCATATACCTGTATCTATAATCCAGACCAACTGTAACCACTGAGAACACTATTGCTGAAACTCTGAACCTACACTGTACCTGTATGGAATAAAAGGTCATCTCAATCATCAAATCTAAGGTCTTAAGGCTTAGCCTTGGCATAAGGTCTACTGCATATCTGATATAAGGCTGCTCTGATGTGTGAATGATCACCAATAACACTGCTCATCATAGCTGATCTCACTGAAGATGTGTAAAGGCAAAGCTCAAAAATGTGCAGATAACTACTCTGCAATCATGGTAGCCCAACTACTATGGATGTGATAACAGGTCTATTGGATCTTCTAAGGCATGCGCACCTCTCTCTTTGGCACATTTTTCTTGTGATGAGTGGTTGGATGATGAATTTCTAGGGTTTTGCTATCTCTCAAGGTTGATTCAAAGAATGGTTGTTATAACTTGTGACTAAGGAAGGAACTAAGGTAACTTGTGACTAAGGAAGGAACTAAGGTTTCTCTTGCTCTTTTCTTAGTGGATGTTGGTAAGATCTTTTAATTTTCTTATTTGGCGTTGCTATTTTACACCTTAAGCAAGGCAAGTTAAGGTTTTTACTTAAATCTTAACAATCTTGTTTGAGGAGACTTTCCTCTTAAAGGAGTTGTTCGTAGTTGGGCCTTGGAATTCATTGTTTGCCCTAATTAGGCTAAGGCTACTTTGAACAATTTAGGGTTACTAATCTTTGCCTTAATTGGTAAACCTTGAAGAGCCAAATTGAGAAGGGACATCAACCTTGATCTCTTATTGCCCTAGGGTTAAGGACTAAGGTCTAACCCCTTCTCTTTTTCAACTTTTTAATCAAATTTTTGTTGTATATATTTCAAAAATACAAAAAATATAATATTTTGAAAAACACTAAAAAATAGAAAACTTATGTCTCAAAAAATATCTTGAATTTTGGAATCGTCCTTCGCTGGAAAAGTCCTCCCTACTAAGTTTCTTGGTGAATTCTCACGGGCACCTCTTTCCTATGGTTGGATTGAGAAATACACCGTGGTTTGTGTTATATTGGCATTTTTCAGATCTGGTATTGCAGGTACATCAATCAAATCAACAAGCATTGAAGGCCTAAAAAACAAGGGATTAGGCCTAGGTTGACCCTTGGGGGATTGGAAGTCTGTTGAAAAAGTTTCAAGAGGGTCTGCCATCTATTCGAGGGTTGGTTAGGGCTTAAACCAAATCTGGTTAAGCACTTTCGAATCTAATTTAGGGCTTCCTTACACCCTGTTTAACTCCAATGGTACTCTTGATGAAATATGACATCCCATGAACTATGTAGAGGCGAACAAGAACCGACTCATAGAGGTGCATGATGGCAGTCACTAACGTATGCGAGATTCCAATGTCTCTAAGCCTTTTTTTTTGCTCTAAATAAATGTAACACCAAACAAATATTTGTTGGTAATGATAGATCTCTTAGTGTTGTAGGATCTCGAAAATTTCAGCTAAATGATGGTCATTTCAAAAATGTATTGTGTTCCAACTCTTTCTGACAATTTGTTGTCAGTTTATCAAATCACTCATTTTGGTGAAGGCAACACTGTAGAATTTACACCTCACCAACTTGTAATCAAGAATTTCAAAGATCGTAAGTATGTCCTAGCAACCAGAATTGTTGATGATATTACCACATTGTACAAATTTAACAACTTTAGGTCATCATCTTTTCCCTCAATTTTTATTGCTCATAGCAATGAGTTGAGCAAATTTTGGCATGAATGATTTGGTCATTTAAATCGTTGCTCATTGTAGCAGCTATGTAATCAAAAAATGGTGACTATGCCTATAATAAGAAAGTAGGATACCATCTCATAATCCTTTTTCTTTAAGTTGATGACCTTATTCTTACTAGTAGTGACCCTAAACTTTTCACCCATGTGAAATCCATCCTTAAGAAGAAATTTGAAATGACTGACTTAAGACACTTGCATTATTTTATTTGTCTCCAAGTCTTGCAAACCTAAGACAAAAAATTTCTTTCTCAATCTAAGTATGCTTGTGACCATGGATGACTGTAAACTAGCCCCTTCTTCCTTCCAGTTTGGAGTCATACTTACTACCACCTGCACTACACCTGAAGGAGATGCTACCTTGTACCGTTGGTTAGTTGGCAATCTTTTGTACTTAACTCATACCCATCCTAATATCTCCTTTGTCATTGGTCTTGTTGCTTGGTATATGCAAACACCCCATGGCAATTATTGGAAAGCAACATAAAGGATACTTCAGTATATCCAAGGTAAAATTGAGTTTGGGATATATTAAAGTTCAAGGGGGACTCCTTTGTTGGTTGGCTTCACTGATTTCGATTGGGCCAGTGACCTTAATGATCAGAAGTCTACTGCAGGTTATGTTTTCAATCTTGGTTTCGAACCTGTCACTTGGGCTTGTAAGAAACAACAAGCTCTTCCTCTTTCTTCAGTAGAAGCAAAGTATTGAGCCGTAGTTAATACAAGTCAGGAAGCCCTATGGCTTTTGAGATCCTTCCCAATTTGAATTCCAACAACAACATCCGACTATCCTCTGGTGTGACAATCAGAGTGCCATCAAGCTCACCAAATATCTAGTACAAAATCAGTGCAACAAACACATTGAGCTACAAATGCACTTCATTAGAAAGCTTATTCAGAATTGCATTCTCGAAGTGCTCTTTTGCCCAACAAAATGATCATCAGGTTGCAAACATCTTCACAAAGTCTCTTACAAAAGCAACGTTTTATAAACTTTAATCTATGTTAGAAGTTCAAGAATTTGCCATTACAAGGGAATAGGCTCTAATGCCTCCTTCCTTCTATTATTGTGTCGTCTTTGTAAATCCTTCAATCCTATCCCAAGTTGTTCTTAAGGGGATATGTTACAATATTTAGACACTTAGGAGTTAGTTAAAATCAACTTGGTCTAATGTGTCTTTAAGTAAAGTGTGTTTCTTGTACTTATGTAATCCAACAGTCACGATATGTTCTAAACATAGAGTGATCCGACTGTTCAACTTCACCTCGATTTTAACAACTATTGATTCGTGGCTTAGAACCCGATCGATCCATGATCTCTATTTGAAGCGCATGGAGGGTCATTTGCTTGATGATTGATTGTAATTTGTAAGAAACTCATATGTAAATTCATTTTCTTTTTGCATAAATATATTGCCTCAAGTAGCTATTTGGCTAAGGCCTTGGACAGTTTCCCTCTCTTAGGGTTTTAACCATGTAAAACATCAATGTGTTGATTTGTTATCTACTTGTGTGAGAGGTTTCTTAAGGTGTTCGACCTATGTGGAAATACCCTATTTTAGTCATACAAATTCTACCCTTCTATTTCATTTGTTTGTGTTTTTAGTATTATATTATCCTTCACTTTGAAATAGAGTTTCAGTTTAGCATGTAGAAACTGGAATAGTAAAACCCATCAACTATAAAATCACAACTGACCTTCAAGCATGACCTATGTCTCGCTTCAACAATATACAGTTGCTAATACAAATACAGATAAATAAACACCATTAAAGATCTGAAATCTAACCATTTTTTTTATCTTGCAGCATCACAAGGTTTAAATTATCACTGGAGCTATAATTATTTCTTGAACTGGAGTTCTCTTAAGTACCCATATATCAGACTAAGAGGATCGAAGTTGCAATCAAAACCATTCCACAAAAGGGAAGCATAAAACAGGTAAAAAATATAAGCAATATGGGAGAAAATGAGAGAGATTAAAAATGTCAATTTTAAATGGAGAGCTAATCACTAACCAACAGCAAGGGTAGTACTCCTTTGGTCTAGGTATGCAAGAAAGGCGAAGCCTTTTGACTTTCCAGTAGCTTTGTCTCTCACAAGGTTGACATCAACTATCTCTCCATACCTGCCAAGACAACCACCAAGTCATTGTTGGAATGAATGCAAGAAACTTGATAATGAGAATTATTATTGTAAGACTATGCTCTGACAAGAGGAAATTGTCATCCAAAAAATATAAAATTCAATGGAATCTATATTTTATATTAAACAAAAATAATAATAATAATAAATCTCACAACATGACAATGTAGGATATATTTTAGTCTAACTAAATTAATCAATCTATTAATAATTTAATACATTAACCTGCATGCTAATGCCTGGTTTTGCAGACTCTGTTTTTTTCTAATAGTGACACTTTGAAGGAGAAATATGCATACCTGCATGCTAATCCTACTCCACCTTTTAAAAAAATTGTAAAATCAATGAGAATGGGCAATGCTTGAATCTTTCCTTCAAGACTTCATTGATCTCAAAGAGGCAATCTTTACTTCAGCTGGTCAGAGGTGCTGAAAAGGTATGTACACCCTTTGGATGATTGTTCTTCTACATTACTAATGATGCTGGACTATATTTTTTTAAATACGAACATGGAACTCTAAGAATTACTTGTTAACATAGAATCCTATTGCTAAGTTATTTATTACTTCAAGTGAAATTTCAAAATATGGGAACTGGTATTACTGTAAAAAGAATGGTGCAGGTTGGAAAGTACAGTAATTGCAATATTTAGACTAAACAGGAACTTTCAAGCTAAGTTGCAGGGAAGGGCATTATCATCCCCAAGATTTGGAATTTTCCACATTGTTTATCTCCTACGTCTCTGTAGTATTTTGAGAGTAGAGAAGGTCTCCTTCCAGTCCTTATTTTAGATATAAAAAAAATTAATCCAATAGTGTTCATTTTTTCGCTGAGGAAAGTCCCAATGCCTAAAGATAACACTATTGTTTTCAGTATGGATGATCAGTTGAAAGTTGAAACCAGTACATTATAATGAAGAAGACACCAATTTGACTGCCATAAATGCAGCACTTGAACCCCTACCAGCAATCCGAACTAAACATATTTCTTCTGGAAGTTCCAGCTAAAAGATAATGCCAGTATTCATGGTCAGAGGTAAAGAGATTACGTTCTGAGAACCAATTTTTGGGTTAGATGGGCTAAGCATATGCTGTGGATGATTTAGAGGCTGCATTGCAGACTTAGAATAGGATAAATTTAGTATTAAGTCACATTTAAAGAAACATATAATATTTCCCACAAGCAAAAAGCGATGGATCAAACATAAATGAAACATATAAATAAGGAAAATAGGGGAACTTTATGTGGAAACCATCTATCCCACGTAAGGAGGACCAATTCATAAGAGAGAGATTGTTAGCTCTGACAGGCCCTTAAGGTTCATATGTGGTATGTAGAGATCTTGATTTTCTTGTAGGTAGTCAGAGAAGACTAGACTGTAGCCACTGACCAAGTGCAGCTTACATAAATTTAGTATTAAGTCACGTTTAAAGAAACATAAAATATTTATCCCACAAGCAAAAAGCGATGGATCAAACTAAATGAAACATATAAACTTAAAGCAGGACAATAGGGGAACTTTATGTGGAAACCATTTATCCCACATGAGGACCAATTCATAAGGGAGAGATAGCTCTAACAGGCCCCTAAGGTTCATATGTGGTATGTAGAGATCTTGATTTTCTTGTAGGTAGTCAGAGAAGACTAGACTGTAGCCACTGAATAACTGCAGCTTACATACTAGCCTTGTATATTCTGGACCTGAGTTGGCATCCATTCCTTCTCAAGAGAGTTTTCTTTGCTTCATTTGAGATTCAATGCCTAGCTCTATTCTGACTAAAGATTGATATATGGCGCTCACTCCGTTGTCCTGAATTTCACTGTGCTGTATTTCATAATATCCTGAATTAGATCTAGAAGCCTAATCCTCATCATTGTAGATTGTCATCACTACTATCTAGTATTGTTAATCATACTATGAAAACTTAAAAGTTGTACAATATAAGTATTTAACAGACACTGAGGAACATGTGCACACTGCAAATTGCAAAATGAGCCACAGTCTACTATCATATTCAATGTTCATTACTTCATTATAAATTACAATTACATATCATCAAAAATGTCTTCATCCATGTAACAAAGCTCCACATCATCATGTTTATCCTCTACAGAATTGGGAACATTACTGCCATGTCCATTTGAAGATGCAATTGTTGGTGCCTCCTCATCAAACAAATTAAGATGAGCCATGGCGCTCAACATCATATCCAGGTCAGCCAACTCTGGTTCCACATTCCATAGTTTGGTGGGCATGGATTTGTACTCATCCTTCTTGTGTGATAGAAAGCAAAGGTTGGAATGAGCATACACAAGTTCCCCAACCTTCTTCAAGTCCAATTTGTTTCACTTCACCGAATGGATGAAGCCATATGTACGCCAATTCCTCTCACCTCGTGACAAACTAGCAACATGCTACAAGATGTCAATTGCCAATTTTTGAATATTCAGGATATCCCTACCATGGAACTTCCACCAATCAATCAAATTCAATGAAGTCTTGTCCTGCATAGCTTCAACATCTGAAGACAAAACCTCTAATCCCACAAAATGTGAAAACTTTGCACGAATCTGAACCCCAATATCAAGATCTACAAATAATTATTTGAAAGCTTTATTCAATTCATGTCACACTTCCTGGTCCTTATTGCTGATTTTATGGTTAAGCTTCACTTGAGGCCATGTGCCAACCCCCTATTTGAAATATTGGCAGCTTTATTGAGCCTACATATAGGTAATTAAGCCACTTTATTGCATTTTTCTATATTTGACTAGGTCAGTCTAGTCACCTTCTTGGGGATAACGCCCTAAACCCTAAAGAAGGTGTAGAAATAATGCACGCTCCTCATTTGCAATTCATTCACTCAAGTTATTATTTCATAAAGGCCTAAGAGCAATCTTCCTCTAGTGTGCTTCTCTTGTTCATGTGCTTGGAACCTGGGTATTACAGCAATCTCTCTTGTGTTCATCATTTAAATGTTGTTTCAAATTTTGTTGTATTTTTCCTTGGCTAGATTAGGGTTTATTGGAGATTTCACTGTAGACTCACTATCTTATGATCTCAACAGGATATCAAAATCAGTGGACTCTTTTTCTCTATCCAGCATTGTTTCAACACTGTTTCAGGTCTGAAACTAGGGTTTCCAGCACTGTTTTAAGTTTGTTTCAGATCTGAAACTAGGGTTTGAGCACTGCTTTTTCGCACAAGAAACAAGTTTGTAGGGGTTTCACCCTTTCTTTCACCAGGGCCCTCCTTTGGGAGTTTTTGGTCTTTTCAGCAGATGGAAGGGATTTTTTCGCAGATCTGTGCCCTTTTCTAGGGCACCACCCTCCTTTTTTTCTCTTTTCAGCCAAAATGCTTTGAGCACCTTATTTTATGCATGTCGTTGGAGTATTTTGGTTTCTTTACTCCTCTCTAGGCTAGATCTAGGATGTTTATTGTTATTTTATTGTAGAAGGAAGATGAACTGAAAGCTGTGTAAGGCTCTGCTCTGTCCTTCATTTCTCATGGTTGGATTGGGGATAAATCCCATTGAGCTTAATTGAATATCTATTGGTCTCTTTTGGATGGTGAAACAATGTGCTCTTTCTTGAATGGTATGCCGTTTCTCGTGTTTCACTTATGGATGGCATCTTCAATTGATAATGGTTTTGGGTTAATGAAGTAAGTTCTTTTCTTCATGGTGGTGAATGTTAATTGGAAGTCTTTCATACTAGGGTTATATACTATCTTACCATTGCATAACAATTATCCCTCCAAAAATCCTTTTAAAGTATCTTCGATAGTATTTTCCCTTTGAAGGTTTCTGAAATTTGTGAAACAATTAGAGTGACTAGGGTTTGTAATTTTCAGCCCTAATCCTTTTAATCTTTCTTGTAAAACCGTCATATGACCTGACCCCATTTGCCCAATGGATAAAACACTATTCTCCAATCCATTCATCCTTATTTCTTTGCTAGAGCTAGAGCTATCGCTTCCTTTCACGATGAACCTTATTGCAAGCTTTAGCAATCCTAATCTAGGGAAGCCTCCCTGAGTTGGAGAAGAGCCAACCTAAAGAAGAAAAGAGGGTTTGGTGTGGTGACATTAGCTTCCCTCTTTGTGCCAAAGAGGCGCATTCTACAGCCCAGTAGGGGGATGTGTAACTCCTTCCATGCTCATCCTGGAGCTGACATGTGTCATTTATAAAAAATAATAAAATATTATAAAAAATAACAAATCGGCTCAAATTAAAACCCTTTGTCAACATTTGCACTCTAAAAAGGGGTTTACATCTGGAGAGATTTGATCCCTCTCAGCGCTTGGTAGATCCCCTTTTAAAATGGATCTATGCTAGTAGTTACACCAAGACCATACCTAGACCTTTACGACTTTATCCTGAAGGGTGTGAGTTTGGGTAATAATAGGCCACATTTTGGTGGCATGTTTCCAAATCATGATGTTTGGACAACCAAAGTCTCAAACAAAAATTTAGGGTTCGGTGTCTTGTCCCTCGGTTTGTACTCGAGAAATTGACGGATCAAGATATCCAGTTTTTTTGTAATATGCATTTTCTATGCTGTAAAATGCGATCAATTAAAGCTAGATGGAGAGCTTTTGTCTGGCATTTTCATGTTAACTGGATTTGCAAAGTCTTCTGAATGAGTTCATTATCGTCCATTTTATAATGATAATAGTGATAATAATGTACTCGGAAAAACGCAACTTATCTGCTTCAGATAGTTAGACGGCTGTTTAATAAAATCCATATGTTTGAAGCTACAGATACCAAAAAAATTCTGGGCAAGAAGAAAATGAACGCACTCACGATTTTTGGTGAAAGAGATAGAGAAATTCTATGGATATGGGGTGCATGGACATGACGGCAAATCGTGTCCCTGTACTTGTACATGAGGATCTTAACCCATTACTGCAGCAGCCCATCTGGTAGCTTACAGGTATGTGGACTCTGTAATATGAACCAGCATTTTGTTCGGGCAATTTTCCCTAATGTTTGGTTGCACGGGATTTTCCATCAGTGTTTGGACGATTTTTTGTAAAAACATTTTGTGGTTTGGGTTCTCAATTTTAAGGTATCGGTGTACACCATATTTATTGTGGATAAATGCCCTACTGTTAAATATTTGCAACGATTGAACGTGGTTTAGGGTTGTCGCGTTTGGTAAAGAAGAGATCTAGAGTTCAAAACTCACAACGATTCACGGGCTAGAAATGAAGATTTTCAGATGCCAAAAAATAACTTACTGAGCAAATACTGCCAGATGCCAAAAAATAACTTACTGAGCAAATACTGCCAGCAAATCGCCTTCCGTTAGGTCGTATGGGAGACCTCCTATGAAGACATACGCAGACTCTTTGTACTTCGCATGCCATGAAGCGTCCTCTGATATCCCGGCGGCCGCTTCCCTAGCAGTTATCTTCTGTATATTCTTTACTTGTGTTAGAGGATTCATGGCTTCCAAAGCATCAGAGATTCTTGCAACAAAGATGCTATTCTAAGCCTTGAGAAAGATCAATGCCCTCGTGCTGGTCCGGAGAACTTGAACTGATGGTGTTGTTTTCTACTTTTTCTGGCTTATTTCGTTTTCTATTGGCAGCAAAACAAACACGGAGGATTATATTTAGGTAGCGTTGGCACTACAAGGAGATGTATTGGAAGTTACAATGTTGAGATGATCTCACTACCATTTTCGAAACGGAAAGGGGATTGAACAAATTGAAGAACGGGCGGTGTTTCTCTCTTTTATTTTGGATGCGAAGTTGCATTGGAGTTTTTAACTTCATATTTATTTAATGAGGGGATTGCAACGAATAAAAACGGATATCGTATTTGTTGAGTGTTATGCTTTTATGATATTAAAATGTATAAAAATATTATGTAATATGAAAATGTATAAAAAATATTATGTAATATGAAAATGTATAAAAAATATTATGTAATATTAATTGCAAGGATTATATTTAGGTAGCGTTGGCACTACAAGGAGATGTATTGGAAGTTATAGTGGTGAGATAATCTTACTACCATTTTCGAAAGTGGCAAGCGAACATCCATGGAATGGGGGTTGAACAAATTGAAGAACGGGTGGTGTTTCTCTCTTTTATTTTGGGATGTGAAGTTGCATTCTATATTTTGGAGTTTTTGACTTCATATTTATCTAATGAGGGGATTGCAAGGAATAAAAACGGATATCGTATTTGTTGAGTGTTATGCTTCTACGATATTAAAATGTATAAAAATATTATGTAATATGAAAATGTATAAAAAATATTATTTAATATTAATTGCAAGGATTATATTTAGGTAGCGTTGGCACTACAAGGAGATGTATTGGAAGTTACAGTGGTGAGATGATCTCACTACCATTTTCGAAAGTGGGAAGGGAACATCCATGGAATGGGGGTTGAACAAATTGAAGAATGGTGGTGTTTCTCTCTTTTATTTTGGGATGCGAAGTTGCATTCTATATTTTGGAGTTTTTGACTTCATATTTATTTAATGAGGGGATTGCAAGGAATAAAAACGGATATCGTATTTGTTGAGTGTTATGCTTCTACGATATTAAAATGTATAAAAAATATTATGTAATATGAAAATGTATAAAGAATATTATGTAATATTAATTGCATGTATTCATGTCACCTCAATAAATATACTTGAAGAAAATTAATATCGTTTTTTCAATATATTGTTACACCGTATTTTGCCACCTTGTGAGCATTAATACTCCTTGGCCTCCCTTACCTATCTATAGACTCAAAACCATACTTGTGGTTCTCCTTGAACCCATTTTCCCTATTTTTCCTCCTGTACGCGAGCTACTTTAGTACACCTCGCGTATACGCTGGCTACATCACTACAGCCCGTGTACATCGACTTTTTGGTAAATGAAAGTAAAAACTCTATTTTTCACTCCAAAAAGCGGCCATTGTGACCTTTGGCCCTCTATGTATCTTGAAGCGACTCGATCTGACCTTTCAGTTGCCTTGGAGGGTTATATATTAAGTTATTGTAGTACATGGAAGGAGGGGAAAGAGAAGAACATTGAAACTCTATCGAAATTTTGCCTTTCTTGAGTCTACATCCATTGATCCTAGTTGTTGTGAACCATTTATGTTCACCTCCCAAACTCTTTCATATCTTGTGAAGGATTCATTCTTTTACTCGTGAGTTTGCCATTGTATGGGGGATTGGAGTGGTGGAGGCACAAGTGGAGGGACCTAGTTCTTGGTTCAGATGAGTTGCCGACAGGAGGTTGTATCTTGTACATCTTGTTCATATTAATGGAAATACTCATTTTCTCATCCACTTATATTGTGAATGATCATTAATTATCATTGGGTACATTTGCTTATATATATCATGGATTATTGTATTGTATATGCTAACATCTTTTATATATCATATGCACTTGTTTGCGTTTATTGTTGAGACTAAGCTGCAGGTACAAGTGTTGTGATTCAAAAGCTCAACGAAATTCTTCATCGAACGTCCGGATTGAGGTAGGTCTTTTATGTTGTTTATCTGCATTTACATTTATATAGCATACATTGGGAAATTAGTTGATTTTCTTGAGTTCATCTATTTGTTGTGGTCTACCCCAAGCCATAGGAAGTTTTTCTCCGTAACAGAATTGACAACTCCGCTGGGGAGAAGCCTCCAGTTGGGGTCTTTTGGGCAATTTTTCTTTGTTTTGGTTCTCTGTTCTTTCAGGTTTCTTTGTCGCTAGTAGGTTGTCGAGTTCTTGTAGAAAAATCTTGAGTTTTCTTGGCCTTTTCACTCATTTTTGGGTCACCTATCCTGCCCTGTACGCGAGTTTGTTGTGGTTTACCCGCGTGTACACACTACTGTTAGTTGACTAGCCCGCATACATACGTTGTTGTTCTTTGAACAATTGCGTACAGATCCGGTTTAACCTTGTTTATGGTATTTGGTTGATGTTGGGTGAGTTCTGGGTGTTCCTGAGTCTTGTTGGACCTATGTCATGACTGTCTCTTGCCCTTTTTAGTGACTGGAAGCTCCTCTTTCTTTGTTTTTTAAGAAATTGGTTTTTTAACCATTTTTCTTTTTTATAGCTCATTGGCTTAGCTGAGTCTTGCTTTTTGGGGTTTGTTGGGTTATCTACAATGCATTCTCTGCATTATTTTTCTGAAAATTGTTGATTCTAGCTGCATTTTCATTTATTTATTTTGAAAATACAAAAAAAATTGCTTTATGTACTTGCATTTTGCATTGGAATGCTTGTGACTTCATTAGGGTTTGATTGGGCATGAAAAGTTGTATAAAGATTGCATTTATTTTTGAAAAAAGAAACTTTGGTTTGACTGTCATTTAGTGGCATACCTATTTCTATTGGTAGATTAGTCTAGTGTTTTTCAGGTGTGTATATTGAGTCATTTCATATCTCTAGTTTCACGACCATATTCCTTTGAGTAATCACAGCCAATAAAATTAACGCTTAATTAAAATTGATTAGAACGCTTTTTCTTTTCTAGGGTGCACCAACAAGTATAAGTTGTAGAGTCTTGGAATATAACCTTTGAGAGTAAACGATCCAAGACTATCAAACAGTCATTATGTGTCTGACCAGGGAGTGGTGAAACCCATGGTATACATCGGTGTTCTCAGGATGCTCTACTCACGCCAGAGTTAAGCACGAGGTCACGGGAGGTTAGTTGCGGAGATAGCCCTCCAATACTTGCTGAACATGGGAGATATATCCAGGATTTGTTCATATCTAGGGACTCTTAGGGGATTTGACCCTTTTGAGTTTCAGGCTTAGCTACCCTGCCCATACGACGGATCCCACCTGCGAGTGTTCGCCTGAGCATTGGTTATACCTGGTGACCATAGTTGCTTTACCTAGGTATCACATACGGCATTTGCAGCGGTTATTCTGTGAGTGTCCTAAGTGAGAGAGGGGTCGGACAGCACATTGTGTTCGCACATTGAAGTCTGAGGGCCCTTTTAACTGATTATGTTATCTCTGGTTATAGTTTGGGAGTCCCAGGCCTCTGCTAGGCGAGACATACCGGCTATAGTGTCGTAGGCCGTTAGGAGACGCTTATTTGTTGACTCTTTGAAGTCATCGTGGATCGAGATCCGGCTCCCCGTCGATCTCGTCGGTTGGTTGGTTTACCAGCTAGCGATCCGTCATAGTCTCTTCGCAAGAGACGTCGAAGGACTATCTTTGGTCCTTTATTCACATCTTATGAGCTTCATAGAGCTTCCATTATGAGTTCTGCATCTGGCACGTTGGGAGTCCCCACGACTCCATCTGCTGGCACGAAGAGAACTTCCCCTCCTCACATATACTCTCCGAGGACTGATCGGGAGGGAGGTTCATCACACATCACTCCTCATGGGTTTGGGACATCCCATCCCACTAGTAGGAACCCATTTGATGATACATGGTCATTAGGTCATCTGTATGGTTCATCTACGGGTGTGTCAGGTTTTGGTTCTACATCCTTCTCCACGACCTCGGACCCTTTTACATTCAGTATGCCCGGTTTTATGTCGAATATTACTTCCTTCATGTCCGGTAGTCATGCTAGCTCTAGCATTGGGATTGGGGGCACTACAACCCCTTTTACTGCTTATCAATTCATGAGTGGTCACATCCCTCCCTCTTCTCCGAATGTTGGAGGATGGCCTCCTCCTTCGTCATCCCCTAGTGTTAGTGTGAATCCTTTCTCTAGTGGAGGTTTCATGGTAGGCATCGGATCTATGACTTATATTCCATTCGTTAACCTGTATGCCTCTATGCATGCCCCTGTGCCAACAAACGCTTATATGATTTTGAATCCTCCTCCTAGTTCTTCGGGTCCCTGGGGTTGGAACATACCATTTTCTTATGGCCCTTACTCGGCTGGTTCTTTCGTGTCAAGTGGTTATACGATACCCCATTCTTATGGAGGTAACTTTTATAATTATTCAGTCAGTTTCAGCCCTTATTCCATTCCCCTCTATGGACCCCATTCCCGGCACGTGCCTGTGTATCCTTATACGAGTCAGGTTGGAGGAACATTTTATCCTTCTAGTCAGGGTCACAGTTTCTATCAGAATTTGTCGGCACCTCAAGTGTCGACTTCAATGTACACGGTCTCATCCTCAGTTTCGCAAAGTCAGTCTCTTTCGGCAGCTTGTAATCAAGCTTTGTAGCCTTAGCTCCCGTTCCTCGCTAGGTTGAACTTGCCCGATATTTCTAAGCTCACGAATGATCCAGTGTGTCATGACTATACATGGCCCCCAGTCCCCGCCAAGCTCCCTTCTGATGTTCCAAAGTTTGAAGGGAAGAAGGGTGAGGATCCAGGTGATCACGTCACTACTTTCCATCTATGGTGCTCCTCGAATTCCTAAACCACGATTCCATCTGTTTGAGGCCATTTCAACGCACCCTTATGGGGGCTGCCACGAAATGGTATGTCGAGTTGCCTGGGGGCACATATAAGAGCTTCAACGATTTGGCTTTTGTTTTTTCTAGATCACTTTCAGTTGTCGGTTCGTTATGACACTGGCACCGAAATCTTGTCTACCTTCCGTCAGGATAAAGCCATGCATATTTCTGATCACATTCAAGAGTGGCGCCAACGAAAAAGGTTAGTAAAAGCCAACATTCCTCCGGATTTTCTCCTGGAATGGTTCCTCAAGTCTTTGATCCCTTATATTTCGAAGGACGTTTTGTTGTCCGGAATTATGACTAAGGAACAAGCCATCTTTAAAGCCCAACAGTTAGATCTAGTCTATGCTCAGTCAGAGATTTTGTATGACATTATACCTAACGCACCACGATCAATACATAAGCCCAAGCCCGCTCCTGGACCACATGTCGATAGCATAGTTGTTTCTGCAAGTACTCGTTCTATAGATATGGTTACAAATCAGATGCAAAACCCGTCTATTAACCAGTCTACCCCTGGACAGGCTTCCGCCTCATCCATTTCCACCCAGTCGTCCGATGTATATTCTATACAATCGGCGAACCCATCCGGTAACCAACAACCTGGTGGGAAAAAGAAGGGGAAGAATAACCATAGGGGTGGGAATAATAAGAATAGGAAAGAAAACGTTAACGCTCCTTGGGATGGCGGAAATGCTGGTGGGGACCGCAAGCCCAGACGTAAGGTGAATTTTCCTTGTAAACTTTGCTCGGAAGATCTCCTTACACATTTGTGTCCTCGTATGGAGGAAGCATCGAAGCACATCGCACAAAGCCCAGCTATGCTGATAAATCCCCTTCCTCATCATCAGAATATGGCTTCTGGTGCTTTCTTCGCCGGTCATGGGACTATTGAAACTTTGACTTCTTCTACCCATGACGGGGGTTTTGGATGCGTTAACATGGTCAAATCTGAGGTTTGTGTTGCTACTCGCTCGCGTGATTATGGAGCTCCACAACCTTCTTTGGGGAATGAGCCCCCTCCACCTAAGACTCCATTGCATATCGAGAAGCCCAACCTTATGCCGCGGGTACCGAAAGGTGTACTCAAGCGCTCGACACATAATCCTAATGCCCGAGCCGCCCAAAACTACTCAATTGTAGAAGATCTAGGCCAAACCCCATGTGCTATGTCGATTCTCGAGGTTCTTCAAGATTGTCCTTCACAAAGGAACGCCCTTTTACTTGCTTTGGGATTCCAAGATCCTTGTAGCTCAAATGTCATCAAGTTTGACACTACTAATGTTCAGCCTCGGTTGCCCTATCATGTGGCTTTTCAAGTTCATGTTAGGTGTTTAGAGATGATCATTAAGCGTACCGTGATTGACGAAGCTTCCACTTCATTAATGCCTTTAGCTTGTTGGAAGGCTCTCGGCTCTCCTCCATTATTGAAGTCTATGACCATGCTCATTGCATTCGATGGTCGTTCTTTCAGGCTGCATGGTATTATCCCTTCCCTTGAGGTCCACTTGGGTGGGAAGTCCATGCCTATAGAGGTCGAGGTGGTTGATGCTCCCCTTCACTATAACCTTTTACTGGGTTAGAATTGGATTTACGCTATGAAAGCGATCGTGTCCTCTATTTTTAGAGTCATCTGCTTTCCCCATGAAGGCAAGATTGTGACGGTCGATTAGCTAGCCTTTGTTAGTTCCAATCCTGTAGCGTCACCAGGAACTGTAGTTCCTCAGATTGAAAATTCTCAGCCGGCAACTGAGAATGTTGGTGTAGGCTTGTATTCCTCCTTGATGGGATCTTTTGACTTTTTTGCACCAATCTCCTTTATAGGAACCATCTCCGATGATGCTCCTTCCTCGTTGAATAACGTACCATTCTGGACATCGTACTTTAGTGATCCGTGGAATCTACCTTCCACGAGTTCCCCGTCGGGAAACTCTTCGCACATCGGGATGGCTATGCCCTTGTCTGCAGCTGAGCTTACTTATCGTGATATTCAACAAGTCACTGCAGAGCCATATCTCTCTTCTTCAAGAATAGAGGAAGAAGATCCTGTTATGCTTCCCGCGTGGACAGTCGACTCGTCTTATTCACATGACTTCCTTGATGGTTCTTTACCTTTGGATGAAGCTATTATCGAGGCCATGAATGGCAATGACAAGCCTTGGGAGAATTGCCATCATAGATCTTATTTCCTTCCCAACCTTGATCTTATTGAGCAAGATGAGTTTCGATCGACTCTAGCCGAAAAATTTGGTCGCCCTGTGGTTCCTTTGGAATCACATGGCATTTACGCGGAGGGAAATATGACTAATATTTCTCCTACTATCCTGATCAATATTTCTCGTACTCTCGGAAAAATCGAAAATGTATACGTCGGTGTTGATTGTTCCCCTAAGGAAATTCGCATTTACACCGATTTATTCAAAGAGTTTTGGGATGTGTTTGCCTAGTCATACGAGGAGATGCCAGGTATTGACCCTAGTATTGTCGAACACGAGATTAAGACTTACCCAAATGTTAAGCTTGTTCGACAGCGTCTTCGTGCTGTTAATCCTAGGAAGGCAACCGTCATTAAGGCAGAGGTAGAAAAATTGCTTAAAGTTGGTTTTATCTAACCGGTTCCCCTTACCGAATGGGTATCCAACCCCATTCCTGTGGATAAGAAGCAGGGAACCATCCTTGTGTGCACCGACTTTCACAATCTGAATAAAGCATGTCCTAAAGATAACTTCCCCACCCCATTCATAGACCAAATCTTGGATGAGTGTGTGGTAAGCGAAGTGTTCTTGTTTATGGACGGATTTTCAGGCTATAATCAGATCTAAATCAAACCTGAGGATCAACATAAAACTGCAATTATATGTCCTTGGGGTACCTTTGCATACCGAAAAATGCCCTCCGGCCTTAAAAACACTGAAGCTATGTTTCAGCGGGCCATGACCTCTACTTTTCACGATCTTAAACGTATAGCAGAGGCTTACCTAGACGACCTTGCTGCTCACTCTCGTAAGAGAGTGGATCACCCAGGTCACCTCTGCCTTATTTTCGAGAGATGCTAGCATTATAATATTTGTTTGAATTCGAACAAGTGCATCTTTTGTGTGAAAGTTGGTCGCCTTCTAGGGTTTGTAGTCTCCAAAGAGGGTATTAGAGTTGATCCATTGAAGGTTGAGGCAATACTTTGGTTGCCTCCCCCGCGTAATTTGGTTCAACTTCAGAGCTTCCAAGGGAGAGCTACTTTCTTACGTCATTTCATCGTGAACTATGCCAGTCTTACTAAGGGTTTTGCATGATTATTGAAGAAGGACACCCCTTTTATCTGGGATGAGCGAGCCCAGCAATCTTTCGACGCTCTTAAGAAAGCCTTGGTATCGGCCCCTCTTCTTAGTCCACCTTACTGTGCAAGAGATTTTTTGCTTTATGTGGCCGCGTCTCAAGAGACGATTGGTATGGTCTTGGTTCAGGTGGAAAATAGGCTCTAAGAGCATGTCGTCTATTATCTTAATCGAAACCTAGTAGACGTTGAACTAAGGTATTCTCACATAGAGAGACTGGCCCTTGCGACTGTTCATGCAGTCCAGAGATTACTACACTATGTCTTGCTAAAAAAACCACAGTTATAGAACATGTCAATCCATTTCAGTTTGTGCTCTCACGATGTTTGATTGGGGGGAAGTATAATAAATGGATTGTCATCCTTCAGGAATTCGATCTCGATTTTGCCTCGACGAAGTCGGTGAAATCCTTGGTTTTCGCAGAACTGATGTCGGATTTTCCTAGACTTGATGAGGAAGTGGTCCATGAAGACTCATTCGTTGATGAGCATTTATTCCTTATCTCGTCATTGGACCCTTGGTATGGAGACAACATTATCTATCTCCGGACTCTGAAGTTCCCTTCGCATTTTTCGCGAGATGAGCGACGGCGTGTAAGACACCATGGCAAAGATTATGTCATCATTGGTGAGACTTTGTATTGCCGAGGAAAAGACTCTCTCCTACGTCGTTGCTTGACTCATGAAGAGGCAGAGTTAGTGCTTAATGATTGCCGTAGTGGGGCATGTGGTGGTCACTTATCTAAGCTTGCGACAACCCAACATATCTTATGAGCAAGATATTTTTGGCCTACGATCTTTAAAGATTGTGTTAACGTTGTAAAGAGAGGCCACCCTTGTTAGGTGTTTTCTTGGAATGTACGCTCGCACCCTGCTCCTCTCTATCCAGTCGTCACCGTCTGTCCCTTCACCAAATGGGGGGTTGATTTCATGGATTGCAACCCAGCTTCGGTTGGGGGGCATTGTCATATCATAGTGGGCGTTGATTACTTTAACAAATGGGATGAGGCCATGCTGACCGTTAAAGTCGATGGTGAAACAGTAGCCCACTTCGTATTCAATCAGATCATAGCTCGGTTCGGTATCCCGAAAGAGATTGTCACTAACCATGGTAGTTACTTTCAAAATAAGATGATGGATGAATTATTGCTTAAGCTTGGATTTAGACAGGATCACTCGTCTTCATATTATCCCCAAGCGAATGGCCAGGTCGAGGAAGTCAATAAGTCCCTTAAGGCCATTCTCCAAAGGACCATCCAACAAAGAAAGAGTAATTGGCATATCATGTTGTATCCTACTTTGTGGGATTATCGAACCGCAGTGAAAACTTCCATCGGTTTCTCACCTTTCCAGTTAGTTCATGGTGTGGAGTCCATCTTACAGGTTGAATGCAAGATCCCTTCTTTGAATCTAGCCATAGAAATCCTACCTTATACTTCGGAAGTAGGGAAACGCTTAGTCCACCTCGAGCAGCGTCGGGATGTCGTTGTGGCAATAGATGCCAACAAACGTCGTGTCAAGGCTTAGTACGATAGGTCTGTCCTTCCCCGACAATATGTTGAAGGTGACTTGGTTCTTCTTTATGACCAAGCTAAGGAACCCCTGGGGGCAGGCAAGTTTAACCCAACGTGGCACGGTCCTTACATTGTGAGGCGTGTCCTTGAGAAAGGAGCCTATGAGTTAGAATATTATGAGGGGAACGCCCTGAAGGAGCCAAGAAATGGGCTCTATCTCAAGCGGTATTATGCTTGAGCTTCCAGCTCGAGCTGATACTTTTGTATACTATTGTATAGTTTATGTACATATTTTAGCTTTCCTTTGATTTTTTCGAGTCTCTTGATTCGCTTCCTTTTGGTTGAAAAATGTCAGCAAAATCTCTAGTGTTCTTAGGATTTGCGAATGGGGCCAACCGTCATACGCAGAGATTAGCTTCTGCTGCGTGGGTTATTTACTCGGTCGACAACCAGATTGTGTCTTCAGGAGGAGCTTGTCTCGGTCCTACATCAAACAATGTGGCTGAGTATAGTGTCATTATTGAGTTGCTTCTCGATGCCATTTCGCATGGTACCCAGTCTTTAGACGTCCGCTTGGATTCACAACTGATTGTGTATCAATTAAACGACCGGTAATGGGTTAGGGATCCTATGCTACTAAGGAGATTCTTAAGGGTAAGACTTTTGGAACGTCGTTTTGATTTTATTACTTATATTCATGTCCCGAGACGTTTTAAGCATATTATTGATGCATACGCTAATTATGTCCTAGTTTGGCATTTGTCACATAATTAAAAGAAGCAATGAATCACACATTTAACATTCATACATTTGTACACACAATATAGTAGAGTAAAAAAAAATCATAGTCTTTTCATTATCAAAAAGCGATGTCATAGTACAAAATTGGAGCTCGTAGCTCTCAAATATACATATCCGATACAAAAAATGGGACCCCATGGCATCTAAGCCCTATGGGGAACTCTAGCCTCCTCGATGAGATGAGTCTGCACATAGTAGTGCACGACATTGGCTATACGCCGAAGCAGCCGCACCCATGTACCTGGTACCCCCCACCACATGTCTCTGCATCGCCTCATGGAGGCGCTCCACCTCAATCACTGGTACCCTGGTAGTCATATGATTCAAGTTGACCCGTACATTCTCTAATGGGTGCTCTACCACTGCACCTACTATTTCCCCACCTCTGCCTCTGCGCCGGTGTCGTGGGAAGCCCTGTGGTCTTCACGGACCCAAGTTTGGGAGCAAACAGTTAAACATCAGTACATGATATCACACCAAAAATATTTTTGCTTTCACTTAAAACAAAAATACAAAAAAAAAAATATTCAAAACTTAAAAAGAGTGTCTTGCCGATGTCTCCAAATGCGGCCCCTGCTGGAAGTGGCATGTCGTGATCCCCTCTGAAGTCAATCCCCTCATAAGGATAGTCATCTATGGCGATCACCTGTCACCGCCACCAGTGGAAGAACTCATCAATATATGGAGAGGCCAGTCGACCACCCCCCTATCGTGTCAGTATCTCTGCCCACCGGGTTTGGGCAAGATCTCAGAGACTATGAGGAGGGACCTCCACCCTCGGGCTAAGGCCTCGAACCCTCTCAAAGAAGAAACTACACAAAATGCTCCCGAAACCAAAGTTTTTGGTCCGCCCCAATTTGCACTCTGTCAGCTGGTGTTTCATGGAACCCAGCAGCGTAGTGCACCAGTCATATACCGTAGGCCTCATGCACTCGGTCACATAGAATATCAATGGCCTTGAGGCCTGATGAAGCGAAGCAGACCCTGTTATCCTCCCGAGAGTGAGGATGATGATCTTCATGCTCAAGCTCGCTATAGCCTCTGTGGGGACTTGGCTACCCACTTTCTAGGTACCCGCAACACAACATCTGTCAATATAGTCACTAATCGTGACTCCTCCCCCCACCCTGCAAGACCTGAGGCTTGCCACCTCTCCTTGGCGGGACAAGTCAGTAATAAAATATATGTCTTCCACCTCCAACGGAAGTGGTTGCCCATCCAAGTTGAATTGTTGAGATTATGGATCCCAGTAATCCACCAATGCGGTGAGTAATCGATTTTGGGCCCTTAAACCCCCGATACTCCAAAATTTGTATAAACCACAAGCTTGTAATGCTTATTACGCAGCCAAATCACCTCCAACCTGATGGTCAATGACATCATGTTCCCTCTTCCTCCATTCTAGCACCATCCTGTGGAAAAATCAAAGGTTTTTTAATGTCAAAACTTATAAAAAACATTGCCCACAGCGTTGTACACAGGCTATCTCATAGACAGTCGTGCGTATACGTGGTCAACGTTTGGTTTGACCACGTACAATCAACCCTATACGCGACCCGATAAATCGTAGCCCGCGTACAACACAGATTGGGTATAAAAGGATTACAAAGATTAAAAATACACCATTAAAAACAAAATTGAAAACCATAGAATTGAAGGGAATGATGAGGGCTCTTACCTGGTCTTGACGGCTCGCGATTTCATTGCTCCTAGCTCCCGAAATCGTCGCTTGAAGATCGAGGGCAAAAACCACCAAAATGCACTATGCTGGGTAAAAATGAAAATGGTATGGTAAAAATGCTTTTTTTACTATTTATTAATTTTTCTTACCCACTTTTGTATAGTTTATATTGGTTTTTACCATTTTTTAGCCTTTTGGACTAATATATCGTTGTGAGGTACCTTTTTGAGCAGTTTTTTGTGTCAGGAGTGGATTTTGAACCTTTTCGTGCCTTCAACAGGTATTTTCTACACCCGTCATATAGGTTAGGATGTCATTACGCCTACATTATTGCATTGACCTTATAACCATATTCATAAACCTTAGGTGTGACCCCCGCTTTTTAACTGACACAGAACCTTCATGTTGCTTTAGAAGTGTCGTTGTTTGGCGGTAGGGCCTGTGCAATCATGGGTGCCCTAGTTAGATCCTTTTTTTATGTCTTTATGGCACCCATGCAATCGTTTCTCCTTAGGATTGGGAGTCATTTGTAGTCACGCCATGACATTGCGATGAAGACTCATACTCTACTTTATCTTCATTCTGGCCATCTCCCTTAAGGTCTCCCCATTTATGTCAAGTTGTGAATGCATTGCATTATCTTGCTTGTCTTTGAGCCTTGTGTCGACTCCCGCTTTCTCATTTATTAGCCATTTGCTTGAGCACTTTGTCTTCTGATCCAAGCAGAGCTATAATTTATCTTTCACAGCTTGATGACCCTTACTTGGAGGGAACACCCCCCCGAGTGTCCACGTCTTGCACATGCTTCCTTGCATCAAGCATAGGTATGTTCCATTGCCCGAAAATAGTTTGCTTTCCCATGACACTCATTCCCTCACTGTTGTATTATAAGAAATTTTATTCTTTTTCAAGCTTTAGAATATGAAAAAGACAAAAAAATCATATAACTTAGAAAGTTGGACGGGAAAATTTTTACTACCTTCTATTGGCAGCTGTCGTGTCGCCTTTGAACAGAGCATTCATCTCCACTCCATGTATCATGAGTCGGGATATTAGTATGACCTTAGGAAGCTGTACTCGTTTCTCAGATCTTACTCCACCAGTTGGTTAAGCTTCCAGTCATTATGGAGCCTTTGTTGATGCTTCATGCATCACAAAGTTTTGTCAGTATCCAGTTTTGAGTCTATGCTGCCTGAGTCTATTCATCTGCTCATGCTCTTGTTCAAAGGAAGTATTAAAACTAGAGTCGGCCACTCCTCATATCTCTTCACTATTGCATATCGGCCATTCCTTATGAGTCAAGTTCGATCACACGTGATGTTCCACCCTGCACCCTGGGCCTACTTTCATCATTGGTAGGTGACCTTGAACTTAGCAAGTGACATCTCACCATTAGTCATTGACTAAGTAGTTTCCCTTGTGTTCGACAACAAGACATCTATTCACACATTGGGATTCATGGGGTGCCTTGGTTTCCATTAGACCCTATTGGTGGTTTCCTTACTCCTGTCAGTAGTCTTCATCATTGGCTGCTATTCAACAGGTCTCTTTCGTGCACTACTTGCATCTTGTACACGCATAAGAGACACACCTGGTTTTTGGTTCGTTCATCCTGTTCGTCCGAGTTCTTCCAAATCTTTCAGCGTAGCTGCTACCTCATGCTTGTTGATGGAGGATTCATTAATTCCTTCCTTGGAGCAAATCTCAATCCATCGACTCCAACTCATTTATTCTGGAATCAAGATTTAGATTCCTTTGAGTACCTTGAGACTTGCAGTCATTAGTGGTAGGTCCTCTGGCCATCGATAGTTGGGAATTCATTAATGTCCCCTGATCGATGGATTCGTCAAGTGTTCGACCTCAACACCTTTATTCGCACTTGGTGAATGTACTCAGTGCCTTGGTACCCATTTTCATCATTGGTGGGTTATCTTGTCATTGTTAACGGTATACATCAATGACCGATAATCAGACGATGTCACATCAGGCTCGACATCAATACCCTTATTCACTTGATGGGACATACACCGTAGACGGTTTATGTAGAAGACCCCAGACTTCAGTGGCATTCAATACATGCTACTTGTGATCATGATTGTACCTATGGGAGATTATTCTCATACATTAGCAATTTGTACTATCATTCTGCATCAGATGTTTCCTCTTCAGCAGGAGACCATATCTTACTGTATATGGGTCATGGATATGACCATTCATGACATGTATTCACTATGTACTGCCTACTCATGATCATTGTATCAGATTGCTATGTATTGTATCGATATGTATACAGAGATATCATTGTATTATGACGAGTGGGCTACTCCTTCCATTTGTGTCTCCATCACTCCACTTCTGAGATTCATAATGTATTTCGACCATCGTAGTACCTTCTCTGACCTCACACATTAGGGGGCATTTTTTACACTGTATTTTGCCACCTTGTGAGAATTAATACTCCTTGGCCTCCCTGACCTATCTATAGACTCAAAACCATACTTGTGGTTCTCCTTGAACCCCTTTTTCCCTATTTTCCGTCCTATACACAAGCTACTTCAGTACACCTCGCATATACGCTTTCTGCATCACTATAGCCCGCGTAAATCAACTTTTTAGTAAATGAAAGTAAAAACTCTATTTTTCACTCCAAAAAGCGGCCATTGTGACCTTTGGCCCTCCATGTATCTTGAAATGAATCGATTCGACCTTTCACTTGGCTTATATATTGAGTTATTGTGGTACATGGAAGGAGGGGGAAGAGAAGAGCATTGAAACTCTATCGAAATTTTTCCTTGCTTGAGTCTTCATCCATTGATCCTAGTTGTTGTGAACCATTTATGTTCACCTCCCAAACTCTTTCATATCTTGTGAAGGATTCATTATTTTACTCGCGAGTTTGTCATTGTATGGGGGATTGAAGTGGTGGAGGCACAAGTGGAGGGACCTAGTTCTTGGTTCAGATGAGTTGCCAATAGGAGGTTGTATCTTGTACTTCTTGTTCATATTACTAGAAATACTCATTCTCTCGTCCACTTATATTGTGAATGATCATTAATTATCATTGGGTACATTTGCTTCTATATATCATGGATTATGCTATTGTATATGCTAACATCTTTTATATATCATATGCACTTGTTTGTGTTTATTGTTGAGACTAAGCTGCAGGTCCAAGTGTTGTAATTCAAAAGCTCAACGGAATTCTTCATCGAACGTCCGGATTGAGGTAGGTCTTTTATGTTGTTTATCCGCATTTACATTTATATAGCATACATTGGGAAATGAGTTGATTTTCTTGAGTTCATCTGTCTGTTGTGGTTTACCCCAAGCCATAAGAAGTTTTTCTCCGTAACATATATATGAATCAAACATTCCGTGTATTGAAGTATGTCTACACATAGAAGTACCTACACCCTTGGTTCCTCCCCTCTCAAAAAACAAAATAACAATTTATGAGATGATGTTGTAAATTTGGGTTGGTGTTGCCATTGTATAACATGGGAAGGGATTAATTTGAGTTTGTATTATTGGAACACCTACAAAGTGGCCAAAAGGTTGAGAGGAAAGAAGCTCATGGAAAAAAAAATCTAGAAAATGTATAATCAAACAACTTCAATTATCGTATCTGGATTCATTGTTTAGTGTCTATGCAAGATCTAAATGATGACTGTGTAGACTTCAAGTCACTTCAACATAAAGATGATGAACAACATTGATCTGATATGAATTTCAATCCGCTTCTTATGCTCCAACATAGCTTTCTTCGATTTGTAGGTGTGTAGGTTTCTCCTATCATTTGATTTGTGCACATTAAGTAGAACATTCTGGCAAATTAAGTAGAACATTCTGGCCATATGCTCATGCTTGTATGTTTTGCAGTAAGCCATGATATGTTCACTTCATATTGTAGGCAAAATGTTATTCTAATGAAAAAACTCTAATCAACTTTGCCTTTACTTCCAGATTTTCAAGTTATGTTGATATAGTCTATGTATCCGTAAAATCCTCTACTTCAATATTTTCAAGGTGGGCCAATATACGTTATGCATCTACATGCACATATGATATATAAGCAACAATAATAGTATTGATGACCTTTTACACATGTGATCACCATTTAGACTGTGCACTATGGTGGTAGAGATTGTTTACCATGTGTCACTATGGTTGGGTTCCAACACTGGTAGCATAAGCTTGAATAAGAAATAAAGCAATGATGGCTTCCTCCGATTCATAGTGGTGAATTACCCACAAATGGTTCTCCCAGTGCCTTATTTCAACAAAAAAATTAATCTACACATGTGGCATGGTTGTGGTTATCTTAGGCGACCAATATCCCTTGTGGTTAATCATTACAAGGTCAACTTTAGAATGAAGAGTTGTAGTTCTCCATCTCTCTACATGTTTGTATGCCTATGTATGTTGTGGCGAGCTAATTAATTCATCATTGAGTTGAGACCCCCTAAGGGTTTAAGAATCTACATGTCGTAAATAACCTAGTACTGACATATGTGTTTTCCATTGGACTTGAATGTAGGGACTAATAAAGGGTAGGCTTTGCTTGGCTTGGATTGTGTTATCACTTAGTTAACTCTCTTAACTAAAATATTTCTTGTTAACATCACTGTAGTGATCAATTCGAGTTCTCATTTGATTGATTGAAGTCCTCTTTGTTAATATCACTAAAGTTTAACTATTCGAATGATCTCTTAATTAATTCTTTATGTGCAATTCGAATTCTCTCATATCTTATCACATCTTATCTTTATCTCTTGTCTTGTCTACATGGTCCACATGTGCCAGCTTAATTAATTATCATATCAAATATACTAAGGAGATTTTACGAATGATGTGATCATATTGTTCTACTATCGTTCCAAGTGGTTATATGCTAAAGTAATTCATTCTAGAGGTGGCCAGTCTCTAGAGAAGACTTAATAGCTCAACCATGGTTAGTAGTACACCACACACCATACATGCTTCGACATGCAAAGCATCACCTCAACTCATGAGGCACCACCTCAACACATGAGGCACCACCTCAACACATGAGGATCTGTCTTGACACACAAGACCTTAGCCTTGACTAGCAAGATTGTACAACATCATCACTTTGACATACAAAGCACTTACCTCAACACATGAAGCTTAACCATTCTTGAGTCCAACTCAAGATTCTTCTCCAAGTTTCTAGAGTCCAACTCGAGCTCCTATAAGGCACTACCTCGACACACGAGGCTCAATCTTGACACACAAGATTGACATGGAGAATGACTCGTGATGGTGTAACTTTAACACTCCCTCTCAGCTAGGGAGGCATTCTCTTCCATGCCAATATTGTCTCGAAAGTACCTATACTTCGTCATGGAAAAAGGCTTAGTCAACATATATGTAATCTGCTCACCAGTAGCAATGTATTGAAGTCTTATGGCACCTCTTTGGACCATGTCTATGATGTAGTGATACTTCATCTCAATGTGTTTCGATCTGTCATGAAACACAGGGTTTTCTGAGAGATTAATGTAGCTCTGATTGTCAGAGCGAATGACAATAGTCCCAAGATTCTTACCAAACAACCCAACAAGTAGCTTCCTAAGCCACACAACTTCTCAACAGACAGTACTAGCTGCAATATACTCTGCTTCTGTAGTACTCTGGGCTACGGAGCCCTACTTCCTGCTGGACAAGAGATCATAGTTGATCCCAAGCTAAAACAAAATCTGGATGTACTCTTTCGGTCCACAATACTACCACCTAGTAGGAGTTGGCATATCCAAGTAGCATCACTCCACCACTGGAAGCATATATGAGTCCACAAGCAATAGTACCTTGAAGGTATCTAAGGAAATGCTTGGTAGCAACCCAATGTCTATGTCTTGGCTCAAACATGAACTGATTCAAGATACTCATTGCATAACATATGTCTAGTCTACCATGTATCAAATACATCAAGGAACCGATGAGTTGTCTATACATGGTAGGATCCACTAGATCCGATCAGGAATCTGACTCATGTAGCTTCTTTAGATTAGACATCATAAGAGTAGACATGGACTTACAGTCCATCATAGAAAATCTATGTAACACATCAACTATGTACTTTCCTTGTGAAAGAAAGATTTCATCTTTCCTTTGCCAAACTTCTAGCCCAAGAAAATAATGCATAAGACCTAAGTCTTTCATTTCAAACTTAGAAGTGAGCTCCCTCTTGCACCAAGATATTTGTTTCTCCTCTCCATTAAGGAACAAGTCATCAACCTAGAGAACCAAGATCAATGGATGGTTCTTCACAACCTTGAAGTATAGGTTGGGGTCAGCTTCACTTTTGGAGAACCCAAGGTCAGAAGATAGCTACCAATCCTGGAATACCAAGCCCTCGAGGCATGCTTAAGCCCATACAGGGATTTCTTAAGTTTGCATACATGGGACTCCTTCCCATGAACTACAAACCCCTCATGTTGTTGTATGTAAACCTCTTCCGCAACCTCACCATTGAGGAAGGAAACCTTCACATATATCTAGTGAAGTTTCCAACCCAAAACCGAAGCAAGGGAAATTATGGTTCAGATAGTAGTGTACCTTGCCACAGTAGTGATTGTCTCATCATAGTCTATCCTTTCTTTCTGCGAGAAACCACGGGACACAAATCTTGCTTTATACTTTTTGGTACTTCCATCAACTGCATGCTTGATTTTATAAAGCCACTTGGAAGTTACTAGTGACTTCCCGTGAGGTTTAGGAACCACTTCCCACACATCATTATGCATGATGGATTTGTATTCTTCCACCATGGCATCTTTCCATACTTGTTTCTTAGCATCTTCTTCATAGGTAGAGGGTTATGAATCAATGATGTGACTCACCTATACTACATATCTTGAAAATCTTTTAGGTCTCTTTCGCTCTCTAAATGAGCCTGGAGGTGCACCATGCTCTTCTGCCTCTTGCAGAATGTCTTAACACCATGTAGATCTACTCTTAGCAAGATGTTCATCAAGAGATATTTCTATCAGATCTACTGGCTCTTCATGATCAAGTAGATCTAGGAACTCTTCTAGCTTCTCCATATCAACATTTGAAAGGGGAGAATCAGAAACGGAATCCTCCATCATAGGAGTATCATGCTCCTCCATATCTGAATCACACTGAAGTTCTTTGGAGCGCTTTAAGGCAACCTCTTCATGGAATGTTACATCTTTGCTAACTTTAATGTTTCTTTGTCCTGGAAAATAGATTCTGTAAGCTTTGGAGGATTCATTATATCCACCAAATGTTCCTTTCTTTCTAGATGGATCCATCTTTGGCTTCTTCTCTTTTGGTACATGAATGTAGACAGGACAACCAAAAATATTCAAGTGTCGAACATTTGGTTTTTCAGTAGTGAAAACCTCTTCAGGAGTCTTTTCTCCCAGGATAGCATGAGGACTTATGTTATGTATATAAACAACAGAGATGGAAGATTCCGCCCATAAGGATGTGGGCAGATCCTAATCACACATCATGGCTTTTGCAACCTCACATATTGTTTCGTTCTTTCTTTCAGCAACCCCATTTTCCTAGGGGTTGTAGGGTACAGTCAACTGTATTTTTATTCCTGCATCTCGACAGAATTCATTGAATTCATGGGACTCAAACTCTCCTCCACTATCAGATCTCAAAACACGAATGTGCTTTCCAGTCTAATTGTCAACCAATGCTTTAAACTCTTGAAACTTATTGAAAGTTTCACTCTTTGCTTTCACAAAATAAACCCATGACTTGCAAGAGAAGTCATCTATGAAAAGCAAATAACACAAATAACCACTCAAGGAGGGTGTAGACATAGGATCACATAGAATGGAGTGAATCAAGTCAAGGATCCCTTTAGATCTTTTGGTACTACTTGGAAAAATATTCTTAATGTTCTTGCCAATAGCACAACCTCTACAAACACTATCAAAATCATATTTAAATATGGGCATACCTTTCACCATCTTCTGCAATCTAGGTAGTGATTTGAAATGGAGATGACCAAGCCTTCTATGCCACGACTCGCAAGTACTGACTGTGTCATGGATCATGGCTTGAATGAGTTTTCCATTAACTTTGTAGAGATCTCCCTCTCTAACTCCAATCACATATGCAGAGTTCAAGTCTTCGTGCTTAGGCCACAAGAGTGCTTTGTTGTCCATAGAGATAACTTTGAATCCTTTATCTTCTACAACTGAAATAGACAGGAGGTTCTTCTTCAATCTAAAGACAAACAAAATTTCATCCACATGTAGTATTTCTCCTTAATCCAACTAAAAAGAAGTGGATCCAATACCTTGGATCGAAAAGGTGGTATTATCTCCAAGCTCCACCTTACAGGAAAATTTCTTTTCCTTCAGATATGTGATAGTGCTACTATATCTAGTCACGTGCTTGGATGCGCCACTGTCCACCAACCATGTCTCAACACTAGTGGTAATGGATACAGAAAGGGTTGAGACAATATAGTAGTCCTTCCTCTTCTCTTGATCATCAAATGAATTATTTCTTGTAGGTTCATCTTCTGTAGCAGTAGAAGCATGAAACCTACTCTTGAACTTTCCTCTTTGCTTTGCACGACATTCTCTTTCATAATGGCCCTTCTTATTGCAATTGAAACATTTAACTTTAGACTTGTCAAAGTTCTTGAAATCATTCTCCTTTCGATGAGAGAATTTATTGTGAGATTTCTTACCTCTCTTCATCCTTGCCACAAGAGCGAGGTTCTCTTATTTGGAGGCAGTATATTTGCTCTAGATTCACCCTTCTTCTTGTAGGCAATCATGCCATAGTCTCTCAAAGTTAGGTTTCACTTCTCAACCATTTACTGTAGCCAAGAATGTCTCCATGAGGATGTAAGACCATCGACATCATTCTGAATGAGATCATCATCATCGACCATCACACCAATGCTCATTAGTTGATCTCTTACTTGAGAGATCTTTATGAAGAAGGAAGCCACAACTTCGTCCTTTTCCATATTCATATTTCAAAGCTTGTTCTTCAATGCTCTCTTTTGAATGGGAACCTTCTTCTCATAAAGATTTGTCAAAGTGTCGAAGCATTCCTTTGTGGTCTTCAATGGAGTAATCACGGGCATCAAATTGTCTTTCACAGAATCATAAATGATTCTTTTTACTTTGGCTTGATTCTTCTTGAAGGTAATGCACCTTGCATTAGAAGTAGTCTCTTCAATAACATTGGATACATATCCATCCAAATCATGCTCTTCCATGATATTCAGAATCCTGGCCTTCCAAGTATTGAAGTTCGAAGTTCCCTCAAGTTGGTCTTCTGGTCTTACTGAGATTGAAGCCATTATTCTTCAAGTATCGTGCTCACTTGGGATCTACGTAGGCTCAAGATTGACTGCTGAACTTATCTCTTTCACGCCCTGAGCTCTGATACGATGTTAATTTTTAATCTTTAATTCAGAGCTGCAATAATACTTGAAATCAAATAACAATCATACGCATAAGCAATCACATACAACACATGAATTTACCCTGGGAAACCCTCAATGACTTAAGGGAGAAAGCCCCATCAAAACCTTCCTTAGTATATTGATAGATAACAAAGAATGTATTTTACATCAAGCACCCACGGTGCAATTATAGAGAAAGAGAAAGATAGATATAGAAGAGAGACTCAGGAGAATAATTCTCCAATCAACCAACTCACTAATAATAGTCACATGCACAAAAATACTTCATAGAAATTCGCTCCAACCTTGGAGATATCAATCTTGCATGGATAAGTGTGCCCCACTTCTCATGCAATACATTAACTCATTGGAATGACTTTAGGATGAACTCGCCCCTTAACTGAAAGCTTGCCCACTTAGTTCGATGGCTAACTTAAGTGTTTCCATACAAGTGTCGCAACTCAAGTGTTGTCTTTTAGTTCAACACAAGTGTCGTCTTTTAGTTTAACATAAGTGTCGTCATGCAATAACACTTAGTTAACTATATATTCTTTGCTATCACTTAGTTAACTCTCTTAACTGAAATCTTTCTTGTTAACATCATTGTAGTGATCAATTTGAGTTCTCCTTTGATTGACTGAAGTCTTCTTTGTTAATATCACTAAAGTTTAACAATTCAAATTCTCTCTTAATTAATTCTTTATGTGCAATTCAAATTCTCTCATACCTTATCACATCTTATCTTTATCTCTTGTCTTAGCTGCATGGTCCACATGTGCAAGCTTAATTAATGATCATATCATGCTTGAGTTCTGCTACGTTTGCATGCTTTAGAAGCCACGAATCAAGGCTACAGGTGGTTCTCCAACAACATATATCATGTTGGAATCCTTCTATGCACACACTGGAAGCACTTGGAAAGATGGATCGTCCAAGAGAATCGTGGATCGGTGAAGGGGATGCCTGATTATAGAAGAGTGTTGTGTGGGGCAGGCATTGTTGGAGCCAAGCTTGTGGTGTCTAAGTGAGATCCCTGTAGGGCTCTGTATGAACATTTGGCTAAGCATAGCGAGCAGAATCGGTTGTGTGCTGAGAGAGAGAAGCCTGTAGGAGTTCCCTTCGCCCTAGTGGCCTCATAGCCTAGCTTGGGGGTGGCCTCTCAGTAGAAATAGTATATACTGGATAGAGTGCCTATGGTTGGTTGGAAAAACACTCTTACACAACAAGTTGCTTGAATCTTCTTTGTTTAAAGATAAGTATTCTCTTTGTATTTCAATGTGTAATGATTTTATATTATACTTGTGTTGAATATGTTATATGTGCATGCCATGTGTGTGGATAGAGTTTATCCATTGTGTATTTTTATTTATGCATATGCACAAACATTTCATTCTTTATGAATTTTGTATCATGTAATGGGGCGAAATTTTAGAAAGCCATAATTCGTAAATCTACCCTTCGTTGGTCAGATTGATGGATGGGGCCATTATAGATTGGTATCAGAGCTATTGGTTGCAGCACCTGGGTTGTATGGTCCAAAATCCACAGTCACGGACAAAAAAATCAGAGATGCACAATAGTTGTTGATAAATGTTCTACGAAAAATCGCGGGTTTAATTATGGACTAGTGTTTTAATGGAGCCCTGGAATTAAATCCATGTTTTACCAGCATGAATGGTAGATTGGGATTAAGGAAATTTGAGATTTTTTTTGGAATTCATAGAGCTACTAGCATAGATCCATCTTAAAAGGGGATCTACCAAGCGTCAAGAGGGATCAAATCTCTGGAGGTACAAACCCCTTTTTAGAGTGCAAATGTTGAGTAAGCGCTTTAATTTATAGTTTTATATATATGCGGTTGTAAATTTTTAAATCTAATTTGATCTGACATGTTATTTTTTATAATATTTTATTATTTTTTAAAAAGGACACGTGTCAGGTCCATGATGAGCACAGAAGGAGTTACACATCCCCCTACTAGGCTATATAATGCGCCTCTTCGGTACAACCAGCGATGAATTTCCCCTCAGTTACACAACATATATATTTTGTAAATGGAGGAAGTAAAAAAAAACGTTTTATTTATGAAATTGTGAAAATTTTAGATGGATCTCACCCGTCCCATGCAAATAGGAGTATGACGTGGATTAGCCACATCGGAGGAATGTGCCGGTAATCGACATTCAGAAGTATGTGGGAATGATAGAGAGAATTCTGCAGGCACAACAAATTGCATCGTAGTTGTTTTAAGGTTGCAGCGGAGAAAATTCCATGGTCGCGGCGATGAATAAGTTGGGTGCAGCTGAGAGACGTACGCAGGCGTGGTAGATTACGTCAAAGTTGTTTTAAGGTTGCAGCAGAGAGAATTCCGCAGTGTGGTGGATTATGTCAGAGTCATTTTAAGTTTGCAGTGGAGACAAGTCTGCGGGCGCGGCAGAGAGAAGTCTGTGAGCGCAGTGGAGAGAATTTTGCGGGTTCGAACGGATTGCATCGGAGTTGTTTTAAGGTTGCAGCAAAGGGAAGTACACGAGCCTGATAGCAAAGAGTTCACAAGTGTGGCAAAGAGAAGTTCGCGGGTGAAACAATGAAGAGTCCATAGAAGCGACGAAGAGAAGTCCACAAGCGCGATGGATTGTATCGGAGTTGTTTTAAGGTTGCAATAGAGAGAATTCTGCGAGCGTGACGACGATTCATAAAAAAAATATGGAGCCTGAAATTTTTTTTGGGTATAATAAGAGTAGTTTAGCTTGGAATTCAATAAGACAAGAGGTGTTCAGATTCCATTGGTGAAGGCCATAGAAATATTAGTGAAAGGCCTGAGCCCATTATGCTCGGGTTTGATAAAAAAATTGAAATAGTGACTTTTAAAGATTAGTGTCTAGAGGCCTAAATTTCTATGGTACATTTGTGGACCAGACACACACATAACTCTATAATATTGGGACCGAATTCCAAAAGGTGTGAGTTTGGGGTGCGAAAGAAGGTTAAATTCCACTATTTTGGAGCACTTTTTGGGGATTTCGGAAAGCTTGCAGGAGGTAAAAGTGACCCTAGATATCAAAACCATAAAAATATTTAGAACTTGACATTTCACCTACTCATCAAAAAAGACAACTTTGGTTAGATGAAGTTTTTCTATAATCCCTAGTTTGGGAGATAGCGATTTTTTGCTAAAAATTCAAAGTCTAGGAAAAAGTGCAAAAATCAAAAGTAGTTAATTCCAGAATTTATAGAAGTTGACTAGAGCATCGGATTGGAGATCTAAAAGTTTATAATTGATCCTTGTTATATGTATTAACAACACCCAATAGAAAAATTTATCTATTTCTCGCTAGATTTTCTTCTATAGGTGGCTGAAGTTGGTCTCCAAAGCTAATTGCACCTGTAGAAAAAGTGCATAATTGAGCAAAATTAGCAGCTTTGGAAGGCTGCAACTTTCATCTTCGAAATCATAATGAAGCATGGAGATAGGTGTTGGAAAGCTTATCCATAGTGGAATGATGGTGCACAATCAGAATCTGAGAGGAGGATTCAGATGTTTCAAGATTTGAACAGAAAAGTGCCTCTGAGAGGAGGATTCAGATGTTTCAAGATTTGAACAGAAAAGTGCCTCTAACATTGATTTGACAAAATAATTGTCAATAAGGGTAGTTTCCAGAATGCATGGAATTTGATTTTGTAATTTTTTTTTGAATGCAATGAAGCTAATAAATGAAGCGATCTAAAAAAAATCGCAATATCTGATTGAGACTTGCACAAGAATTGAATGATCGCTTACAAATAAAAGTTCTAAAAGGATTTCCACATAACGAGGACATAGAATGACCGAAGAATGATGGTTAGATTAGGCTTGAATCCATCAATTAAAGCACTAAAAAAGAGAAACAATACAACACTATATGCAGAAAATGTCTTCAAACTGCTTAAAATGAAACATAACCAAAGGATTAAGACGACCTTTAATAAAAAAACTTCTTTACAACAATTTTCAAAAACAAAAAATTGTTGAAGACATCTAGGTATTGACAAAATTGACAATTCTCCAATCAAAGAAATCCTATAGACGAAATTAACTAGAAAATAACCCTGTACAGGATTTAATACTTTCAATATTGAAAACCTTTAACCCATCCAAAAAAAAAATCCATACCTGGGCTGCAGAGCATCAATCTCTTGCAAAATCCAAATCAAAATATTGGTTGGAAATATACAAAGGAATGCACCACACAAAAGGAAAAGGCCATAAAAGCGCACCTTAATATCATCACAGTTAACATAGATATGTTTGATTCACAAAACACAGATTTGTGGTAGATATTGCCCTTGGCCCCATAATGGATCCCCTACCTCCACACATAGTCGATATTGGGATTAGATACATATTGGCATTAGATGCATGCACCAGAATTCTGTTATGGCTTAGAGGGAATAAAGAGATGCAACCTCCTCCCGACTTTCGACATGGTGCAATAATATGCCTTCTTCACTTCAATTTGAATGAAAATCACTACATAATCGATTGGAGAGAGGAGAAATACCGCTATTGAGAACAATCGATATAGTTAGATCGATTGTTCCCTGTAACCATTATTCCATAAAATCGGGCATTATAGAAAGAAAACAATCCTCATTCCAGAAATTGGGGGCGATTGGGAGTTGGAGGCCTCGTCCATGCGAAATGGAGAGGACGAAATAGCTCCAATAAATCCCCATTCCTAGAAATAGGGGGCGAATGGAAGGCCGTTATCTCAAATTCAATGGGCTAAAACCACTTTTTTGCCTCTCCCCGATAAATTCCCATGGGCTAACCCTAGGTAGATAAAAAAAATTTCAAAATAAAAATAATAAAACATTATTACACTAAAAATTCGCCCTATCAAAATTAGGAACCCCTTAAATTTTTCCCATGGGCGAAATTTCGCCCCGAAATTTTTCCTTGCCAGTCAACACGCAATATAAGACAATAAAGAAAAAAAGGGTTTGATAGCAAAGTTTGTGAGTATTTGTGATTTACTTATAAGAAATTAAGATTTCGTAGTGGTTGTGATTTGTATCTTTAATTTTGTTTGTTTTCACTATCAATCCTTGGATGTCTTGAAACATGTGTTAACATACAAAGATGAGCCATCAGAAGAATTAATTGACATTGGGTTAAGCAAGGTTGTGAGTATATGTTGGCATATCAAAAATTAATTGTGGATTTTGTCAGTATCTATATTGTTTTACTTCTCTCATTTTATAATTAATAAAACAACAAAAAACCTTTATATTAAGTCTATGATTTGTGATGGGGCATAAAACTTGCAGGAAATAAAGTATGGAGTGGATCTAACAGAATACTTGTTGCTAGAAGGCACAAGATTTGGTTTTGAGAGAATGTGTATCATTATGACTCAATTATTTCTATGGTACGTTGGCTTTCAATTTACATTCAGGTATATATATATTTTATTTTTCATTATTCCCGTCAATGTAGATACACTCAATACACCTTAATTTTATGTTTGCAGATGGGAATTGAAGAAGAGAAAAACAATCGATCCAATCAACAAAACATTCAGCCAAATAACCCAATTGATGCAAGTGACTCGAGCATCGATAACAGTTCCAACGAAGAATGATTATCCGTATTTAATTTTGATGTTATTGCAAGCTGTTGTGGCTTGTTGTATATTTTGAAATAATTGTGTGTGAAAATCAGACATTTTGTATAATAATGTACTGGACATAGTGTTTGAATTGAAAAACAATGGGATACCAATAAGTGTGACAATTACATGCATGTTGACATTTTGATTATTGTTATATCTATGTTGTCCTATTTTCAATGACAAAGGCGCTCTTATTGATATATAATAAAATAAACTTTTTTATTCTATTGCATTCTTCAATGTTATTGTCAAATGTTACATGTGAAATGGTACATTGGTAATTAAAGGCATGGATGATTAAATATTACAATAGATGCTTGCATCTATGATATACGAAACTAATCCAAACAAACTCACTAATTAAAATTGAAATAAATAATACTATAAAAAATATTTCAATTTTAGATGAATAATGGAATAAAAAAAATAAAAAAATATAATATATATATTTGAGTCCAATGTTAGTAGCCATTGTTCAAAGAATCATATGCAGTGCTTTTGATAATTTATGTCACACTGGTGAGCCTAACTAAACTATACACACCGGTGCGTTTATGTCAATGACATGCTCGACACTTCAATGTAAATTAAATGCACTGTTAAATTTTAAAAATAAGAATGTCCATGTGCCAAATAGATTATCCGATGCATTTTCGTTTTTTATCGCACTGGTGCATGTCAATGGATTATACGCACCGAGAACTATCAAAGCCTATATGAACTAGTGTTTTTTTGTGTTTAAGCGTTCCAGTGCGTTTTAGCTTTTTAAATGCACCGAGTTATTTTGATAGTTTGTAAGCATCGGTGCGTTTGATAATGAAATGCACCGAGTTATTTTGATAGTTTGTAAGCATCGGTGCGTTTGATAATGAAATGCACCGGTGCTTTCTTATAAATTGACAATATTGGTAAAATTTAAAAATATTAAAAATTGTCTAGTGCATATGATGTAACATATCGCATCGGTGCGTTTATTTTGTGCGTAAGCATTGGTGCATAAAATCTAAACGCAAGCACAGGTGTGGTGTTGAAATTTGGTTCTTGCCAGTGCTTGTTCTGTTTGAGTGCACCAATGCTTATTTTTACATCGTACAACACCGATGCGTACAATTTAAACAAAGTGCACTGGTAAAAAAAATCCGCTAAAACATCCGGGCGCCAAGTTTTTTTTAGTTATAAAATATATTCGTAATAACCTCTGTTAAAACATATGCTGCCATTAGCAGAGGTTGTAGCAGAGGTTTTTTTGACAATTTTAACCAATATGGTAACACTAAATGCCTGCACTACAGGCTCTTTTCCTTGTAGTGTTATAACCTTTTTGACATGCACGATAAATAGAAAGCAGGTTGATGGGTATTCCTTGAACATGAAACACATCTCCCAAAGTACCATTAGGAACATTAACATTACTAGATTTTAAAACTGAAAGATGATTACCATCACTTATAGATACTTTTGGTTGTGTGTGTTTTTTAGTGTCATAAAAATTAAACAAGGAATTTAAACCAGTCATGTGATTAGAAGCACCAGAATCCATTATCCATTCCGCATTAGAAGAAGAATTACATAGCTTAACAAAATAAGCACACATGGATACCGACGGCTCTTTGGAAGACTTCATCTATGCTTTCGCAAGTTCACGTCTCCATTTAAAGCAACTCTTTTCAGGGTGGTTGGTTTTGCCACAATACTTACAAAGATTAAACACTTTCTTTTTGTTAGACACGATGTTAGAAACATTAGAAGCATCAGCAATAGAACTTGATCCTTGATTATGTGGTTTATAATTTTTATTAAAATTCTTATTAGGAATATTTTTAGTAGGTGCCATTAGAGATTTATTATTAGACATTTGACCACTAGAAATTAATCTATCTTGTTCATTTATCAAATCTTTACAAAACTCTTCAAAAGAGGGTTTCTGAGTACCCTTTGACATTTCAATGGCCCTATTCCTAGTTTGTATGAACATATAAAAGCATGAAGGTAACTTTTTTTCTACAATAATAGTTAGAGCATTGTCATTCTTCTTGTAATCTGTACCACAAGTATTTAATTTTTAATTACAAATTTTAATTTCAACCAGGAATGACTCTATTCTATCAAAATATTTAAGGTCTAACTCATGGATTTTATTTTCAATATAGTAAGCACAAACATCATCATTTTTATCAAATAACAAAGCTAAGGGTTTCCATACCTCAATAGGACTATAATCAACCTCAACGTGTACATATAAGCTATCTGAATCAATTTGTCCAATGAGACCTCTTGCTTGATCACATCGATCTTCCCATAATGCCAACTCTTTTGCATCGGTTGGTTTGGTTAAATCACCTTTAGTTAACCTCCATAATTTATTACTTATAAGCATGTCAATCATCTTTCTCTTCCACAAGAGATATTTAGGTCCAACTAATGTAGGAATAGAAATGACTTTTGAAGTCATGGTGATAAAATCCTAAACCCAAAAATACAAAAAATTGGACTGTTGCAAGGAAATAAAAGAGATGTAAAATTAGATTTTTCTCACCAGTGCCAAAACCTTTATGTATCTAATCGATGGATCTGCAACTCCTCTACACAAAACATTGAATAGAAATTGTCGAAAGATAAAAAATCACCAAAAATAGTGCATAGGCGAGCTGGCTGAAGATAGGGTGCGTTTACGCGCTCTAGCAATGTATAGGGCGCATATGAGTGTCAAAATCAGGAAAAATTGCAAAAAAATCGTCGAAACTGCTGCCAAATCCGTCTGGATGAAAACCTACAATAACCTGAAACAAAAACATCCAAACACCAAGATTTGCAAGCCAAAAAATAGATCCTTGATGCTAGATAGTATACAATAGATTTCAATTCAAAACTACAAAAATAAATCAAGAAAAAACTTGAAAATTTCTAAAAAACAATGGTGAAAGTTAGGGTTTGAAAAAAAAATCAAATATGTAGAATAAAGCCCACATATGAAAAATTACCACTTGGGAATTGTAGACCGGGTCACAAAACTACAAAATATAAAGTGCTCAAGTAAAACATGAGACAATGTTGCTTCAAAACAAAAATCTAAGGTTTTATTGAAGAAGGTAGAATATAACAACCTGCTCTGATACCATATTAGATTATTGAGAATATGAGAAAATCATACACCAATACAAAACATGCATAGCATGAGCTATTGTAGGTTTTTATGTATTCAAACAACAAAGAGCATGAATAAGAATGGAGATGAGACAATAGACAAGAGAACACTAGATATACATGGTAAAACCCCAAATGGGGAAACATCCACGAGAAGGGAAAAATCTTCTTATTCCTCAAAATATCTCGAATAGTACAACTTGAGCTCCACTCAACATATGCTATCCTAGAGTATTACAAAGATAATAACCACATATCAACTTATACAATATATGCCCAAAGGTTCCCCCTCACCTCTATTATATACCAAGAGGTATAGAAGAATAACATTTTTCTTTTACATGTGGGATAAATGATTTTCCACCTCTTTATATAATGAATGGTAAAATGAGCATTTTCTCCATTATAAATGTGGGATAACTCAATATTACAATATTAAAAGAAATTTTGTTTGATTTTTCCTACCAATGGTAGTTATGACATCTTACAACAACAACTAGACATCACTACACATGTAATTATTAAAATTACACATTCTGACATTCAAGACCAAGTATTGAAGAAGAATACATCAGGTTGGAAATTGGGATGTGGTTTACTGATGCATGAGTTTACCATAACATTTGGATTGGGCTCCTCCCACATTCCTCCATGATCCCTACTCAACAGCCTTGAAGCAGATTTATTAATAAAAAATTACAAGTTATTTCAAGCACACAATTCAAATATTTAAAAAGCAAAGTTTAAACTCTCCTGGTCACAACATAGATGAACTCATCAATCTTTTTGGTGTTTACACAATCTATTTAATTTTCAAAGCAAAAGAGACAAAGGGACCACCACTATAATCAAGTTTTCATCTCCAAACAAATGTCCCGAAGTTTCCGATGAAATTAAGCCGATGAGAGAATGGTGGTGGTTGGATAGAGAAACAAGAGAAAACTTTGGAATTCAATTTTAAATACTGAGTGTTTGTTGGGTGTGTTTCAGGTCGACTTATATCCTTCTTCAACCATCAAGCTTTTTCAAAGCACCAATTTGATCAATGCAATCATGCTTGAAAGCGTCCTCTATTAGACACTATAATTTATTATTATGATAGAAGATGAATGGTAAGAGCTCATAGTATCACTTTTTGCTAGTGTTGGCCTTTGTGGTTATTTTTACTTTTGATGGTTGTTTATTCCATGTTTTTTTTCTTCTAATAACAAAGCAAAAAGCTTTTGCAAATGGTTGTACAATAGTGGAGACAAAATGACAATTTCGAACTATTTTCAATTGTAAAAGTTGTGCAAGTAATCTTGAAACCTTTGAATATCAATGAGATCTCCCATGCTTAACTTGTGATTATTCTAAGTTTGAGTGACTTGAGAATAAGAATAAAAAGCTTTTAACCAACAAATACATGCATATCTCTTCTTTATATAATTGATAAAATGTAGACAAATATTCTATGTGCTAATGTGAAGCATTTAGAATACCCATTGAATTCATTAGTCATGGATTAAAGTGCTACAACTATTCAAAGACATAAGTCACCATGAATGAAATAAGATATCATGCCTCCATTCTTGGTATTTTATATTACCAAAAAATGATGTAAATTCTACCACCAAGCCAACATTTTAGTCTTAGTTGCTAAGTGTGTTACAAATTTTAGGGTGATGTATTAAGTGAATCTATTATCAAAACATTTAAGTAACCATGTGCTGCAATATTCATTCATTTGCACAACTATCTCAAAATGGTTGAAATGCTTTCAAACCATCTAATGAATCTTCATCCAAGTCTTTGTCGACATATCTATTAATATAATCACTAAATTTGTTTGGCCTAGTTTCTTTTCATCTTCTATTGTCTCAAAATTGGTATCGAGACCGTATTGGTATCTCTAGCATCCATCTACCATTTATTCAAATTGTTCAAATTGTTAGTATGGAAGCCTTTGAATTTAGTGCAAAAGGCTAAATTGGAAAACAATGGTCCAAAATGTTGTTGGATTCCAATATATGTTGAAATTCATTTTCAATGAAAATGAATTTTTGAAACAAACAAATTGATTGCATTGAGAGGAGCGAGGTGATCTACAGCCCAATATGGGGGAGATGTTGTCATGTAACATAACGTTATGTTACCAAAAATAAAACCAAATGAAACGTAATTAAAAAAATCCATGTCGGCTCATAAAATAAAATAAAAAAAATTAAAACCATCATAGATCCATCTTAAACCCAGATCTATCAAACATCAAGAGGGATCATATTTTTGTAGGTGTAATATTTTTGGATGTGTAAAAAATTTAAGTTAAAAAAAAATATTTACACCTCAAGAAATTGGATCCTTCTTGGTGCTTAATGGATCTGAGTTTAAGATGGATCTATGCTGGTAGTGTGAAGAGGGAAAACCAAAGATGTGTATTGATAGATTGAGTTTTGTTTTAATTTTAAAAATAAAACCAGTCTTTCTCATTTATGCAACGAAAAGATTGATGTAACATAGGGTGAATAGACTACACTGCCAAGGGCCACCATTAGAGTTCCAAGGAAATTCCATCAACATTCTCACCTAATAATATAGCCATTTCTAGGTTTACAGTCTTGCATTTCTATTTCTGCATTATCACGATAGTCTTTTTTATGCCACCTTTATAATATTATTCGATAGTCTATTGTCTTGTTCCTATTAAATATAAACATCCATTGTAGGAAAATTTGAGTTTATTATACCATAACCCCGTTTCCCTGAATCTTCAATCTACATGGTACCTCCATTTAATGGATGTTGACGAGAGTCAACCGCCCCCTCTTGGGCTCCAAAATATTAGGAGAACATCAGCATTAAACAACAAAAAAAATTCATTATAAATAATATTTTATGAAGTTTAATTTAATATAAAATACCAAACTTTAAACAACCAAACAATTATCCTGCATACGGTGAGCGATTAATATCTCCGCACGATTGTTATATGTCTTGCTACGCAGAACATAACAACACAACATAAAATACTTCTCATAAGATACCAAATTTATAAAAAAAATAGCACAGTAGATTGGGACTCGCAAGTAGACCGTGGAATTTGAACTCTTCACAGATCGGGACTCGATCTCGTGGGAGCCTTCACACATCTCTCCACCAAATCGCGATCAGAGAAGAGAGACCACCCACCTGTCTCTTCGTCAGTTCTTCTACATCAGGGAGCACAGTTAATCCATGCCATCATGGCATCGGTTGATGATCCCAACCCTCACCCTCCCTTTGACCTTACTGATTTTATGAAACTCATTACAACATAGGGGAAAAAACCTCTTTCCACTGCTCAACAAAAGTTCGTGAAAAACATTTCCAAGATCCACACGGTCGCATTGCCATTAGATAAACCATGCAAAATTGCTCTCAATCTGTTAGAAAGAGGATTAATCGGCCAATTCACAGGACTGTGGCCTTCTATGAAAACCATCAAGACATGGGTTCAAAAAAATTGGAAACCCTTGATCTCAGACGAAGTAAAATCCTATTTCCTTGGAAAGGGATTTTTTGCATTCATCTTTGAAAGCAAACAAGACCGCGAACTAATCTTTAGGAACGGGCCATACTTCATGTGGACGTAAGGACTCTACATGAATAAATGGAATCCTGATTTCAATCCATCCCAAGACATCCCTTTCGCAGTCCCAATCTAGGTGAGACTACCGCATTTGCATTTCCATTGCTGGAATCCGGAATCTCTATAAGCAATTGGAAACTCCCTCGAAAAGTATATTGACAAAACAAATCGAAAAGACCAATACTCATGTGATAGAATCTGTGTCGAAGTAGATCTAGAACGCGGACTCCCAGAAGCTATAAAATTCACAGTAGCAGATTGGTCTCACATCCAGGAACTCAATTATGAACAAATTCCTTTCAAATGTAGGTATTGCCACAAATACGGGCATTTCGCTTGATCTTGCAAAAAGAAGCCCGCAGATCCGGAAGCAGGAGGGAGAAAAGAGCAATGGACAGTCGTACAAAAAAACCCTACCTCTAGATCGGGATAAAAAATGCTACCAAAAGGACAAAACTCAAGAAAAGTAGATCATCAACATCAAAATCCGGCGACCACCAACAACGAGAACATATTCAAAGTCTTGGAAAACACTGAAAAACAAGACAACGCCGAAGCACCTGAAGAAGGAGAAATATCAGAGCAATGTGACTCTCAAAAAGCACCTCAAACCCTCGAAGGTCGAGAAGAAATCCAACCTCAAAGCACCCCAATCCCTAAAAGGATCAATTTGAATAAAGGTACGCCATCTCCCTCCTATGCAGAAATTGCAAAAACTAAACCGATGGCTACACCTACCTCTCCAGAGGATTTGATAGACATATCATTTAAAAAATTAGGGCAAAAAACTAGCAAAGATCTAAGGGAAGAAGAAGCCGAGCGTGAGAAACCCAAGGGTCTCAAGCAACAGTAGACATGGAGTTCAGCAGGAACAGCAGAGCCAAATTAGCAAGGAAAAAAATGGGATATCAAGCAGGGGGAGGCCCCTCCCTTACCCACAACAACAGATAATGAAGTTGATCCCTTGGAATTGCATAGGACTGGGCAATCCTAGTAAAATAGAAGTAGTAAAAGACCTCCAAAAAATAGAGATGCCATACATTGTCATGCTCCAAGAGACCAAGCGCATCAAACATGCCATCTTGACCATTGGAAAAGATAAGCGGAAGAAAAATACTAGCATAGCTGTCAGCGCTAGAGGGGCATCCGGTGGCTGAGCTACCCTCTGGTCCTCCGACAATTTTCAGTTATGCAACTCCTTTGCCACTCAACACTAGATCTACATGGATCTCCTCCACACCCAAAGCAACACTCAGATTGATCTCATCAATATGTATGTACCAAATCTGCACTCTGAAAAAAAGGATTGTTGGGGACTCCTGGAAGACTTTCTCGATGCTTACATCCCGCATAATCTCATCCTAGCTGGTGATCTGAACACAACCCTCTCCAATGTTGAAAAGAAAGGAGGCCTCATCGGAAAGGACGTTTTCAAATCTCAGATTGAAATTCTCATTCAGAAATGGGATCTTCTAGACATCAAGCCTAAGAAAGAAAAATTCACTTGGTCAAATAAGCGGACAGGCAAAGAAAATATCATGGCTCGGCTTGACAGATTCCTTGTTCAAAGTAGCTTGTTGTCCGAAAAACAGACTGTTTTTTCAAAAATAATGGGAAACCTAACTTCGGATCATAAACCGATCCTCCTCCAAATAAAAGATGTTGAAGATTACGGCCCCATTCCCTTTAGATTTAGCCCCCAATGGCTTGAATCAAGTAGCTTCTAGAATTTTCTAACGAATGCCTGGAAGACCCCCATTATCGAATCCCCAAGATACATTTCGGAACAAAATCTCATTATTACCAAAAAAGAGCTAAAACATTGGGCCAAATTCAATTGCCCTTCTCCAAACTTCATAAAGATGGTTGTCAACGACCTTGAAGCTATCTAAATTTCAATGGATGAAAATCCAATTGACAACAGAACGCTATAGGAAGAAGCAAATCACCAAGCACAAATTCATCAAGCTTACTGTAGAGAAGAATAATTTTGGAGATTAAAATCCCGCAGCACTTGGCTCAAAGCAGGTGATAAGAACACGGCTTACTTCCATGGGAAGACTAAAGCTAGAAATTCCATCAACCATATCGCTGAGATCAAAATTGATAATGGATTGACCGTCAAAGGCCACAGAGACATTAAAAATGCAGCTTACAATCACTTTTCAAATCTTTTCAAAGAAGATAAAAACACCGATGAAGATGGAGATCAAACTCTCCTTGACCATATACCAAAGAAGCTCACGAATGAAGATAACGTCGAGCTCCTCAAGCTGTTCACAGAGAAAGAAGTTACCAATGTAATCTGGTCATTTGACCCTGACAAAGCTCTTGGGCCGAACGGGTACTCTATCCACTTTTATAAAGCTTACTGGCACCACATCATAAAGGATTTTATGAGAATGGCTAGAGACTTTCACCTAAAAGCCAATATGGGTGGATGCACAAACTCCACCTTCCCCGTTCTCATCCCAAAAGAAACCAACCCAAGCACTTTCGAAATATCTCGACCAATTGCATTATGCAACTCTTCCTATAAGATTATTTCCAAGTTGATGGCTAATAGAATGAAGCCCATCCTCGCCAAAATCATCTCAGATAATCAGGGAGGATTCCTACACGGAAGACAAATACTTGACAATGTCATTATTGTTCAGGAAGCCATTCACTCCAGCAAACTTCGCAAAGAGAAAGGTATGTTGATCAAACTTGATATGGCTAACGCCTTTGATCGCGTTAAGCATTCTTTTCTCCTTAAAATCATGAAAAAATTTGGCTTCGAAGATCCCTTCTTAAATTGGATCTCCGCTTGCATTAAACAGCCTTGGATTGCCCCTCTTGTGAATGGTCTCCCTACCAAATTCTTCCAAGCATCCCGTGGAATCAGACAAGGGTGCCCCCTGTCTTCCTTTCTTTATATTATCATGGCTGACTCTCTTAGCCGAAAGCTAAATTATGACCTCAGAACCGGTCTCCTACCTGGCCTCAACCTAGCCTTCAATTCCATGCCCCTTAATCATACTCTCTTTGTAGATGATTCCCTCCTGTTGGGAGGGGGGTCTTCCATAATACCTCGAAACTTTAAGAAAAACATGGCCAGCTATTGCAAAGCCTCGGGTGGAAAGATTAACTTACACAAAAGCGTTGTATATGGTTGGAATGTAAACAAAACTGATGCAACCAACATTGCCCGAATCCTTGGAATCAAATTTCACCAACATTGGGATAATTTCAAATATTTGGGTCTCCCAATCACCCAAGGTCACTCAAAGTCAAAGAACTGGGATGACATAATTCACAAAATCAAATCCAAAATTAGGAGATGGGGAGGACAATGGCTCAACAAAGCAGGAAAATTGATCCTCCTGAAATCAGTTCTCACAACACTTCCTATTTACCAATTCTCGCTGTTGTTAGCGCCCAAAGGAGTGACAGAGCACATAAGCAAGCTCCTGAGAGGGTTCCTCTGGACGGGTGGGAAAAACAACGAGCACAAAATACATCTAGTCAATTGGAATACCATAATTCATCCAAAACATTCAGGGGGGCTCCAGATCCGAGATCCTCTTCAAACAAATAAGGCATTGGGCGAAAAAATTCTATGGCAAATTTTGCATTACAAATATCACAAAGTCAGCTTATTACTAAAGAAGAAATACTTAACAGGCAGCACCCTTAGATGCCTTGACAACAAACCAGAATCTAAGGGATCCTCAATATGTTCCCTTTGCAAAGTTGCTTGGGACTTCTTTTCTCAAGAATTATACTGGGTTCCTGGAAATGGGAAGATATTAACATCTTCTCAGATAAAATAATGGGAAAAGAACAACTCCAAAACAACCAAGATCTCCAGGACATTGACCATTGGCTCACTCAACAAGGAATTAGGACATTAAGCGATCTCAACATCTGGGATTCTTCAGGCATTTGGCATGGATGGAAAAAGCTAACAATCCCTGCAAACCTAGAACAATCCAGAGTTCTTCTTTTCAAAAATTTGATTGGATGTGCCCCTACCCACCTTCAAGACAAAGATGAACGCAGCTGGGGCCCAAGTGGAAAGTATACCGCTGCTTTGGGATTCAAAATTGTCCAAAACAATGTCTCTTCGAGGAAAAGCACTTGGGATATGGTTTGGAATTCATTCGGAATCCCCAAAGTAAATTTCTTTATGTGGATTCTTGCACACAGAAAGGTACTCATAGGTGACAATCTCATCAAAAGAGGTTTCATTGGACCTCATCGATGTCCATTATGTCACAAAAATACTAAAACACTTGATCATCTCTTCTTGAATTGCGATCACCTTCAAGCAATTCAAAGCTTATCACATTACAAGAAAGTTGAATTACGAAGCAGATGTGGAAGTGAAGGCAGCTACCAACCTTGCACCTGGAAAGATAGAACGCTCAAATGGGGAAACAAATTACTGTCATATTCCTTAAGATCATACTATCGTTGGCAAGCTCATCCATATAGCTTTCAAAATAGCATGTCTTTAGCATAGCACACAGATTATGAAACATAAATCAAATACAGCTCAACTCGAGTCCCTTTCAAAGCACAAAAGCAGAACTACTTCTTTGACTCGCAGATTCGCAGTAGTCATTCAGCATAGCAACTCCTTTGCATTTCAACAGGATGAAAGTGAATTGCATTCAATAATAGATTCGGTAATAAGAGATACTTCCATCAACTGAATAATTATGGGCAAATCAAGGAAATCGATGACCATCAAGTTCCAGATTTAAAAGTTCTATAAAGAAATCGCACAGTTGATTCCAAAATACCAATTTCTTTGACAATTTCTGTCACATATGAAGAAATCAATTATAAATGGACACTTTCTAGAAAAGCACTCAGTCTTAGACCAAAATTCATCCAGATTCTTCGAATAATGTACTCAGTCGATTTGGCTATAGCCACGACTCAAACATTTTTTCTTTTTTTCAATATATTTTAATCGTTTTTGTTATAAAAAAAAATGATATTACATATATTATGTAATATAAATATTAATGGAGGGTGGAAATGATTAATAGAGGGTGGAAAGCTTATTTTGGTTTTGAAAACAATTGTAAATCGACAAATCTCGTGATGTGGGATAAAAATAAGTTCTTCTTTGAAACTCTCGTCACCCCTGTCATCTTATATGGGTGTGAAATTTTGAGTTGCAACATCTTTAGAGCCTTAGAGAAAAATTGAACAAATCTAGAAGCATTTTATAACTTATAACCTCAAAATTAAAAGCAATATGCCCTATCATATTCTCCTCATAGAAGTGGAGCTATGATTATGTACTTGATGTACAAACACAAGATAAATAACATCGGATACCAAAGGCTTCTTAAAATTGCTTTAAAATCGTGTCAAAACCACCAATGGCTCAAGTGAAGTTGGCATAAAGATGGCCTCGCTTGGTTAAACCATTGAGGAATTGACGAAAATGCCACTTTGCAAAATATGGATAATATTAAAAATATTACTACATCTAAGTTTAAAGAGAATTTGTGGTGTGATAAAAATTTAGAGGTTAAAAGAAAATTAAGATATTATAAGGAGGCCATTAACTCTAATCTAGAAGATTAAAAGTATCTTTCAACTTTAACTATTATAAAGAATAAAATTATTATAGCCAAGATAAGAACGAACTCTCATGAGCTCCATAGTGAAATAAGGCGTTGGACAATTCCTAAAATACCGTGGGATAAAAGGATTTGTTATATTTATGAGATTATGAACGTTGATGATGAAAACACTTTCTCTTAGAGTTCCTTGCATACACCCACATTAGATCTCAATTTCAAAATCTTTGTTACAATACAAACCTTCTTAACCTTCTAACCCATCAAAACTATAGTGAGTTAGGAACGCTTCTCTTCAAGCTTTTTGAGCATAGGAATAAAATTCTAAAGCAAACTAAATAATTTTTTAGTAGGGTCCGATAGACCAAAGTTGGTCTCAATAGATTGTTAACCATCGTCATCATCATCACACACGCACACTTACACACATAATGAACTTTCAAATCTAGTGGCCTTGCGGTCACTTTGATGGCTCCTCTCAGGTTTCAGGGACTGTCTCTGGGGCTGGGATGTTTTTAAGCCTCTCTAACTCCCACTCATTCAAATGTTGGATGGGATTCGACAGTGGATCCAACACAAGGAATGAACTTTTAGCGCTTGCATCTCTGCTTTTTTTTTGCTTGCCATAAAAACATCACCTCGCTTTAGGTTATTGGTGATTCAAAGACCATTCTTGATTGGGCCCAATTCAATGCACAATTACAGGTAATGCTTCTTGATTGGTGGCAGCTCTACATTCTAGGCTTCAAGAATCCTTCCACTCGATTCGATTCCATCATGTATACAGGAAATTAAACAATGAAGCGGATTTGTTATAAAAAAGAGCCTTAAATGCACCGGAAGGTATTATCCAATTTGAAGCATGGCGCAGGAATGAGCTGGTCACCAGGGGGTCTCTTCCTTTCTACGATACTTAACTGCGGGACTCTCTCCTTTTCTTCGCAACTTTCTTTGTTTACTGCATTAATCTTTTTGGACTTTTTGGTTTGTTTTGAAATGCTTCCTACTCTACAGTTTTTTTTGGCTATGGTTTATGCTATTGTCAATCATGATACTACAGATGAATTCTCATGTTGGGCAGGTTGGTAAAGTTTATCAACATTCAAATGTAAATCATTGACTAAATAATGTAAAAAACTATGTATAGTTTGATTGTAATGAATATCGACTATAGCTCCTTTTTCGATGATATATATATATATCGAACTTTGCCCGTGAATTTTATATAGTTCGAGAACGAAATGGTTCGAAATAATGTAACATCATGCTCATTGTCACCTTTTTAGTGGTTTAAAGTATGAGCTCAACTAACTCCCATTCAAATCAAAATCAGATTTTATATCTATATATAAACGTTTGAAAAAATCGCAAAATGTCGCTTTAAGGTTTTCATGCTTTCATAGGATTTATAAAGAAAAGTTTGAAAAAATTGCAAATGTCACTTTTAAGTTTTTAATACTTTCAACTAGATTGTTTTATTTTGTTGAATGTTCGTTGTGGTATTTATTATAACTCATTAGTCACTAGAAAATGTTGCAGGTGTATAGTAAAAATATTTCTGCACATGCTTAGAAAAAACATATAAACCTAATTTAAATTGGCTCAATGTCAAGAAAAGATAAGCATTCAAACATTGCACGTACAAAGGATTATAAAAATCACATCTTATAATGAGTTTAGATAAGTGAAAATATATATTTTTAAGATCTCATATAAAAGTTCTTTATGATCTCTTGCCCTTTATAGTAATTGCAGATACTTCAAACCAGTTCACATGGAGAAGTTGTGGGGGGAGCTTTCCTTGAAGTCTTTATCATCTTTTTCGATAATTTTTACACTATGTTACATATGGAGAAGAAACTTGAAGATGGCGTGAGTATGCAAAATTTAAAGACCATTTTTACACCAATCCCACATGGCTAAGTTTGTTTGTTTTGTATTTAGTAATTGCATATTTAAAGAAGATCACATTTCCAACATGACATTTTTTAATATAAAATTAAAATAAGTTAAAATATATAATTTTAATAAAATAAGAAACGTTAATATTATAAACTTTGATTTCCAATATAGGATTAAGAGAATCTTAATTTTGAAATTTTAAACAATAAAAAATAAACCTTGAATATATATAGAGACACTTTTTCAAGAAGAAAAAAATTGTACTTTTGTTATTCAACCAAATAAAAAAGTACATACATCCTTCAAATGTTCAAAAAATTGATACTATCTTCAAATTAGAATCTCCAAGATCATACACCAAAAACATTAGGACTGGCTATACAAACCCCAAAAAACAAAAAAACAGAGAGCCTTCAAACAATAGAGCTTAGTAAAGAACAACATCAACAAACTAAGTATAAAAGAAGATAGTTCCTTCAAATTCCAGAACATCCTCGATGTATTCTTCCCAAATTAGAAAGCCTTCCCGCATCTTTAGAGCCTCCTTGGATAAGCGATCAACAATAACATTATGTTCTCTATATATGTGAGATATCTCCCATTCCTATAAGGATTGAAATAGTTTCAGAGTGAACTCAAACACCATTACTAAAGATCTATGACCTACAACTTAGAAAATTGTTTGGTCCAATTCACAATAGTTGAAGAATCTCCACAAAATTTAATAGGCATCAGAGAGTAAGTAACTCTGCCTTTGTATTTGAACCTGTTCCACAATTGAGTTTTAGCATGAAACTATGATCAGAATTGATTTTGAGATGAACCCCTGCTGCGTAATAACCATCACTCTCTGCACCATCAAAATATCCACATGCATTAGATAGAACATGAGGATTTGCTATCTGTCTCTGTTTGCTTCCATTCCCTGTATTAGACGAACATTCCCTGTAAAACTTTAAGATTTGTATGGTACCAAAAGAAATGGATGGATGTCTGTCTTCAAAGATCGCACCATTCCTTAAATTCCAGATCGTCCAACAAATGAAAACTACCAGAGTTCGATTGTTTGGGACATTTTTATACCAACTCAATAGATTGTTATCTAAATTACTAGTCCCCCAATCCATCAAGATTTTCAAGGCAGAACAAACAACGATCCACAACTTCCTTGCAAAAGAACAAAGGATAAAAATACGTGCAGCAGATTCGATCTCGTTGCCACATAATATGCATCGATTTGGACCATTCCATCCTCTTTGAAGTAAATTATCCCAAGTTAGAATAGCATTATCTAATGCTAACCAGAGAAATTTTTTTAATTTCTGTGGGATTTTCCATTTCCATATTTTGATGAACCACCATTTTGGGGCTATGACAGCATCCTCTGCATCAATCACATTATACGCAACCTTTGTAGAAACTCGTCCAAATACATTGTCCCCCGTGCACACTATCTCTTCATCTACCAGATGGAGTCTAATGCCAACACGATTTAGTTTAGCAATATAACTTTCCCATTCCAACGACCAAGCACTGTTAATACCTAGATCAACAACTGAATACCAGTACGAATCGTATTGACTTAACCAACTAGGTTTTTTAATATGAGAGAGATAAGTGTAACCATTTTCATTTAAATATTCCAAAATACCCGCATAAAGTTTGAAATCTTCTTCAAACCCCACCATAGGGTCTATACCAATCAAAATTTGATTACCTAAACCAAACTTCCAGGTGATTTTGCAGCTTATCCATTTAAAAGATTTCAAAAAACCTAGCCAAAAAATTGAAGACTTTCCAGACATTAACCACGAATGTCTAGTCCAATTAATAATATCACCTTTGATGTATTTACCCTGTAACACATTTGCTGTGAATATTAATGGCATATTAAATAAAATAATAGTTGTTAATTATTTAAGTAGTTCACTATTAATGTGACGGGACGCAACCTTGCACTACGAATGCTCAAGCCATATAAAAGGAGAGCTATGTTGTAATATTAAATAAAATATTAATGGCATATTAAATAAAATAATAGTTGTTAATTATTTAATATGCCATTAATGACATATTAAATAAAATAATAGTTGTTAATTATTTAATATGCCATTAATATTCGTAGCAACATTGCTCCACAGACTCTTTCCAAAGAGTCCACGCCACATACTCTTCATCCTTAAAGCATTACAACACCACTCTAGATTTTTTATATCCCAACCCCCCATCTGATTTGGCCTAGATAATCTCTTCCAATTAACAAGATGCATTTTTTCCCCTCCTCCGATCTAGACCGCAAGAAATTGAACATCCACCTTCTTAGAAGTTTTAAGATAGTTTTTATAATATTTGCTAATGAAAACCAATATACAAGTATGCCAACTAGAACTGACTTCAAGAGAGTCAGTCTCCCTCCCAAAGAGAGGAGTCTATAAGTCTAATTCCCAATCCTCTTCTCAAATTTATGAACCAACCACATCCAGTCTTTAATCCTGTAACAATTAGGCTTTAAAAAATATCCCAAATATTTAAACCCCTCTTCAAGCTTTGAAGTCTTATATGGAAGAAAGGATGAGATCCTCTCCATCACCTGATTTTCCACCCCATGATAGATGAGAGTCGATTTTGTAGAAATGATCTCCATACCTGATGCAAGACAACAACAAAAAAATTCTCAAAGAAATATTTCCATTCACCTGGTGAGCCTCTACCAAATAGGATAACATCATCAACAAATAAAATATGAGATATAAAGACAAAGTTGGCTATTTTTATTCACAAATTTTTCCTTCCTTCCTTGCAGCATGTATCATATTACTCAACCCTTCAATAACAAGTAAGAAGAGTAATGGCGACAAAGGACAACCTTGACGAAGGCCTCTTGACCTCGATTTTTTTTTTGTAGGAGACCCATTTACAAGAACAACAAAGTTTGTTGAGGTGACACAAGCCGTAATCCAGTTTGTCACCTCCAAAGAGAGACCAATCTGAAGAAGCATAAGTCCAAAAGATACATATCATACAAATAAAACTTTATATTTTAAAAATTAAACCCTGAATATTATAAACTTTTTATTATTATATATATATGTAATATCTCAATGAGACACTTTAGTAAGATACACATCATATAATGGGGCAGTAGGTGCGATGCGGGGGTGGGGGTCTTATTGCATCCTGACATAAATAAAGTAATCACTTATGAATGGGGTATGGGAATAACAACAACAACCAAACTAAGAAATATGCTTTTTTCATGGGTTAAACTTCATCATCTTCCTTCAAATTCAACAAGTTCTGATCTTGGACGACTCTTTCCTAGTCCTATCTCAAGCACGAAAAGATGTGTGTAAAGAGGGACTGATTAATGGACGTCTACAAAGTAGAATCGTTGATCTATTAGGAAATATCTAAGAAGCAAAGATGGTGCACATACATCGACATAACAATACTCTTGCTAACAAGCTTGTAAAGCAAGCCATAAACTTGGAAAGGATTTTTATGAATCAAAATGAAAGCAAGCCATAAACTTGGAAAGGAGTTTGATGAATCAAAATGAGGGGTGTACTCAAAGGTGGTGGCTCCCCTAATGGTTAATCACAACGACTTCAGTGCATGCAAGATAGTTGGTGCTTCATTTAAGCACTTGGGACTCGCTCCCTACCATTCTTTAACTTTGTGCATGGGAGAAATTTCTCGAGAGTGCTTGGTAATCGACCTGGGGGGAATACTAATATTATGTTTTGCATTGTGTCTCCTGTCAATTGTGGGATATCTCGACAAGGGGATACTAGCTATGTCGGTCGGATCTTTAGCTTGGGTGAGATGGGAGGAACGATAACCGGTGTAGACCAAGAATCATGGTTTCTTGCTCTGGTTTTGATCTAGTTCGCTTATGCTGAGAAATTTGGGTTGGCACCGTGTTGGCTATCTGCTTTTATACTTGTGTCTGAGGGGCCAAGGAAAGTGCTCCATATTGCAATGACATGCTCGATCCGGGGAATGGGTTTGGGTGAGATTCAGAGGAGTGTAGTTGATCTGTATGAGGTGATTCAAAGGTTGAACTCTAAGATTGATACTGTTTTGGGTGTCATGGAGAGAATACCTTCACATGTCTCTCATTTAGAGACTCATATTGAATATTTGGAAAGTCAATTGTGTGAGTAGGCAGTCCAACTGGAGTGCATAACCAACATCGCTAATCCTCACTAGGAGCTAATAATTGGAGGACATTCATAGAATGTGAAGCATGTGGATTCCAAGGTGGTGGAAGAGCATTCAATACAACAGCCTTTTCTTACAATGGTTCCCATGGCCAAGCTGAATAAAATCAAAATACAATGGACATTTGCAGTGGTTGTGACTCTCTTTCAATTCCGTTTATTTGTTTTTTTTGTACTTTGTTGTTAGGCCAGCGTGTTAGGGTTTATAATCATCAGTTCTTCTTGAAAAATGTTGTAATAGCCTTAAAGGATCCGGCAGAGGAAAACGATTTTGATAGAACTCTCTTAGATAGAGAGCAATTTTGTGAATTTGAATAGTTTGTATTTTAACAACTGGTTTTCCCATCCCTTTAATGAAAAATTATAAACATTTTTGTTAAAAAAAAATACACATCATACAGATAAAACCTTATATCTCGAAATAGTGTCATTTTAGTTTGACAACCTACCACATAAATATATTGGTATTGTATATGTCATCCGAGTAAGACAGTTTGACATATAGAATAGATAAAGAAAATGGGGCTTGTATATATTGTCATAATAAGATGGTTCGTTATAAATAAACAAGAAATAAAGTTGTGTTAGAGCTAAATCCCTGCTTATGTACAAAGTGATTTAGTAAAGTAATAAATGTATTCAATAAAAATTGTATGCTAGTGATATAATGTTATGATGAAAAGTGTTTCTTTGCATTATGGTTTAAGGACACATTTAATTGACACATGTTGAAAGCTAATTGTAAAAGGGATAATAAATACATTGATACGTGATTTTCATTGGAAAAGTATTTTTTTTCCTATTAAAAAAGTAATTTTTTTTGGAAAAACATCAAAATTAAAATATATAGAGTTGGTCACATCAAAATTAAAACATCACATGAAAAGTGACTACAACCTTTTTTTATAACAAAAATTAACAATAACACATGAAAGTTGCCACATGGCACTTTTAGAAATTTCATATTAAATGCTTTTAATAATTTTTTTGTGCTTTAAGAATAAAGCCACACTCTCATGTATTTATATCCCATCCATAAGCCACAAACCATAAAATGGAATGAGTGAAATCATGTATTTATATCCCATCCATGATCCACAAACCATAATTGTAATATTGGAGTTAAGCAGGGTTGTCCCTTTCCCCTACCCTTTTCGACATATACATTGATAAGCTAGAGGGTTGTTTAGAAGCAGGTTGTCCCTTTCCCCTTTAATCTTGATAAGCAATTAAGAATTCTCAAAGATTTCTACTCTCATATGGGTATGATTATTAACACTGACAAAACAAAAGTTATGATTATCAAGTCCAAGAAGGTCACTTACGCTAATTTTGTTTATGACAATAACAACTTTGAGGAGTTGTCTTCTTACAAATATCTTAGAATTGATATTCATCACAAGCTCAACTGGAACTATAGCATTGAGAAAATGATAAATGGAGGGTGTAAAGCTTATTTTGGTCTTGAAAACAATTGTAAGTCATTAAACCTTGTGATGTGGGTTAAAAAAAATCCTTTTTGAAACTCTTGTCATCCCTGTTATCTTGTACGATTGTGAAGTTTGGGGTTGCAACATCCCTAGAGAATCTTGGAGAAAGATTGAACAAATACAGAAGCATTTTATAACGTATAACCTCAAAATTAAAAGCAAAACACTATAATGAAACAAGGCACTAGACAATTCCTAAAACACCATGGGTGGAAAGGAGTTGCCAGATCTCTGTGAGACTATGACTGTTGAGGATGAAAGTCACTTTCTCTTAGAGTGTCACGTGTATACCCACATTAGATCGTAGTTTCAGAGATTGTAGTTTCATAATCTCTGCTACAATACAAACATCCCTAACCTTCTAACTTGTCAAAACTATGGCGACCTAAGAACACTTCTTTCTAAACTTTTTGAACATTAAACTAAATTTTACAACAATCCAAATAATTCATTTATTTTCTCTTAAAATCCAATAACCTAAATTGATTTCAATAATTAACCACCACCACCATCATAACATATCATATATAATAAATAATTAAAAATAAAAAATAAAAAATAAAAACCATATCATTTATATCATTTATAACAAAGTTAAATTAAAACTGAACACCACATAGATTTTTACATGAAACCATCATCTCCTAACATATGACTCACCCAATTTGAATGGTCTACTCAAAACCAACCCATCCTTAAAAAAAAATGATTAAAGTTTTGGAAGAACTATCAATATATGTATATATATAAGAAAGATACAATTTATTTATTTTATTATATATCTTTATAATTATGTTTTTAAAGTATATTTGTATAATTATTTTTAATTTAATTTATTAATATTAAAAATATTTTAAAAATCTAATTAAATATATAATTTTTATAAAAATCAATTTATTGATTAACATTATTTAAATTAAAATATTATTTAATTATATTGAAAATACACATCCAAAATTATAAAGACATAAATGTAACACATTCAATCTAACATCATAAAAACAACCCAACCCACACACATAAAACAAAAAGAAGCTAAGATCATAGTTAAGCAAAAACCATTTCCAAAGTAAAACTAATTAATTAATTTAATCAAAAGGATATAATCAAAGAGTAGGTGAGCAACATACTATCTCTAATCTATAGAACCATAAATTCTCCATAGATAAATGAGTATCTCTAGTATATATAACCATATAAGAGAAAATAATATAATTTTATGATTTTTATTTTTATTTTTATATCTCTTTTCAATTTTAAACAATTTATAAAAAAATGTAGTTTTGGTTGGTTACTAATTATTTTCTTTAATTATAAGATTTAGGATAAGAATTTAAAATCTGAAGGCATCACATAGAGATGGAAGTCTACCTTTTTCTTAATTATAAGATTTAGGATAAGAGTTTAAAATCTAACATAGAGATGGAAGTCTACATTTTTAAATACCCAAATTTTGTTAGGAGAATAATTAACATAGCTACATATATCAATTTTAAATAAAATAGTATGAATTGCACGAACATATATGTTCTGTCTCAGTTATGTATTGAACTTGTTGCGATGAGGGTATTGAACTTATTGCGATGAGCTTGTATGGGATAGGCATGGGGCCAACGGCATCATTAGTGCTCAAAAGGATTGCGAGGCTATCTCCCTTGAGCAATCTCATACTTGTCCTAAATGGTGGATGAATAGAGTGTGGAAATGGAGTCGTCTTTCCCTGAAGGTAAAATCTTTTATTTGGCTTTGTATCGAAGATAAGATTTTAACGTGGGATAACTTGTTGAGGAGAGGTTTTGTGGGGTTGGGTATCTGCATCTCATGCATAAGCGATGATGAGAACATCTTATACCTCTTTTCACGATGTATTTTTTTTTTTTTAGATCAGTTTTGAGCAATTTGTGTGGTTTCCTTGATATTCATGAAACGTGGATTGTTCATAATTCTCCAAATTTTCAAGACACTTTTTTCTCGTGGTGCCACTCTCGTGCCGGATATAAGGAAATACCCCCTTTTTTTTTCCATACGGGAGATATGGAAGGCCATAAAGAGGATGCTGCTTGATAACATTAAACCTGCTATCTTTCCCGTTTGTGTGAAGATTATAAGTGCTTTCAGGGGGTACCACAAGGGGAGTGTTGTGAAGAGACCTTGTATTCTACATAGGCCCGATGATTGTGATGATATGACTGTGGGATATTTCGACGAAGCTGCTATGAAAGGTTTTGGTGGTGTTGGTATGTTCCTTAAAATTAAACAAGATCATTATATTAATCTTTGGATCAGTCTTGGTCATGCTACCAATACAAAAGCTGAATTATAGCGCTTTGGGGTCTTCTCTGGTTTTCACATAAAAGAGGCATATTATTTATCAAGATAGTTGGTGAATCTCGAGTGATCATTGAGTGGGCGGTTGGAAAAGCTTCACTCAATTGTTGCCAGCTGGATCACTGGATATATAGAATGCTTCCTCTTATTACTTTCCAACACACCTGGAGGGAGTTAAATGGTAGAGCTGATCTTTTATCAAAATTGGATGTAGGGCCTTTTAATGGGAATATACATTTTAACGAATATATTGAGGATCAATAGGTGGACTAGGGTTCTTAGTCTCCTTTGATCCTCCTTTTGCCGCATGATGATGTAATAGGGTGCGTGGATGGCTTTATGTTGTTAGTTTATAGTCTCTATGTTTTTTTACTTTCTATGATGGTAGCAGTAAACTGCTTTTTGTTAAAGGCTTCCGTGGAATTTGACATTCCACATAACATTTTTTTACTTTTTAGACGTATTTGAGAGTTAACTTATTTATATTGATAGCCCTTAAAAAAAACTTAACTTATATTGATAGCCCTTCAAAAAAACTTATATCTATCCATCTTGCCTTGTATGGGGAGAGGTTAAGTTACATAAAAAAATGAAAATCTCCAACATAGTAAAGAACAAGGCTAAATTCAAGTAATTGGAGGAAGATTGTGTTATAATATATAAAATGTAAAATGAAAGTCACTCTGAAAATCTAACTCTAAGCGTCATCAAATTTTATTTGACAAGCTGGTAGAATTTGAAATTCCAAACCATGTTTTGGAGTAACAATATGTAGTTCTTATATATGTAACTTCGATTTCAAACTATGAATAACCAATTACATTTTAACAATTATGAAGAAAAAAAAAATAGCATGAACAAAATCTAAACAAATATTATTTAATATATTGTAATTTTTTTGTTACTTTTTATTATATATATATATATATATATATATATATATAGATTATGTGCTATGAATGTTGTTTATATAAATCTAATAATAATTATGCCGAAGATGTTTCACCAACGAGAAGCATGAACATCCACGTCTGCTAGATTCCTCACTTATAGAGCGAATGGAATCCTGCCACATGTTTTTCGCTTTGGCCCCAGAGATTTTTTACTGTTACAACTTTCTCTGTAGGAAAACTCATATTTTATCCTCAGCAGATGCATGTTGTTTTGTCAGACAAGTTTTGCGTACAGTTTCCTGACCATGGTACCGCCTGTCCACAAGTTACTTTGGGATGAGCGAGATAGCGACCTGGAAGAATTCGACACATTGCTGGACTATTTTTTTCTATCCGTCAAATTCAGGAGATGCCGACCATTTTCTACTTAAGACATTTATTAACGGAAACATAAATTTCCTGAACTAACGTTACCTGCAAATAGTCTGAAAATGCTTCATTACCACGACGTGATTTTGTAAATTCTCTGCATGCCAGATTAGTAATACTAACCGGAAGCTCTGACAGGCCATTGAAGCTCCGACGTGATTCTGTAAATTCGCGTAGTTTGTAAAGCAGAGTGTACACAAATTTGGAGCCGGCATTAACATTATGACAGTGCACGAATATTCTCAAGAACCTGCACGCTTTGCGGTCATGTGTAATGGCAGTGACAGAGGTTTGGTCGAGGATGGAAACCATTATTTACAACTATCACATGGCAGCATTTAATATTGTGAGAATAATATTTATATTGACAGAAGCATAATCACTCCACAACTAAAATTTACTCTAACAAAAAGCAAAAATTGTCTCTGTAGTAAATGAAAATAAATCCTAATGATCAATGATTTAAGCTTTACTAGTTCCCAATTCTCGTTTCATACAGTCGTTGATTTCTAACATTCCCATAAGCTTCCAGTGCAATTAAATTTAACTCGTGTTGTCTTTGACACTCCTCGTAGGGTTTTCATCGTCTCCCATATATATATCTTTTCATTTTGATGATGATTCCCATACCGTCTAGAGTCTGACATAACTCCAAAAATTGTCTCCCACTATGGGAAATCGCAAAGCTCCTTCATTCCACGACAATCTGCACAAGAAAAATATTATGATGGGAGCCTCGACCATTTCGTCCAAGAGTTTTCCTATCGACAATAGCTATTGGCCAAAGTTGTAAAATATTGACCACTTGAAAGTCTATGCAACCATTCGACCAACTCTCTGTCGACTTGTGGGAGGAACGACTACAAGTATATCAACTAGTGATCATTATTACTTAACTGTGCTTGCCGATTACAAACTAATGGAGACTGTCGGACTGCCGACTGAAGTCGTCGACCAACCATTGACAAGCAAATTCCGTCGAAGCCCTATTAGTCTTTCGACCTGCTATAATAGCGACCGACTCTTGACATTGTCAACGTTGGATGCACACTAGCGCAAAGGTTAATATACACTAGATAATAATCTAGGCCTGTGTTCCAGCCGTGTTGATGGGATGGCATTGGCGAGCTGAATAAAAGAAAAAAAAAATATATATATATATATATATATTACCGAGTGTCAATGCACCATTTGACATAAGCCAGGTAGTTATCGTGCTTTTCAATTGCATTAATATGTGCATTTGCTTTTATACAATCTGGGTTGCAACGTGTCCAATCAGATTTCATTTTGCTTATTATTAATTATATAAACACTGAAATTAAAATTAATTATTTCGTAAAAGAATATAATTACTGCTTTATGCTTATTTCTGTTATTTTTATTTATTTATAAAACGGTAATGTTTTGGAGTAATATTATATAATTAAATATTAACGAAAGCTCCGACAGGCCATTGGAACCATTGACAGAAGCATAATCACTCCACGACCAAAATTTACTCTATCAATTGCCATTTTTGTCCCTAAAGGGGCATTCTTGCATCGACCACTCATTTCTTGTGCTCCTGCTGCAACGAGTCTCCTCCTTTTGATATGTAAACTTTGTTCCTTTAAATATAAACACAACATATTCATACTCTCTCTGCGCCGATGATGACATAGACCAAGCAGTCTATTCGCAAACTATGGTTCACAACCTGTTGTCGACGACTCAAAATAATTTCTTTTTACAACCGATACCACCCAAAAAAATAAGATAAAATAAAATGAACCATTTTGTTCAGCTTCCTGTCGAACCTCAACAGACTATGTCTCCAATGGCCTGTCAGAACTTCTGTTTCCAGTTTGTTCAGCTTCCCTGTCGAACCTCGACAGACTATGTCTCCAAGAATTCGACTATTGCTGGACTATTTTTTTCTATCCGTCAAATTCAGGAGATGCCTACCATTTTCTACTTAAGACATTTATTAACGGAAACATAAATTTCCTGAACTAATGTTACCTGCAAATAGTCTGAAAATGCTTCATTACCACGACGTGATTCTGTAAATTCTCGGCATGCCAGATCAGTAATACTAAACGGAAGCTCCGACAGGCCATTGAAGATCCAACGCGATTCTGTAAATTCCAGTAGTTTGTAAAGCAGAGCATACACAAATTTGGAGCCGGCATTAACATTATGACAGTGCACGAATATTCTCAAGAACCTGCACGCTTTGCGGTCATGTGTAATGGTAGTGACAGAGGTTTGGTCGAGGATTGAAACCATTATTTACAACTATCACATGACAACATTTAATATTGTGAGAATAATATTTATATTGACAAAAGCATAATCACTCCACGACCAAAATTTACTCTAACAAAAAACAGAAATTGTCTTTGTAGTAAATGAAAATAAATCCTAATGATCAATGATTTAAGCTTTACAAGTTCCCAATTCTCGTTTCATACAGTCGTTGATTTCTAACATTCCCCATAAGCTTCTAGTGCAATTGAATTTAAGTCGTGCTGTCTTTGACACTCCTCGTAGGGTTTTCATCTTTTCCCACATATATATATTTTCATTTTGATGATGATTCCCATGCCGTCTAAAGTCTGACATAACTCCAAAAATTGTCTCCCACTGTGGGAAATCGCAAAGCTCCTTCACTCCACGAGAATCTGCATAAGAAAAATATTATGATGGGAGCCTCAACCATTTCGTCCAGGAGTTTTCCTATTGACAATAGCTATTGGCCAAAGTTGTAAAATATCGACCACTTGAAAATCTATGCAACCATTCGACCAACTCTCTGTCGACTTGTGGGAGGACCGACTACAAGTATATCGACTAGTGAACACATCCATGTTCAAGTTTGAATGAAGGACGGAAAAAGCCACGTTTATACTGCTTTATTTTTTTCTCTTTAAACAAAATTAAAAAATTAAAACTAGACTTGAACTAATTAAAAAATTGAAATAAATAAAATAGGATGTAGCATGATCGAAAAGGGGTCACGCCTGCATCATGAATTCCATCAACTGTAATGGCGCATTTAGGTTTATGATAAAAATAGATTGATTGCTACTGTTGGTGGCGAGCACTGTGTCGTTTCGCGACCTATCCACAACCAAAGCTCTCTGGTGCGTGTGTTGTTTTTTTTGGAGATGTCGTATGCGGCATGGCCATTGGCCGGCCAAACCCATTACGCAGTGATCATGTGTCTTGAAGTATTGGAATAAAGTTGTACTACAGGAGACTGTCGGACTGCTGATTGAAGCCGTCGACCAACCACTGACAAGCAAATTCCGTCGAAGCTCTATTCCGTCGGTAAGATGGTAATATGGTCGATGACTGAAAGAGTTGAATAAAAACATTGGCACGACGATTGGCTACGACGATTGGCACGATTCAGGGTTATTGATTGAAGGTGAAGTCCAAGCTACGACGATTGGCACGATGCAGGGTTTGCTTGATGGATAGACTATGTCTCGAAATCGCTGTCGATATTTGAACTATATGCATGTTTCATAATTACAACTCAATGTTTTTAGGAAGGGTTTGCTTGATGGATAGACTATGTCTCGAAATCGCTGTCGATATTTGAACTATATGCATGTTTCAGAATTACAACTCAATGTTTTTAGGAAAGAATTTTACAATGAAAAAAGCAGATACTGCAATTCGATTATTTGAGTAAGCCTGTTTTTTAATGGTAGAATTTTAAAATGAAAAGTGAAGCGAATTATTTCTTTGTTAAATCCAATTCTACACTTCTCTGGATTCATGCGGGACTGATGGATGTTGGGTGGTTACATTTGCTTTTCTGGATTGTTGTCATAGATTGACACGCTCAACTGAACAAAGAGATCAGGTTAGGTGCTCTCCCAAGGATTATGAAAAGGGATAGATAATTTATGTGTTGATTGGATGATGACCGCGGGACAAAAAGATCAGATCAGGTCGTTCACGCTATCTATCTTATGGACTTATTGAGATGTAGAACTTTTCTGCATATAAAGTAATGAAAATAATCTCTAATTGTGTTGTATTTCCTTAATAAATAGTTTTTTGATATTGTCTCTGTTGCTTCATTCGTCTCTTCAACATATTCCAATAGCAATAAAATATTCTTCCAAAAAACATTCGCAATCAAATCTGGTACGACTTCCTGAAAATTACATGAATGATTTCGCAGGTGTACTCAAACAATATTGAAAAAATAAATATATAGAAGATGTGATCTATTCATTCCATACTGTGTAAGAAAGAATAAATGGATGGACAATAGATGCGTAAGCCAGTTCGTATATGTAAAAATGAAATATAGTATAAAAATAGCCAAAAACATGTCGACCAATTGAAGTGTCGACTGAATGTTTTAACTTCGACCACAACTAAAATGAATGCTTGACCAAAAACTTAGCTGTAATAAGATGACCGTCGACCAAAATAGTAGACAGGAGGAATCACTCGACCAATTGAAGTGTCGATTGAATGTCGACCAATTGAAGTGTCCAATTTCGGTTGCTGACCAACATTAGAGCTCGACAAAAAATGCAATATTAACCACATTTAAAAGGTCATCCAAAAACATGTCGACCAATTGAATTGTCGACTAAATGTTTTAACTTCGACCACAACTAAAATGAATGGCTCGACCAAAAACTCGGCTGTAAAAAGATGACCGTTGACCAAAATAGTCAACAGTCTCCACCGACTACAATAATCACTCAGTCGGCTACTATCTGACAGCTCGACATAGAAGAATTTTCGTGTATCTCCATGCTCATATCCATGAACGGCTCTTCTTTGTATGTTACACTCTCGTAACACAAACATAGTTTTGTTTGTGAATATACCTCCAAATATCTCACGAATATCGCATATTGCACCCTCGGTTTCCTCATCCTGGCGACGAGGACTTTGTATGTTATTTCATATTGTGATTTCTTCGCCAAGATTATTCAAAAGAAATATAAAAAATTCATGTGCATCCTGATGGAATTTACTGCCACTGAAAATCTCATTCTCTTCCATTACCAACTCTACGAATCGTCTGGGAGAAAACCGTCGACTACAAAGAAAACTGAGAGCTCCGTCGATAGGATCTTGGAGAAACCAGTCGATGAAAGCGAGAACAATTACAACTTGCACATATGATAATGTTCCTTGATTGACATAAGATAATGCCACTCCTTAATCGATGTGCTCGTGGAAAATTGCGCCTATATGAAAGAATGAAAAACCCATCACAAAGTTTGTGGTTGTAGTAGAGGTTGTCCAATGCATGCAATGGTCGATGAAATTAATGGTTGAAAGTGTAAATTGGTCATCGATACCTACAATGGTTGGGTCACTTTAACTTTAAAAATGGTCGATATTCAAATGGTCAAGTTGGTCGAGCCTTAAAAAATTGGTCGAACATATGTGGTTGATTTTTGTTTGGTCGAAGCTCGACATGTACAAGTTATAATGGTTTTTGGTCAAAGTTCGACATCTACAAATTATAATGTTTTTTTGGTTGATAGTCATTATAAAGTTAGTAGATGTTAAATATGGTCGAGAGTTGGTCGATGTAAATATGGTCATCCGTTAACACTAGTAAGATTAACTGGTAAGTTGTTTAGAAAGCCAACTCATATTTAATACTGTTTTATGGCGGATTGAGCAAATATGGTTAAGTAAAATATGGTAAAAAAAGTCATATATTAGTTGTCTAAGGTGGATGCTTGATGAGTCAAGCTGTTCGATTTTAATTTTTTGGAGGAAAAGTTTATGCCAACAAATTGGCCGATTTTAATATGAGAATTTATCAAAGGGTCAATACCAAATATGCTTGATGACGAAGTCACATGTAAATTATGGTCGATGTGTGAATATGGTCAACACAAAAATGGTCGGAACTCTAAATGGCCAGGTCACCTTATTTGTAAAAAGGGTCGATATTCAAATAGTTGAGTTGGTCGAGCCTTTAAAAAATGGTCGTCTCTTAACTATGTGGTATGCACAAATTTAATGCATACCACATAACTTTGTTACACATTCTACTTCTTCATGTTTCTATCTTTGGAACATTTTTCTTTTCAACTTGAATTGATGTAGATTTAATATTCTTTAAAATATAACAATTTTCTATTCAACTAAAATTGATATAAATCTAATATTCTTTAAAATATAATAGGAAAATTAAAATATAATTGTATTTTATTTGGAACATTAAAATATAATTGCATATTGGAAAATGCTGACAAAATCATTTCCCATTTAGATTACTCTAATTATAAATAAAAGATGCAAAGACGGAAAATATAAATGGAAAAGAGATAATAGAAGTATAACATTACATAGAATTCCTCTTTAAAAATATTTTTCAAAAATATATATATTCAAAATTAATTGGAAAAATTTAGAAACCTGAATCAAAGAGATTTTCAACTAACTTATTAACTTATATATGTATATATATATATTCTAATTAATTGGAAAAAAATCAAAGAGATTTGCAAGTTTATCAGAGTCTATTTCATTTACACTTAAATAAAAAACAAAATATGGTATTTGATGTGTTACTAAAAGAAGGATAATAAATCCTTTGGGGTGTAGATCACTTGGCAATATAGTGTAATGTTAAGATACTTATTGTAACGTGGTTGCTTCAAATCTTAACTAGCTTTGTGTATCAAATGTAAGGCAACATAGACATACTTGGAAGCTATAATGGTAGCGATCAAAATTAACCTCCATATCACCAAGTATAAACTTGACCTAATTATCAATTCCACACACACACACACACACACATATATATATAAAGGAAAAAAAGTTTGTTTTCATGAATATACTTATTTTTAAAGAAGTCTATACTTACTATCTTTTTCCCTGGATATACCTATTTTTAAAGCAATCTCAACTTACGATCACAAAGGTTTGATGAAAGTTTTTCTATGACTTTTAAAGTGATAAGAAGAACTGTAATGACATATAGTTTGCATTATATTTTAGAGATAAATAATATGTGCTTTTAAATATGTATAGGCTAATGTGGACGAATTAATTTTTGTGATGTTTTAAGATTAAATTAATAAGTTGCTCAACAATGTTAAATAGAGATTGTTTTATAGAGAAAGCAAAAACAATGTTCACACTAGGGCTAGAGGTTGATCTAAGGAGATCATCAACTAAGAAAAGGGGCTTGGATTGATAAAGAACAAAGGCCCATAAACACATCAACAAGCTTGTCACCTTACCACTTCTGTGCATTCCAAATGCGCTGCGAGATCTTGAATATCATTGTGACCAACTTATACTCTTTTGCAATTACAATGTCGACAACTTTGAAATATAGACCAATATAATATTGAACTCGACCAACTTTGAAGATCGACCATAGTGCTAAGTTGACCAATATTTTAACCAAATATAAGCATCAACCATATGTTAAATTCAGCTTAAAATGTCTTAAATTTATAAGCAATATTTATAATTCGACTCAAATATAGGTTGATATATTAATAAATTTACCAATTGGTGGTCAGGCCAGACAATAGAGTCTTCCATTTTCAATCAACTTCCCAATTTGGGGACGATGGTGACAAGTCAGAGGTCAAAAAAGTCATGCAAATTAGCATTATACCCAGTAAGAGACATCATTTTATGGTCGAATTTGGACGATGGGATTATGAGGTCGATCAATCGCTATCAACCAATTTGCAAATATTCGATATTAATACTTGGTGGTCAAGCTTCTAGTGCTGCTTCCTTGGTCGACACAGCTGTAGGTTTCATTCCCTTATTGTCCTCATGTCAGTGTTCGGTGAAGTAGTTGGTCGAGTTGACATTTCTGCAAAATGTTTGATCGACAGATAAGGTCGAGAGTCATCTGGTAGCAAGCAATCGACAGGCTTTCATATTATTTTCAACAAATGCATCTTCTCACTATAGTCTTGATTGATTTCTTCATTCGTCCAATAGTTGATTGATGACGGTAGCTTTGACAAAATGGCAGTCGAGATCAACAAAATGATATATTTCATCAATGGTTGCAATTTCTTGAACGACACACGTTCAAAGTCATATGGAAACTTCAATGACATTTGTCGGCTGATTGCTTCCGTCGGAAGAAAGAAATATTGGCATCAACCATGATATAATGTAAATAAAGACGTACAATCTCCTTAATAGATTCAAGTTCAAATCGGAGGGTCAAGTGGATTCTTTAATTGGTAGCCAATGGCATCACAACGAACTGATTATCAATGGGGTAGCACAATTCGGTTGATTTACTGTTGCCAGCAAGTCTCCGACAGGTCCAATAAATGGCCAAAGTGGTTAATGTTTAGACATAAAATAAAATAGGTCGACTGCTGCAAGTTGACATGACTAGACCATCATTGTGGTTGCTGAAACTTGGTCGACTGCTAGTTTATTGTCGACGGGTTAGTGTACGGAATCGCAGTGGCAGGGCTCCTCCATTAGATTGAAAAGTTATGCATATCAAAAATGAATAAAGAAATTGCCTGACCACAAACGATTAGTCGACAAGGTGTAGTCGGCCATCAACTGGTCGAAGTCTTGTTTCCTTCTGTTTTCTGGTGACCATGTTGTGAAGTTCAACAGCTGGAAAATATTGGTAAGGTCGATGTTGTAACTACTCCACGAGTTATTTCATGGTAAATATGACAGTCACATGTAAATCGCACGAAGATGGTTGACTTTCAAAATGGTCAGGTCGAGTTGGTCGAGCCTTTAAAAATTGGTCGACTTTTAATTATGTGGTCGGGATGGTCAACACTTTATTTGGTCGACATAGTGTTTATAACTGACGAAGAACCTAAACACTAAAATAACTACATAAGTTGGGAAGCATAAGAAACAATCGTGGAGTTGGTTTGGCAAGAATAGGTAGAGGCTGCAGGTCCCAATCATTCTTTGATTCTTTGAGATTGTTTATTCATGGCAACTAGGGGAATTATGTAATCTAGCCATCTAGCAATTCATTAAGGCAACCAACTATTGTCATGAACCCGTTCGACCATTAAGCCGACTATATTTATTAAACCAGCCAAATATAGGCATCTAGCAATATTCATTAAACCGTCCAACCATTTTGATGGAGGTTAATGCCTCTACTTATGCTTTTCTTCCTTCTAACTTTACTCTTTTCCTAGAGGAGTTCATTATTAAGGGGCAAATGCCAGTAAAATAACAATACATATCTATTACACCGAATTCTTACTTAAAAAAAAAAAATATTACACCGAATTCTTACTTAAAAAAAAAAAATATTACACCGAATTGGATTGAATGCTCATATATATTATGTGTTATGAATGCTATCTGCTCATGGATCACTGTACTTGAGCATCGTACTTGAAGTTAATGCGCACGCAGGAGAACATGAGAGTGCAGGCAAGAGTGGTTGGGACGTCCACAACCACGACCAAATTTAATTAAATCCTCAACGCTCAATCGAATCCCTCGAGCCCGGCAAGTCAAGCTCAGCACCGTCCCTTCAAGCATATAATAAATCCTTCTCGAAGCCACCCTCCTTCCAGTCTGAATTCGAGAGAGAATTAATTACATTTGCAGTCCAGGTTTAGCTGGAAGAAATCCAGTGGAGATAGTTGGAGCATTAAATGCTTCCATTAATGATGCCCAGCTCTCGACTTCGAAGTACCCGCTTGTAGGCCCGTTTTATCAAAGAGCAGCAGCGCCGAGCCTCCGAGTAAGCAGCCATCTTCAACACCGACCCAACATGAAGAAAAACTGGCAGCCCGCCGCTGCCCATCCCATGTTCCCATGTTTAGAATCAGTATTTTACAATTTCATACTCGAGTATATCTTTGGCAGCAACGATAAAGATAAAGAAAAAATGGTACTGTGGTACACATCACATCTATTGTGAGATCTGGCGGTAATAAAATATAATTTTCAGTGTACTGTTCAGGGATAGAGTTTTATCTATTTAATAGATTTGCTGTGTTCTCTCATGGTATGATCTGTAGTTCTGTGTTATTAAGGGAGATTTACCTTTTTCTGTGGTGCCTTGTTTCGATACGGAGATTTGCAGAAGATGGGGATGAATCGTCTCTGTTGGTTATGTGTTGTTGGGCTCGTGATGGTGGAGATTGTGTTTTCTGTAAACGGAAAAACAGATCTGGGCGTTGTTGGAGGGAAAAATGCAAACCCAGCACCGCTGGGTGCTGGTGGAAGGCCAAATGCAAAACAAGTGCCGTTCGGTGCTGTTGGAGGGAAAAATGCAAACCCAGCACCGCTGGGTCCTGGTGGACGGCAAAATGCAAACCCAGTGCCGTTCGGTGCTGTTGGAGGGAAAAATGCAAGCCCAGCGCCGCCAGCACCGCCAGCACCGCCGAGCGCTGGACGTGGTGGCGGGGGCGGTGCTCTCGGTGGCGGAAATGGTGGTTTAGGTGGTGGTATTCCGGGAATAGGAGCGGGGAACGGGTGGGGCGGCGTGTTTGGAGGGGTGCCGTTCGCTGGGATTATTGGCGGTGCTGGTGGAGGAATTTACAGGCCTTCCGTTGTGTGTTCTGACCCGGGTCCGTGTTACAAGAAGCGGCTGACTTGCCCCAGTAGTTGTTTCAAGGCGTCTGGGAAGTGGGGGCCAAAGGGTGGCGGTGGCGGCGGTGGTGGCGGGTGCACCATGGATTGCAAGCACAAGTGCCGTGCCTACTGCTAGAATGATAAGAACTCCATCTATGGTTCTGGGTCTGTTTTTGTTTCGTTATATGATATAGTGCTTATATATATTGTACAGTTTATTCTGTGACAGAGAACTCTGTGAACGAGCTCTTGATGTCTCTTTGACTCTTCAAAGTTTTTTGTGACGAATGGGCTCGAGTTTTTTTCAGGGTTTTGGCATATGCTGCACTTATATAGCGCGTATAAATAAAGCTTGAATGATGTTTTACATGTCTTATTACTTTCTGGTGAAAAGAATGCTACGATGTTCAGCTTTTTGAACTGTTTCTGTGTATGTTTTATGTTCTCCATGAAAATCATATTTACTTGACGCCTATGCTATTTTCTTTAACTCTGTATTCTATAGAATTATATAGGTAATATTCTTTGTAAATTGCTTGTTTTATCGATGTATGATGTATGTAAAGGCGTTTCATGGAAATTTTGACTAGTCAAGATAGCTGGGTTATCAGAGATATATTTCACATACGCAATTTGTTATTAATTGGCTAGAGTATTTTGGGATATAAAATGTTATATCCTTTCATGTGTTCAGAAAATAAAATGATAAAATGATTCTAAAGAAGTTGCAATGCATTTGGAGAATTATGTATGAGAGAAAATTTATTCAGTCATATATCATGTAAAGCAAAGTTGATAAAAAATTAAATAAGTTAAAATTTGTTCAGATTGATTTTACTTAGTCACATATCCGTCAGAGTATGGATTTGGTTTAAAAATTATTGAAAGGTCTGTATTCTTATTCAAAATAATAAAATATAACAAAATAGGTTTATACAAAGGATTCCAACAAAATAGGTTTTGAATGGTTTATTCAAAGGATTTCGTTAGTCGGAGCAGTATAAAATACGTTTATACAAAGAATTTCATTACCCCTTATATATATTCAAGGGGAGCAGTATAAAATAAGTTTATACAAAGAATTTCATTACCCCTTATATATATATTTAAGGGGAGCAGTATAAAATAGGTTTATAAAAATAATTTCATTAGCCCTTTATATATATTTATGGAGCAGTATAAACGAACTCCCCCACTCGTCGGAATCTGGCTGAAAAATGGTTGCTGAAATCGCAATTTGGAATGCTGAAATTGCAATTTTGGTTATCTGAGTCTTCTAAAAACCAAACATTTAGACTCAGGCATTTAGATGATGGCTGAAATTGCAAAAAGGAGATCTGGCAAAAGAATCCCACTCCTTGGATTTAGTAGAAAAATGGTTATTAAAATTACAATTTGGAGTGCTCAAATTGCCATTTCGACCGCTTTTCGCATCGCATCGGGCATTTAGTACATGATTACTGAAATTTTCAAATTGCAATTTCGCTATCTGAGTCGTTTGACGATTGCTGAAATTGCAAAAAAGGAGGAATGTTTTAGATGCCATTTATCCTATTGGTATATGTAATGGTATGTGATATCATACAAATTATTTATCACTATTAAAATGATAAATGTATTCTGGGATATAACATTTTTTGGAGTTTGGTTATAACGTGGTCTTGTTGTTTTGCACTTTTGATTTATTTCTCCTGCAATGTTCCTGTTTCTTTTCATATTTTTGTAAATTTTATCTCTTTATCCGTTGATTCACTTATGTAAGGTAATTATTCTGCCGCATTTTAAATGCATCATGGACTCTTAACCTTTTCGAATTTATCGTCTAATTTTTCTCTTCTTAATGCACCTTGATATTTTGGGATTTAATGCACCTTGATGTTTTGCGATTTAACAATGTGAGTTTTCTTATGTTGTTTTCTGGGCTTATAACATTTTCCAAATTTGATCGACTGGGTAGTTCTGACCACTAAGTTTTTGAGTTACTGTTTTCCAAATGTGTTTTAGTTTGTTATTATAATGTTTTATTTGTCTTCGATATATATTTGCATTTTATTTTCTCAATTGTGATTTTATTTATGATTATTTTAATTTATTTAATAATATGTAATTTTTTCTCGTATTTTTAATATTTTTATCTTTTCTTTTGTTATCTATCATTCTTTAATGTTTGTGATTTTATTTTTAATTATTTTTAATATATATATATATTTTTTTTAAATTTTAAATATTTTTATGATTTTATTTTTCTCATTTATAATCTTAAATATTTTCATCTCTTTTATCATAAATAATTTTTTCAATTATTTTTAATATTTCATTTTTCTTTAACTATTTATCATCCTTAATGTTTACATTTATTAAGTATAGTTTTGCAAGTCTTTTTATTACTCCCTTGTTAATGTCTTCTAATATTTTCGTCTTTTCCTTTGCTTTTATAATTTTTTGTTTTATCATCCTGGATTATCCTATTTAAGTACAGTTTTGTCATTTGGGTTAATATCTATCTTTATCAGTTTTTATTTTTTTATAACTTTTCTTCTTTATGCATACGAACATAATCAATATTAATTTATGATAAATAATTTAAATTTTATCTTCTTATTAATTTTTCTTTTAACTTTATTTTCATTTTTCCTTGTTAATTTTAATTTTTATCTTTTTATGCATATGGATATAATGATGATGAAGATTTCTCTTATGGATGCATATGCATATGATGATTCAGTCACAAAGAAAATGAATTATTTGGTTTGATAGTGGTGATGGTGATGGTTGGGCCCATAGGTGCTCTATAGGAGGGAGGTCTTGTAACCTTTGTCCATGTTTGTCCTTATTGTCGGTCATAAACAAAAAAAAGAATAATACAATGTAAAAAATAAATATGAGGGAGATCTTGTAGCGTTTGTACATGTTTGTCCATATTATTGACCATAAAAGAAAAGAATAATACAAAGTAAAAAGTAAATATGAGGGAGATCTTGTACGTGACCATAAACAAAAAAGAATAATACAAAGTAAAAAGTAATATCACTTAGCATGAGGTTAGAAAAGCTATGAGAGACTTTGCCCTTGAGCTGCCCCTTTTTTCTTTCTTATTATTAACCTCCACCCAACCACTTGAAGATGTGGTTACAATGGCGAGATGCAGATTTGTATCTTTACAAGGAAGTGTTTCCTTATCAGAATCTGAAGATGAAGAATCATGAAATCCTTTTCAAACTTTCTAGAGGAGTGGCTTTCTTTACAAGTTTTGATTTGGATATAGACTCTTGCTTCAGGCCATAATCTTTACCCATAGCAATTTTAAATTTATTTTTTTCAATATTCATTTGGACGACTATTTTAATAAATATTAAACTTTAATTTTCTCCATACTCATGGGCATTATACGATTATATATTAATTTTTTTATGTTACCTTAATATTAACTGCATATTTTTTGAATTGCAATTTTACTTAATAATTGTTGCATTTTCTATAAATTGTAATTTAACTTACTATGCACCTTTATTCACCTATAATTGTCCATGTGGTTAACAAAGGTTTTTCCTCTTACAAATAGATATTTGCTTGCACACACCTCATTGTGATTCTAAGTTATGTGATTATGGGCTTGAACAATGCTTTAGAAATATATATTATTATTTTGGTTTCTCAACATTTTGAATTTATATTCATGTCTCAATAATATATTTTGGTTTCTCAACATTTTGAATTTATATTCATGCCTCAATATACAAATCCTCGAATCTATTTTTGAATCTCGAAAAGAGAAATCATTGTTATTGTTGAGATCCAATATGTTATACTTTGGTGTCAATTAATAACAAATGAGGTATTGGGTTATTGGTTGTATTGTTTTATAAGGTGTAAAGGAAATGTCGAAACAACAATAGAAAGTATTATGTAAATGCTATAGATGTTTACATTGATTAAAAAGAAATGAGCCAAAACTTTTAGAGACAGAGTTTTATGACACAGTTCCACAGGAATAAAATTACTATTTGGCCCATTTTTATAACCGAATCTAAGGAACAAATCGAAAAAAAAAGGAACGCCAACCCAAGAAAACATTTATTCATTTGTAGAGATTTTCCTTGCACAGAGAGTGAAGGAATTCAATTGATAGTCGGCCAGGTGGTTACAACATGGTGAGAGAGCATATGAAAGCTTCAAGTTCAAGTCGCCTGGGGGACATCTTCACAGCCGTTCAATGGTGTTTCAGAGTGGGGCAATGGCTGATCGCTTATCCTCCATGATGGATATCCTTCACGACATTAGGAATGATATTTGCGGCCATGGTGAATAAGTACAAGAAAAGTCTCAAGATTTGGCTCATCGGGTCCAAAGTGTCATCCACTGGTGTGCAGATGTGGCTGAAGCGATGCATATTCCCCTCCCACAATTTGAGTTGGGTGAGTCGACATACAACATTATCTCTATTCCAGAAGCTCCTGCAATGACTTTAACAACGTCAACGATGGCCCCTGTTGATGGTGGTAAAAGTCTCAAGATGGAAGGATTGGACGAGACGACTACATCAGTTATGAAAGTGCTCTTGGATCCTCTTTTTGTAACTATGATTTTTCAGGGTCTATCGATTCTGATAGAGGCCATTTTCAGGGTCTATCGATTCTGATAGAGGCCATTTTCAAGGTCTAAGGAGTCTGAGAGAGGTAATTTTGAGTGCGTTTTCTCTAGCAGTGAGTCTTAATAAAACTCTATGCAGGGGATATGGATAGATTGCAGACACTCTTTATTATGTAGTATGGGTGATTTCTCTTTTCTGAATTCTCATGGCCCTAAAAATGCTTGTATTTGTAAATTTTGTATGATATGATATAAGAATCTAGCTTACAAAAAAAAACCTTGATGATGAAATATTGCAAAACAATGATCATGAGAAATTTGGGGACAAAATACCCGACCATGTTGTACGATATTGCCATCAATGGATTTATGAATTTTTTGTTCAAAAAAAATCAGTAGCAGCACAAGCTCAAATTTTGAGATGTTTTTTAGTATGCAAAATGTTAAAAGACACTACATCATTATTGGGTATTAGGAAGGTGACAAAAGATTCAAAGGTGAAACAAATTGTGTTTGAAAATATAACCAGCGCAATAAGAACATTTGGAAGATCCAAAAAAAAAGATACTAGCACTACACGTAGAGCAATTCAAACAACAATTATTTCAATTAGTCTTAGACAAAAACGTTTGACGACACAACTAGAAAAAACAATAGGAGCCTCGAGAAAAAACATTGTACAAACATAACAAATTTTGATTGCAAATAGATGAAAATGATGAACTTTCTTATTGAACAATTATTTGTAGAGAACCGTACAAAGATAGTATGGGAGAAAGTGTTAAATCTTAAGTACATGAATATTGGGTGACAAATTCTCGAGTTTCACTAAATGCAAGGGATGTGTTATAGTGAAGAGTATCACGAAATGAATATGAAACCCATGCAAAACATATATTGGAAATGACACAAATACAATTGCTCAATGAATTCAAAGAGGATCATTATTACGTACATAAATAAATATAACGTAATAATTAATTAAAAGTCAAAAGATGTGTCCTTTATATTTGAAAAGACACGATGGGCTATAAGGTTCACATCTTGTTATGTATTAATCATCTATTCATTCAACTATATATATATAATTTTGAAAATGAATTCTCTTCATTTGTCCTAAGAAACCGGATCTGTTTCTTACAATCACCTTGAAATTAATATGTCGATCAATACATTTGTACAATAGAAACCATGGTATGTTAGACCTATCACTGTTCGTGACACATGTTGTCATTATCATGTGGAGTTTGAATTATATTATGACACTTTTCTTGAAATTGGTAAAATGTTTTGGCCAAATTCACCTCATCCTTCCACAATCCTTGCTTTCATATCCAAAATTCCATGCGAGAGAGAAAATGATGAATTATTTTACCATAAAAATGTAATAATTACGGAAATCTAGATTTATTCTACTCCAAATATCATATTGATAATGATCAGTTGCTATCAAATGTAACTGTTGAATATATCAATTATGCTCCAAATGCTACAAGTTCTACAAATATCCTTTCCAAAAGAATTGAGTTGCGAGAAGCTAAAATAGGCGTGACAATTTTTTTGAAGAAATTTGAAAAAGAAATTTATAAATACACCAATCCTTCACATAGAGCATGATGGCAAGATCTACAGTTCAAATAATCTCGTGATGTTTTTCCACTATGAAATTTTTTTCTATGATTGATTTTGTAGAAAACTACACATTTGCTGCACAAAAATAGATACAAAGTGAATACTATCATTCCAACCAAGTTTATATATTTGTCCAAGTTCTATATAGACATGATCAAGACAATATCAATGGAATAGAAAGCATGAATGGCAATGGACATGTGATCAACAAATATCACTTTTATATCAATGATGATCTTACACACGATACACATTTTGTACAACATTGTATTGTCAACGTTTTCTATGATTCATTGGAAAATCATAAGTTGAATTCAATGAACATTGGACATGGTGAAATGGATGTGCACGAAAATTTAAATATTCACTATCATTCTTTTGATTATGTTGACTTCATAGAACATCGAACATTAGACATCGCTGGAATTTCTTTGAGATTGGTCATAGAAAATGAGAGCACGATGGTGCATGAGCATGTGAAAAATAAGCACTTTGAAGGTGGAAGATCAACCATTTTGTTGATCGATTTCAATCAGCGACTCAAGTTGTTGAATGGTGTTATTGAAATCTAATCCATGAATACAATCAACAATCAAAATATGTGCATAGGTATGTACATATTTTGTTCTTGAATTTTTTTATTAATTTTAAATTTAAAAAACAACATTTATAAGTCTTGAATCTATCTTTAACATGTACACTAACATGAAAAGTTGTCCTTCATAAATTGTTAAGATCACAAGTTTTTTTGGCTTAGTGTAATCCAATATGTAGATGGATCCATCCCATATGATGCTACCACCATACATGGGACTAGAGATTTGCACTCAATTGAAACAAAATCCTTCCAAAATTTGTTTGTGTTTGATAGTAGAAAGCAATCATATTTTTTGTCCAATTTGCATAGAAATCACTAAATCTACAGAGGTGTGTGAAAACATAATGAAAAACTATGTTAAAGCAATCATATTTTTTGTCCAATTTGCATAGAAATCACTAAATCCACAGAGGTGCGTGAAAACATAATGAAAAACTATGTTAAACCTTGGAAACACACATAAATTAATTCAAAGAGAAAAATGCCACTCACAAACTTGAAGGAGTTAGAATAAGAGGACATTGCAGTATCAGTTGATGGTGATAGAATTTCCTATATTGTTCGAGAAGATAACAATACAAATGTCAAAAAAACATATTTTTTTTCAAACATTGTTCATTGTATATAATATAGATAGTAAATTATTTGTCATAAAAAATGCATTTAAAAAATGGCTTTGATTGCAAAAGATGTCTTCCCTATGATTGCACCCATAAAAAAAGAGTCAAATATTATTTAATGCGATGCACTAAGAGGAAGATGAAGTTATTGGAGGACTATAATGACAAATGATTTATATTTTAATCATAAATTTTCATATTTTAATTTTATACGATTATGCATAAAAATATTTAAAAATAAATTAAGTTTTAGAGTTAGTAAATTTATCCCTTGTAAATATAAGGGAAAGTCACAACCTCAAATATATATAATTGTAATATATTGCAATAAAAACTTACCATATTTATAGTAATAAATATTTTATGTGCTAAAGGATATGGATGGTTATATATATATATATATATATAACCATTGAGGAACGTCATAATCTAACATAACCAAGGATCATAATTAAGGATCACAATGTGACATAGCATTGGAAGTAAACTTTATTATCAACCTCAAACATAACCTCTTAACCTATTACCGTTTAGCATGTTGCAATGTGTCATTCCATTGAAGTCAATCATATTATTACTTTTAGCATGTCAAATTGCCACATTGTAGCAACCATATTTTCACTTTGAAATTTCATATTATAATATTAATGTCGACCTCTTAAATTATTTCTCTTCAAATAATGTAGTGCCATATAACATTGAATTCACACATATTATCAACCTCTTAATGTTGCAATGCGAAATTATATTGAAGTCAACATCTTAATTTCATCATGTGATATAATATTATGACAATGCAGACTTTTACTATGTGTCAATTGTAGGAATTGTATGCAACCATTAAGGAATGCCATAATCCAACACAAACTTATAGGAATGTTGTAATGCAATAAAACCCTTGATGAAGTGTTTTCATGTGACAAAAATATTTCATAATGTAGCAATTTGACATATGTCGACTAAGATGAACATCATAATTTAGCACAACCGTTAAGGAACATCATAATGCAATAATACCCTTGATGAACGTCACAATGTGACAATATTTTGGATGAACATAGCATTTGAACATAGAATGACTAAGAAGAATGTCATAATTCAACATAGACATTGAGGAACAATGCAATCCAACATAACCCTTGTGGAACATTACATTGCAACATACCACTTGATGAACGTCACAATGTGACATAACCATTAAAGAATGTAGCAACTTGACATAAGTCAACCATGAGAATGTATAGTACAATCATATTATTACTTTATTATTAACCTAAAACATAACAGTCCTATTAACTTATTACTCCTTGCCATGCTACATGTAACATTACATTGAACTCAATCATATTAAAGTACTTTTAAATTGTCACAATATGAATGTGGGTGACAAAAAATTTAAAGGATATGTGTGCAACTTTGGAAGCTATAAATCATACAACACGTAAATTTGAGGAGAAACATATTCTTGATAACACATATTCTTTCAGAATTGAAGAGTATATCCAAGAAAGATTTGCATGGTATAATTTAGAATATGTTTATGAAGATTGATATATTGTAATTCATGGGAAGATAACTAGTTCCATCTTCTTTTTGATGACTCTTCTCCACCATATAAAAAAAACCTCATGGAGAAAAGACAATAGTAGGTGGTTCCTACCAATTTCGAGTATGCTTCTTCTATAGTAGTAGAGTTCCTTTTAGAGCCATCTTGTTATTGCTACATGGATGATTTGTTTTCTTTGGATAGTTATGCTTTATTTGGATCCACATGACTAGGGTGGGATTTGAAGCATAACACTGACAGTGATTCAAGGAGCTTAGGGTGGAACTTGTTGGAAAACTTTACAATGGTGGCCAACACTTCTACATGGGACCCTAGTCCCTTGGCCTACTTCAACATTGGATTCAACAATCTTCCATGGGACCCTAGTTTAAGGTTGTACCTCCCCACATCGAGCATTGGGGGTGACACTTTTCTAAAGGGGGTGGAGTGTTATGATCCTCCCTAGTGTTGTAATGGGGACCCGCAGGGTCCATTTAGAGTAATAATAGTGGATGCTATTTAATGTAAGGTATACTAGGTTCACTATGTTTGTTATTATTAAATAAGGCCCACTATGGTAGTTATTAGTGAATAAATGCACTGGGTCCACATTAAAGAAAGTCCTCTAGGTAGTTAGGAGGTTGCTATGGTTAGATTTGTCTTGTGATCTATAGATAATGATGGATTCCTCCTTATGAATCACATGTGTGGTATATTGTATTTGGAGCTTAGCTCATAGGAGGTTGCCCCCTTGAAGATGTAAGTGAACATGAGTGGATTCCTTACACAAAAGGATCAATTTAAAAATGTTTCCCTACCTTAAGGCTTTTGATATAAATAAAGTTGGAGCATATTTGATATCTTGTATATGATTTCATATTCAAATATAAGGTACATAACAAATTCTATTGACCATCAATTTGGGGATGATAAACTGTTCCCATGTTCAATTGTGTACTCTAAAGTTTAAATATATCATGCTAAAATTTCTTGGTGAATGTGGGATATTGATCTGACACAATGGAAATGGGCATGCCTTGTAACTTAAAAATATGATCCATGAAAACTTGGGAAATTGTAGAGGGTGTAAATGGGTGTTGTACAACACAAAAATGAGGATATTTAGAAAGGTAGTCGATTTCTGCCATGATGACTGATGTGTTGCTTGCTTTTGGAAGGACTACTATACAATCCATGGAAATGTTAATCCAAATTATGGCTAGTATAAAGAGTGCTTGCAATGCCATAAGAGTCTTCAACATATCGCCCTTGTTCCTTTGACCTATGTCACATGAAACTACAAACTAAGGATGTATTTTTTCATGCTTTCTAAAAAGAAACACTATACTTACTATGTTCATAGGTTTTGTGAAAGACAAAGTTACCCACAATAGGAGAATGCAACTCCTCTAACACCCTTTCCTTTAAAGTTGGATTTTGCACCAAAAAATGCACCCTTTATACTTCAAGGTATCTTGCTACCAAATATATCCCTAAGACGGATTGGGATCCTGCCACGATCCTACTAAGGCCTTAGATGAGTTGAACCACGGTGCCATTTCATAACCATTATTGATGGGATTTAGTGATCCAAACAAGTATGGGTAATGATGAGGCAAGGATATATCTTTCCTCCCCATATTTACATGATAAAACACCAACGACTACATTATATTTTCCTTTCTTAGGTGTGATCTCATGGTTATACCCAAGCATCTTAGTGACTAGTGGGACGTTCCAAAGTCCAAAGGACATCATTAAAAACTCATAATGGAATTCATGTGTGTGGATGATTATTATAGGAATGGCCACCTCCTTCATTCTGATTTGGTGGTATCTACGCTGTGAATACCCAAATTGGTGAATAATTTGGCAATACAAAGCTAACCCAAGAGATCAACAATGAATAGAATGGGAAATTTATCTTTGATGGTAAACTTATTGAGATCACATAAATCCAAAGACATGCGCCAAGTTATTTCTTTCTTCAATACCATAACTACTAGTGTTGAGTAAGGGATAGTACTTGGCTTAATGATAACAACCTCCAACATTTCCTTAATAATATTTTAAATTTCATTATTTTTTGCAAAATGGTGCCAGTAAGGATGTACATTGGGTGGTTGGATTCCTATAATAAGTGGCATACCATTACTGATTCCCACCACATGGGGGGTTAAACCACGAGATGTGTTAAATACTTTTTTTATGCTTGGTTAGAATCAATTGTCAATTAGAGTTGATATATTGTGGTGGTTTGTACACAACTTGGATTGCATTGAATTGGGAAATAATTCCAAAGTGGCTTTTCTTTGATATATTTTCCTTAGAGTGAGGACTAACAATTTTGGAGGAGTTGGGCTTGAGCCCTTGGAGAGTATGTTTACGACTCTCCCTGGTAAAGGTCATGCATAATTCCTTGAAATATATTGGAACTAGACCTAATGTTGTTGACCAACATACTCCTAGAACCACATTACAACCACCCATTTCAATAGTGAACGTGTGGGATTTGTCCTACTAGTCCCCCATTTGAAGTTTTAGATTCTCAAACTTTCCACCACAATTCATCACACTACCATTGGAAATCATAATTTGAAAATTGTGCACTGCATGGAAATAACAATGATTTTCTTCTACCACCCTACAATAAATAAAATTGTGGGGGATTCCATTATTAATTAAAACAATTACTTTATGGTTCTTGAGGTAGCCAATCAATTTTAGGATCCAAGGAGTGGAAATTTCTGATAAAGCATGGAGAGAAATTTGGGGTTCCTCTTGAGGTAGATCCAAGGTGCGTTCTTCATAAGGTTAGGTGTGTGATTTGTTAGTTCCAGCTATGGGGTGGCATCCACATAAATTTACCCAAGGCAGTCAAATTGGGAGACATCAAATTGAAGCAAATTTTGCTCACATTTGTGCCCTTTAAAATACCTCTCATCACAATTATAGCAAATTTTGAGGCATTTATGTTTAGCCATTTCTTCTTGGTTCAATGTTTGGACCTTCACTAGGAATCATGAGGGGGATAATGTTCATAGATGCTAGAGGATGATCTTTGGTCCGTGCATGTATTACCAACTATGCTTCCTTAAATTTTTGAGAGGCCTCCAACCAAGTAGCTAGGCATTGCATAATGACTTGTGCTCTAATTTCCTCCTCGAGACTACTGACAAAAAAATCTTTAGAAAATGAATTAGTCAATCCCTTTATGCATATTTCTAATTGCTCTTAAAGGATACTATTATGCAATTGTACATGTTTAACACAATTTGGTTAGGTGTCCCAAAAGTGATCATATATTGCAAAACGGGCATAGATTTCTTTCACAAAATGGGTCTAGGAAATGTCTCCCCAATATGATTACTCATGCCATTGCCAACATTTTGAATCCAAGTATAATACCCCTACTCCATTTTTTTGAGGTAATCAATAATAGCCTAGAGGGAGAAACAATGTTCCATTTGGGTGATTGAGCCTATGGGGCCTGAGCCATCAAACTTATTGAAATCTACATTAGGGAGATTTTGCCACATATAATCACAAAAGGTTGGCATTGAGAGATGCCATCTGCCATGTCAAGTCCCCTCCCATCAGACCGAGCCAGGGAGAGAACATGGCACTAAAACTGGGCATCTAGCCCCATATCCATTAAGTAAAACTCATTGATAATAAAAGACATGTACATATGTATATAGTAATTAAACACAATGGAATTAAAATAATCTACATATCTAACATTTTCATGATAGACATTAAATAAATACATTGCAGAATTTAACACATGAGAGTACTTATCTTAAAACAAAGTAGTCCCGAGCAACCAGCTATGCAATTGCAACGTTCTACCCAACCATAGGCCAGTTGTGCTTATCAATCTCTTGATACAACTTCCACCCCCGAGCTGGGCCTGATTTCCACTTGGAAAAGGGAACAACAGACTCACGCATAGCCAAATATACACCAAAATCAGCCAAGGCAATCGACAGTTGGGTTTATCGGGCTGCTAGGCAATGGAAAGGAAGAATTGCTAAGCTAGTGAGCTCAACCACAGAGCTATGGATACCTCTACAATATCTATCCAGCTTGGTTCCCCACAATGCCTACACACCTGACTCAAGGAAGTATTCCCTTCACTACTACACAGTCCCTCAGGCCATACCTTCCAATTCAGTGTTGTTCAAGGTGTGCATAGAAGAGTTGCTAGCCCTTTTGATCTTCTTGAGAGGTTATTTTTCCCACTAGGTTTATCAAGCCAACTCAGATCCACTTCCACTCCTAATTTCCTGCTCACAGTTCAAACTAAAACAGGGATGCACAAAACAACAAAAGTACAAGTGCTGGGCATGAAGAAAACGTTTTTACAGTGAGGTGCCCAAAAATGGGGTTTCTACCAGTTTCAAAAAACACGTGGACGTCCAAAAACGAAAAGCTAAATGAGGAAACAAACCTAGGAAGCTAAATCCGTTTTTAGAAAAAACGTCCATGGATATTCCAGGGCAAAAATGACCTCCATAACAGCCCCAAATCGTGGTCCTCCTCTCCTAGCTACTGTGTACACAAAAACGAGCTCCCAGCCATGGAAAAATGCAGGAAAATGATGAAAAAACGTGATGGGGAAAGCCTAGCTAGTTCAGACTACGTGAGAGAGCAAAGTCCATGGGTGAAAGATGGCTTTGGGCACCAT